>OY728162.1:465059477-466309477 GCA_963277665.1 Viscum album | reverse complement strand
TGGTACCAAATATAATAATCATACTCCTTGTTACAATCATTATAATGATTTATTTCATAAGCATGAGCTTAAGAAAACTCTAAATATCAAAATGTATAGTGTATTGTAAAATTAAGAACATTACATAAAAACTTAGAACATTAAACATAACATCTTTATTGAATTTTTTTTACATTACTACAACATTTTTTCTCACATAGCATTGCATGGGGTAACTTGAGGACATACATAATAAAAGTGTGAGCTATAAATCCTAGCAATGGAGTAAGCAAGGCATGACATGAAGACTATATTACATGTTAGGTAATAGGAATATCAATTGATAATAAGATATACATGGAAATAATGGCATGATATATCATGATTATCAAACATGGAAATGTGGCAACAATATTTAACATGATATTAGCATGAGCCAAGGCTAATTGCACAAGGAGCATGAGTAAACCCTCATTTCATTTGAATTAGCATGATTGAACCCTCATTGCACCTGAATTAGAATGATTAAACCCTAATTTCACAAGAATTATCATGAGTAAACCCTAATTACACATTGAGTATAATGATACTAAATATTACCAAATTCATTTTAGTGTTATCAGGGTGTAGCCTTTTTAAACATTCCATTTCATGCATAAGTGTGCCACATGGATCATATAAGATGAAATCATTCAACAAAAAAAATCTATTACCCAATTATTCAATGTTGAATACATAAATTTAGGTACCATTAAATATTTATATCATCATAAAGGTGAATAACCTTTATTGAGAAATGGGCATGGTATTCACTATACGATGATTTTGGCTTGGAAAATCATTGTGAAATTTCAGCAGCCTAGTGGCATTGAAAAAAAAGTTCCTAAAAAGGTTTGATGAGAGATTAAGGGGTATATAATCATATATAAATGAAATTTATAGTAAAGTGGTCTTATGTATACATGTACCAACCCATTTTATTTAGAAATAGAAGGTGTAACATAATAGAGTATCTTGATGAAAGAGGAGAAATAGAATAACTCTTATGAAATCTCGCATGGTAACAAGTGTACATGGGGGGATTAAGGAGAGAGAAAGTGAGGTCTCATCTATCAAAAATTAGGATAGAATTATGTGGGAGGATTAAAATCATACCCCTAAATTTTTAATTTAATGTACAGGATTATTACAACACAAAGAAACATGGATACAAATGAGATAGAAAGGAATCCCATGCAGAAATTAGGCATTATAACTGGTGTGCTTAATGGATCATAGGGGGTTGATGAGATGGAAACGAATATCTCATCATATATACATCAATTGGATTGTATTTGGGTCATGTAACACAATAACCCAACATATAAATTTGTATCTTAAGAAGCATAATGTAAAAGAGTATCTTGAATGGAAATGGGAGGAGTGAAATCCCTTGTGAAATTTTGGCATAGTAATGGCTTAGGTAAGGGTCAAAATGAGAGAGGATAAATAATACCTCCTTAGAATAACATAAAATGAACATTAATAGAATGATAATAAATAATGACATTATAACAATTTAAAATTACAAGAACTACTTTCGAATAAGATGCTTGAATTTGAAAGGAGTAGAGGAATGTGAGGATCCCTTACTTGGAAGTGTGAAACCAAAGGCATGGCAGAGGCTTGAGAGAGTATTATTTGGAGCTTGGGAGGCTTAGGAGTATTCTAGAGAGAGTACTGAATGGTTGTTGAGCTCCAAATGGTTTGAGGGAAGTGTATTGGTAGATTGAGTTGGATTATATCAGAAAGGAGAGGGAATTCTTTGTTATTTATGTTTTGGACACTACACATTGAACTAATTAAAACCAAAAACCACCCCAATGGTTTTTCCCATGGTTTTATTCCAAATTAGAGTGGAAAATATTATTTTATAAGTCCAATTTCTGATATTATTTAAATATTAGGCTTACTTATGTGGAGGTGTGTCACACTCTCATGGAAGTCCTTTTAAAATGATAATCAATTTTATAAGAATTGGAGTGTCGACTAAGGAATCATAAAATTAACAAAACAAATCTAAAACCACATTATTTTAATTTTGAAACATATATTGGATGAAAACCCATTTTATATAATTTTATTACATCATAATTGGGACATTATGATTTCATAAAACACATTATATATTTAAACAGTATTTAATTTTTACCCAAAAATTTGATTGTCTCTAAAAATTATGAAAAATTCACCATTAAATAATTTAGAAATCCTAAATCAAAAATTTTTATTCATCTTATCTAAATAATTTTCTAAATATTTTAATCATTACTTTTGAAATACAAATTGATATTTATTAAAAAATCATAGGTTTTGACACAAACAGCTTTCAAACCATAATGAAAATTACAATTGTATTCATAAAACTTATATGATTATTTATATTTAAAAAAAATTAATTTAGTAATAAAATTTTATTAAAATTTTATTTTATTAAAAAATATACTAATTTATCAATATATATTTCTTTACTATGTATTAACTAAAAATAATATTTGTTCTTTAAAACCCATTTACAAAGTAACAATAATAAAATAAATGTATATTCTTTATTCTATAAATAAACTAATGCACATAATCATAGAGTTAGGGCCTTCTTACATAACCCCTTAAAACACTCTCATAATACCAAAGAGTGTGGTGTGCGATGGTGATAGACTCTTGGGGCGGTTCGAATAACAAAAATCGGAGTGGTAATCTCTATTAATGTCCACTTCTCCTGTAGGTGATTCCGTTCAATCATCACATGTTGAAGATCAGCTTGGGCATGGTCAAGAGTAAAGTAAATTGATGATACCTCCTTTATATGCTCGGAAAATTGGGCTTCATATGATGTAATTCTACTGGATGATTCCATCTCTTCCTTTTTCAGAGTAAATTGAACTTCTTAAAGCCCTATATTTATACTAATCAGGTGATCACTTTTCAATGGCTATATTAGCAATGGTAACAATTCATAACGGTATTTGAAAATCCAAAAACATAAAACCAAGGAAGTGAATATTTTTCATATAACTATTTTACATATTAATACATTTAATTAGATCATGATTAATATTCATTAAAAATAATTTGGGTCTTCACCAAAGTGTTGAATGATTTTTTTCCAAGATGTTCATAATTTCACTATCTAATTCTAGATTTTCGGTTTTGTAACGTCCTTATCATATTTTTGTGTACTTGAGGATTTTCTTCATGGTTTTTAATTAAATATAAAGACATTATTGTTATGCCTCAATTTAATGGTACCTTTGGGTTGTTCATCCATGGTCAAAAATGATTTCTATTTTGGTTGTGACTCTAGGTTGAAGAAGTCTGGAATAATTGAGATATGGACCCTTTAAATGTTAGGTTCTTGTGTTGGTTATTAAGCCACTAGAAAATTCAAGTTCTAATTGGGTTTTGACACTCCTAAAAATGTTATCATTCTATCTGGTGTCATTTACGTAGAGGATAGAGAGAAGTGAAGAGTAAACATAGGATTACTTTTAGCAAAAATTTTGTAAAATTTATTCTGTCAATATTTTATTTTTACACTTATTATATAATTTTAATAATAAATTAATATTTAAAATTTTATATTATAGTCAATTTAACCCCCCTAGACCATTCATCAATCTATTTAACTAAGTAAACAATTGGTATCAAATCTAGAATCTTATAGTATTACGTTTCTCAACTTTAAAGGATCATTTTCTCTAATATATATATATATATATATATATTGTTAAACATTTCATATATTTAACCTTTTAATGTAAAATATCAATTGGGATGGAAGGATTCAGTTTTAATGATGGTTGGATTCTAAATATACCTTTATTCCTTTATTTCACTAACTGTGGATATTGGAAAGCTACAATGGATGATTTTATTAAACATCTAAAAATTGATCATTGAAAAGTCATGTTAAAATCATATTAATTAAAATTATTATAAAAAAATTTATATATGTAGAAAAATATTTTAAATATCATTTATGAAACACACCACCAAGCATAAATGATAAGTGAAATATTATTATTTGAAAATGACCATTATAACCTAGCCATTGAATTAGTGGGTATGAATATGGTTAAATTAAATATTAAATTTGTATAAATTCAATAATAAATATAAATTTTTTGATAAATTCATGGAATGTAATCAAATAGTTTTTAATAAAGAAATTTTAATCTTTAAAAAAATATGCTTTCTTCAACAAGGATTTTTATTATATTTAATAAAATATTATTATTAATTTCACGAAATTTTGGAAAATTATCATTAAAAAATGGGGATAATTTTTTAAATAATTTTATAAAAATTAATATAAGATCGAATGTTTTTATTTTTCTTAAATGATTGATTTTCCAGTGAATAGTAAAAATTAAAGACATTTCAAATATGGTCATTTATTTTAAATAAATCAAGTAATTTAAAAGTACCATAATATTATGGATTTTTTATTAAATAAAAATATGAACCCTTTTATTTATAATAATCTAATAACATAATTCTAATTAGAAATTTTCAAAATTTTTCAATAAGGATATATATATGCTTAAAACAAGGTTTTCTGTAAGCTATTTTAATGTGCATAATGTTTAACCATTTTAACTAATTAAAATAACCCATAATGAAGAATAATTTAAATAAAATTTATATATTATATATATATAAATTTTAATTTAATTAAATATAATTATAATTTCTTGAAAATAGTTACTGAAATTTCATCATATGCTTGAAAAAAAAAATTCATAAAAAACTATTTTTTTGACCTGATTTACAAGTTAAATTTAATTACATTTTTTCAAATTTTTTGAATTAAATTTGATAAAATGGATTCAATATTTGTAATCATAATATTTAATATTATTTAATATGTTCAACTTTAAACTTTTTCATAATTAATAATAGAAGAGGAAATAATTTCTGACCACTATTAAGGTTAAAACGGGGTTTTTTCACATTTCATGCGCTTCTGTTAAAATTGATTTTCAAAACTCAAAGAATTTATATTTGTTAAAATTAATTTCATATTTAAAATAATTTTTTTAAATGATCTTATAACTCTCATTTTATTTTTAGTCTTAAATGATAAATTAACAAGGTAAAAAACAAGTTAACATGGTGAAAAAATAAAAAGGTATAAGTGAGTAACCATGAAGGTAAATGGAATAAAATGTTTAAAAAAAGTATAAATTTAATACGAGAGGTTTGGATAAACATTATCAAACCTTAAATCCTTTATTTTATAAATTTTTGAGGCACTTGGGTTGAGATTCACTTCACATTATTGAATTGTATTGGGTATTTGTAAAAATGTCACTCCTCAATTATAAAATGGAACATACTACCCTCACTTATCCATACATATAAAACCATTTTTATATACCAAATCCAATTAATTTCTATTTATAAAATTCTTATCCATATTATAGAAATTTTTTAATCATAAAATTCTAACCCTTTGGTCTTTAATAAGATATCCAAAGGAGGTACTTCTAAGAGATGGTAATCATCTTCACTAAGCTCTTTCTTTTGACTTCTTATTTCATCACCTTTAATAGTGTATTAATACTTACAATATAACAACAATGGTATATACAATATACTGAGATTTTCATATGCTGATGTGATAATATTTAACCATCTCCTCCACAATCATATGGAAAAAAAACCCTCAATCGTGTGTTTGGTGGACTACTGGATAATAAACTAATGTAATTTTTTTTTCATCACAGACTCAAATATATAATAATAATGACAAAAATAATGAATAAATATGATAATTATTATATAATATCGATACTATATAGTTATTATATCATAAACGTATTTACCCTTTCACCCACTAAAGAAATGATAGAGTCGCTCATACTTCTGTACGGTCTATCTTCTCCAAAAAACAATGTGATTCATTTTTTATGTTTAAATTTCATGAATAATTATAAAAATATATACCATTAAAAAATATGATATTTATAAAATTAAATGTTTTTTATATTATTCATATATATAATATTCAAAATAACTAGATCTTCCTTGAAAAAACATGAACGATCAAACAAAGTATTCAATACACAAAACAATAGTAATAATGAAATATTGTTAAGGAATGACTAATAATATGGTATAAGGGTATAATATATGAAATTATAAATATTAATATGGTTATAATATAAATAGAAAATTTTCTAAAAACATTTTAAATTATTTTAAATCATGTTATACAAATGGGGAGAATGAGGTATGGTTTTTTTTCTCAAAACATCCTTCTTTGATACAGATGTTCTTTTATGAACATAATTTCTTTTATATGGTGTATATACTAACACTATTTCATATAATATCATGAATAATTCATAATTAATGGTATTTTTTTTACAATAAATTTTTATTCATTCAATTTAATTTTACATAAAGGTTACAATGTGGTAAGTAAATTTATAACCTGGTTAATTTTCATTGGTTTATATTACTTATACATAATATTTAATATAATAGGATTATGTTTGTAATGTATTTTTTTTATTTTATGATGTATTTACACCTTTTTATATGTTTTTACATTCTATACATATAATCAATTCGTTAACTAATCATAACTTAAATAATATGATCTTTGTAAGAGATGTCCTCTCAATTTCCACTCTATTGAGACATATTTTGTATTATGCAGCTATGTATTTTTATGAGGTTGATCCACTTCCTTGTTCATATTTTATATAAATAATATAATGATATTAATGATATTTTTTGTTTTATTTTAAGTTATTTCATTCCTGGGTTTATGATTCAAATGTTACCGAAGTGGAAAGAGTTTGTGCTTAAATGTCATTGTAATTTGGATATTTATAATGTAATTTCTTTTGAAGGAAATTATATTATCATTATATAAGTAAAATTTACAATTACTTCTTCTCTATTTATTAATGAAATTTTTATGTAATGGTACCATTTTTCTATTCTGGTATATAAAATTATTAATAAAATATTTTTTATAAAATCCAAATTTATTTATCATTTTAGTGGATAATGATTTTTCCTTCATATCAAAATTAACCTTAAAAAATTAAAGAATATATTTTAATATTATAAAATTATTTATTAAATAATTTTTTATCCATTTTTTTATTTTTTTAATGTTTTCTCACAATGAATATTTCTAACATTTTATTAAGAAGGTACTTGTTGAATTTTTTAAAAAAATGAAATGAATGTTTTATTTTAAAATATATGGGATAGACATAACAATATGTTGTTAGGAACACTCAATAATTTTAATATTCCTTTAAAATTTTAAATTTTTTTCAAAAATAAAATTTATAAATTTTTTTTTTAATTTTTTTATTTTGAATATGTGATTTAAAATTAAAAAGTTCATTTTCTTCAATAAATGTTCCATGTAATATTTTCAAGACATGGTCATCAGTGATGACATCCTTTGATACTATGGATGGCATAGAAATTTTTCACTTTTGTCTCCCACATATAAACCTATATTATTCTCCCATAATTTAATAAGGTATTACATGACCTATTTTCATCTCTCAAATTCCGTCATAATGAAAATTTTTTTGGTAATGATAGGATATAGGTTTATGGAACCATTTTCATTCCATGGTAAATTCTTATGTTTATTCCTCATGATTGATTTATGTTTTGTGTCATTCATATTCAGGAACAAGTTATTATCGGTGTTTCCACATTTAACTCTAATGATTTAGATAAATCTTTAGTCTCAAGAGATATTTTTTATGGGACTTGGGATCAATCATAATCCGTTATATGACTTTTTCAACCATGTGACATTATCTAGGAAGTTATCCTTGAATCATGTTATTTTCATGTTACCCGTTTCTGAAAATTTTCCTATGATGTTATAATCTTATGATACCATGTCATTATTGTTATTTTTCAATGTGATTACTCGTAATATTTCTCTTTTTTTTGATACCATTTCATGCCTTTAACTTCCATGTTATGTTTCCTTATTTTGTTTTTTTCAATTACAAGGTTTTTATCTCATTCTTTTCTTATATCCATTACAAAAGTTATACCATGTGGATTTAGGATCTTGATTAGATTTATGATATCACTAATGAAAATAAAGATAAAGATGTTATGTTTTAGTTTCTTTTGATATTTTATATACGTAGCCTTCCAATGAAACTAGGACATATGATCTTTGGGTGGTAATTAATGATGGTTTTGCTAAAAATCATTTAATAATATATGAAAATGTCTTGGGTCGCTATATTTCATATCATAGAAATGTATAATTTTTTTGGGTATTAGTATTGTCTAAATTTAGTAAAACACCTGGGAATAATTCTAAGTATATGATAAGATCCTGATGTTTTGGTAAGGGAAATATTTTTTTGTCTTCCTAGAAATAAATCCCTATCTAGATTCTATATGAGGTTATTATTTTGGTACATATTAATATAGGGGTAATAACCCTGAAAAGAGTGGTTAGAGTACATCCAAACCATTATACTTATTCTTGGTTATTGTTCCCTTAGTATGCACCTAGTTTGACTCTCTTGTAATATATTCTTGGGTTAATTAAAATTTTATTTATAAGCTATTATAATGTATGAGAGAATAAATCCTATGGATACCTATGATATTCCACAGTGATATGGGATAAACCTAATGTGTCTTGGGTTGATAATTGTACTTTTTATCATATGTTTAAATTTATATATACCGCATTTTAGGTTTTATGTTATAGAAGTTTAATATGAATAAAAGATTTTTTTTATAAATTTATGGGAATATAACACTCGGGTTTAATTTATGTTTTAGTAAAAATGTTTTTTATAGATAATTCATTAATTTTATGGATATATTTTTAAATTTAGTTATGACCTTTATGGATTATATTATCTTTGACGATTAGGTAATTGTGGTTTATTAAAATATTGGAGCATATGTTTTACCATATAAATCACCTTGGGATTGAAAATTAATTTGATTATTAATGTTATTATTAAGTTTGTTTATCATATTTATTGGAATGTTATAGGAATTATATTATTATAGTTTTATAAAAATATTACCCCCCATCATAGGTGACAACCCACCACATCTGAAAAATTCATGGGTCTTAACCCATAAATCAAGGGCGATGAAGGTGCAACACCAACCACTAGCCTGTAGGATGTTCAAGTTAGTAAGAAATTTTTTTTAGTGGTTTGATGGAAATTTATTAAGTTTAATTTCAAAGAAAAAAAAATAAGATCAATCCTTTTTGAATTTTTTTAAATATTTTGTGAAGTGATATTTTGTGAGTCATTTTACTCAGTTATGGTATATATAACATTTAGGTTTATCAAAAATAATTATTTGTGAATAAAACTAATATATTTTTGGATATGTAAGATTATGTTAAAGATATAACCATTTATTTTTAAATGATATTTTATTTTAATGTTCACAATTTTATTTCTATATAGAGTTATTTATTTAAGGAATGATCTATGTTAACACATTGGTTTTTTTATTCTTGATATTATTGTATTGCTACATCATATAATGGTTTAATTATTTTTGGTATTTATGAAATTTTTCTAACCAATTTTTTTAATGTTACAAGGAATATGTTATTATTATTTATTGATACAATTTTATCCTTTACAAGTTGATTTCTAGGGCTTCAGTAATAAAATAATCATCTTGAATATGCATTGTTTGGAGAAAAACATGATATTGTGGTAGATATTTCTTACAGGATGAAATTATATTTATAAAGAAGTATATTTACCATGTTTTTTATGTATATATAATAAATAATTCATATAATATATGAAAAGAATCTTGAAATGAAAATCCTGTCCAATTACCATCATTTCTAACGAATCAATGGTCTTTTTAAGAATTATTTGGATTACAGTTTTGTGGTTGTTAACTTTCTCCAGATCATTCAAATTCTTATGATCAATGATCTCTCTGACTATCCATAATAGGGATTATTTTTTTCTCCATGTTAATATTTTTACATCCATACAATGTTCTCCTACTTAGAAACCTAGTTATGTGTTATCCTAGAGGTCCTATATATTTAACTTTCCTCTTTTAAAGAGGATGTTATATTAACTCTTTTAATGTTATGGGATTCCAAAAAAGGTTATTTTTATATTTATAACATTTTATTTCTTATCTAAATTTAATATTTTTAATTTGAAATTTATTTAAGTGGGGATAGAATGTAACACCCCTATTAATAAAAAAATAAAACTATGTTTGATAGCATATACAACATGAAACCCTTTGCCTAAAAGAACCATGAAATATTGTTATTTATATTTAATCATTATTAAATAGCTGTCAAATTGGTGGGAATGAACAGGATTAACTAATTTATGAAATATATATAAATTTCTTATGAAAAATAATTGTATTCATGATTTCTACTCAAATAAGAACTCTATTTTAACAAATACCTTTTACTCGTAAAAAATATGTGCTTTATTCAAAATATATTTTTTTATAAAATCTTATAGTTAATTTCTAGAAATATTAGAAAATTTATTTGATAAAATGATATTAATTTTTAAAGTCACCAGAATAAAATAACTTAAGATAAAATTTTGGGGTTTTTCTGAAATAATTGACCTTTTAGTGAATAGTGAAAATTGCTGATTTTTCAAATACTCTCATATATTTTCATTAAATAATGTAATTTTAAAATACTCCTTTATATTATATTTTTTATTAAACTAAAATATGAACCATTTTTATAATAATATAATTAAATTTATTTTAATCGCAAATATTTGTGATTTCTATATAAGTATATATTTATGCCTAAAAAATCACTTTTCAGTAAAATGTTTTTAAATACATAAAATTTTTAATTATTAATTAATTAAAATAACTTATAATGATTATTTATTTAAGTTAAATTTGTATATTACATATCTATATATGTGAATTTAAATCCATATAATGATGATTACTAGTAAAATATTTAATGTAATATCTTCTTAGGCTTGAAAATTTCATTTCTTGAAAAAACTATTTTTTCAACATGATTTACAAGTTCATTTGTAAATTTAAATTTTTTAAATTATCTGAAATGAATTTGATAAAATTTATTACATTTGTTGATGTATAGTAATTTATATTTGGTAACAAGGTTATTTTACTTTTTTCATTATGAATAGTAAAATAATTAAAAGATTTATTAACACGGTTATGGTTAAATTGAGGTTTTGTGCATTACATGCTCTTGTGTAAAAATTAATTTTCCACACACATAGATTTTTTAATTGATAAATTTTATTTAATAATTAGAGTCATAGGTTCCATATTATCTATAAGGATAACTTTATTTTTAGGCTTAAAGTATAAATTACATAGGTAACAAACTAGTTACACTGGTGTAAAAATAAAATGATAAAAGTTATTAACCACAATTGTAAAGGTAAAATCATGTTTAATAAATTTTTTTTTTATTTTGAATATATGATCCCAAAATTTGAAGGGGATGTCTCTTGATTTCTAAAAGTTATACTTTTAGCCTTGTTTCATTATACTTTTTTTTTGTTTTACTTTGGGGATATTTTAGGTGAAACTTGAAGGATTTTGAAGGAAAAGGGGAAGTGAACGGTTCGTGCAGGGTTTTCCAAAACTGTGTGTGTACCCTCAAAAAATTCTGTAACTCTAGATAGAGGGGGATTATAAATTTGTTTCATTGTTTTCTAAATCGAGTTCTTTCTTTGTAGTAACTATGTGACCCATAGAAGAGGTGCACGATTTGGAAAATCATGCACCCCTGCCTAGGAAACCATGAATGTTGAATTAGTTCCCCTGAAAAATAGTTTGAAATTTCCCAAGACCCCCATATTTCACCCTCATTCAACCCAACTCAACCTTAAATATTTTATACCATTTATTAAGGCTCCCATATAGATTCCAGGGCCTTCCAAATGCCATTCATGATGAATGGATGATCTATTTTATATATCTGAACCTCTCCATATAAGATATCTCTTCACTTATAGTTTTATATATCTCCAATATCTATTCCCAAACAAACAATAATGTTTTATTTTTTTAGAAATGGTTTAGATATACATTATTATATATCCTAATCCATTTGATATTAGATATATTTTTTGGATTTAGATCTCGTTCTTCATTGTGTCTTTGATCTATCTGTTTCCAAATTGGGGAATTTTGTCTAACAAACATAGGAAGGAAATCCTGAGTTAGGTGGTATAAAATTCAAATCCCATGGTCTTGATTATAATTTTTTGAATATAATATTATAATATCAATATCTATGATTGTAAAACTCATCTTAAATTGGATTAATTAATTAATTAATTAATAGAATGAGGTGATTCTGGTATTTTTGGGATATTGTGATTATAGAACTGGCCAATTAAATGGGTTTTTGTAATTTGTTAACTGTAGAAACTTGTTATTTATTTAATAATTGTAATTAACGTATTTTTCTCATAACTAAAAAGGGTTAATGGCTTAAATTATTAAATGTTCATAAAATATTTAATGGTTAATTTCTATATTTTTCCATGTGATTAAAGTGTTCAATGATGTTTATTTTGATAATTGAAATAATTTAACATGATTTGAAATGTTGATAAGAGTGTTAATGATTAATTCACTTCATAAATGTGATATATGTGATATATGTGAATGATTGAAAAATGGGTTATGGCACATAGACTGATGCCTCAAATACCCATGGGGTCCTAGACATGGCATTCTAGACCCAAATGCATGCATGTGATAAAGGAGTGTAGAAGAGGACTGATGCTTCAAAACCATATGTGTGATTTATTAATAAATGGGTTTTAAGACACTGATTGAGGTTTCAAATACCCATGATATCCTATCCATGGTGTTCTAGGCCCAAACATTTAGCACTAGACTATAGTTACAATGACCCATGACAAGAGTTTACATTAAATAGATGATGAAAGACCATGTAATAATGAATTTTGAATACCTATATGAAATGGTTCATAGTTTTTCGTGGGAAAAAGAATGTATTGGTTTTCAAAGTTATGTTATTAACCTAGTAATTTTGTGTTAAATTAATGAATTATAAAACATGATAAGTATTTACATTATTGACTGAACCTTATTATTTATACAATAACCTACACTATTTTTTATTGGATGTTATTTTACATGTTATTAGTTGAGGTCTACTATGTTGTACTCACTCCCTACTCAGGCTACCTAATTAGTACCCAATTGTTTTTTATGTTTTTAGGACAGGATAAGGGGAAAAGACCTATGTTAGATATATTAGTTTGGATAAAGCATGGATGAAGGAACTAGAATTGTTGTTGGGACCCACTTGGGGGATTTTTCAATGTTGTTATTTTTAACTTTCACCTTCACACATGAAACTTATTTAGAATTAAATATCTAATTTTTAGTTTTGTAAATTGAATCTTTTTTTTATTCATCATGTATAACAGGTCTGTTTTGGTTATGGAATTATACAAGTTGTTGGTTACTGTCTTTTGGTTATTTGTTAGTTATTTCCATTATTATGATACACTGATAAAGAGGGTATAGCATCACTATGTTTTATATATTAGACCGTTTGTACTTGTATTCCACCTCTATTGTATAGGGAGATGCCTCTGAGGTCAGGTAAACAATCAGCTCAAGGCATCAGTATGTGGCACTTAGTGTGTGAAATTACAAAGTAGTATCAGAGGAGATGTTTTATTTTATTTTATTTTCTCGTAAAATTTGGGTAAATATGGATAGGATAATAGGATCTTTCAGGCCTTGGTTAATAGGTCTTGCATGGGAGTAGTTAACCCATGTGTAAGGGTAAAACCATGTACCCAGGGTTGGAATTGATGTTTTTGATGTGTGGAGTTACAGTCAAAATTTATTTCACCTTGAGTTATGCCATTATTTTGTGATGTGATTATTATTTTCTAATTCTCTGAGATTTGACTTCTGGGTCATTATGGTGTGAGAATTTAGTAATCATGCATCATTATAGGCACTAAGGATTTATTTTTCTATGCCTCATTTGAGTCACAAATGGGAAAAGTATTTTTTTTTGTTATATTTTTGAAATTGGAATACTTTTCCTCACTTATTTAATTGAAAAAAAGGTTCTTAATATGAAAATTTAAAATTTCAAATGATATAAAATGTGTAAATTTTAAATGGATAATTGAACATTTAATGATAGATTGAATATGAGGGTGTTTTTAACATTTTTTTAACCATTTATTAGTTATATGATGGTAAAGGGTAGTGATAGTGCATTGATTCGGACCCGGTGCCAGGATAGGGGATGACTTATTATGGAATTATGTTAATTCATCTTGATAAAGGTGTTACTTTTTTTAACTATTTTCTAATACATGTGTTTTTAATTTAAATGATATTCCCATATGTCAATTCTTGTTGATAATATGAAAATATGAAATGGCTAGAAATGATCCTATGCTAGTGTAAACTAAGGCTCTGATAGTTTCGTGCAAGGTAGTCAGGGAGTAGTTTTGTGAATATTTTTCCTAGTTTATGCCATTTCTAAAATAGACCCAGGGTGAGTTATGAAAGGTATATCAAAAATAAAAAAGGTAGATTTAGTAGTAGCACCCTCCAAATTTATCTAGAGATAGAGGACTTGAGGTAGTTGAGTTCGGGATTGAATTTATCTAGGAAATCCTTGACCACATGGAGACTCCTATTAAGAAAATAGTCTAACATGTAGCTTCTATGTTATCATTTCAAGAGAATCATTAGAGGTTCATCCAAACATAGGGTTGATATCTATAAAAAATGGAGTGTAAGGACTTTCAAGATAATTACCTGGATCACTTTTACACTAAGATTCTCAGGCAGGAGAGGGAAGATGAGTTTATTAGTTTGACCAAGGGGTGCATGTTTCTAATGGACTATATAGGATTCATTTTGGATTTTCTGCAATTTTTCTAGCTTTGGAAGGGGATGACGCTAAAATCGAAAAGCCTTTCATGGATGGGCTAAAATGTGAAACTAATTACCATGTTGACATCTTCAGGTTGAATAAGTTATCATAGGTGGTTAATTAGTCTCTCATTTATAAGGGGAACATGAAAGCGAATTCTAATGGATGATAGGTGGACTCTAATGGATGTTCAAAATGTATGTCTTCTGAGAGTAGGAAGTGACACTATGTGAAGGTTAGCTAGCTCAGTGGAAAGAAGAGTGGTCAAGGGGAAGGTTATGTTACTCATTATATGACTCGAGTGATCTTCTACCAATGTAGTAGGCTAGGTCACATTCATATAAAATGTATCTAACCACCAGTGGAGTTCCGATCTTCTTTTAGGTTGGTACATATACAATGGGTCTATATAAACCCATGACATATGTGTAGTGATTGAGGAAGTAGAGAGAACTAGAGTATGGGATGCGGGTCTTTTACATCATATCATTCTGGAAGTTATAGTTCTATAGGTAGTGTAAGTTGAGGTAGTGGACATGGTACATCTGAGAAACATCACCTATAACAAAAAAATGATGCGGCTAAGGGGACATAGGCTAAATCATGAGGAAGAGAGGAAGAGAGGAAGCAGAGTTTCATGTCATTTAGCCTACACTGGTGAATAGCTAGGCTAGACCATCGATAGATAGAATTTCTATTCTTGTATCTTCTACCCTTTCCAGTGCCTATTTTGACACTAGGGCCTATTATTCTTTTATATCTTCTCAACATGTGAATGTTTTGAATCTATAAGTGGAGTTTTTGATTGGGTTAATAAATATGGATACTCTCTAAGGGAAAATTTGAGAGACATTTGTTTGTGAAAAGGGTATACTCTCATGGTTGGGGAGTATCCTTTTCTATAGGATCTTCATATTCTTAATATGCCAAGCTTTGACTTGATCATGGGTATGGACTTGTTAGTAGCATACCAATCCCACATTTATTGTTATGGAATGATGGTGACCTTTAACATATCCAAAGGGTGATAATTATGTTCATTGTGGGGAATTTGATATACAAGCGGGCCATTCAGGGCCAATTCCTCATAAATTAAGGGAGTTCACTACCTAGGTTTCATTTCTTATTCTGGATAATGTGATTTAAAAGGATAATTTAATTCCATCCATAGTAGGAAGGTTAAAGGACATGTTTCTTGAGGACATATTATGGTTTAAACCATAGAGAGATGTGTAATTTACAATTGATCTTGTACGAGGGGTTGAGCTAGAATCTATTCCACCATATAGAATTGAACTAATAGTTCATCAAGATCATTAGAATCAATTGAATGATTTGTTTGATTAGGTATTTTTCTATCTAATTACATCACCTTGGGGCTCTCTAATTTTTTTACAAGGTTGACGGGACAATGTGGTTACGTGTTTACTAACTATATTTGAACATGTTGATTGTGAAGAACTAGTATCCTTATCTAGGTATTTATAATCTCTTTAAATAGTTGATAAGATATTTTGTTTTCTCAAAGACTGAAATCAGATCAAGGTATCAGAAAAAGAGGGTTTTATATTTTGATTTACCACAAATAGCATGCAGACGCATTTATGGCCTATATGAGTTCTTTGTGTTGTTGTTTGGGATGACTAATACTCCAATTTTATGGCCTTGATGAACTAATTCTTCCACCTAAACATGGATCCATTTGAGCTAGTGTTTACGGATGAAATATTGGTGTACAATAAGTCTCATGAATATCATTCCCAATATCATCAAATCATTCTGAGTACACTAGGAGTGAATTGGATACAAAACAATCTATCTAAGTATCAATTTCTTTATGACCAAGTTCATTTCATAGGTCACATCATCTCTTAGGAAGGATTTTCAATGGTTCTAGAGATGTTAAGGATAGTTGATTCATTGGAGAATCCCATGAATATATTTGATATTGATAGGTTTCTAGGATTGATGGGCTATTATCAGAGGTCCATCCAGGACTTTTATCGCTTGGAAGCACCTCTTTTATGCTTGACCGAGAAGGGAGTTGAGTTTGAATGGTCTAGATCATGTGATAACTATTTCCAAGAGTTGAAGAATTATCTGACTACCAACTAATCTTGATCCTACCGAATCCAAGGGATCAGTATACCATGTTCAGTGATGCATATTGGATCAGGATTGGAGGATTGTAGATGTAGGGCGATCAGTTTGAGGTGAGTGGTTCATAAAATTTGATTCCACATGAATGGAATTAACCAATACATGAACTCAAATTAGATGTAGTAGTTTATACTTTGATTTTTTGGTGGAATTATCTCTGGATGGAGAACCTTATTGTTTATATTGATCACAATAGCTTAGATTATATCTTTACATAGTGATATTTGAATCTATAGTAGTAGAGGTAGGTTGATTATATGTAGTATTTTATTTTGAGCTAGTGTATATGATAAGGAAAGGAAACTATTTTTCTAACACATTAGGAAGACTAGAATAGAGATTGGGTATGTTTATGAGTCTAGTTCTGAGTGGAAGATGATGTCTTTTATGGTTGAGATGCATGCTGTGGTTGAAAAGGTACAAGAGAATACGAACCACATATCATTATCAATAGATTCTACAATTTTTATATAAATTTGGGAGTTTCATTATTAGGATCTTGAATGTATGGATTTGAGGTAAATACAAGAAGATGGGGAGTGACCTTTTTATTGGACCGTAGATAATTATCAATAGAGTCTTCACTTTCTCGATGTGGGTGGTGATTCCATGTTTGACCAAAATGTATTGTGACCTATGCTGACTGTATTGGTGGTTAGGCATGAGAAAAAATATTTTAGGGTTTGTGACATGATTCCGTACTTTTCAACATGTCATGTTCGAGCATCAATGACTCAATTGTTTACAAAATTCATTACCCATTCGAGAATGGATGTGGAAAAACATTACCATGGATCTTGTGGTAGGTCTCCCATGGATTACATGGAAGAGTGATGCAATTTAAGTGTTTTTGGATTGTTTGATGAAATTTTTGAAATTTTTCCTATATGGGATACTTTCTCAGTGGACCAGTTGGAAGACTATAATTTTCAAGAGATAATCCATCTACACAAAACTCCATGTAGTATTGTTTATGAAAATAAAACATGTCTTAGTTCATGATTCTGGAAAATATTTTAGAAAACACTTGTTACGTACGTATTACTAAGTAAAACATTCCACCCATAGATAGATGAGAAATAAAAACATATAATACAGGTATTGAATTATTTTCTATGGGAATGTGTCCTATATTTTTATGGGACTAGGTAGAATAACCTTGCACTTTTGGAGTTCTCCTATAAGATCATATATCAGGAAACAATTCATATGACTCCATATGAGTAAATTTATGGTATCCCATACAGATCACCTCATTTCTAGATGGTGTAAGGGAGTCATAACTATTCAGACTGAGTCATCATGTTAGAGACATTAGACCAATTGTAGATGATTCAAAAATGTATGAATGTGACTTAGAGTAGGAAACACTTGTATGTTGAAAGACATTGATTCCCCCGTTGAGTTTATAGTGGGGGTCCTATGTTCCTTCAGTTGTCTCAATGATTGGGTCACTTTAATATTCCAAGATAGGGTGGTTTGGAAAAAAGGATTTTTTGAACATTTTAGGTAATAGAGATAATTGGGTTTGTGGTATATGGATTGTCTCTTCCACATAGGTACAGTGTTATGCACAATGTGTTTCATGTGTTAACTCTAACATTATCACCCTGACCATTCTCATGTGATCGGTATTAATGATGTTGATCTTGATAATGATGATTCTATTAAGGAGAATATGATTGGTTTTATGGAAATTAGTACGAATTTCTTGGGGTAAGGAATGTTCCAATAGTTCATTTATTTTGACAACATAGCCAAGTTCATGAGGAAACATTGGAGATAGAATTACATATGTAGGTTTAGCATCATGATCACTTTTCCTCTAAATATGAGATATTATTGGGAGTATATCTTGAGGATAATCTATTGTAATGTGGTTATATTGTGATATCATGACCTATTCTAGGGTTGCCTCATTATTTATTATAGTTATTCATTTACCCTTGTTTTAGTATACTTTTTTGGTTTTTACTTTGGGAAGAATTCATGTGAAACTTGAGAAATTTTGAAGGAAAATGGAAAGTTCATGATTAGTGTATGAATTTCCAAACCTATGTGCCAACACCCAAAAAAACATGCAACCCTAGATAGAGGAGTATTTCATGGTTTTCACATGATTTTTCAAACTGTGCAACTCCAAGAAGAGGCACACTGTTAGGGTGCATGGTTTTCCAAACTGTATGCCCCAACACAAGAAACCGTGCATGTAGAACTATTTCAAAAAAAAATTATTATAATATTCAAGAACCATCATATTTACCCTCGTTCAACGAAAATAGACCCTAAAGTTGTTATCTCATTTTCTAGGCTCCCAAATGGATTCCAATGCCTTATGAACTCTATTCCTTATTAATTGATGATCTGTTTGACATATCTACACCACTCTCGATAAGAATTATTTTCCCATGTGGCTCCATATCTCTCTCATATCTCTCTTACTAAATGATGATAAATGATTAATATTCCATTTTATATTGATTTGGTATAGGTTATGATATATCCTAATATATTTTATCTTGGATATAGGTTTTGGATTAGATCTCATTCTTCATCATTTTCTTGATTAATCTGCTTTAAAATTGGGGAAATCTATCTCGTGAACACATAGCAACGATCTTAAGGTAGGTGGTCTAATTGAAAACATTATAGTATTGATAATAATTATGTTTGTGGAATTGTGAAATTGAAATTTACATGGTTGGGAATCATATCTTGAAATTTTTTAGTTGATTGATTGATTAATTAATGGAGTGAGGTGATTATGGATTTGATGGGATATGGGTATTATAGAAAGGTCAATTAAATTGGTCTGTGTGATTGGTTAATTTTTGATATGAGTAATTCATTATATAATGGGAATCAAAGGAAATTTTTCTTAACCAAAAAGGGTTAACGTCTTAAATGATTTAATGTTGATAAATGGTTTAATGGTTACGTGTTCATATTATTCAATGTGATTAAAGTGGTGAAGCATGATTTTTTAGATAATTGAAATTTTATACCACGATTCAAAATGATTATTAGAGGGTTAATAATTATTAAACTTGTTAAATGTTATATATTTGATATATTTGATTAATTAATAAATGGTTTGTGGGAAATAGAAGGATACTCCAAATACCCATGGGGTTCAAGAAATGGCATTCTAGACCAAAATGAATACATGTGATAAATCTGTGTAGGAAATGGAATGATGCTTCAAAATCCCATGTGTTATTGACTAACAAATGGTTTATGGGACAAATATTGATGCTTAAAATACATATGGGATCCTTGCCACGACATTCTAGGCAAAAAATATTAGCATTGGACTATGGTTCCAAATAGACATGATTTAATTTTATATTAACTGATTAATGAAATAAACTCTGATAATGAATTGTGAATCCCAATGTGATATGGTTCATAATCTAGCATGGGTCATGATAGGAATTGGTGGTTTGGGTGTCATTGTGATCCCAGGTAATATATGTGTTTAATTAAAGAATAATGAAATGTGAGAACTATTTAATTTATTGACTGTACTTTATTTTTTATAAAACTACATAAATCGTTTTTTACTGGATATGTTTTCACTCGACGTTGGTGGTGGCCTAGTGATTTATACACACAACCTACTCACACTCCCTGATTAGTACCTGAATAGATATCATATTTTTCATGATAGGATAAGGGTAGAAACCGTATGTTATTTGGATAATATGGGATGGATGATTTATGATGGAACCATACAAAGTGTAGAGACCCTGTTGGGGGAATTTTTAGTGTCCTTATTTTCAATTTTAATTTTCAAACTTCAAACTTATTAATCATCAAATATATACTGTTTAGTTTTGGTTGTTGTCTCTTGTTCTAATTTATCATGTATTATGAGTCATTTTGTGGTTATGGAATTATCCTAGTTATTCGTTATTGTGTTCTGGTAATTTCATCACATTTTTATACTATTATTCTTTTATGAAGAGGGTATATTATCCCCATGTTATATATCTTATAACTTCAATACTAGTTTGAATCCTCTAGCGTATTGGGAGGCATGCCTCATGTTACGTAACTGATTATCTCGGGGAACCAAAAGGTGGAACCCAGGTCAAGACATTACATTAGAGGTTTGGATTAAAATTATATTCCCATAACAGCATTATTTATCAATTTTTGAATCAATTTTCTTAATTTTTTCTTTCTAATTACTGAATTGTTTTGGTTATTTACAAAAAATGACAATCCTGAATTATAAAAGGGAACCCCCTCCCCTGACTCCTTCGAACCTCTCAAGAAATTTGGCCCCACCAATCCCTAAAAAAATCTATCCCTAACATCGTTATCCACATTCTATAGTTGATGGACTTATATAAATACCAATCCAAGGTTACTTAATGATATATTCAAATGATGTTGTTCTATAAAAAAGTAATTTTCATCACTAAGCTCCTTCTTTTTTACTTTTTCTTTTTCCACCTTCAATTATGTTTTGAAAATTAAAATAAAATATAATCAGTGTATCTTATATAATTATATGTCGTTATTTGGATTCAATAATATTTATCTATCCCCTCCAAATTTTATTAGAAACAGAACCATTTCTCACATGTGCAGCAGACTGCCGCCTCGTGAACCGATGTAATTGGTTTTCCATCACCAAGTCACTTGGATAGTAATAATGATAGAAATAATGGATAAATATGATTATTATCACAAAGTATTGATTCTTTAAAATATTTATACCATCAACTTCATTACCCTTTCACACATTAATGAAATGATAACATCACTCGTTCATACATATGACCTACCATCTCCATCATGCGATGTGATTCATTTTATATGTCTAGATTTCAAGAATTGAAATAAAATTGTTTCCAATGAATTAATGTTATATTTAAAACATTTATATAATTTTGAAGATGATTTATATATATCATATTCACATTAAATGAAACTTCTGATACAAAATGTGCATGAGAATACAAAGCAGTTAACACTTAAAATAATAGAAATAATGAAGGATTATTAATGAATTAGTGATAAGATATTTTAAAATGAAAATATATTATATTATACGTATTATTATGGTTATGGTATACATTAATATCATTTTTAAAACCAACATACATGATCTTGAACCATGTTCAACGAAAATGGATCATGAGGTAAGGGTTTTCATGTCAGAACATCCTTGATTAAGACATGTGTACTTTTATACACATAATTTATTATATATGTTATATATAGTGTTTTTTTAATATTATTTAATTAATAATCCATAATTCATGGTATATTAGGTGAAAAAATTAATTTAATTCATCAAAATTAGTTTGATTTTAAAATTTCAAAGTGGTAAGGAATTTTATAACTCAATTTATTTACGTTGGGTATATTACTTCTTCATTTTCATTGATATTATAAGATTATGTGTGTCATTTATTATGATTATTTTATGTTTTATTTCCATTTTTATGTATATTTTAATTTTATATACATAATTAATTCACTGATTAATCCTTTCTTCAATGGTATGTTCTTTGTAATATATGTTGTCTCTATATCCACTCCAATAAGACATATTTTTATTTAAGAACTTATTAATTTTTATAGAGTGTATATACTATCTTTTTGACATGCCATATCATAAATATGTTTATATTAATGTTATTAAATTTTTAATTTGAATTTATTTCTTTCATGGGGGTTATGATTCAAAAGTTGCCAAAGCGGTAAGAGTATTATTCAATCTCATTTTAATTGATATTTTCTATGCCTGAATTTCCATTAAGAAATTATTTGGTTAATTTTTTTAAGTTAAAAAAATTATTTTATTATCTTCTATTTATTCATTAAATTTTCATGAAATAGTACCATTTTCATCTCATTATTACTTAAAACTATTGACAAAATGTTTTTAAGAGAATCAAACTTCATTTCTCTTGTTTGTCAAAATTTATTTTTCTTCTATATCCATATTTTTATTAAAATATTTTAATAAAAATATTTAAATATTATATTATGGCTTATTATTATTTTTTCACATTTTTTACTTTTTTTAAAATAGTTTAAAATAAATTTTTCTGTCATTTTCCTAAAAAATTAATTTTTTTACTTTTTTACCAAAGTGTGAAAGGAAAATTTTCTATTAAATTATATGGAAAGAATGAATTTTACAACCATCATAATTACTAAATAATTTGAATATTTCATTATAATTTTTGTGGTTCACTTCAAATAAATTGTTTTCTATAATATTTCAAATTTTGTTATATTTTAATTAAGTGATTTAAAATTGAAAAGTGAATTTTCATCAAGAAATGTTCCATATAATTCTTTAAAGGAATTGTTCACCAATATTACAACCATTAATGTTATTGATTGATTCTAAAATTCGTATATATTTCTATAACATATATAAATTTTTTATTATCCCATATTTAATGGGGTAATATATTCCTTATGTTCAACTCTCAAATGAATTCATTTTGAAATACCCTTTGACTATGATATGAGACAACATTATGAAACCCAATTTTTTCCATGGGTAATTCATATTTTTGTTTGTTATGAGTTGTTTTTTTGGAACACATAATCATGAACATGTTGTGATGGGTTCACCTAGATAGTGCTCCAATGCATTGGGTAAAGATTTAGTCTTATTGGATGTTTTATATGTTTTTAGGGAGTAAACCTCATCCATTAAGGGACATTTTCCACCATGTGATAATGTCTATGATGTTAGTCTAGGGTCAACATTATTCTATGTTATATGTTATTTCCACATTTCCTATTATGTTATTTTCTTATGATACCATGTTATTTATGATATTGTTTCATGCTAATACTCATGAGTCTTCTATTTTATAATATCATGGAATAAATTTTCCTCATATGTTATGTTTCCCAATCATGTTTATACACTTATTGGGATTTTTAGCTAACTCTATTTTCATGTATTCCCCATGTTATCCAACATAATATTTGGAGATCAAATGGATTTAGGACCCCACATAGAAGAGTAAATAAATATGTTATGTTTTATATTATTTCAAGGTTTTATGTACCCTTTCTTCCAATGAAATTGGGCCTCACAAATATTTTGTTGTAATTAAAAAAGGTTTATATTAAAAAGTCAATTAATAATATGTTTAAAAGGCTTAGGTCACTATATATTGACCCTTAATCATTAACTATTAAAGAAGATGAAAAGTATGTTTTAAATTGTATATCCATGAATATTTTATATTTTGTTATTGGTATAAATGTTTTTAATCTTGTATCTACATGAAAAACTACTCATTATGTTTGTACAATTCTATAATCACGTGCTATGGAACATTTACGATAATTAAAAAAACTTGGAATATTAAGATATAAATATCAATACATTAAAATTGGTGAAAAGAAATTGTAAATAAGATATTCCATCAATTTTTAATTATATTAAACCGTACAAGTGATTTAGGAGAAACCTTATACAAAAAATCCTTAGTCATAGAGTATTTATATCTTTACTAGATATATAAAATTCTAAAAAGTTTTTATTTATGAAAGTAAGAGTTTCAAAGAATATACTATAGATTAAATCATTGGTTAATTATTAAAATATGAATTGGAACATAAAATTATTAATTATGATAAAATTATAATTATAAAAAGGATTTATTTTAAATAAAATATGAATGACACTTCTTACTAATATGATTTTGAGTTACACGAAAGTGAAAGAGTTGATTTTTTATATATAAAAAATGGAATGTACAATGAAATAATGACCACAATAATTTACGTGAAAGTATTATCCTAGATATAGTAAAAATCATTCATAAATGGTAATATCATTTCTCATGGTACCAGAGAAATAATTTTTTATTAAAATAGAAGAAAAATTCATAACAATTCTGACTGAATAGGGTTTAATAATTAAATACATATTAAAATTAAAAATAATAATTTTAAGATACATTTAGTAGTTGATTTGAGTTTAACTGATAATTATGATTCTATATAAGAATATAAAATATAAATATATTTATCAAAAGTGATCCTCATGGATTCATTAAATCATGTTAATGTTTTTATGATGATTCTGGTGAAATTGATTCTGAAAAACCAACTAATTTTGATCTATATGAATATATATAAAGACTTCAAAATTTTATAATTACATTTTCACAACTATAAAATGAAATTAACGAAAATTATAAATACAATGTAAAAAAACAATATTTATCCATGAAAAAATAATATTAAAGAATAAAATGAAAATTAAAAAATTTATTTTATTTTTACGGAAAATAATGACCAAAAAAGTTTACAAAATGTTTTATATGATAACATATACATTTCTCAAATGAAAAATAAAAGGTTCAAGAACGATTTTTATAATGTAAATTATAATATATTCACCATTTTTCAAGGAAGAGAATGTTATTTTAAAATGATGAGTATGAATAAAATGAAAATAATAATACAAGACATGAATAGGATAAATAATTTCACAAAATGTAAAAAACATAATTTCTAAATTTTTATAATTGATGTGTATCTATAATTACTTATCTTAAATATAGGATGAAATATCACATTATTGGCGGGTTTTATATCATATTTCCACAATATTTGAGAAATAAAAAAACTATTTTATAAATATTTATCTCAATATTCCTTATTAATATAATAATGAAATATGTTTAGGTTCGAAAAAAATTAATTACTAATACCATTGAACCCGATGTAACATGTGTACAAAAAATTCTCTTCCTAATGATTTTTGAGAAAATATGACTTATAAATCTCATGAAATCTATTTTTTGTATGGAATTTGATTCTCTAGACACATGACTATAGGTCTATTAAATTTAATATTATAAAATATATGTGATAGATACACCATGAATATTGGAGACAACGCAAAGGTCAAGGTTAATGTTTTTGGAGATGTTTACATTTCTAAATCTATTATTATATCAACAGATTTATATGATAAATTTTTAAACATAATATTTCTTTCATATCATAATAATGCAATGATTGTATGTTTGTTAAATTTCAAAATGAAAAATGAATTTTTTTAGATGAATCAGTATTTTTATACTATCCTAGAAGAAAATATTTATTCCCTTAATTTATCTGAATTAACTAATAAAAATTTTAAGTGTTTAATTATTGTAAATATGATTTCATTATATATAATATATGGATAAATCATTTTAATTTTATACATCTATAAAATATATCCAATCACAAAATTGTTTTTCAATTAATGTATTTAAAAATAGATATCAATCACATTTGGGATTCAAGAGTTAAAAGTAAATAATGGAGTGATAATTACAAATAACATAAGGAAGCTAAACAGGATGAACATCTTAATCTTGTCCATTTATATTTATTTTGTCCAATTTAAATAGAATGTCCTGATGGTAAAAAATTATTATTTATTATTTTAGAATAATTATATCGGTTTATTTCCCTAAACATATAAGTGAAACTTTATCAAAGATTATAGATTCTTGTATACTAGTTCAAAATAAAAAATTTTATTTAATTTTATATATATAAAGTGATATAGAAGGTTAATTTATAAATCTAAATGTTTAAATTTTTTGTGAAAAATATTTTATTTTCAAAACTCTAGGGAAGAATTTTATAATATATCTTATTAGGTTTATAATATAATTATTTTAAGACAAAATTTAACGATAACCCCTTATAAACTATGAAGGGGGTCTAAATATATTTATTTTCTATTTTATTGTAAATGTATTCCCCTTAACACTAAATGTTCTTTAGATAATATTTTTACTAAATATGATAAAAAAATATTTTCATGATATTATAATGTCAGAAAAGATTATACATTCTATAAATATTGATATATGTTAGTTTAATAAAATATTCTTTTGATGTTTGATAAAAATGATTTAAAATTTTATTTTTATAATGAAAATCAGAGTAAAGAATATTTTAATGATTTTAATTTTAGAAAAGTTTAAAATCTATAGTTGAATCTACCTGTTGATGGGGAGAAACACCCTCATACAAGATCCTCTAAAAGTAATAAAGAGTTTCGTTTTGATATAATTATTAGAGGTACTAAGTCTATAGCTTTATCAAGATATTACATAAATAATTTTAGTTCTCGTAATGTATTTTTTTAATTTTGATCTAAATGTTATTTAAGAAGAATTAAATAACCAAAATGATTTTAATCCATACAAGATTAACGAAATCAATTTCCAAAAAATAATATTTTGAATTTAGTAGAACCACTTAATGATCAATAAAAAAATTTAAAAAATGGATTTTGATAAATAAACTTCATTAATCTAGATATATTATTAAATTAATGTCAGATAAATTTCTTAATATTCCTTTCAGGAAGAATTTATTTTTTAGGTTGATAATTTTACACAAATTGACATATTAAAAGCTATTATAATATTATTATCTTATTATGCTCATCGTGGATATAATATTATCAAATGGGTGTTAAAATTTATTTTCATAACTATTAAATTTTAGAATAATTATTTTTTAAACAAACCGTATGTGTTAAACCTGAATATAAACCTTATCATGTTTTAAAACATTCAAAGGATCTTTATTGACTTAAATATGCTCTTAAAGCATGGTATGAAATATTTCCGCACATTATTTTAAAAAATGTTTTTTAAAAGGTAAAGTGGACCCAAATATATTTATTAAGAAAAAATATAAATATATTTTGATTATTAAATAATCTAATGAAGAAATCATATTTAGATCTTCAATTTAACTTCTTTATAAATATTTCTTAGAACTAATGACTTTTAAATTTGATGTGAGTCTTATGGTAGAATTGAAATATTTCTAAGAATAAAAATATTTCAATGAAATGGTTAGATATAATAAATTATTCGGACTATACTAGTGAATATGTTAAAATATTTATACTAGATTCTAGTAAAATATCAAACACCACTAAGAGAATTGATTTTAAATTAAATGAAGATGTTGCTATAAAATCTATTGATATTAAAGTTTCTTGAGGAATTATTTTTAGTTAGTTGTATTTAAATACTTATATACTAAATTTTATATATTTTATATATGTGCCTGCTATATTTAATGTTTACCTTAGTGATTCACTTGAATGTTTTTCAAAATATTGTTTAATAAGTTAAAGGATATATAAATCATGAATTAATTTATACTAGAAGAATGAAATTTGAATTAAAAAATTTATTCTGACTCTTATTTTAGAGGAAGTAAAATAAATAGAAAATTTTCAACTTGTTTTTTTTTTATAATAATATTTTTAGTGTCTTCTAGTTCAAATAAATAGTTATATATTTCATTATCTATTACTAAAGTAGAATATATTATTATTTCTATTTATTATGCTCAATATTTATAGATTATAAAAACCATACCAAATTTTGAAATTTAGTTTGAAAAATGAGTATTATGTGTCATAATTTATCCATGGTCTCAACTTCTAAGAATCCCTCAAATCATTATAGAACTGAGAATATTGAAGTAAGATATCATTTTTTTAGAGAGCATATATAATAAAGAGATATCTATTTAGAATATTTTTCTATATATAATCAATTATAATATGTGTTTAATAAATGTATCACCCATTAATTTTTTAAGGTGTACTACATTTATTTTTATCTTCTAAAGCATAACATTCTGGGTCTTGATCTATGTTTTTATGGAGTTTGGACTTTTGGATTTTCTGGGTATTTTTTTGGAATTTTTTGAAGTATTTTTGCGGGTGCATAGTTTTCACATGGTTAAGGGAAACCATAAGGATTACCCAAGTTACTATGTGAGTAAATAATTTTGAAAAAATGGTTTTTACATAGTTGGTTCATGATTTACCAAACTTTTTAGCACAACTATATAACCTAGTCTGGGTTTTGAAAGTGGATTCTATACGGTTGGTGCACAGTTTTCCAAATCATGCCTATTATATTAATTAATTTGAAAACTTGTTTCTTAACCAAATATCACCCAAAACCATCATTATTATTCTTATATATATATATATATATATTTAACCAATATACTCATTTTAGGTATTTTAGGGTTTTATTTCCATCCCGAACAAGTTTTGATTGGATCGTGACTCATTAGATCTTGGAATTGAAGGTATGTCACTATTTATTTCTTCTTCTCCATTATCTTCTCGTATAAACTTGAAATGAAATATAAAAATATTTTTTCAATAATTCATATAATTTATAGATCATAATATAGTTAGTTTTCTTAAAATTATAAAGAAATGTAACATAGATCTGTTATTTTTCACTTATTTCCCTTGGTCTATTCAAGATTCGTTCATCACAACAGACTCTGTTTAGTAAGACTAAGAATATATTAACCCTATAAGTTTCCTTATTATATTATTTTCATTATATAAACCTTTGGTGATAATTCCAGGCTAAATTCAATGGATTTGGTGTGTTGGGATCATTTTTTGTTGTGCTTCTTGGAAATTGGAATTTTTTATGCTTGAGGTTGGATGTCCTTACCATGTTAGAAACTTATATATATATATATATATATATATATTATAATATGGGTTTATATGTATCCATATGATAACTATGCTATGTAATTTTATTATCATGTGGGAGTTTTTTTAGCCGATATAGAACTTGAAGTTTATCTTTTATGGTGATATCTTTTTTATGCTAACTATATGATGGTTATCCATTAAAAGATGGTTGAGGTATTTGATGAAACATATAACATTACTCTAATTATATTGTTACTATCAATCAAGATATATTTGAGTATTGGGATGATACATGTAACATAGTTATTATACTTTTTTGGTTATCCATTTCGATATAGTTTAAGCATCAAATGAATTGTGCCTCCTTATTAGATTATCTGAATAGGTTTTTGTGATGTGTCTTTTAGCATGGTGTCAAAGAAGGTAGGGTTAGGGTTTGTGGTAGTTTCGTTAGTGCATGATATCTATAATGGTTGTTTGTTTATTTTTATTTTACTTATAATCATTTCCTGCCCCTTTATATAAACACACTACATTTATTATAAGGACTCACTGGTGGCGTCCTATAAGTTTTATACTACTACACTGCATAGAAATCCTTTTGCATGTGTATAAATCATGATCAGGGATCTATTAAAGGGAAAGGTCCCTATGTTAGGTAGTTGATAAGGATGAGTAGGGTGGACTAATGTGTTTTCAAGATATGATATGAGATCATTTAATATCATTCCCCATTTATCGTTCTGTATTTTTGTTATTTTGGTACATTGATCTTTCGCACATGGGGATCATGTCATCATGATGTTACTCATATATGAGATTTGATATATCATGGATATTTTCATCATTTATTTTTTTTTTCATTTATATCATTTATTTATTTGATTATAATTGTTTCTATTGTATTTATTATTATTTTCCATTTATTACTAAGAACATACTTTTCATTGATTCCACCTAGTCCCTCACCACTAGTCGATAACCTCTTACATATAGGGAGGTGAAAATGTGGTCATGTGAACCTCTTACTTAATACAGGGTGATTTGGGCATGGGTGATATAAATTGGTATCATAGATGTTTTCTTTTTACTAGATTTGGGACTTGGAAAAAAATATAGAATGGTTGGAACTAAGTTTAGGTAATTATGATACCTTGTGTATAACAATAATATAATGGACCTTCGATTTACTATGGAAGTGATGTTTTTTCATGGTTTTTTCTCTTTCTATATATCAAGTTTCACCAATAGTGATACATATAAGTTTTCTATTATGATTTATGGGATTTCATCTTTGATATTTGGTAAGAGTGGGTTTGTTCCTGAATAATGGATATGCTTGCAGGTTATAATGTCATACACTGGTTTCCTGTGATTGGTAAAACCAGAGAATGTTTTTAATTGTAATATATATAATTACAAAAAACATACAGGCATTTTGATGGGTATAGACATTGGGTAATTAAGGAATATTATTCCTTATATATATTGGTTGACTATTAGTGTTAGTTTCCTTCTATGTGTCATAATGCTCGAGTTAAGTTCTTAAATATTATTTGATTAATTATTTTGAGTGAAATTCGAGTTTTCTTTAGAATGTTTTTATATAACTCCATGAATACATTTTAATGAACCACCTAATGACCCAAGTGATGATTTTTTAGAGGATTTAGATTCTATTTGTGTACCTATAAATATAAATATGGGTTTAGATGGTGAAATTCTTGAAGTTATTCTAGTAGTCGAGATAGAACAATTGATTCAGTATGGGGTATTTCTTTTAGAGTTCATTCAGGGAAGAGGATCACATATAATTGGACATATAATGGATCAGTTTTTAGGATATCTAGTTACATAATACTCTTCCATTATATGGTATAGGTCCTTCTCAATATTCCTAGGTTTGGATAGATATCATTGAATGTATATTTGAACTGATTAGACTCATGAAAATTAGACGTTAAATATAGCCTTATATATTCCTTAGGGACCCACTGGGAGGTGATGGGGAATCAAATTTCAAGCATAAATGAGATTTTGTAGGGAGCATTAATAGTTTCTTGTTATGTCACTTCTTTCATTGAGTTACTATGAGTTTCACCTATTTTTCTTAGAATGAGGACCAAAAGGCTAATAAATATGAAATTAGGATACAAACTTTGGTGGGGTTCCAGGTTAGGAACTCCAACCTATCATTATAACCATAAGTGTTTCATTAGGCTCTCATAATTGAGAAAGGCCTGGAGGAAGACAAGGTAGCTAGAATTTTTTACCATTTTTACCAGACTAAAAAGAGATCATTCCAGTGTTGTCATGGGTGACACTTCAATTAGTAGTAAAAGGATATCTAAGGAAAGGTTCTATGGTAATTAATATAAGTCAAAACATAGTATTATTTCATCATATCCTTCAATGGAAATATTACCCCATTAATGTTCTCAATATGGGAATAAAGGGCATCACAACAAGTTCTATACTACTCCACCTAGAGAGTTCCAACTGTCTTGAATGATGGGGAACCTCTAGTGTATTTTTATTTAGGATTTTATATATAGATTTATGTTGAGAATACGGGTAGATAAAATCATTGGGGAATTTTTTTGGGGGATCATAATGATATTTGGGATTCTTTGGGATGTTTATGTCATAGAAGAGTAAAAAATATCAGCAAAAGGTGAAGAATACATAGGATATGTTGGTTTAAGTGAGACAAGGAAAAATGGGGGAACATTCCATGTCTAATATAGGTTGATTTTATGTGAGATATTAGGTTTTAGGTTATGTTTGATAGAGGCCTTAAATATTGAGATTTATGGTTCTAATTATGTAAACACTTTCTATAGCCTTACATGATATGGAAATTTATCACTCTTTTTTCAATAATCAACACATTTATGTTTTGGAGTTAATAGTAAAGATCATTTGAGGATAGATATACCATTAAAAGATTATTGGAAATAGAGTATAACGTATTTATATATGCCTAATGTGTTATATACAGAATGAGGGTTAAAATAATAAATGTTTATCTATGTTTCTATAAATGACAAGCTTTAATGATATATTTAGTATGGATTAGAAAATGAGTTTTCAGGATTGCATTGAATCCTACCACAGGTGAGTGTCCTTTACCTATCAGAAGAGAAATTAGTATGTTTTGGTAGGATAAAGGAATTTATGAGTAGGATTAATTTTAATAGACCTCGATAAAATTGGGACCATAACGATGAAAGTAACTCACATTGATATTACATAAGATGAGGTGATAACTCCATCAATTCTTCCTTCTATGGTGGTCTATTACGATGAAGTTTTTCCAATATATTTCTCCAAAATTCCATAGAAAAGTGGAATTTATTTTTAAATTGAACATATTCTAGGTGAAGATCCAATATTGATTCATCCATATTGAATGGAATTGCTCGATTTAAAAGACTTTGGATCATAGAAAACATCGGTGGTTTTAGCACAAAGCTCAATTATGGGGGGTTGAGTGTGGTTGAACAATAACTTTCATATAGTTTACGGTTTTGTATCTTTTGAAAACTCTCTATGGTTCCCACATCCACAACAAGGGGAAACCCTAATTTCCAAATATGGGTTGTTATTTCAGAATTCAGAACCAATGACTATTAAGAACTCACATTAGTCGACAGGATGGGAGGTCGGGCTCATTGCACTCTTTTTGGGGGGAATTATTTCCTTCTCTGGGACACTATAAAAGATTTAATATATGTTCACGAATCCTTACCTAGCCTCTATGTAAGATAGGTTTTCCCAATGTCAAGGACCTGACCTATACCATATTTTGATGAGAACAAATTCATGTACAATAGGTTTCCTATTATTATCTTTTCTATCTATTATGCATTAGTTTATATCCATTCTCAGGATCATTGGAGTTTATCACCATCTCAGGATAGAGTTAGTGTATTGGATATGGAATTAAACCTTTATAAGGAACCCTACATATCCTATAAGATGAGGAATCAAAACAGACATAGTTTTTTTAGAATAGCTTAGGGTATATGATAGGAATACATTGGGAATTTTAACATCATTTTGAGATAATATAAATATAGTGCTCAGTCATTTTGGAGGAGTCATGTCTATCTTATTAAGGTAGGAATCAAAGTCCATGTAGTTTTTTTAAAAGCATATTCATTATAACCTATGTGACAACAGAATCCGGGATGGGATTAATTCATGTATGGATTCACCAAACTAAATTATTTGGAGTATGAACCTTTGAGTGAATATGAGATGTAATCAGCTTTACATCCCAATAAATATGAAATACTGGGGGCATCTTTATCATGCAATTGGTACAATCACCATAGGATTCTAAGGCCTTGTGGGTCAGGATTGATATACGAAACAATAGATAACAGAGGACTGGAATCATACTCATGATATAAAATTTTTAGGGGAATTACATTTTATGGTTTCCCTTAGAGAGTAATGGTTATCAGCCTCATGGAAAATATGGTAAAGAGATCAGTCCTTAGGAAGGTTTCCTACATATCCCTTTTATAATAGGAATTGGAGTCCACATAGCTCTGTTTAATCTTATCTCAATGATGGGATGGGATATTTTATTACACATGTGGGTATTATTATTATCTGTAAGGTCTAGGAAGGTTATGAACCCATGCCAAGTAATATTCCCGTGTTTCATAATAATTCTCTATACTCTAATGGATAAAGATATATGATGACCATGAAAGGTGTTTCAAGTACGTTTGGAATGGCACATAGACCCTTTAGAGATCATGAAATCAATGGGGTTTCATGATTATGTATCCCTACCCATTAAGTACACCTACCGAATAAAATGGGGTAATCATTCGAAGGTTCATAGTTGAGGATTTACATGGTGTATGTTTACGAATTTCTACTGGACATGGTTGACAATTCCCGAGCTGTCTGACTGACATGTACAAGGTGTATCCATGTATTTTCTAGTTTGTTGGCCTGATATATCATGGGTCTCTCCAAATGTCTTGTCATGGGTGTATTCTTAGAATGTCTAGGGTGTTACCCTTACATGTCCTGGGTGTCCTCTTGACATCTCCAAGAGCTTAATGTGATCAAAGATGACACATCAAATGTGCTTCACATGATCAATGGAGACATGTTTAAGGAATATTTTCAGATCAAGTAAAGTATTATTAGGGTGCTTTTCTTGATCAAAGTATACTTGTCCAAGGCCTTTCACATGATCAAGGTCTACATATTTATGGTTCTCCTTATGATCAAAGTAAAAATTTCTAGGACATTTTCTGATTCTAGTTGGGATAATTTTTTGGACTTTTTGTATATTTAATATATATATTGTATTGTTATTATATGTACCTATTTTGGATTTTATTTGAGACATGTATCATCACCATTGTATACCAGTTTCATTTTGGATTTGATAAATATTTTTGAGGTTTACCTATTATCTATATAATTTACTACATATGGTACTTGAATGTTATTGACATTAAATTGGGATACACATTGTTAATGAAGGAATTGTCGCCCCACAGACACATCTAGGCCCGAACTACTAGTAAGCAAACATTGGGATTTGGGGAGATTTTCATGAGGCCACCTCACTATCCATACTTGGGGAATGGTTGACTATCATCTCGGTCTAGGAAATTAAAAAGTAGTATCAGAGCGACTATTCTTGTTTTATTTATTATTTCGTTACAATAGAAAGGGATAATAATGATATTTCATTCAATAATGAGATGTTCATAGACATAGCTAACCTACATACAAGAAAACTCAAAAATTGACTCAAATGAATTTTTTTTGGGTTTTTTTCTATTGTAGTTGATTTGATTCCACAGTTGGGTTATTCACTTGAATTATGATTTATAATAGATATTAATATGGGTTATATTATGTCTAAACATAATGAGATGAGGGTATTTCACCTCATTCATCATGTTAATCACTATAAAGAAATCACATTCCATGCATTATGCCATGCCATTTTGGATTTATTACTTATTGCATGTTGTGGGGATAATTGTCTTGATTTTAATACATTATATAATGATCAACATTTTTGGAGTTGGTTATGGTGTGAATCAGGTGGATGATAAACATTTGTTCCTGATGAGTATAGTCCCTTATAGATCAGAATTTATAAAACCATTGGTTCACATTTTTATTGAACTATCGTAAATGTCAAATGAGTATGAATTCAAGTGAAATGATATGGAAATTCAAATTTTTTATATCAAAGAAATTTACCCATTCCTGACCTTAGTAGTGGAAATTAGATAGTGTCTATTGTTTGTATATGTGTTGAACATCACCAAAAACTAGCTTTAGTAGAAGGAAGAGGGGTGGGTTCTCATATAAGAACACATGCACCCATCCTTTTCCAGTATCTGTTCTTTTTAAGTGTGAAGATTGATAATAATCTTGTTCTGAGGTGTGTGCATGGAATTTGATGAGGTATTACTCTATGGTGTCCTCTATTAGTATTCCAAGAGGGTGGAAATGACCACACTCAGGAGCTAGTGGTCCATTGGATACTAGTAGATCCTCCAATAGTGCAAGTTATGGTAGCAGTAGTTGAACCAGACACAAGATCCGATGTACATTTCCATGATGGAATATATGGATTCATTCAGACAATAAGAGGGAACCATGACCTTCCCCGACTATTATAGAGTTTATGAGTGAGTTATAGTAGTAGAATCTTCCCACATTTTGAAGGGATGGTTAACTATGGGCTATATAGTCATGGCTAGTGTCAATGATGTATATCTCTAAGCATCTAGAGATGCCTCCTAAGAGGAGGGTAAATCACTCTAGGAATAAATTGTGTGATTATTCGAAGAGATTGTGCGAAGTCATTACACAGATAGATTTCCATCAATATATGCCTTGTAGGGATTTTTATTTACTCTTCGATGACCAATTTTATCCAGAGATGTTGAGGGTTGATAGAGACAAGGATTTCATGCACCTGGAGTAGGTCCCACTATCAATGATGTAATATTAATAATGTTTTACTAAGATATAATGCTTTTAATATACTCTGATGAGTGATAGGTTTTCTAAAGCCAGAGGATTTAATCATGATCTCAAGTATGACATATGATCACAAGTAAATATTTTTTGACTAACTACTACATCTAGAATATTGAATTTGGAACTTATCATATAGTGTAACAGGAGAGAGGTTCGGGGTGTGATCCAGTTTTGTTCAGTATCTCAATCTAGTATTGCATTGATCAGTAATAGAAATCATTTTATAGATAATCCATGTGGTGATAATAGCTGTTGGATCCCATAATCAAGTTTCTAGGTGAGGTGTTACCATTGTGGTAGGCTAAGGAATATGAGGCCATAGTCTACAGGGACCCGATTGAGTTCCAATAAAGTATCATTATTGGTCATTTGTATTTATTCATCATAAATTTTCCTCTAGTATATAGTGGATGAGGGTCTATACTAACTCTGGATTCAAAAGTGGTGTCTGCAACTTCACATTAGGTGAGGAGTTGGTGTACAGCTAGCTGATTAGGCAAGAAGTTGCGGTCATGTTCACTATAGTCAGACCCCAAATTTATATCAATAGTGTAGTGGATATACTCAGGGTAGCCATGAAATATCATAGGTATGTGGTTTAGTGAAGATATAGGCAGTGCCACAGACCCTTAAGGAGTAGTATCTGAGACCTTCTACAATTGGAGTAACTATTCTAATATCCTCGACCTTTTGATTCTTGATCTGATTGTTTGAGCTGCTAATGGTGTTATGATGCTTGATGCTCCATTTAGGATTAGAATAGATGATGTATGTCACTGCAAGGAGTGCCCCCTTTATATTGGTGAGTGTCTCTTAATATGGGACCTCATTATCCTCGAGATGATAGGTTTTTACATCATTCTAAATATGGAATGGTTGGTCTCCTTTCATGATTTTTTTTATTTCTATCTTCATATGTTGACCTTCACATCACTATAGAGAAGATAGTTTATTCACAAGGGTGAATGGGATGTCCATAAAATTCGATCTGGATCTGAGAATCATGGTCTTGAAGGGATAATATTCTAGATTGTGAGTTTATATCTAGATGATCATGAAACTTTTCAGGAATATTTTTTTAGCGGTTGATCATTTCAGAGACTTTTTTCTGAACAAATTTTAAGGATTACCTCTTCATTAGATATGTACATAAATCTATAGGGAATGTTCTAGAAGCTACACCAGTATCTATTCCTCCTTATATTATGGCCACTATTCAGATTCAAGAGCTCAAGAAAAAGATATAGGATTAATAGAAAAGGGGGTTTATTCAACCCAGTACTTCTCTATGGGGTTTGGCTGTCCTTTTTTTGAAAATTGTGGATGGTACCCTTAGGCTATGTGTGGATTACTGAAAATTGAACCAATTGATGGTTAATAACAAGTATCCTATCCTAGGGATATGTGATCTCTTTGAATATCATTGAGATGCTCATTTTTTATCAATGATTGTTGTGAGATCAGGTTCTTGTTTGACAATCACACATACCCCACATAGCTTTTTGTATTAGGTATGTTCTATACGAGTATTTGGTTGTATCGTTTGATATCATGAATGTTCCAATGGTCTTTATGGAACTGATGAACTGATTTTTTACTTCCTTAACAGAATTATTTTTTCATGGTATTCATGGATGATATCTTGGAGTATTCTCACAATCAATATGACAATGAAAAATGTCTTATGATCTTATTGAATACACTAAGAAATCATTAGTTATATATTAATCTCACAATGTGAAACATATGGATGGATCTGATTCACTGATTAGGACACATTATCTTGCAAATTGGAGTATCATTAGGCCCAGGGAAGGGGAGAGTTATAGTTTCCATGGAGGATCCCAAGAACATCATTGAGTTATAGAGTGTTTTGGGGATATTTGGTTACTACAAGAATTTTATACAGCACTTCTCATGCCATGAATCACTACTTATAGGCTTAATTAAGAATGGTGTAAATTTTATAGTCAAATTCCTTTGAGATGGCCTTTGAGGAGCTAAAAGAGAGATTGAATTCAACCCCGATACTAATATTTCTAGATCTAGAAAGGAGTAACATTGTGTACAACAATGCATCAGGTATTGTTTTAGGAGAAGTCCTTATAAAGATCGATAGAGTCAATCCATATAGGTCTCAGAAGTTGAGGCCACACGAGAGGAATTAATCAATGTGTAATCTTGAGTTGGTTGTGGTTGTTCACAAATTTCATTGTTGCATAGATTGCTTACTGGGAGGGTGTGTTGTGGTTTACAAGAACTAAAAAGTCCTCAAGTAAATTTTTTCACAATGTGAACTAAACATGAGACAGAAATGTTTGGAAGAATACCTACATTATCTTTAATTATGAGCATGCATGTTTTCCGAGTAAAGGTAATGTGATGGCCAATGTACTGAGTAAGAGGACTCAGAAATAAGAATTTTTATAGTCCATTAGTGAGTGGAAGCTCATGGATTTGTTCTTTGAGATGAACTTGGAAGTTACTGATAGTGAAGGGAAGACATTTCTATCATCCTTATCTATTACCTAGACTCTTCTGGACAGAATTAAGATGAGGTATCTATCATTTTCAGAAGGCCTAGTCTTATATAAGAATATTGGAGAAGAGGACCCCATATCTAGGATTGACAATAGGCCATGATGAAATCCTACGTGTACATAGTTGCGTATGTCTTTCTTCAGACATGCATGAGGAGATGGTGTAAGACTTTCAGGCTTCAGCATGGGTTGTGCATCATAGAATCCCCAATATGTTTCGAGATTCACATCACCAATAGAGGTAGTTAAGTATTAAAATCTATGTAGCTGGTATTTTAATGATCTCTTCCACCTATCAGTAGGGGAATGTGGAACACATGAAACTAGCTAGACATTTATAGTAATTACACATCCCTAAGGGGAATTGGTTTGACATCGTGATGGATTTTGTGATAGGTTTACCAAGGCCGCCTCAAGGTAACAAATATGTATGGGTTTTTTTGATAGTCTTGGGAATGATTCTCATTTAATTATGATCATAGAGTCCTTAATTGTTGATGAACTTTGGTGGTTGTACATCTGTGAGATATTATGAATTCATGGGGTCCCAAATACTATCATTTTTTATAAGGATACCTTGTTTACATAACATTTCCATAATGTTATACATATAACATTGGGTAAATAAGTGCTTCTGAGCACATCATACCACCCCCAATCATATATCTTGTCAAAGAACACGATTCAGGTTCATGAGGACATGTTGTGACTATAAATCATGGATTTTGGGGGATCGTAGGATAGGTTTATAACCCTGGTGGAATTATCCTACAATACTAGATTTCATGATACTATACAGATGAATCCTTATGAGGCTTTGTATATAATTCCTTGCCTATTACCTCTCTGTTGGTTAGAAGATGGATGGGATCTATGATCAGACCTCATATTGTTCTAGAGACTATAGTTTTGGATCAGTTGAATCAGAAGTGGATGGATATTGTACAGTCACAGGAGAAGTGTTACGCTAGTTTCTGAAAATTAAATCTACAGTTTCAGTTTGGGGTTCATGTTTTTATATGTGTTTCAATAAGCTTTTTACATAGTAGGATCAATATATAGGTTGAACTTTCATAATTTTATTTCAGGTCATTCATGATTCTAGAAAGAGTCAGGTTCGTAGCCTATTGGTTGCGGTTACATGAGAGGTATCAGGACATGCATGATGTCATCCATGAATCTCAGTTACAAAGCTATTATTAAAACCTATCTCAATCCTTTAATCCCAGGGATATATATTTATAGGTAGTTTCATCCTTTTATGAGTATAAATGTATTTTGGATTATAGCATAATGTCTCTTTGAGGCATGTTTGTTCCTTTAGTACTTGTGCTATGGAAGCCCGACCGAGTAAATGATGAGACCTACAATCTGGAGGCTGATGTATGGTCATAGTGGATGGAGTTATTCTCAAAAAATTTAAACCAACCCTTAGAGGGAAATTCAGGGATGAATTTATTTAAGGGGATAGTTTGTAAGAACCCTTTTCTTTTTGAGGTATAGATCCTTTTACTTCTATGAAATCTCAGTTTAAATGCATAAATATAGCCTAATGTAAATTCCATTCAATTTCGTAGAGGTGTTGGGTATTTTTAGGGTTGGTTTGAAGCCCATAACCCATCTTTTAGGAGAAAAATTCTTGGAACATAGTGTGAAAAAACCATACAGTGGAGGCTGCATGGTTACTTTTGACCATGAGAGGCTAGACATAATGAATCTACATGCCACACTATTAGACAAACCGTGAGAAATTTTTCACATGGAAATAAGTTTGTGTCTTCAATTTTGAATGTGTAGATTTTTACATTTTAAAGAAGGTTGGACAATCCATGTTCGGAGACCATACAGGGTTCCCCTCCTTATAATAAAGAGTGCACATTTGGTTCACGTTTTGAAAAACCATGCAGACAAACCTTGTGACCTAGTAAATTGCATGAATTTAAGAAATTTCCCAAAATTAAATCTTTATATCAAACCTAATTTCTTTACCACTCCCACATAGAATACTCAACCCATGGAATCCCTCATTGGTGAATTAAGTAGAAATTAAGAGATCTATTTGATCTCAAAACGAAATTGAGCACCACCAGTCTCATTTGATCCACATTGGTGAGTTCTCAATTCCTTTTTAGTCATTCTTCATTTATTATAGTATCAGTTGTGCTATTTAGGTGCAAGATAATTTTCCTTGTTATTGGGTTCATCATTTTGTCATTGATTTTTTCTTGACATGAGTTGAATAAAGATATTCTACTAGATGAGATATCCAATATAGAACTATTATATGTGGTCTTGTTAATTTCATTGAAATCCTATGTGTTTATATAAATTTTGTTGTGTCATTCACCCAATATTTGGAGTGTCTCCTGGAAGTGGATTTTAGTCCTTGAATATAATTTCTATGCATGGCCTATTTGATTAATGGGGCACATTGAAAAATTTTAAATGGTTGATAAACTCGAATTGGAACCACCCCTTTAGGTCGATTGTTAAAAAAATAGACCATTATTATGGCCTTTGGAATTGGATTCCATAGAGTGTCCCCTTATACCGCTAAGCTTGGGATTTCAAATTTAAATTGAATCCATGTGATTTGAATTGTGATACCCATTGTAATTGAATTTAATAATGGAAAGGGTTGAAATGTACTTTTTCCTAGGCCCTTTCCCTGTAATGGCTTGTTAAAGCATGATAATTTTGTAGTAATGTCTTCCCTGCATGAGAAATTGAGAGGTAATCCTTCAAAGATTAACTTGTTCCATTAGATACCTTTTGAGATCATATGTAAATGAATTTTATTTACTCTTGAACTTGGAATAGTACAATGGAATTGATTAAATGATGTTGGCTAAATGTTATGGAATGACTATAAATATTCCTTGGGTGACACATGGATTCAATGATGAATTTCATGGATAGACACATTTTTCTTCTACCATGCTTATGTCTAAGTGAAAGCTGGACTCATATTAGGGACAGTTAGGGATAAACTCATAGGGGTTGAATATTATTTGTTGAGTGATACATGGATTCTATATTGATTACCAAGGACTGTCTCAATGTAAATTTGATCATATATGTCATGGGTGATACTTGGGATACTTTCTTGGACAGCCAAGAACCGACTCTAGTCGAAGTGATTTTATACCACACCTAAAGTGATACATGGGTTCTTGTGAGGATCAACAGGGATAGAATTTTAGGGTGTTGGTTTAAATTATACCTAGAGTTATACATGGATTCCAATTGAGTAATTCCATAGATGGGATCAGGTTCATAATGTAATAATGAATGGAATGTTTTATATGATGCATCTACCAAGCCAAATCACAATCTTGAATTCGATCATAATATAACTCTTTATGGATTTCCTATTTAATCATATCCTTTGATCATGTTATCATTGGTGTCACTAGAAATTAGACCATGTCTCGAGAAATTCATAAATTATTTTGAATGATTATATAAACTTCATTATAAATGGTAACATTGGCCTCATATGATATTTACATTCAGTAATTTCTTTACATATTATAATTTTTTCTTCACACTCTAACTATTATATATTCACTAGTTGGAAGGAACTAGGCAATGGGTGGTTTCACACATTTATTTTGCCTCACACCTTATTTAGTCCACCTTGGGTAATCAAACAAACCATATACATGAAGGTATGGACAAGCGAAAGCACCCTGATATAGATTCTTGATTGTGGCGTAAGAGCACGAAACCATGGGATTGAGATAAGGCTCATGATGTTATCTGGGATACTTCATGTCATTTTATTACTTTTGATACATGTATTTTATTGTACTATTGTGTAAATGTATTAGATTCTTCGTACAGACATGTATCATCATCATTGTATATGAGTTTCCTTCTCACCTTGTTATCTATTTTTGTTGTTTACATATTGTATGTATGATTGAATTCTTACACTACTTGAATGTTATTGAAATTAAACTATGATACACTATTAATTATGGAATAAACTCTCTACTTACACATCTAGAACCTCACTGCTAGTCGGGAACCTCTAGAATTTGGGGAGATGTGCTTGAGACCATGTGGAAAATCTGGCTTGGGGCACTGTTGAGTGGAATCTGGGTCTGGGGCATTACAAAGTGTTATCTGAGCATATTTTTTTTATTAGTGTAAATTGAAAGGGATAGGAAGGAAATTCAATTCGGTAATGAGTTTTTTTGGGAATAGCTAGCCCGTGTACTAGAAAATGCCAAATTTCCATCAATAGAATTTTTTTTTCAGAATCCTCGACTATTAAAATTGATTTAATTAAACTATTGGGTGACGCACATAAATTTTGATGTTATTATTTATATGATTATGGGATCTATTGGGTTGTATCCTGATAAGTTTATGGTATTTCATCTCATGCATCATGTTATGCACTATACAGGAATCACATTCCATGAATTATTCAATTACACATAAGATAGATTACATATTTCATGATGTGGTAATAGGTGTTGTGATAGTAATACCTGCTGTTGTGATTTCATTTCTAGAGTGGGTTATGATGTGAATCATAAGGACACCATACTTCGGTTTCTGAGGAGTATGGGCCCTCATGGGTTATAATTTGGTGAACCACTGGTCCAAACATTTTAATGAATTGTGATAAATGTCAAATGAGTATGAATTCAAGTGAGAATTATATGGGAGTAGAAATTTTTTATAGTAGAGAACATAGTCTAGTCATGAAATTATTATTGGGGAGTAGATAGTATCTCTTGCTTATATATAACATGTACATCACCCAGACTTCACTATCGGAGCAGGCAGAGGGCTGTGTTCTTATATTGGAAGGATTGCACATACCCTTTTTTAGTATCAGAACTTTTTAGCTTCAAACATAGATAATAATATTGATGTAATGTGTTCTCTTAGAATTTATAGAGGTATACCACCACAATTCTTCCATTAGAATGCAAGGAGTGTGACGATGACCACACTTCAAAGGTGGTGGGAAATCAACTAATAGTAGATCCTCAAATAATTCCATCCACGGGCAAAATATTAGTACCAGAAATAGGTGATGAGGCATAATTCTATGAGGGATTCCTTTGAATCATGCAGACCATTCAGGGAGCACCAAAACTTGCACCGACTATGGACAAGTTAACTACTAAATTCTAGTAGCAGCAACCACCCATGTTTTTTCATTATGGTTGACCAATTTTTTGTAAAATCATGGATAGAGGTAATTCTATCAATCTTCTAGAATCCAGAGATGCCTCCATAGAGTAGGGTAGACTAACTACGTATATTTTGTGTGATTGTGCCATGATATAGTGGGATTTCATTACTTAGATGGGTAATCATCACGAGTTTTTTTTGAGGTACGTTCATATGGCCTTATATGACAACATTTATCTTAAGATATTGAGGGTAGGTATATCCCATGAGTTGATGCACCTAGATTAGGTTGAATTATCCATTATGATATATTTGGTCCATTTTTCTGCGATGTATTAGGTTTTACATCTGAAAAACATTCAAATGTGATCGGATGGGGTATGATTTTTCTCCCTCTAGTATGAAACATTCTGCATTTGATGATATTTACTTTATTCCCATAACTATGTATCCTAGGTGGTGACCAATTGGGTAATGCACTCAGTAGGCGATTGAGGGGAATTGGAAGATTTTTGAAATTTCTAGATCGATAATATACTGTATTAGTTGTACTTGCCGATTGAAAATAATTTCCACTCTATTCTGATGATATTTTCAGGAGATTAATATGTTGAATAGTTTACCATCTTTGTATTAGGTTGTGTTTTGTGTAGTTCCATGTCATGTAGAAGTGACATTTTTATATAGTTTATCATCATGTAACTAGAAAGTTGACATGAATTTTAACATCATGTGACTTGGAAGATGTCATCATGTGTAATTTCATTCCACATGGAAACTATCTTGAAATTTAACAACATTTGACAAGTAATTTTTCATCAATTTAGCATTGTACTATTGGGAAACTATAGTGAAGTTTAACATCATTTTACTATCACATTTTCATGAATTTTAACATCATGTTTTTAGGACGTTATTGTGAATTTTAACAACATATTCCTTGGATGATATCTTCTAGTTTAACGTCATTTGGATAGAATTTTTGTGTTCCACTACCTATCATGAAGGTGGATTTTATGATGGATCTTAGATGACTCATATTCATGTTTCATGATTTTCAAGATCCTCTAACTCTAAAAATCATTCATTTATGTGCCTTTCTAGAAAATCCTTCAAGAAAATGAAATGATTTATTATGTTCTTTAGAATTTAGTTGTAGGGGAAATGATTGTCATGTCATTTCAACATCACCTCACTCGAATTATTTATCATTGGGATTTATATCAAATATTTGACCTTGGTATAGTCAAAGTGCTGGGGGATATGTTTTGGATGGAATAAATAGAGTTTTTTTCAGCTAGCATTGAGAGATGGGTCATCCATCAATTGTTGAAATGAAGCCCATTTTATGTTGCACAACATGTGTGTCTTATTTAGAGTTTTTAAATGAATGGAGTGGGGAATTAGGTGTTGGTGGTTCCAACATCCCCTTGTCTATCATATCCTATATCCAATCTTTACATTTAAACAAACCCTTTATTATATACCTGATATATTGGTGGTATGGGAAGATATTATCATGGATTCCCAATCCCACATCATTTGGATTCCTCGTTATAGGTATATCTACAAAATCATTATCCATGGAAAAGAGAAAGTACTTGGGGACATGTTTTTGAAATAAGGAATATACCTTTCGTTATCTATCATCACGATATGGGTGACCATGCAAATTCCCACCATGTGTTACCTATACCTCTACTATAATGGGAAAAGGCCGAGTTTGGAACACAATAAGTACATCCCTATTCTTTATCGGTTTGAGGGAAGGTTCTAAGAATTTGGGTCCTTGGATGATGTAGAAACATCCCAATAATTAGATAAAACTTTTTCTAATATAGGCTTTCTTAAAACATCTGTGGTTGGATGGTATTCAGAGTACCCCCAATGAAAGGGTGGAAAATATAAAAGTTCTCCCAACATTGTGGGTTGGGGTTATATGGAACAATGTCTATATTTCACCTGATAAGGGAATGACAAATATAAAAATTTCCCCAGCCCTATGTGTTGGAGAACATCACTATAAGGATGAATTGTGTATAAAGGTTCTAATGTGTTATTCCAGAAAAGGAATCCTAGGAGCATTCACATAATTAATTCTCATCGATATATATTCTCATATTCTAGTTGGTAGATATATTCTTATATTGAAATTTACATGCCATCCTTAAGGGGTTCACTGGTATAAGTCATGATGAACCCATTTCCCTATTCAATGGTAGGGTGAGTGGATTATGATAGGAGTTAATCGTGGACCTCAAATAGTGTATCTACTACTTCCATTGGCTATATTCTATGTCGATATAGCAATATGAAACACCATCATGGTCAATAATACCGTATTTATATGAACATAAATAGAATTTTAATCATCTAGATCAGATAAGAAGTCCTCTTATTCATTTGATATCATATTGATCGAGACATATGATGGTTGGTTCCCTAGTTAAATTGATTATCTTGTTTGATTGGTTGGTTCTAGATGTTTCATTTCATAGTATAGGGCTCATTGTTCCATTTCGTGGGTCCATGCTCACTATACCATTTGGTGGGTTGGTGCCCATATTGAAGATTATGATAGGGATAAATGATAAAAACACAAACCAACCTTATTGGCGGGGTTATCCCCGAGATTCCATAGTTACTAAGGCTAGTTGTAATTAAGTCGAAGGCTTCCAGCTAGCGATGATCTGATATTGATTTTGGATAAGTATTGGGAGAAGTTTATGGGTCATAAATACATTAGAAGCATCAGGGATATTCGATTTCTTTGGGGTTTCCCTATTTTGATATCCCATATGGGTCTCTCCTATTTGATTCCATTATTTGAGTGGTTGGGGTGGGAACAACATCAGTTGAATTTTATAAGGAATTGTGGTCATATGATCATGATGCTGACCAAAATGGATAGGATCCCTCTGAGGAAGATCAGAAGTGGTTGATTTGATATGGTTATTTTAATCATCCACCACTGTGAGTTATGGAAGGTGAATGTTATTTTCATCTAGGGATAAGATCTCAAAGTAGTTGAATGTGTTAAAAATATCCACCTTCTCTTCTACAACCTATCATCGTAAAGATGGACTTTGGTGCTTCATCCTATGAATGATTTCATAAGATGAATTAAAAGTTGGTATGGAGATATTGAGGTGGTACTCTCAGACTATAGTTGAGGTGTTCAGTTTGTTGCAGCATATTCCATGGCCTCAGGTCTAAGGTTTCTATGGTGGATAATGCATATGATTGGTATGCCATCTGGTTATTCACAATTGTTTGAGGTGGTATACAAGCATTGATCATTTTTTCAGAAATATTAGAAACCATTATCACATTGAATGATTTAATATGAATTTTAAGGAATCTTAAGGTCCTACAAGAAACAAGAAACCTTATCATTGTATCGACATATGTAGAATCAATTTTTCAATCAATTACATTTACAGTTAAAGGATAAGAGGGAAATAACATTTAATTTTTCATGATAGGTGTTGAAAAAATAAAATATTTCACATCAAGTTCACCATTTTATATTTTAGTTACTACAAAACAAACATTCCCTAAATAGGACTAGATAATATATAATTTTATACTTGTGAAGGGTTTGATGCTGTTAAAGGATTTCATGTCAGATTCACCATTCTTGTTTCCTAATAAACGTGGATAGTTTTGTCCTCATGCTCGATTGTGGGGGTTTGAGTGTGGTTTCATAATATTTTTGTATGGTTTAATATTTTTTCTTTAATAGAAACGCTCAATGGTTCCCACATGCATAAAAAGGCACGTGCTAGTTTTCTAAAGGAAGGCAGTCATTTAGGATTTCCGAACCAATCTTGCTTGCAAACTCACATTAGTCAAGAGGATATGTGGTTAAGAACCCTTTTTAGGGAATTATTTCCAACTACAACAACCTTTTGTAGATTTCAGATATGTTTTATAATCCTTACCAATCCCTAGTGTAAGACTGGTTACCCCTATGTTAATGACATGATCAATTTCATGTGTATATGGGAACTACTGTATGTATTATTGGTTCTGTATTATTATATTATATATTTTTGATGATATAGCTTATATACATGCTTTGGATATATAGTGTTTACATTTATCCAGGGTGTTTATTGGAGTCTTAGAGACTGGATTGAATCTCTATGAGGTATCCAACATATCCTATGAGAATATGAATCAAAACCATATATTTATTTTTACATAGTTTAACGTCACCTGTGGGGACTATACATGCAGTTTATCATAATGCATATAGGGAATAAATTTAGGGATCTAGAATTGAAGATGTTTCCTATGGATTTTAATGATGAGGGAATCAGATTACATGTAGTTTGATTCTGTCTGCCTTCATTGTAAATGATGTGACAATAGAGACCTTGAGCAAGAATTATACATATAAGGCTTCCCCAAACTACCTCGTCAAAAGTATGGACCTTTGAGTGAATCCAATATAAAATCGATATTGCATCCCAATGAAGTGTCCACACTGGGAGAATACTCATCATATTTCTAGTATATATTCATCATCAGTCTCTAACACAATGTGAGTCATGCTTAGTTTGAGAAACAAGAGATAGCAATAGATTGGACACACTCTCATGAGAAAAAAATATCATGGGGATCACATATTAATGATTATTTTAAAGAGTTATGATTATCAAGATCATGGAAAATATGGTAAGTATATCAAGACATTTAAATATATCCTATGTATCCCCGTTTTAATTGGAATCAACATCCATATATTTAGTTAACTCCAGACCTGTTAATATATATTTAGTTAACTCCAGACCTGTTAATGGGCTAGGATAGGTGATTACACGTGAGGGATTATTATTATCCATGAGCTTTAGGAATGTTAGGGACTTATTCCAAGATGGACATCCATGTTTCAAAATCATTATCTACCTTCTAACATTTAAATATAGTTTATTACCATGAAATCATAGTTGAATTTGTCTGCCATGATACAAAGTTCATTTTGAGAGATTGACATGATTGGGGTTGCATGAGTGAATAACCCTAACCCATTAATGAAACTCCCCTTATATAAGGGTGTTCTTGGTTTAAGGTTCATGTTTGGGTATTTACAAAGTGTATATAGATGAATGTATTTTTTACAAGTTTTATATGTCCTAGGGTGTTTTCTCACATGTCCTAGCTATCTTCCTGACATGTCTATGGTGTTAGCCTGACATGTTCTGGGTGTTTACCTGGCATTTCCTAGGTTTTTTCTAATATATTCATGGAGTCTTCCTAACATTCCCTAGGTGTATTCTGAAAATATCTAGTTAAATCACATGATTTAAGATGATATGTCCAAGGTTCATCTCATTTTAAGAAAACATTTTCCAATTCCTTTAACATGATCTTGGTCGACATGTATAGGGTGATCCACATTTTCAAAGTAGACATGTCCAGGTACTTTCGTGTGATCAAGGTCGACATGTCCATGGTGCACTACATGATCAAAGAATACATGTTTAGGTAACATCATGTTATCAAGTCCCACATGTCCAAGGTGATTCTCATGATCAAAGCAAACATTTTCAAGGCCTTTCATATGATCAAGGTAAACATGTCCAAGGCCACATGATGGAATAATGAAACTTCTGAGCAGTAATGTTTTCATGAGATCTTAGGAGAATAATATAAAGATGTCTCATATACATTTTTACGATCATGAGCATAAAAAATAGTACATTCCCAATTGCTAAAGTCTCATGTCCTATGGTATCATACCATAGCTCCATGGTCAAGGGTTTGCATGTCATTAAAAATGAATATTTGTGGAAAATTATATTGTATAACTGAGATCACATGAGTGAATTTTAGGTTAAGGAAAACATGTCTAGAGTTTCCTATAGATGTCATGAGACTTATTTATTCTTGTTAATATCACATAATAAAGAGGCATACATCAAATCGACATGAATGTGTCTCATAACATACTGATTTCAGGATCTTAATTTGGTAATGAAATCACATGATCTAAATCGTATAATGTGATTTACTCTATCAATTTTACTCTTTGATGGGTTCTCATAATGGGATTATCATAATTACAAGGAGATATTCTCTGAACATTTCATCCTACTATTCTCATCTTCCCCACTCCCACGCACCTCCTTGTATAACTACACCCATCCCCACCTTGTCTCCTCTCATGCATTCATTTTCAAGGGAATCTGGGGTTAATATAGAAAAATATCATCTGAAGACATTGTATCTTTAGACAATGAATGTGTTTCATCCAATATCTTGATGTGATAGAAAGATAATAATGAAAAAATGATGGAGGGAACTAATGGTTTAGAGTAATATTTTTTAATTCAATGCCATGTGATGTCAAAAACACATCACAAAATCATCATCTTTAGATTGTGAGATATTTATAAAATCTCATAATTGATTCATGTATTTCATGTTATTAGATTCACTTGATCATGTGATGTGTTGGTTGATCATCCCTTAGAAGTATCGATTTTACCAAAATACCTAATTGAGCCTTGAGACCTTTCAAACCAAAACCCTTAAAAGATGAAGGTCCAAGATGGAAATTCAATGTTCATGTGATGACTTAGTGACTATATACTATATATTCATGTGATATTTCATACGTATTGGGATTAATTCATGAAATCACACAATTGACTTGGTGATGGTTCTCCACACAATCGTGTGATCTGTTTCATATCTTCTAATTGATTCGTGTAGTTTTCCTAATTCTTCGTATATATAGTGATATATTCATGTGGTTTCATTGTTCTTTGAATAATTTCATGCATGAAAAAATATTTTCTTGTATTCCCTTGGGATTTCATGTGTTTCCATTCATTATTTGTTTTATTTTTGAATGTTCGATATGATGAACACTAGGGCTAAGGATTGGTTTTCTCGTGCTTTCACTATCATCATCAAAGGATGGGAACTCTAAGATGATATCATTGAACTGATCAGACACTGGGGTTGATCAGAAATTAGGTGTCTCATGAGCTTAAACCAGTTATGTCAGTGGGTGTTGTGGGTGATCGTAGGTTAAATATAGTGTGAGGCCATGATCAGACCGCGAAGATTGATTTGATTTAATGGTAGTTGTTTTTCAATATGTTTCTTAGAGGAACAATGTATGTCATGAATTACATACCAAATTGGATTTGTTATTTGTTTTCAAGAACTTAAAAATATTCAATGCTTCATTTATTTAACTATCTAATAGTGGGGATGGAACCCACTATAAGGTCACCAATGCCCTCTTCAGTCATTCCATGCCATTTTATTGTCCTTTTAGGCAATACAGACATGCACCATGTAAGCTCACATTGAGTTATACATTACCTCTTATTTTCATTCAGAAGTATTATTTTACTACATCATGGGTATAGTTGAGGTGACTCTCATATGTACCATGGTTGGGTTAATTGGTTGGTTATCTTGTTTTTCCATATTTTTTCTAAGGGAAAACCCAAAATACAATGAACAAAAAACTACGTAAAATGGTTAAGATACAGGAAAAATATATGTTTTGTCAAAATAAAAATCCCAATACTATCCCTTCAACTTCAATTATTCTATTTCCAAGTCTGATTCTTGAAAATTATTTCAATATTTTATTATATGGGATTCACACTTCCCGGATCTTTGATGGTAAAGTGATTTGGTGGATTATTGTTTCCCCTTTTAGTTCCCATGTATAAGTGGGATGTGGTGATTATGTAATTCATCACAGAACTACCAATGAATATTGGGATTTTAGATATAGTGTGGGTAGTGGTTTACCATCTGATAAAGGAGTCACACTTCTTGTATATTCAATCAACCCAATCTGTGGTTGATTTGTGTAGACTATATGTGCAATAAATAGTTCCACTGCATGATGTACTGACTAATACTTTATCATATCATGATGTTTGTTTCACATCGCAATTTTGGTAAGGCCTAAAAAATTTTGGGTTCATAACTAAATCTTATTATAGTATGCCACCCACAGATAAAATTCTTGTCTGACAGGATGATCTAGATTCTAGAGGATATTCTTAGATAATATGTGGATGATTTCAATTAGTCATGGGAAGACCATCTGGAAATTGAAGGGTTTTCTTATAAAAATATATTCTAGTACTTAATCTATATGGATCCTATTGAGGAACTATATGGGAGAGCATGTCATTAATGATTGTGTTGGATTGAGATGGGAGAGTCTACAGTGATTGGGCCAAGCCTAGTATAAGAAATTTAAGAATGTTTATAGTTGATTCAGAGGTGGTTGGTTACCACATAAGGAATTCAATTAACATATGTCAACTCATTGTGATAACTGTTGTTGTTATACTTGGGTGACTGGATATTATTGCGGGTCTCACCTCATTTGGTGCATCAATGGTTGTAGAGGTAGGGAAAGTTAGAACCACAGTTTTAATGATGATTCAAGATCATGTAATGTTTTGGGATGGTGTATTATATGTTAAACATTCCTACACAATATCAAGGTATGAATAATTTTTTTAATGTGTCACACCTTCTCATGTATGATATGGATCATGTGCCTGTGATTGATAGAAATATATATAGAGTTGTATAAAGATTATACGTGTGGGGAATGTCTGGTGTAGATTGTTACCCAGAGTGAAAAGTTGTTTGAGGGAAGATGATTCCTATATTATAAGTGTTAGAATATAAAATTCATATCATGGAATATAATTTAGATTTGGAATTAGATTTATGGGCCCATTAGCTTGATTTATTTGGGTAGGAATCCTATACATGGTTCTTGATGAAGAGGAGTCCTTTAGTAGGGGATTTTTTTAATTCACCACTGATTTAGAAGGATTGTTGGTTTTTTTAAGATTATATTTTTTTATTTTTATCTATTTTATGTTATTTTTTACATGGGAAATTACAGGGTATTTTTTGGATATTTTGGAAGTAGTTTAAAGGGTTCATGATTAGGAGAAACTATATAGATTCCCTATGTGACTGTGTTAGTGGAGACTTAGGAGAAAATGGTGTTCACATTGTTGGTGGATGTTTTACCAAACTGTGTTGCCAAACTATGTGACCTAGCCTGATTTTTGACAATGTATTCCACATGGTTGGTGCATGGTTTTTCAAACCCTATAACCAAATTTGCACACTATATTAATTAATCAAAATATTTGGTTTTAAACCAAAAACATCTATAAAACCATAATTTTTTATCATAAGGTTATGGATATAGAATTAGATGGTTTACTTTGTATATTTTAGAGATTCCTTTGAATTTAAAACACATTTCAATCAGATCATAACTCATAGTATTTTGGAATCAAAGGAATGTATCATTTATTTCTTATTCTCTATGAAATTTTCATCTTCACTTAAAAGGAACTCTAGAACGGGTCTATCATTCATTGATATAAGATATATATAATGATCTAATTACATTTCTTGTATTTTTGAATCAGAAGAACTAGAATCCATCATTTTTCCCTTTATTCCCTTCACTGATCTAGGATTCATTCATCACAATATTCTTCTATGGTATATCTAAGCCTATATTAAATATAATTTTTTCCTTCTTGGAATTTTATTCTAAAATCCTCATTTGATAATTTTAGGCATGATTCAAGAGATATTTGTGTTTTGACCATGTTTTAAGTGGTATTTCGTGGAAATTAGACGTTGTTAAACTTGATGTAGGAAGTCTCTACCATGTTATAGATTTATGTAAATATATATATTTTGATTAGCATGTGGGTGCATGTGTATTCTTTTGTCAACTTTTTGGTATTATTTAATTGTCATGTGGTCACACATATAGTCGAGCAAGAACTCCATTTTAGGCTTATATGATGATATGTTCCATTTTGGATGACTATATTGCGGATATCCATCGAGAGATGGTTGAGTCATGGGATGAAACATATAACCATTATCTAATTATATAGTGGGGGTTCATTTTGAGATTCTTATGTCATGAGATGATATGTATAACCCAGTTATGATACTTTTGTGGTTACCCAATGCAATTTGGTTGAGTCATTTTATGAATTATGATTCCTTAATCAAATTATGTGAATTTATTGTTGAGAAGTATCTTCCAACATAGTGTTGGATCAATTGTACTGTTGTTCGTGGTTATTTGGTTAATGAATAATGAACTAATGGGTTGTATGTTTATTTATTTATTATTTCCATCCATTACATACACATTTGTATATGCATATTTAACATATGTTAAGGAAAAATTTGGGGTGTCCTATAAGGTTTATACTCACACTCTATATAGGAATCTCGTTACATGTGATGACTTTATGACCCGGGGTCCATTGAATGGAAGTATCCCCATGTTGGGTTATTGAGAAGGAGGTTTAGTGTGGACCATAGATAAGGGAGGACTGATTATGAGATATTTTTCTGTTATGCCACATTCTTTTTTCTTTTCTTCTATTTATTTTGGCACATTTATCCACTGCATATAGGGATCGTTTCATCATAATATTACTCTTATTTTCTATTTTTAATAGTAATTATATAATATTCTTTTATTGCTTCTATTTTATTTTAATTTATATCTTTTATGTGGTTGATTATTATTATTATTTCTTTATTTTGGATTTCAATTTATTACATTACTAAGAGTGTAGTCCCCCATTGTTGCCACTCAGGTCCTCACAGATAGATGGTATCCTATTTCATAGAGGGATTTGTTGATGTGTTCATGGGAACAACCATCCTATAATAGGAGATTCGTCTTATGTTGTGACACTAATCCTTAAAATTTAGTTATGTTTTAGAAGATTAAATATAAACGTAGTATGATTGATGTATTGTGAATCCCAGAACCTTTTCTTCTAGGTTCAATAAAAAAATTACTATGTATTTTTTTACAAATTCAACTCAAAAAACAAAATAGATAATTCAATCTAAGAACTTTTTCAATATATGTTTTGGAGATGTAGATAATAACTTACAGTAGATCACAGTCGTAGAAAAATAAAACAATTTTATTCACATACACTATCTCCAAAGAAAATTATTTCATCCTAAAACATTTATGTTACCTATAAAAAACAATTTAAATAACGGGATGAGCATAAAATTCCTAGTAAGGGGTTTTAAAATTAGCGAGAAACATTTTATTAAATCTACTTTTAAAATTAACTTTTTAAAAATACTTTTAAACTTCCCATGAAAATGGCCTTGAAAATACTTTTAAAAAAATACATTTGGTAAATATAATTAATATTTTTTAATCCATGCAAATAATACAACACCTTGAAAATAACTATTCTTAAAATATGATTTTAAAATAATCAAATGATTTCTCTAAAAATAATATAAAGCTATGTAAAACCAAACATTGGGACCACATGAAATGTTAAAGGTTGTCCTGGGCCTTCCCACTTGTTGAAGGTTGGGTTAAATCCCCAATTACCTACCATATTTAAATTGTTTAAGTGTCTAATGTTATAAAAATATTTAAAATAGATTTACGTATACTTAAATTTTTCACGAGAGCTTCTACTTTAAAAAAATTGAAAACATATTCACATTTGTTTATAAATAAATTTAAACATATAATTTATTTTTGACAACTTTTGACAAATTACAGTAAATGAATTTCACCACTTCAAATTAATACATAACCACCTTAAATGTTAATGTGAGAATAATTAAAAATCATGTATTTCATTCATTAAATTCTTAAACAATACATTTTTATAGTAATTTCATATTAAGGAATAATTTATTCAATGCATGTGTATATAAAAATAAATACTTAATTAAAATAAAACTATGGTATTCATGAAATTTCAAAAGTTATAGATAATAGATATATCTCATAATATTAATGATATGTACTTTCACACAGAAGAAGATAATTTTTATTATATAAAACTTACTATATAATATGTTATCATATTATAATAACTTTTATTTATTCTATGTCTATAAAATAAGTATATTTCTTAAAAAGGTAAACATATAGACTTTGATAAAATCAAATCCACTTTTAAAAAATTGTACCAAAAAATAATGTCTTTGTTATTTTTTATAACATAATTTGACATTATAAATTCATGAAATAATATAAAAACATAATTTTGAATTTTGAATAACTTGAAAATAATTTCATATACTTATATTCATTTAATAAAAATGAATATATCATTTTAATAAATTTATCAATGGTTTAACTTACAAAAAACTAGAAAACATAATTTTAAAATATATAATTGTAATATTTTCTCAAGAAATATAAATTTGAATAAATGAATATCTATAAAAATAAAAGTTCCACTACAGGTTTTATATATAGAAGACATTTTCTTCTCATTGAAAAAGACTCATTTAATTTCTCTTACACTATCTTTAAAATTCACAGATGTTGAAAACACACAAGAATAAAGATAATGGTTTATGACCCTCTATATTTCTCAATAAAATAATCCTCCCTCCGACCCCCCACACACCCTTATTTATAGGAACAATTCCCTCCCACAATTATTATTTTAGACTGCGTTGATTTGATAAGCGTATGGAGAATGTTTTATATTTTATATAAACATTTTAAATATATTTAATGCTAGGATTTTCAATGAATGTTGGTATACTAATATAAATATAAATATTTAAATATTATGTGTCTATGAAGAAGATGGAAAATAGGATCTCAGTTTGATCCGTAATCAAAATAAACCATAAAGAGTTATCGATTGAAAGGAACAAAGGATGAAAAATTTATTGTATATAAAATGGTTCAATTAAATAAATTTTATTCTGATATGTGAAATAAACAATATGGATATGAAAACAACTGATAACAAGTTTATGACATTGGATGGTCAATTTAAACTAACTAGATTGATAACAAGACCACTAACATCAACATAAATTGTTCAAAACAAACAAAATCAAATTAATTCAAGAATTAGAATCTACTTTTTAGAATGATACAGTTTAATAGAAAATCCAATAATATGGTATGAAATTATCATCTTATGGATTAAAATCGAAGCAGAAAACAAAAGAAAAATTTATACCTCAAAATAAATCTATAAATGAGATCTGAAAAATTAAATATTAAATAAAAAACACCTATATGTTGATTTGAACAACACAAGTATGGAGGTTGAAAAAATCTCACACCTTATCTACAGATGAAACCCAAAACACTATCGTTGACAAAAAATTAGTTCGTCATTTCCTTCGACCTCTCAACATGCACTTTAAACCCTTGGTTAAGCTCAAATCTAGATCTGGAATTAGATTCTTGGTGGAATCCCTCATCGACAGTCAATCTACCCTTGGATCTCCTCCATCTCACTGGGTGATTTCCATCAGACCCAATCCAACAACCCAACTTAGTTTCACCTAAGGAATTGAAACTATTTCTTAGTTCGACTCTCCAAAGGACAAACCCCTCGGCAGCAACCAGCCCTGCAAAACTAATATTCTTTTTTCTGATTTCTAGTCTCCATTAACCAATTATTCTTTTAATTTCACCATTTTATTTTCAGTTTTTTTTAAATATTATTTTAATATCTTTTTTTGTTCTTTTTTTATACAATTCATTTTTTCATTTTTTAATAATAAATATAATATTTTTTTATATAAATTATAATTATAATTTTAATAATTTTATATATGTATATATATATATATATTAATAATTCACATATATATATTCACCATAGAATACTTCTCATAATTTATATTTTATAAAAAATATAATATACATATCATCATTTTAGTATTTTAATATATTTATTATAACCAAATGAACATTAAATATTAATAATATTTATAAAATAAAAATACATTTATAATTATCATGTTTATGTTAATATAAAAATTGATAATAATAATACTTATATTTCATTTAACACTTAGTCATATTTTAATAATTTCATTATTAGTATAATTCCCATATTAATATCTTCATTCATTTAATTATTCTTATCATTATTTATCATAAAAAAATATATCTTGTATAGAATGATTGCATAAAATTATTAACAATAATTGATGAAAATAAAATATAATTTAAGTGTTTATAATTATTAAAAATTTGTATTTAATACAATTATATTTATATTTATTTCAAATGAAATTTGAATAATCCTAAATCATAAAATTTTAAAAAAAATAATATAAAATAATTATAATTATATCATAATTTATAATTGAAAACTATTTAAATTTTTACTAATTATGTTTGATTATAATATATTAATTTTAAAATTATCTTTAATTATTTTTATTTAGTTTCATTAAAAAATATTTTTACTACAAAATATTATTTTATGAATAATAATTCATTAAAATATAGTTTTCTAATATATATATGTCAACATATAAATAACACTTAGCATTAAAAATCATTTCAAAAATAATTTTATTAAAACACATTTTTACTAATTTTTATATAATAGGTATTTAAATTATTTATAAATTAATCCAATGAAATAAAAAAGTTATATATAACAAAAAAAATCATGAAAATTCTGGGATGTTATATCCCCCTTAATGAGTTTCTCCCTCACAATTCGTTCATCGTACATGAGAAACTTATGATTTTTCTAGATTAGAATTATGAAAAACTAGAATTTCTAATATATCTTATTTTTCTAGGAGTTTTAAAGAAAAATTTTATCTTATAATTTTTTTTCCTCAAAATATCACTTCTAATTTACAAATTTTTTTAGACCACTACTCTGATTAAAAATATGAATTCCCAACCACATGGTTCTGAGTTCCGTGTATAAATATAATGTGTATTTTTTATAAAGTCAACTTAAAAAATACACAACACATAATATAATCTAGGAACTTTTCCATTCTAGATTCTGTAGAATTAGACATCATGTAACAATTTATTAGAGGAGTAGAAAAATAAAACTATTTAGTTTACATGATCGAAATCCAAAGTAAATATGTTTATCCTAAAACTTTTTCGATATATATAAAAACATTTTAAACAAATAGAGGAGCATAAAATTTTAAATTATGGGTTTTTAAAATCAGGGAGAAACCATTAATGAAATATTTTTTAAAAAACAACTTTTCAAAATACTTTTAAACTTACCTTTAAAACACCATTGAAAATGTATTTAAATAAAATTCCTTATGAAAATATCATTAAAATTATTTACTCCTTGAAAATATTACCACACTTTGAAAATATTAATGCATAGAAATTACTTTAAAAATAATATAGTAATTTTCTAAAAATTATACATAAGCTCCAGAAAACAAAATATTGGTTCCCCTATAAATAATGAAGGCTTTCCTAGGCTTACCCACTTTCAAAGATGTGATTTCACTCCCCAGTTCCCTACCATATTTACAATGTTTAAATGACTAATTTTATATATACATTATAATAATTCCTTACATATATATACATTTTTCAATAGAGTTTCTTCTTTAAAAACATTGAAAACATATTTACATATGTTTATAAATAAAATTACACCAATCAGTTCAATAACAAAAATTCTGATAAATTAGAGCCATTGAATTTACCCACTTTAAATCAATACATAAACACTTGAAACCCTCGATCAAGCTCAGATTTAGATCTGGCATTCGATTCTCGATAGATTCACTCATCAGTAGCTGATATCTACTTAGATCTCCTCCATCTCACTCAACGAGGTCCTTCGAACTCAATCACTCATCCAAAATCAGTTTCAACCAAGGAATTGAAACACATTCTTGACTCGACTTTCCTAAGGATAAACCCTTAAGATTCAACTAGACCTATGAATCTAATCTTCTTTTTTTGATTTCTCATCCCTACTTCCTGATTATTCTTTCTATTCATTCAATTTAGTTGAATATTTTTTCAAATCATTTTTTTAATATTTTATTTTGTTATGTTTTTTTATAATTCATTTTTTAATAATAAATATCCTAATTTTTTTATAAATTATTATTTTAATTTTATTAATTTCATATTTAAATATATTTATTAATTAATAATACATATATATATAATCATCATAGAATACTATTTATAATTTGGATTTTACAAAAAAACTAATATATATCATCATTTTAGTATTTTTAATATATTTATTATAATCAAATGAAAATTTGAATTTTATAATATTTATATAATTAAAATACACTTATAAAATTCTGTTTTATGTTAATTATTAAATCAATAATAAAAATAATATTTATATAAACACTTAGTTATATTTTCACTCTTTTGTTATTATTATAATTCCCATATTAGTATAATAATTAATTTACTTATTATTATCATCTTCTTTCATGAAAAATATATTTTCTATAAAAATAAACGGTAAAATAAAAAATTAAAATTGGTTGATAGTAATCTAATATAATTTATGTTCTTATAAGTATAAATTTTTATTTTTTATTTTTTATAATTATATTTATATTTCATTCAAAGGTAATTTTAAAAATTATAACTCATAACATTTTTAAAAAATAATTATAAAATATTATAATAATAAATTTATCATTATTTGTAATTAAAAACTTTATAAATTTTTAATAGTTTATAATAAATATTATCTTTAATTATTTTTATTTACTTTCACTAAAACAATATTTAGACTACAAATTTTTTCTTCTCAACAATAATTCAATAAAATATCATTTAATAATAAGTATATTTTATATTATAAATAGAACATATCATTAAAAATTATTTCAAAAATTATTTTATTTAAGCACATTTTTATTAATTTCTTTGAAATATTTTAGGTCAATCCACTTAAAAGTGAAAATGTAAAATTAAAGTCCATTTTAACTAGGAGGGAACCCATTACATGAAAGAGATCCCCAAACCAAACATGAAGATTCTTCATGACCCAAATGTCCTATGTCCCAAATTCCTATAGAAAAACCCCAATTTTCTATGAGTAATAACCATAGATAGAAGCATAAATGTCCTGAAATCCTAGTGGGAAATGTTCAAAAACCATAACCTTGTCTCCCCATGCCCAAGTTAAGAATGATATGATCTCATATACAATGAGCCATACCCAAAAAAACTCAAATAGATAGTATACAGATCCCATGTAAATCCCAACCAATCCATGCCCAAGCCTCAACCTCTCCTGGTGACCACAAACACCACCACTTACAATGACTTGCCCAACCAGACCGTCATTGCAGCAGCCAGATCTCCCCCAATCATTGAACAGATTGTCATCATATCTAGTCACAACATAGATCAGCACTACTAATATCCACCAAATCCAGATATACACCATCACTATAACCACCTATATCCACTACACAGGCATCTCTTATCACCATCATCGAAAAAAAAGTTTCCTAACACCCACACACCACAAGATGTCATATCGTGGATGCCCATAAACCAAATTGAAATAGGATAAGGTTCCTTTCACTACCAAAACATCCTCGAACCCTAAACCAATTCTACCTATGAGGAAACTAGAAATCACTGGTAAACCAAATCCAAGACAAGACTTTTGGTGACCACCGTCTGAGTGACTCTGAGCCATCGTCAACTAAAATCCATGAAACCATATCCAAAAAAAACTGGTTCTACCCAACACCAAGAAACCTTCATGTTTTCTGGTTATTTTAATTCTAAAAAAATATATATTATTTGATTTATTGGATTGGAAATTTTTTCTACATTAATTTTATTTTGATAACTTCATAATCCCTATTTTTTTATTCCCTCTATCATAAGTTATAATAATTTATTTCATTATTTGACTCATACACTTATTGTAGATGAAAATAATGTTGAATTTATTAATCAAGGTTGGTTATCGTTTTTCTATTCATTTTCTTATTTGTTTTTTATTATGGTAAAAAATATATTTTATGAAGATTTTGAATTTCTGAAATTTTTTTTTAAATTTTCATAGTATAGGAATCTAAAAATTTTCTAAGTTTCTTTTCCTTAAATTGTATTCAATGGAATCTTACTTGGTTTATTTCTTAAATTATTTTAAAAATATTTTATTCATATTTAGTGTATTCTTATGTGGGAAACTAATACTGGAATATCTCATAATCCATAGAATTTTTCTATGTACAGGACTCTTATGTAGTAATGGAAGGAGATTATTTATTCTTACATAACGTAATTTTACATGAGGTACTCTTATACTAAGTATTCATAAATGAAGACTCTTAATGACTCTTATATGGATTTTTAATCTATTATGTTTTGACATTTTTATAGTGTTTAACTCTTAAATAAATAAATTCCAATTAGATTTCGACTCTTATGCGGATTCTTAATCGAATATTACGTGAATTTATTTGGTGAATTTTTAAAATGAATCTTAAGTGAAACTAAAATATTAATAATTATATCAATTTTTTATTATGAAAATATTTTTTTTTGTTTTTTTTAATAGTGATATAGGATCTATTTCTGAGGATATTAAAAGAGAATGTCAAATGACTAAACTCAGGGATAATAATTTTAAATCTACTTATTTTAAATATAAATTATTCAATGACTATTTTTTAAAGGATTGAAATTAATTATTATTAACTAATATTTTTATAGTGATCATAAATATTAAAATAAAAAAATTCAAACATTGAAGTAGTTCATTAATGCGGAGAGATCTCTATATATATACATTTACAAAACAATAACCAACTTGACATATGAATGGAAAGTTTCAATACATATAAAATCTTCTACAAGATTTATTATGATACATTTATTAGTGATTCTTCCAGAAGAACTACTCTGCTAAAGTGTTAAAATATTCCAAATCATGAACATTTATTATTTCATTATCTATTTTTATTATGGTGTTGTAACATACTTTTCCTAACACCATGTGCATTAAATGTCATTTTATTATTTTTTATTAAATAGTAGAACTTATTTGGATATGCCTTCATTAAAAGGTATGTTTTTTATATTCTTACACAGATAAAAAGTTATGTTTTTTGGGTTGTGACTCTATGATGAAAAAGACATATTGTAGAGGGTTGTAACTCCCTTTTAAAATTTTGGTTCTTTAGTTGGTCAGGCCTCCACTAGAAAAAATAAGGATGTAGTATGTTTGTGACTTCCCTATAATATTAATATTTTAGTGGGTTTCATTTGTCTTAGGGATATAAATATGTAAATAGTATATGGAAATCACTATGATATAAATTCATGTGTTCATATTTTATACTCCCTCTAATTAAACTTTTTAACTCTCATATAATCCTTAAAATTTTATAAAATGATCAAGTTTCCACTATTGATCATTCAATGATCCCTATAATTTAGAATCCAATGCGGAAGGTAAATATCATAATATGAATTCATGAAAAAATGCATCACATTTTTTCATAGATGAAGACTTATCCATGCCAAAATTCAGTCTATCGTGTTGTAGTAGTGGACTTCATGTCGAAGAGCACATGGCCATGAAAAATTTTAGTGTGGCTATCCTGGAGGGAAATTCCATCATTTCCTTTTGAGTTTTTCAATCTAGATCATGTATTTAATTTATATGACTATATAAAAATATAACAATTGAATTCATCTTTCCATGATATAATAAAGTATAAATTTTTTTAGATCTACATTACAAATCTTTTAGATATTCCCATAAAACCACAACACACTTTTCAACACCTTAATGCATTAATGATTTACAAATATGATGTGATATTTCCATATAAAGGTGAGATGAAACTTTTAGATAACCAATAATCAATTCTTGGTAGAATTCTAGTAATATTTTAGCTATGAATGAGTAAAATAAAAAGGGTTCACACTTGATCCAAATTCGAAAAAATTATATGTCCTAATCCTAAAATCTCTACGTTATGATAATAATTTCCATATAAATCCTATATCACCACAAATCCACAATAAAATCAAATATGTTTCTAAAATATAATTTAGTCTATATTCCTTGAATAAAACCCAATAATTTTCTATTTACCTCAATATTATAAGGTTCTCAAAATAGTGGACATCTTCTGAAATAAAAGTAACCACCAAATCACTTTTCAATATCATGGTAATCTCTATTATAAAACATTTGTTCCAAAAATATACTTATTCTTTATTTATCACATAATTTAAGGAAAAAAATTTAATTCAATCAAACACACCACATTGGACAGTGGTAGGCGATTCACCCTTGATTCCCTTTGTTTTTTTTCTTTTTATCCCCATAGTCTTGTTGGATTTAAAATGTTGTTATTTTTACTAAAACTATGTTAATATAATTCTTATAAGATCCTCATAAATATGTTTAAAATCCATAAAAATAATCTAGTAATCAAAGATAATATAAACACTAAATGTTATTAATACCTTTAAAATTATGAAAATATAATTCTTTCTCAAATAATAATTCTTAGTGATCCTAAGAGATATGTATACCATGACCAAATAAAAAATATCCCAAAATTTCATTAGTTATTTTAAAATATTATCACTAAAAACCTCAAAATAATTGTATAATAATTTTAACTTCTGTTCAACCTTAAACTAATAAACCAATAATGGTATCCATAACTATTAAGTTAATATGAAATGAATAAATATATGCTTCCAAAAATTAACACAATATTAAGATGTTGCATGATTCTTATAGCCAAAATATCATTGATAAAAAATACTTCAAAAACATGATTCTTGAATCCTAATACATAAATACATCAACCCTTTTACTTCAAATATTAGTATAATATAGGTCCTTCTATGTTAAAGTATTTAACTTTTAAAAGAGTTAATTTACATGGATAGTTCGTAGGTTCCCCACATTTAAGACAATAAACAATAAATGGATCTCTATGATGAAATTTATTTCTCTCTATTGAACTCATAACATTTACTTATACAAGAAAATCTTACTCATAGGGCAACCCCCTGAACATTTTTGCTTATAAATTCATTCTTTAAGACCGTCTTATCAACAAATAAAGCATTTTTCTATTCCAATGAGATATTATACTACTAATAACTTTCTATATTTTCTACATAATGAAATTAAGATTTTTTTTTACTCCATATACTCCCCCACCCAAGCTCTTAGCGGACTCTATACTTCTATTATTTTGTGAGTCTAAGAGTTTGTTAGAGTATTTTTTAATCAAATATTTTGATTAAGGATTAGGAATAATAAAAATATATTTCAATTCAATAAACATCCTATTTGGTTTTTCATAATCACCGCATTGTCCATAACATTCATTGATAACATCATTCTTCTAGATTATATCCATTAACTAAATCCAAAAAACCTAGAGTGAGAAACAATAATAATAATTTTAAAAATAACTAATTAGATATCTAAATCAAGGCACTTTATTTTCAACATATGGAACTTTATCCTATCATATGACATCTATGGACACCATCTATTCAGATCCTTTGTAATGTGTTATAAATAAAATATTAATTTACCCAAGAATATACCCTTAGGGTTTCAAACAAGGATCTATGTATGGGGAAAGTAATGATGAAGCATAATGATAGTAGATATATACTCAAACAACAATTTTTATTATTTTAACTGAAAGATGCAGCTGTACCAAAACCATTTCTCCTTTTAGTATCTATACCAAGATATATTTCATGGAAAATGACATAATTTTTTACTTAGATAATTTTTTTGATTTTATCCTATACTTATATATATCCATAAGGTTTTTAAAAAATTTATCAAACCATAATATCTAATGTCTGAATAAATATATGCCTTGATAAAAACTATAATGACCCATAATATTGATTTATAGATATTATATCTTATTATATGAATATTCAATATACATTTCAAATGCACCATTGGGTATCATAACGGTTTAGTGACTTTGGAAACTTATATACAAAATAAACTAGTTAATAAAATATCTAAATCATCTCAAACATAGTTATTAATGAATATAAACATTGTTAGGAACATTATACATAAAACTTTCTTCATAACTGGGGGAAAGGAAACATAAGAAATGGTTATCTCAGATTCCCAGTATGAGTAAACGAGGGATACATTAAGGATAAATTAAACCTAACTTTTGAATAAGGGTATGAGAAGATGAGATTTTCATTTTTTTAATCATACCCTACAAATCCAAGACCACAATCTAGAGTCTTTGTATAAATCTTGGTAGTCTATAAGACATAAAAGAAAAAGAGATCAAAGAACATGATCCATGAGAGCATAACATTAACATAAGATAGAATTTCACGGCATAAACATAAGAATTGGGAATCATTTCCATAGTAGTCAAGAATAAATTTCCAAAAAATCATAGTGGATTGAGTTTACTCCCCAAACCCTCAAAGTAGTCAGGTTTTACTCCCAGGACTACCATAGTGGATAGATTACCATACTGGATTGGGTTCACTCACCCTTCTATTCATGTTTATCTCATGATATATAAACCTATACCCAATACATTTGAGGGATATAAAATTCTAATACAACCCATTATATTATGAAATTCATATATATGTGTTCAAAAAATAATAAATTATAAATAATATCATGACCAATGAAAAATAAATGACTTTTATAAACATTTTATTTTTTCATAACCTATGGAAAAGAAATAGGTTTCATAAATGATTCATCAATTCAACATAGCATTCCCATGGAAAAGATAAGGGTTTCATAAATATGTTACCAACATAATCTTAAACTATGTTTGGAAATAATAAGAATGGGATCATTGGGTAATATCTCCAAAAAATAGTAATAAAAATCTAAGGATGTTATCATTATTCAATATAAATATCTTAAAAATATCATTAAAACATTCTTGATAAAAATTTCATTTCCATTTTAAAATTAATTCATTAAAATAATGAAATCCAAAATATTCTGGAAAATATTTTTCATGAAAATAATATTGAAGATATATAAGGGGATATTAAAATAACTGAGTAGTATATATAGTGGGAAATATCATTGATAACATATATATTAAAAAATGATTCATTTCATATTTTTAGAAAATAGTCAAAAGTACCTTCAAAAAATGAAACGAATATTACAATTAAAAAAAATTTCTTTTTAAAATTAATTCATGATTGAAAATAAAATTAAATTATCATTGGATAATATTTAAAACATTCATGAAATCATTTTTAGAATATATGGAAATGGAAGAGAATGGATTTCTGAACAAAGAGAGAAATAAAGTAGACTATCCCTAAGAAAGTTCTTTCAGTATCATGAGTTATTAAAGAGAGGAAAATTAAAGGAAAAAATATTCATTATAAATAACCATAAAATTATAAAATACAATTCTTTCATGCTAATTAGTTCAGGATATTTCATTATCGGAATGATAATTATAAAAAATCCTAAAAATGTTATTATAAAATAAAACCCTTTACTGATTCAGTAATATTTTGAATAAACATAACATGAAATAAGTAAAATCCTATGGATTTTTAAATACAAATAATTTTTATCAAAAAACATCATAAAATAGTAGAAATACCATTAAATTTAAATTAATACATTCTCCAAAAAATAATATTTCAACTTGGAAAATCCTTTTTCAAAACTAAAAATTAAAAATATACTGTTAAAAATCATTTATTTCAAATAAAAATTGAGAACATTTTGGGATTATCTAAATCATTGAGAATTCGTGGTGATGGTAAATTTCGTGCATATAATATTAGTTAAAATGAACATTCCTTCACTCTTTTATAAACAATAAATAAAAAATAACCAATTTAAGATAACGACAATAATATTATTTTAAAACATTTTTTAAAAAGTAAAACATGGGTACAAATAAATTTAAATATAGAAATATATTATTAAAAATATTCAAAAAACATTTTTTAAGAAACATAGATATGCAATATAAGGAATTTTTTACCGAAGACAGAAATAAAAAAAAATTAACTTAAAATATTCTTTTCATCTATTGAGATCTTATGGATATAAACATGAATAGAAAAATTTATTCTTCAGACATAAGAAAATTATAATATTCATGAGATTCTTCATATTTTTAATAATAAATTTCATCATTAGAAACATAATCATAAACAATACTGATAAAAAATGAGATTGAATCCTAAAACCCTTACTGATTTGGTAATATTTTGAATCAAAACCTCATTAATTATAGAAACTAATATAGGTTAGTAAATCTAAATAATGTTCATGAGAATCATCATAAAATACATCAATGGGTAGTATATACACTACATAATAGAATCAATGGTTGAATATGAATTTTGTCTCACACAAATAAAACAGAGATGATAAACCACTACCTTGTGTTCAACACATCATGTAAACTCCTTATATTCTTCAATAAAAAATGTATATAATTATTAACATTATTAATAACCTTTTACAATTTTATTATCTCTCCTACCATGTTATAAAAAATTACTTAATCAATTATCTTTATATCAGTCATTTTAATTATATTTTGCTCGTATGTCCAAAATGACTTCTGTCAGCTGACTATGGTCAAAGAGGTTATTCATTCATAATCTATATATAATGAAATAATTATATTTTTTATAAATAAATTATACTTTAAAAAAACTATAAAATAATTTAATGAAAAATGAACTATGTTACAATCATATAGATCGTAGGTTATACATACAAGTGAGTAATGTTTACATTTTTCAATGAACATGATAAGAAGAAAGTAATATTTACTTTCTATTTAAATAATGACAATAATATAATAAATATTAAATTATATATTTAAATACACTTTTATATACTATCCATGTAATTAGGTAATGAAAAACGAATCACATCGCTTCATATAGGTGGTAATCCTCATGTACGCATTAACGACATTATCATCTTTCAATGAATGGGAAATATGAGAAATTATATTATATATTAATTTTATATAATCATAAATATTTCATTAATATCATATATATATATATAAATTAAATGTATCATCACAAAAAACCATGATAGGTGATGTAAAGAAACGAATATCATTGGTTCTCGAGGCGGTAGTCCAGCGTACAAACGAACAATGGTTTCATTTCCCATCTGATAAAAGTGGATATTGATGTAGGTTATTAAATTAATATAATAAAATATCTTTATATTTTATACAATTATGTTATTATATTTTAATTTATGAAAAATATTCTTAAGGAGGTGGAAGAAGAAATAAAACAAAAATATTTGGTTAAAAATCATACCTCTTGTTTAGACAATCTTTTTATGTTCACACTAAAATATTTTCTATGAGGGTTAACTAATAAAACCAAGGACTATATGACATGTTAATGGAATTATTTATGGGGTTTGGGAAGGTTTTTTTCTGAACCGAAATTATTTGTATGTATTAATAAAATAGGACATGAGGTTCCCTTTTATAAGCAATGAGATGGGCACTTTTGGAGTTTCCTAAAAAATTAAATTACTATAAATTAAATTTCACAGAAAAAGGATCCAAGATAGTATAATTAGTATGATTATGGGTTGAAATAGTATCCCACCATAATATTAGGAAATTTTTATATTTATTTTTTACCCTTATCCCTTTGTTTTAACCTTGTTGGCCCTTTTTTAAAATTACTCTCATAAAAAAGTTATTACTTTTTAGGGGTAAAGATATTTACTATAAAAAGAAATTTTGAAAATAGATATAACATGTTAGAAATATTAAACCATATCAAAATCACTAGTACAAAGATCATATTATTCATAATTTTAAATCATTCAATAAAATATTATCATTTTTATGAAATATAATTAAATTTCTTTTTGGAACTATTCCTTCAATTTGACTATGAAAACCAGAGGAAAAATAATTAAATAAGAATATAATCCTTTTAAAACAACAAAAAAATTAATATATATATATATATCTATCTAAAAAATCCATTTAACATAATAATTCATTCAAATAATATTACTTTTAATATTTTTATAATAATTTATTTTATTTTTCTATATAAAAAAAATTATATATTGCTGATGTGTAATAATTTAAGGACATTATTTCACCAATAAAAATTATAAAGAAATCACCATGATGAAAAAATAATATATATTTCAAAATAAAAGTTATAACTGAACATAATCTATTTATATCGTTGTCACAAAATATTATAGATATTAAAAGTAATTAAGAGATACTTGTGTCCTTATCTATTAGTTAGTTATTATAAAGGGAAAAATCAAATAAAAATGGTACCAATAGGCCATATATTGAATTATTTTATGTAAATTTAATTAATACACTCATCCAATTGGATAAAGGAAGGTTTTATGGTTACTTTTTAGTCTTTTTAAAATTATTTTTTACCTAAATTAATCAATTTTACCTTTTCCATGGAAAAAAATATGATGATTACTATTCATAATTATAACAAATTAACGGTAGCTATTAACCAAATTTAGACCACATGAATCCAAATATGGAATCATTTTTTCAATATTAAATTCATATTAGTGGTATAATTTAATTTAAAATTAAACTCTCAAAACAAGATGAACAATTATTTTTTCATAAAAATGCCTTTTAAGTAGAAAAACATATGTAATTCCACCTTCAATAGTAAAATTCATTCCAAATATCATAATTGTATTTTTTTTATTAATAAAAATTTTCTTTTGAAAAATTAAAACTAAAATAAATTTTTATTTTTATTTTTAAATACTTTAAAATAAAACTCAGTTTTTAATAAAAATCGTTATCTTTCACTATTCATAGTAAAATCAATTTTTTCAGAAAAATATTAAAAATTTACTCTATGATAATATCGAAATTTTGATTTCAAAAATTATATCCTTTTTATAGATAAATTATTAAATGTTCTAAATATTAATTATAATATTTTTTCAAAAAATAAAATAAAAACTATTTTGAAGAAAATGTATTTTATAAAGAATAAAACGACTTTACTAAAAATTGAGTGATTGTTAACTAAAAATTTATCAAAAAATATATATTGAGTTTAATATTTATATATACATAATAAATTAGTTAATCATATTCAAACCTTTAAATTTAATGAGTATGTTATAATGGTCGTATTTAAATAAAATTATTTCTTGATTCATTGACGCTTAGTGTTGTGTGTTGTGTATGTTATCAAACTTACTTTTATTTTTTTAATTATCAAGGTTCTACACATTGTTACATAAATTGGTAGTTCTAAAAATCCCAAAAATAATGTGGTCTGTAAGAATGAGATTATTTATTCTAATAATAAGGGTAAGTACAAGGTGGAGCAGGAATATTATAATCATGGTCAAGTTGAAAGGGAGAAGACTATTTCAAATAAAAAGGATGGTCAATGAGTGGATTTTAATGAATAATATTTATAAAAAATGATATTTTTATTTAAAGTAATATATTGGTGAAATTGGGATTATAGAAAAAAATCCTATGTGTGATGGTGTAATATTTCACTCCCAAATTTAAAAAGATACAATGAATTTAAGTAGAGTCTAAGTTAAGTTACTAGAGTCTATTAGAGATATCATATTAAATCGAAGGTATAAATGCATAAATCATTTAATTATCCTTTTGAAACTTTTGGAAAGAGGTATAAACTTGAATACACCAAAAATAAGTGTATTTCTATAATACCAGAGTAATTTGAGATGAATTAATACCCCAAATCAATAAAAATTAGGAGTGATAATGAATAATTATCGGTGGTTGAGGTGACTTAATGTAGTGTCTTAAGATTTTGGAATATATTTTTAAATTTTTACTATTATTTATAGCTTAATCTATATCCAACACAGAACTAAAAAAATCCATGAAATGTTTATTATTAATAAAATTTATAAATAATACATCCTCTAGTAAATAAAATTATTTCAACAAATTATAAATGCGTACTAAATATCATTAATAACACTTAAATATTTAAATTTGGAATTTTTGAAAAAATGTAGTTTTCATTTTTTATTGTACCCTAATTTAATGGATAAAATTATAAATTTTTTAATCTACACTTTTTAAAAGAGAGTTCTTGATTTAATAATTTTGAAAATAGATTAAAATTAACTTTTGGGAAATTTCTGAAATAATTGATTTTACGTGGATAGTAAAAAATGTCATTTTTACTAAAATTGTAATCATTTTGTTTATATAAATATGGATGACATAAAAATATATAATTAATTACATGATAAAGGATGTATTTAAGGAGTAAAAATATATATTTTTAAATACTATTATTAATTTTTAAAACCATTGTTTATTATTTAGTAACATAAGTAATAGTTTCTAATAAATGAAACTATTTTTCTTTTTTAATTAAATTAAATATTATTTAGGTAAAATTTAGTTATTTCATGCTTTAAAAGACACATAATTTTATTTTTTTATAATTAACCAATTTAAATCCTGAAAATATAAAAAATTATAATTTTATCCTACGCATAAATTATAAGAATAAAAATACACATTTCTTAAAAATAAGTTCTTACATGTTACATGAACTAATGATCAATTTAATCTTTCATATGGATATAAATTCTATTGAATAAAATATATTTCATGTTTTTAATTAGTTGTTTAAAATAATTTAAAAAAGGTCTATTTTATTTTTGGGGGTAAAAAATAAATTATTAAGGTAAAAACTAGTTACCAAAATAACAACTAAAAAAGTGTAAAAAGGGTTAACCAAAGGAGTAAATGAAAAAACGAGTTAAAAACATGTTTATAAATGGGTGGTTTAGATTTTTCCAGATCAAAATGCAGCTCCACTCCATTATTTTTTATTTTGAACTCTTTATGTCATGTGAAACATTTTCTCTATTTATACTATGTTTAAATGTTTACAAAAATGGAATTATCACTAATTCTAAAATGGGTATCTCACCACCCCTTTAATACCACCCCCAAATTTTCATTTATTATTGAGACTCTCCCATATATAATTCTGTAATAATTCTCTTTCACTTCATTAAACTTTTGGACACATTATTTTGGCTAAATGACTCCCTTTCCAAGGAATACTCCAAGGTAATCTCAAATCTCTCAACAACATTCAAGCATTTTTGTGAAAATTATGAATTAATGTTAGGGGTTATTTGTCTCAGATTTTATGTATTAAGACATGATTAAAATGATAATCTTTGAAATATTTGAGGTGGTATGATTACTTACTAATTTACTTCTTTTACCATATTCATTTCATTCATGGGATTTGAAAAACTATATCATGTTATTTCATTAAATGGACTTCGATTCAAAAGATACAAATGCTATAAAAATTTTGTTTAAATAAAATCCTTTAATTGGGTTATAATTCATATTATTAAACCTATTTCTTCCGATATTTTTTTCCACCTTATGATTTTATTTCCTGGTAATTTATATTTTTATCTTGGGAAATGGAATACTTTATTTAAATCTTATTATTCAGTAAATTTATCACCCATAAAAAGTCTATCATTGTTGATTATTATTTGTATTCTCTTTATTTATGGTTTTATAGACATTTCCATTTTTTACATTAATGAAATGTTAATCCATTATATTTAAAAACCCAATAATTAGTAATCTCATGTGACCTACATATTTCTTATTGGAGTCCCAAATGAATGACATTGTATTTCCTACAGTTTATAGTTATTGTATATAGGGGTGTCACGATATGAAATATGGGTATCACGCCATGAAACATACATCCCTATCCCAAATAAGAGACTAGATGGGTGATGGGGATGGTATAGAATCCATATCTTCCCCTCTCAATCACAAGGCATTTCTATAGGGGGAACATTTGTTAGACACCCTGGTGGGTAGTAATCTCTAATAAAGAACAAACCCATGAGGTAGTGAACCAAATAAGAAACTATTTTGATGGAGGGTCTTATAGATCCAATGTAGATTATAAAATTGGTATCATATTAGTCTAGTAGTAATTTATTCATAGGCTAATCACCAAGGTGGATGTTTATAGAGTCCCAAATGAGTGACAGTATTTTCCCAATAGGTCATGGTTACTGGTTGTAGGGGTGTCATGGCGTGATATATGGGTGTCATGGTGTGACACATATTTCCCTATCACACATTTTACTAGAGGGGTTTTTTCAATGGTAAATAAGACAAAATCATCCCCTTCCCCGTCACCAGTCATTTTCACAGGGGGATGGTAGTGAGCCACTATGGTAGGAATTAAGCTCTGTCGAAGAACTAACCCATGACGTAGTGAACCAAACTAGAAAATATAGTGAGGGAGGGTCCTAGATCCCCAAGTTAGATCCTACATTAACCTTATTTCATTTTAAGAAGGAATTTTTATTACTCTTTTTACAATGTTCGATTTCAATAAACATATTTCAAAATATTAAAAAATGTATTACATCCTTTAAAAATAATATTTTTATCTTCTACATCACATTTATTGTTTTTAACATTTATTTAAATTAAAGGTTCTATTCTGTAAGTTACTTTTTAAAATTAAATTTTTAATAAAAAATTAACTTCAACTTTTTGAAACCCTTATTTTTTTAATCAACCATTTTTAAAGTTAAACTTTAAATAAATTGAACATTTTCAAAAAATTTCACTTAAAATATTATATATCTAAATATATTTTCAAGGCCCAAATATTTTATGTTCTTTTTAAAATTAAAAATTTTTCAAAATATTTCAATTTACCATTTCAATAATCACTATTCAATATGATTGTAACTTTATATTTTACACCAAAGAAAAAAGTGTTTTATAAAAAAGTATTTTATGATTTCACTTTAGTTTTTCTATTCACCTTTCAAGGTTTTTTTCACTAAAAATTATTATTCAATAATTACCCTCTAACTTTTATTATAAAATTCTATTTTCTGGTGATTAAATATTTGGTATTGACCATTTATATATTCTTGAGGAAAACAAATTTGGTACCATCCTGAAAATTTACAAAAATCATAAATATTTCCATTAGTTATTTAAGATGTAATGGATTATTTTTTTCAAGTTGAACACATATGTATGGTTAATTTATAGTTTTTGTCCAATATCATTCTCCAATACATTGGTTAAAAATTTATACCTCATGAGACAATTTTTTTAGTAAGGAAAATTTTTTTATTCATTACAAAAACCACGAACATTTTTTATTTTTTAAAATAATGAATAAACATTTTTTTGTTCATTGCATGAATAATAAAAAAATTATTTGTTTAGTAACTGAAGTATGGACAATGTTTTTGTTCAAAGCATAAAATTTGGGCATTTTTTTCTTCACAACATGAAAAGTGGACAATTTCTTCACAACATGATGCATTAACTTTTTTAGAGAATTAAGCATGGACATTTTGTTTATTCATAATGTTATGATTCATGATTATTATTATTATTGTGCCAAAAAAATTATTAAGTTATATATCAATAACATTCCATATTTTGATATATGTATTATTATTCCCCTTGGATTATGTTTAATATATCACACTATTATCTCATGATACATTTTTATTAATTAAGAATAACATGTCCTATTATCATGAATTATAGAAAGATATTACTATTACATGTAATTGTTAACAATATATTTCATGAGTACTCATGTTTTCTCATATGATAATAATCTATCTATTAATGAAATATAGAAAAATTTCCATTACTAAGAATTTGAGCTCACCCATTTATTATATTTCCCTTACCTAAGTGATCCAGATTTTTATAACTCTTTTGAAGTCTTTAAGGGAGTTTAGTGTAGTTATTTTAAGTATAAATATTCATAAGTATCATAAAATATTTCACTAATAAAGTTAATCCTAAAAGACACTAACCTTCCCTTCTTGCGATTCTGTGACTTTTTTTGATATATAATGTTTAACTTATGAAAATAATATAAAATAACTATTGGTTCATCTCACTTTTTATTGAATTATTTTTTTAAAGACAAAGTGTTTTTTGAACAATCCCTGGGATTATGGTTCTAGGGTGCCTCAGTTGGTCTTAGAGTAGGGTTTACTTGTTATTGGTGATTAGTTTAGGTATTCTTTGATATTAAGATATGGTAAATTTTTTGAAAATACTAAGGATAAATATAAAGATTGGATAATATCCTAATGTTTTGGTAAAGTTTATATTGGTGTGGTTTCATTGAAATTATGACCCTTTCTAGATATAGGAAAGTTTATCTGGTTATGACACAAATTCACCTAGGGGTAGTCACTCTTAAAATAAGAGTAGAGTATCAACTCAAAATACACTATTGTGTATAATTAGTAACCCTAAGACTATACACCTAGATAGACACTCACAAGGGATATTAGTTGGTCAGTTATATTATTTTTAAAATAAATTATTTATTATTTATTATGTTAAGTAATTATGTTAAGAAATATTATAAAAACTAACCAAAGAAACCTAAATTTATAAAAGAGTTATTTAGGTTTAACTAAAAGTTAATATAATAATTTCAAGGAGTAAGATATCCGGAAGATGATTTTTTTTTGGAAATTATATTAAAATAATTATCTTATGGTTTCAGTTATTCAACATCATTGACTAACTATTTTTTTACGAAATGGATGGAGTTTAGAGTAAACATGTTAATAATAGATGGGATAGAAAATGTTGTAGTTTTCCAAATGAGAAACCCAACGGGCTAGAAACTGATGTTGAAAATCTAATAGTTATTCTCAGACAACTATCCTGATTTCTAATTAGAAACATGAGTCTTTACATGTATTTTAACAATCCAAAGAAGTTAATTATGGAGTTTTATAGAATATCGGGTGACAAAGCTAATGAAGGAAATAAGATTCAACTTTCTATATGTAAAAAATGTGGGAAGAATAACCAAAGGGAATGTCATAGAGGAACAATAATGTCATTCAAGTATATAAGTACTTGGAAATCAAGATCATGATTTTTGATTTGGGGTAATGAATCAGATTAATTAAATTGAGGTGAATAATATCCAATTCCTCAAATGTTAGGAGTTTGGGCATTAAAAAAATAATTTCCCTATCCAATGGATAATGAGGATAATGAACATAAATAAAAATCCTAAATGAATTGAACAAGATAAATCCTAAGTTATTCTTATTGTATAAATTATATCATGAAAAACACGGTCAAAATTCAATCTCACCCTCCGCTCAAGATTTGTTGATAACCAGTTGTAATCATGTTTTATCCACCAAATTAAGCCTCGAATGTTTTCTAAAAGTATCAAAACAACACCCCAATGATATTATGATTTCAAGGAAAAACCTCTATTAATATTTTATCCAAATTTTAGGTGTATAGAATATACATCATAAATGTATTGTTATCCCTCCTTTAAATGAATTCTTTGTGACTTTGGAAATGTATTGGATATCTTCACATAGAATCTACAGAAATTAACTATGTAAGGAAATAAAATTTCATATTTCAAACCAACCTATGATCATTAATCAATACAAGGATGAATATATGTTCTCTTAGAAAAATAATTCTATTATAGGAGTTGTTATACATAATCATGAGGTATGTTTTTCTCAAATGATTTTAGAAACACTCAATATTAGTGTTGATATATTCTTAGAGAAAATAGATATATTTCTTATTTTTATCGATATCACTATAAAACTAATATCATGAGTCATAAATATCTCTTATGTGCCATTAGTTAGCTTCAATAGTATGTGATAATTAAAATTTCAATAATGTAATTTAGTAAAGGGTGGAATCATGTAATTCTCTACGATTTAAGAATATTCTTTCTAAATTAATACTATATCTGACATCATGCACCATATGTAACACCAAAAAAAATGAACCATGACATATCTATTACTAATAATATTTATGAATAAAAGAGCACATATTTTATAAAAAAATTTAATCAATTATAAATTCATATAAAATATGATTATAAACACTTATTGTTTAAAAATGGAATTTTTTAATAAAACCAATTTTAATTATATATTAAATTATCATTTCAAGGATTAATTTATAAAATTTATAATTTAAATTTTGTAAAATTATATAACTTGGTAATTCATAATTTCAACATTATTATAAGTTTTTTTTTAATTTTTTGAAGTTATTTATTTTTAGGTTAATAGGGGATTTTGATGTTTATACAAAAATCATATCATTTATGACTATATCAAGATGTTGATAAAACATAAAAACATATAAAAAATTTTACATGATAAAAAATGTATTGAAGTTATAAAAATATACATTTATAAATGATATTATAAATTTAGAAAACCATTTTTAACATTTTATTAATTTAAGTAATATTTACCAATAAAAAAAGTGTTCTTGTCTTTTCAGTTAATTAGATATTATATTGGAAAATATGGTTTGGTATTGAATTTAAAGGAATATAAATTTTATCTATTTTATTTTAATCAATTAATATCATGAAAATAAAAAAAACATGTATAATTTTATCCAATACATGAATTTTAGGCTTAAAAATACAGTTTTTTCTAAATATAGTGTATTATATGTAACATAAATTAATGTAAAAACTAATATTTATTTAACTTAGAAAATTTATTTTTTGAAATGGGTTTTTCTTTAGAATTAATAGGTCAAAATTTTTTAATTGAACCTATTTTTTATTTATAAAAAATAAATAACATTATTAAAAACTAGTTACTGTGGTTATAGCCAATAAGGGATAATGAAAGTTGTAAAAGGACTCACATGTTAAAAATGGTTATAATTTAATTATAGAGGTTTTTATAGAAATAAAATATCTCAGGTCCATTATTATACATTTTTACATGTTAATAATGTGATCTATTTATATTATGTTGAAATATCTATAAACTTTTAATTCTCAGGGGCCTGTCACCACCCAATCAAGAACAATCCCAAATATTGGTTTCCACTTAAACCACTACAATATTTCTATATCGTAGGGTCCTATTTATATTAAATGAGAATTTTAATTTAATATTTTTTCATAACTCCTCTATATCCAAGGAGTACTCTAGGTTAAGAACATTGTTTTCAACGACATTCAAGCACTTTAGTGGATGTCGGGAATAAAGGCATGTGGTTCTTGGACTCAAATTTAATTTCCTACGACATATTACACATTGTAAATGATGATATATTTGAAATAGTATGATTAATTCCTAATGGATTTATTTTATCATAAATATTTTATTCATGGGGTTTGAAAATTCCTATTGTTTCCATTATTTAAATGGAATTCAATTTAAAATATGAAAAAGTTGTATGTTCTTTTGTTAATTAAACACACTTAATTATCTTTTTAAACTTATTTCATCCAATCAAGGTTTCTACCACCCCTAATATTTTATTTCATGATAATTTCTCTTTTTATAAGTGGAACATGATATTTTGGATTCAAATATGCCCCCTTAATGAATTTCGTCACCATAAAACGCATATCATTTTTGAGAATAATTCTTATCCACATTAATAATATGATACCCTAATTTTACATATTTTAATTTCTATTAAATGTCATCTGTGATATTTGGAAACCCAAATATATGTTACCCCATCTAACCTTCATATTTCTCTTCTCCTCTTTTCAAAAGTTTGATTTGTTAATATTTTTATAATATAGGTTTTCAATAAAGGTTATAATATTAAATAAAATAAAACCTTCCAATATCAAATGTGGAATCTTACACTCTACATTTCTTCTTACTACCCATTATTTAATTTAAGAAATCAATTATTAAAGTATTTTTTTAAAAGTAAATGCTCTTGAAATTTTTCACTTCAAATTTTTTATACCATTCTGTATTTTTAGGGATCCATTATTGAATATTCATTAAGACACTAAATTCTAAAAATATTTTCACTTTACCATTTCGATATATTTATATATTTTCAAGTCCCTATTATCAAAAATACCTATTTAAAATTAAAACTTTTTCAGAAATTTAACTTTTCCTTTTCAAAAATGGTTTTTTGAAGTGACTAAAACATCATTTTTTATACAAAACATAAAAGTGTTTCCTAAATAACCTATATGGTAATTTCAATTTCAATTTTATATTAATATATAAAGGCTTAATTTCCATGTAAATTATTTTTCATGAATTAACCTATATATTTTCTTATAAAATAATCTTTTTCGTGATTGATTTATTTATATCAACCTTTTATAATGTTAAGGTAAATTATAGTGATACCATCTAGAACAGTTATAAAACCTGTTTTTATTACCATATATTATTTATGATGTGATGAATTATTGTTTTCACTTAGCACACATATATATGGGTTATTAATGGGTGAGGTGTTATATCCCCCTCCAATTACTTTTTTGAGGATTTATATCTCATGATATAAGGATGTTAATCATATAAATTTTTTTTTCCACAACATGATGCTTGGAAATTTTGTTTGTTAATAACATAATGTGTGAACAATTTGTTTTTTCATAGCATAAATCATGTATATTTTATTTCTTCCAAGAAAATTTCATGGATGATTTTTTGTTCACAACATGAAGCATGGAAATTTTATTTTGTTCTTAATATTAACTGTAGATATTTTTTATCACAGCATGAATCATAGAAATTTTTTCACAACATGGTGCATGGATATTTTATTTTTTCACAAATTTATAATTTCCACATACTTGTATTTTTCCATAATTCATTATAATGTTATGTTTTAATGGTATTTCATATTTCTATATTAATATGATTATTTCCTTCGTCTCATGTTTATGATATCACACTCTTATTTCATGGTACATGTTTTATAATTTAAAATCACATGTCATATTATCATTATTTATGAAAAATATTATTATTCCATGTTCTTTTTAAAAATATATTTCTCCCTTAGGTATGTTTTCTAATATTTATATGATATAACCTTTGACGACATGTTGTAAATATTTCTCTTTCTAGGTGTTTGAGCTCACCCCCTTATAATATTTCCCTTCCCTCAGTAATGAAGATTAGTATAAAAAAGTTGAAGCCTATAAGGGTGTTTAGTGTGGTTAAATTATGGAGAAGGTTTCACAAGTATCAAAAAATAAGTCACTTATGTAGTTGATACAAAAAAAAAACTAAACCTTCCCCTCTTGGGATTATGAGATTTTTTAGATGTAATTTTTAAATTATGTAAATGATATAAAATAAATATAATTTTTCCTCACACTGTATCAAAACTAGTGTTTAATGAATTTTTTTAACACCAAACATGAGAGTGTGAGTCAGGGTTGCCTCACCTACAAGGTAGTGAAATTTAGAAAGAATTTGATACTTAAAGAATCTTCTTATCACACATGATTAGAAAAAAAATCCTAAAAGATATACAAATGTATGATGGATGATCTGTTACATTTAGAAATGGTGGATTAATAATTGTGAATGGAGCCGGAAGTGAAAACATTAGTGAGAATAAACTTGAATAGATAATAATTATCTTTGATAATGGGTAGGGGGAAAATCTCTCAACAATGAAATAATGGAAATGAGGTGATATTTCATTTGAAAAAATAATAATTAGAAGACTGTATGAAAAAACTATCATCATGATTGTTGAATGAACAATTGACTGACTATTCCAAATTTCAAAAGATAAAAATATTTTTTTCATGAGTGTGAATGGGTAAAATAATATTTCATATACAATAATCATCCAGCCATGTCAAAATAACTCGATTAGTATTATTTGATATGAATCTATGAGTATTATACTTATAAAAAATCATTAAATACCCAACACATATGATACATGGAAAAAATAAAAAATGGTGAATAAGAGTCAAGAAGTATTAGATATAAAAAGGAATAAATATGTTAATTTTATACACTCAAATGTGAATGGACTTAAAATAATGAATTAAACCAATACATATGAGTATTTAATTGCTTTTAATGATGATTTTACTCATGAAAATACTAAACTTGAACCTAAATGAATAATCTTTGGTTCAGTGATTCCATAAAACCTCATGTGTACCTCCCCATATAGTAGAGGTTACTAACAAACAACAACAGTATATAACCAATATGGGGATACTATACTCCAAGAATCCACATATTTTATCATTGTTAAATAACTAAAACATCATAACATATCAAAGTAAGTATAATGAATTATAACTGAAAGATAACCATCAACAGGAAATATCATCACATTTAAAGGTTCAATGTTCTCATATTGAATATACATAAATATTACATGGATTTTCCATTAAGAATACCAGTAGAAAATACATAAAATAAAATATCTTAGGTGAAATCACCACCAAATCCCAAATGCCTATATAGTACCATGTCCCAAACATAATCAAGAAACTCCATATCAATGTTATTTGTAATATTTTTCTTGAAATATAGAAATATAGTTTTACACATGTTCCAAGGTTCTTGCATAGGGTGGAGTATAAAACTATGTAGTGAACCTCCAATGGTGTCCCTTATATACACCATCATATTCATGTAAGTATTTATAAGAAAATTAATAATTTTATAATATACAACATGTAATCAAATGCATCAGGTCATCATATGCTCACTAAGAAACCACAAAACATTACCCCACATCCTTTTTCTAGTGCTAGTATATATCATATATCATAATATAATGGGATAATGTGAACCACATGGTGTCCTAGGTACACAATTATTTTAATCATGGATAATGAGTAAAACTCAAATGGTGTCTAATACTAACTACTTATCTTTCTATATGTGTTAAATAAAAATATTTCCTTGGGATTCCTATCGGTCTAACAAACGGTTATAAATTCCATATTTCATATTAGGATCTCTATAATTATTTCTTGGTTTTATTAATTCTTATATGGACTCTTAAGTTATTTTTTTATTATACCATGGGTGAGAAATTCAGGATGGGGTCCTCAGCTATCTATCGATCAAACCATAAGTGTAAAATACTAAAGGAATTTGGAAAAAATATAAGATAGATGGACCCGCATACACGAACATCTAGGTAGTATTTCATGAATCCATAATTCCCATTCCTCCAAACCATTATGTCCTTAGTAATTACCTAAATAGACATAATGCATCAACATAGTCGAAACAAACAAAAGTCATGGAAAAAATATCCCTGCAACGTAGATATAGTCAAGAGGATAAAATTAAGACCCCTATATTAACTCATTTCATCAAAATTTAATCATGTTGGAATATCATCAACTGATACCATAACCCCTGATGTTCCCAAATCTATTAGGTCATGATCATTATATTAAAATTGACTTGTTGATTATACATGATTGGACCTATCAACCACATTAGTTCTATACAATAAATACTTCCCAGACTCTAAGGGAACATATAGTGGCATCACCTTATGTTTTTGCACACAAAGCTGTTATTATATATTGATTTTAACACTTAACCACTTATTCCCAGTTAACCATGCATTGGGCACAAGGTATTCCCTTCTATAACTAGCCACTCAAATTACATAGAGGAATCATGTAACAACCCGAGATTTTATAAGATAAATTCTTTTTAATTTCATTCATATCTTCTGTTTTACGATACACCAAGATTACCTTGCGCTATACGCAACACCGTATTAGCTTGCAGTATACGCAATACTATTCTTGGATCGTGTTACACACAATTTCATGTTCGTTTGATAGAAGTTATTCTACGAAACATTGAGTGTATATATATATATATTCAATGTATAAATAAAATATGGTTGGATTCTGTTATACACAACAACAAAGGAGTTGTGCACTATATGCAACCCTGACTTGGCTTGCATTACACGCAATCGCGACCTTCCTCGATAGCGTGTGTTGTACGCAATACCGGGTTTTACTAAACAACGATATATTATTATAATATTGTTATGAACTAGCCTCTATGAATAGTGTTAACTAAATTTTGAATTTTATAACATTATTATTCATCTTACACATTTCTAGAACATGGTATAATAACAAAATAAATTTTTTGGGTAAAATAAGTATTTTTCAAAAAATACAGTTTTGCCGCCATTTGATGGCGCACCCACTTTAAATCTAGTTTTGACATTTTTATAAGTTCAATTTGACGAAATAAAATTCTTCTTTTGAATAAGGATATAAAAATTTACATTAGATAATGTTTTGATATTTTTCCGATAACTTTCATATTTTAATGAATAGTAAAAACACGCTATTAAAAAACAACTTTTTTCATCGTAATATCTTATGTGGTTAAATTATAATATTTTATGGTTTTAAAGTATAAATGGAATATATTTTTACCATTTAATATATTGTATGTCATTAGCATTGATTTTACATTAAATTCGTAGGTTAAATCAATTCAATCTTTAGTAATGTTTTAAAGAAAAAACTCGTTTTCTTTCGACAACGGGATTAATTTTAATTTAATTTCTGAAACTTTTGTGTATTGAATTTGGAAAACTGGATTCCATATTTGGAATCAGTGGGTCGAAATTATGTTAATAAGCTACTTTTTATTTTTGGGAATTATGAATAGTAACTACGGTAAATTTTATTTACCATAGTTAAAGGTAAATCGGGTAATTAATGGTAAATATAATATTATAAAATTACCCTAACACATGACAAAATTATATTGGATGGATAAAAGTATACCCATATAACATAAGGGTCGGATTAGAATCATTTTATGTACTTTTGAACATGAAAATAATTTAATAATTATTAAAACCAAAGAAAGAGACAACATGTCACTCTCTTAAATCTTATAAGTATATTAATTTTAATTTAGTGATAAACTTCATGAAACTTCGAACATGAATATTCTCCTGAACGATAATGAAATTATCTACATCATATGAATTTATTTATAATTTTTAGGGATTAAATAATTATCATTAATTGTAACACAATAGTGATACAGAAATTGTTTATCTAGTGAAAAAATCAAGAATATAGTTTTTATTAAACTAATATTAACCATAAAATGCCCAAAGCCCTGACCAAAATTTATTTTTCATGTACATATAAACCATAATCATCCAATGGTAGAATAGTGGACCATTTGGAGCCTTATAAAAGCGATTATGACACTTATACTATTTTATTTTAAATGATTCCAAAGTTGTCACCTTCATAATTTAATAAATATAACAATTTAAATATTGTTATTTAAAGATGATAAATTCTAGAAAAAGTATTATTCTAAAAGTTAATATATTTATCTTCATCATAGGATTTTATTTTTAATTTTTATGCAAAAACTAAGTATATTAAATAATTATACAAAAATGTTGCTGTAATTTATTTATTAAGAGATAAACCAAATAAATGGTTTTAAAAATAATAAAATAAATATCATTTGAACTATTTAATGTGCTAAACTAATTTTATAAATACATATGACCTTTTATGATTCTATTAAAGCTTTTTCTTTGAACATATATTCTGTATATATTTTATTTAAATTCAAATAAATGAATAGTGTCAAAATTGACACTATTGTTATTTTATAAAAATAATATATTATAAAATTGTTTAAAAATCACAAATATATTTAAAAATTATAAATTTAAATTCATACGGTATAAAATGTTATAAACTATCCAATTATGGACAATTCATAACAAATAAGTAATTATTTGATATAATTTAAATTTTAGAATATTATTACCACAAATAAAATTAAATTGACTAAATAAGGATAAATCAAGTTGATAATGTTTAAAATAAATACCTAACATGTCTAAATTGGATTGGTTGATGAGATTACAACCATATATCATCTAATCTTCGGATATGAGTAATTTTTGGAGGTTTTATGTCGGGTTAGATTTATTATAAATTAATATTTTTTAGAATTCCAAAGGTGCCCCTCTCCTTCGTTATAAAAGGGCACCTCCTCCCTCTCCTCCTCACACCAATTTGAGAATTCAATCTCGGAAAACCCCTACCAAAATCTCTTCTCCACTTCCCTAGTATCATCCTAGAGGTCCTGGTCTTCTTCAAAGACCATCCTTAGTTCATTAAGTGGAGGTTAAGTGAAGGCGCGTCAAAAAGAGGTAATATCCATTACTGATCTTTTTCAATTTCTTTCTTCTTCAACTTCTTCTTATTTAGTTTTTTCATGATAAATTAATAACATCAGTATTTATTATATACTAATATGTTATTATAAATATGAAACAACACTAATTATCCTTTTATCCATCCTGCGGAAAAAGGAAATCACCGCGTGTGGGTACGTACGGAATACTGTCTCCACGCCGTGGTGTAATCTATTTTCTGCCACCACCTTAATTGGATGGATATAATGGTGTAATGAGTAACTATATATGATTATTATAATGTGATATTGATACTTAAATAGTATACATACACTTCAACACAATTCCACGACCATGGGAACGATATCATCGCTTGTGCGTACGTACGGACTACCGTCTCCACGGTGCGATGAGATTCATTATCCATGTTAACCATTCCAGAATGATTATAAACTATATATAATGAATAAAAATGAAATATATGACATGGTAAATCTACTGTATTTATTTATATATATATATATATTTCATCTACTTTCTTCCATTCAAGACAATAAGGAAAGGAAAACAGCGTTCATGCGTACGTACGGACTACCCTCTCCATGAACGGTGTGTTTCATTTCATTTATCTATCTATTATATATATATATACTGAATATATATGATATATAAATCAAATTTTATATTCTGGAAGTAAGTAAATCATGATATAAGTAATAATAATTTAATGAACAACAAGCCCAAACATCTACGATAAATGAAACGATTTTACCCAAAACGCTTCTTTAACATGGAATTTACAAAAGAACGGGTAATATAAAGTCATAAGTGAACCATATATGATATCATAACAATGAATATGATTCTGTAATAAGTTAATGACATTAATTAAATCATTATACAGGAGGTTCAGATACGTACAAAGCATATCGGACATAAGGTAAGGGAAATATCACAATCTCATTTTTATCCGAGATTGTTTATACTTTGGCATTTACTGGGGTGTATTTTATCATCCAAATCCAAGTTTCCTAAATATGTAATATTATTTCCATTCACCTAAAATTGTTTAAATCCTATTTTACCCTTCGGTTAGTTTTTAGTAAAGGATATGAATAGAATCTTTTGTCATTTTTCGTACGAGGTACTTTTTGACTCTTCTGACAAAAGTACGAAGAATGTTTTTTTAACTTATACGGCATGAATGGATTTATGAAACATTTTTTCCAAGTAGCTTCCTTTACAAGTTTTCAAGTTTATTTTTAATCAACTTCTTTTAGTTTAAAATTGTATGGCATGTTAAGAAAGGAAAACGGGTTTTAAAGTCGAAAGGATATTTTCCTCAAGAATGGAGTTCAAGTGTTTTATCAAAATTATTTTCCATCTAAGATAATAAAGGGTTCTATTTCTATCGCTATTATTACATGGATTTTATTATGTTGTGATGGAAATATTTTCATGAATTCTTTTATCTTATATGAATTGTTTTATGATGTCACGATGTTTAAAGATTCCCATTTTTATTACATGGGTTATGCAATGATGTATGTTTTATGATTTTGTGGCACACATAAGAATGGTATCATTATGAGATGGGTGGGACCTATATCTCCCTCCAATGCATTGGGTAAAGATTTTATATCTCATGAGATAGAAATGGCTGGAATGGTAGGTTATACCGGTTCAGAGAAACAGGATTGAAACGAGGGTGACTCAGTTCAGAAAGGGACTTTGTCCACTAAAATAGTCTTGGTAATGAGTCTTGACTAATAAGAAATGATTCTCTATGATTATGTGTGTATGCCACAAAGTTTAATGTTTTAAGTTATGATTATTGGGATTTCATTTCACAACTATGATTTATCCCATGTTATGATATTATGATCTCTTTTGCAGGTTAAGATTTCCAAAATGTTACGTTCTTATGAATATGTTGTGATTGATTTTTCTTTTGTTTACCCTTACTGAGCATTTGATCTCACCCTTTTATGTTTTCATTTCCCCAGGATATAAAGAAATGTTTTAGGTAAGAAAAAAAAGGAAGATCTTTATGGGAGATGTTGAAGATCTTTCACCATGATTAGAAGATTACGTTCCGAGTTTCCAAAGACACTAAACTATTACGGTCCTTGTGTGTGTGTTTTTGTTATGTAATAAGTATTCTGAAAAAGTAATGTAATGTCCTCTTACGTCAGGATTCGGGTCTCTATAGTTGGTATCAGAGAAAAGGTTTAGTCAACCTTTGGAAACTAGGATGCGAAAACTTTAGTGAGATCCCTAGAGATAATTCTAAGGTATGTCTAGGGATGTCCCTAAGGATAAGTATACGTATAGGATATAGTCCTAGAACTACGGTAACGATCTTAGAATTTAACCTAAGATGTTAGATGTTGAGGCTGATCCCCCTTTACTATGTTGTTTTACCTAGCATGGTTTTTCCCTCTCACGCTATTATTTTTGGGTTTTAGATGATGGCTGGAACCCGAAGGAACCGTGTTGATCACTTTAATGGACAATACAATGATTGTCCTCCTGAACAAACAAATGTTATGGGAGATGGAGTGAAAAATCTTATTGCTATACTTACACAAGCTATGAATCATTCTGGACTTCCAAATGAGCAGAGAAGGGAACACTATTCTATTGAGTCCTTCATGAGGCCATTTACACCTTCTTTCAGTGGGTCTTCCGATCAACTTGTTGCTGAACAATGGATCAATACCACTGAAAACATATTTTCAGTTCTTCAATGTTCTGAACATGATAAAGTCATCTTAGGAGTATATCGTTTGGAAGGTGAAGCTGATCAATGGTGGAATCTTATCAAGAATACGAGGCAAAGAGATGAAATTGAGTCCATGGAATGGGACGAGTTCAAGAACTTATTTTTCAATAAGTACCTCCCTCGTATTCTTCGAACAAAGATGGATAAGGAGTTTCTTAAACTATGAAAAAGGATGATGAATCTATTGGTATATACGAAGCGAATTTTACAAGGCTTTCAACGTATTCATCTGGATTTATCATCCAACCTGAAATTAAAGTTGATCGATTCTTCAGTGGCTTAAAAGAAAGTCTTCTAAGGGAATTATCTATAAGAGACATCAGTAGCTATGAAGAAATTGTGTGTTGTGCTATCAAGGTAGAAATGGAAGTTGGTGTTACATGTCCATCTCATGGTTTTGACAAGAAACGAAAGATGGTGTTCAAGGAGAAATCTTAGAATAATGTTGAAAAGAAGATGAATGTTTCCTTATGCACAAAGTATGGAAAGAAGCATGGTGGAGATTGTCTTAAAGGGATTGGAAAATGTTTTAAGTGTGGAAAAGAAGTTCATCGAGCAGCTGAGTGTTGAAGTAATGGAAAAAGGGTTTCTAATGATGTGAATAAAGCAAACACTGTAGAGAACGCACCACCAACACTTCAATGCTTCAAGTGTAAGGAAATGGGGCATTATTCTAATAAATGCCCTAATCCAAGGGTTAGTGATGATCGACATGAGAAACCGCTTTAGGCAAAGGACAAAGGGAAGTAACATGCGATCACTATTGGTGATGTTGAATATGATAATGATGTGGAGGAATGATTAAGTGTTTATGTAATGGGATTTCAAAATAGTATCATGGAATCTCATTTATGGTATTGTGGAATTTTGGAATATCTATGTATTGGTTTTCAATAATTATATGATACTGGTAACCAGGAAAAAAATGTGATTGAAATATTTTTTGGAAAGTAGATGATATGCACATAATGAAGGGACAAGAAGATAATGATATGTTTGATTGTATTCATGAGTTCATGATTGATATAAAGATTAAGTATATAGAATTTTGAGGATTTTGGTATGTGGAAAGAGTTATCTTTTGACAGCACTCATGTTTTCACTAAGATTCAATGGGTATTCATTTTTCAAGAGATTACATGATTATGGTATTCACATGACTGGAATGTGACAAACAAGATATATGAGGGATAACTGATGGCATTCACGTGATCATTTTCTCTATACTATGAGCTTGGACTGAAGTATTTTAGATAAGCCTAAATATTGGAATGGATTATGTTGGACATAAGTTAGTATTGTTTAAGGATAAAACATTTTTTGATATTGTTGATGGGATGTTATGATAATGTAGTTTTAGAAAAAGGACAACCTGCAGGATGTGCGACAACCCATCGCGTCGGCCAAGGCTGTGGGAATCGAACCCACAACTAAAGTGCGAAGGTCCTTTATCGGATACCACTGGCCTACAGAAAGTCCCTGGTTAGTAGAAACTAGTTTTATTTTATTAAGCGGTATGATATATGAAGTATAAATTCATTTTTGGAATCGTATATGATTAACCTCACCAAAGACGGACTTATGTATATTTGATAACTATTGCTAAACTTTTGTTTGAAATAGATGGAATGACCCATAATTCTATCACATGTTCTGTTAACACTTGATGAATAACAAATTCAACTTCATTTCTTTAAGAGATGCAGTGGAAATTGTTCAAAGCACGAACAACAGTGAGATTGTACCAAAATCAAGTAAGTATTTCTTCTAATTCTAATTTTTCAACTTTAGGGAAATGATATTGAAAACCAAAAAATTTTTCCTAGTGATCTTATATCTTATGAATCAGATGGTACCCTAGATCATCACAAATTTATGGCTTTGCGATTGTTGGCTTTTTTATAGCCATGTTCTCTACCACTCTCCATCAGAACTTGATGGTTAGATTTATCTTCCATATCCATATTTTCTCTTATCTTCTCCTACGTGGAAACCCAGTGATGAGTTAATTTGGGTAACCATTACATTTCATACTTTAGTTTTTAAAGCCATGTTTTGGTATTCCTTTTTATGATGTGGGTTTCTATTAAACAAACTTTCGAGTAGTAAACCATTTATAACCCCGACGAATTTCGAGGGCGAAATTCATTTTAAGGGGGGTAGAATGTAACAACCCGAGATTTTATAAGATACATTCTTTTTAATTTCATTCATATCTTCTGTTGTATGATACACCAAGATTACCTTGCGCTATATGCAACAGCGTATTAGCTTGCAGTATACGCAACACTATTCTTGGATCGTGTTACACACAATTTCATGTTCGTTTGATAGAAGTTATTCTACGCAACATTGAGTGTGTGTATATATATATATATTCAATGTATGAATAAAATATGGTTGGATTCTGTTATATGCAATAATAAAGGAGTTGTTCACTACACGCAACCCTGACTTGGCTTTCATTACACACAATCGCGACCTTCCTCGATAGCGTGTGTTGTACGCAATACCGGGTTTTACTAAACAACGATATATTATTATAATATTGTTATGAACTAGACGTTATGAATAGTGTTAACTAAAATTTGAATTTTATAAAATTATTATTCATCTTACACATTTCTAGAACATGGTATAAGAACAAAATAAATTTTTCAGGTAAAATAAGTATTTTTCAAAAAATACAGTTTTGCCGCCTTTTGATGGCGCACCCACATTAAATCTAGTTTTGAAAAGTTTATAAGTTCAATTTGACAAAATAAAATTCTTCTTTTGAATCAGGATGTAAAAATTTACATTAGATAAAGTTTTGATATTTTTCCGATAACTTTCATATTTTAATGAATAGTAAAAACACGCTATTAAAAAACAACTTTTTTCATCATAATATATTATGTGGTTAAATTATAATATTGGATGGTTTTAATGTATAAATATAATATATTTTTACCATTTAATATAATTTATGTCATTAGCATTGATTTTACATTAAATTCGTAGGTTAAATCAATTCAATCTTTTGTAATGTTTTAAAGAAAAACCCGTTTTCTTTCGACAATGGGATTAATTTTAATTTAATTTTTGCAACTTTTGTGTATTGAATTTGGAAAAATGGATTCCATATTTGGAATCAGTGGTTCCAAATTATGTTAATAAGCTAATTTTTATTTTTGGGAATTATTAATAGTAACTATGGTAAATTTTATTTGCCATAGTTAAAGGTAAATCGGGTAATTAAGGGTAAATATAATATTATAAAATTACCCTAACACATGCCAAAATTCTATTTAATGGACAAAAGTATACCCATATAACCTAAGGGTCGGATTAGAATCATTTTATGGTCTTCTGACCATGAAAATAATTTAATTATTATTAAAACCAAAGAACGTGACAACATGTCACTCTCTTAAATCTTATAAGTATATTAATTTTAATTTAGTGATAAACTTAATGAAACATAGAACATGAATAGTATCTAGAAAGATAATTAAATTATCTACATCATATGAATTTATTTATAATTTTTAGGGATTAAATAATTATCATTAATTGTAACACAATAGTGATACAGAAATTGATTATCAACTGAAAAATCAAGAATATAGTTTTTATTAAACTAATAGTAACCATAAAATGCCCAAAACCCTGACCAAAATTTATTTTTCATGTACATATGAACCATAATCATCCAATGGTCGAATATTGGACCATTTGGAGCTTTATAAAAGTGATTATGACACTTATACTATTTTATTTTAAATGATGTCGAAGTTGTCAACTTCATAATTTAATAAATATAACAATTTAAATATTGTGATTTAAAGATGATAAATTCTAGTAAAAGTATTATTCTGAAATTTAATAGATTTATCTTCATCATAGGATTTTATTTTTAATTTTTATGCAACAAATAAGTATATTAAATAATTATACAAAAATGTTGTAGTAATTTATTTATTGAGAGATAAACCAAATAAATGGTTTTAAAAATAATACAATAAATATTATATGAACTATTTAATGTGATACACTACTTTTATAGATACGTATGACCTTTTTTGATTCTATTAAAGCTTTTCGTTCGAACATATATTCTGTATATATTTTATTTAAATTCAAATAAATGAATAGTGTCAAAATTGACACTATTGTTATTTTATAAAAATAATATATTATAAAATTGTTTAAAAATCACAAATATATTTAAAAATTATAAATTTAAATTAATATGGTAGAAAATTTTATAAGGTATCCAATTATGGACAGTTCACAACAAATATGTAATTATTTGTTATAATTTAAATTTTAGAATGTTATTACCACAAATAAAATAAAATTGACTAAATAAGGATAAATCAAGTTGATAATGTTTAAAATAAATACCTAACATGTGTAAATTTGATTGGTTTATGAGATTACAACCATATCTCATCTAATCTTCGGATATGAGTCATTTTTGGAGGTTTTTAAGTGGGGTTAGATTTATTATAAATTAATATTTTTTAGAATTCCAACGGTGCCCCTCTCCTTCCTTATAAAAGGGAACCTCCTCCCTCTCCTCCTCACACCAATTTGAGCATTCAATCTCAGCCACCCCTGCCAAAATCTCTTCTCCACTTCCCTAGTATCATCCTAGAGGTCCTGGTCTTCTTCAAAGACCTTCTTTAGTTCTTTAAGTGGAGGTTAAGTGAAGGTGCATCAAAAAGAGGTAATATCCATTACCGATCTTTTTCAATTTCTTTCTTCTTAAACTTCTTATTATTTAGTTTTTTCATGATAAATTAATAACAAAAGTATTTCTTATATACTAATATGTCATTATAAATATGAAACAACTCTAATTATCCTTCTATCCATCCTACAGAAAAAGGAAATCATCGCGCGTGCGTACGTACGGAATACCGTCTCCACGTCGTGGTGTAACATATTTTCCACCACCACCTTAATTGGATGGGTATAATGGTGTAATGAGTACCTATATATGATTATTATAAAGTGATATTGATACTTAAATAGTATACATACACTTCAACACAATTCCACGACCGTGGGAATGATATCATCGCTCGTGCGTACGTACGGAATACCGTCTCCACGATGCGATGAGATTCATTATCCATGTTAACCATTCCAGAATGATTATAAAGTATATATAATGAATAATAATGAAATATATGACATGGTAAATCTACTTGATTTATATATATATATGTCATCTACTTACTTCCATTCAAGACAATAAGGAAAGGAAAACAGCATTCATGTGTACGTACGGACTACCGTCTCCATGAACGGTGTGTTTCATTTCATTTATCTATCTATTACATATATATATACTTAATATATATGATATATAAATCATATTTTATAATCTGTAAGTAAGTAAATCATGATATAAGTAATAATAATGTCAAGAACAACAAGTCTAAACACCTACGATAAATGAAATGATTTTACCCAAAACGCTTCTTTAACATGGAATTTACAAAAGAACGGGTAATATAAAGTCATAAGTGAACCATATATGATATCATAACAATGAATATGATTCTGTAATAAGTTAATGACATTATTTAAATCATTATACAGGAGGTTCAGATACGTACAAAGCATATCGGACATAAGGTAAGGGAAATATCACAATCTCATTTTTATCCGAGATTGTTTATACTTTGGCATTTACTGGGGTTTATTTTATCATCCACATCCATGTTTCCTCAATATGTAATATTATTTCCATTAACCTAAAATTTTCTAAATCCTATTTTACCCTTCAGTGAGTTTTTAGTAAAGGATATGAATGTAATATTTTGTCGTTTTTTGTATGAGGTGCTTTTTGACTCTTCCGACAAATGTACAAAGAATGTTTTTTTTAAACTTATACGGCATGAATAGATTTTTAAAACATTATTTCCAAGAAGCTTTGTTTACAAGTTTTCAAGGTTATTTTTAATCAACTTCTTTTAGTTTAAAATTGTATGGCATGTTAAGAAAGGAAAAAGGGTTTTGAAGTAGAAAGGATAATTTCCTCAAGAATGGAGTTCAAGTGTTTTATCAAAATTATTTTCCATCTAAGATAATAAAGGGTTTTGTTTCTATCCCTATTATTACATGGATTTGATTATGTTGTGATGGAAATATTTTCATGAATTCTTTTATCTTATATGAATTGTTTTATGATGTCACGATGTTTAAAGATTCCGATTTTTATTACATGGGTTATGCAATGATGTATGTTTTATGATTTTGTGGAACACATAAGAATTGTATCATAATGAGATGGGTGTGACCTATATCTCCCTCCAATGCATTGGGTAAAGATTTTATATCTCATGAGATAGACATGGCTGGAACGGTAGGTTATACCAGTTCAGTGAAATAGGACTGAAACGAGGGTGACTCGGTTCAGAAAAGGGACTTTGTCCACTAAGATAGTCTTGGAAATGAGCCTTGACTAATAAGAAATGATTTTCTATGATTATGTGTGTATGCCACAAAGTTTCATGTTTCAATTTATGATTATTTGGATTTCATTTCAAAACTATGATTTATCCCATGTTATGATATTATGATCTCTTTTGCAGGTTAAGATTTCCAAAATGTTATGTTCTTATGAATATGATGTGATTGATTTTTCTTTTTTTTACACTTACTGAGCATTTGAGCTCACCATTTTATGTTTTCTTTTCCCCAAGATATAAAGAAAGGTTTTAGGTAAGAAAACAAGAAAGATCTTTATGGGATATGTTGATGATCTTTCACCATGATTAGAAGATTACCTTCTGAGTTTCCAAAGACACTAAAATATTACGGTCCTTGTGTGTGTGTTTTTGTTATGTAATAAGTATTCCGCAAAAGTAATGTAATGTCCTTGTACGTTAGGCTTTGGGTCTCTACAAATCACATATACTCATACTAAATTATCCATGAAAATACTCCTTAAAAAGGTTCATGAGCAACATATACCAAACCCTCTCTCTATGTGATTTCATTTCCCAAGTGAAATATTATTCACACATTCTCTACTTAATGCCACAAGGATTTCCCAAAATGAGGTGTTACACCCATGAACCACACTATACAACCTAATCATATAGAATAACTAAGACTACTAGGATAAAAAAGGACCATAGAACACTTTTATCTCAAACAATCAACATATATGTACATCCCATGGTCCCAAATCGATACTCACAATTACCTTCATATACACTTTATATGATAGAAACTAAACACACCATAGAAAAATGACTATCCTTCGTGGGATATCCTAACTATGCCACGTATTATCTTGTAAAACAACTCATGATCTATTATGTAAACCAAAAACCCCATGATTTTTCATCTATTATTACTATAAATGATTCCCCTTAGATACATGGTCACCAGACAACTTTAAAATTCCAAAATAATACATGGAATACTAACTTTAACTCTAGACTGATCTACACAACCCCATCTATTCATTTCAATACAAAATCGTCATAATTTATGCTTCTCAAACCTAAACCCATGAATTTGTGTGTAGGAACATGTATACTCTCTATATGGTTATGTATTAAATGGTCAATCTTCCACATTATCAATGTTACAATTCATTTATCCATGTTTTTCATCTGTATTCAAGCTTGCAACAAGCCTCCCTCAGTTCCCAAAACCCAATCTCACACTAAGAGCCTCAGTTAATAATCTAAAATCAATAATATTTAAATTAAAAATTTAATCTAAAGAAACACAATACTTAAAAACTCATCAAGATTCACCCTAACATAGAAACTATGACCAACTTTATGTGGAAGACCCAAGCTATATTTCTAGAAATCATCCTATAAAAATCCACATGAAATGATACTCGACTGAGAATCAATATAAAAATATATATAAGTCCTAGAAGAGAATCACTAAGTGGATCACCACTTTCCAAAAATTAAGAAATTGGAAATTTTATCCCTATTTTTATTCCCTCTGGCCACCACCCAAATAAGTCTTATAACTTGAGTACGATTCCATCATGCACCATTGAAATATATCTAGAATCCCAGACCATAGTATCATCTAAAAATAGAATAAATAAGTGAAATAAGATCAAAAAGATGCAGCTAGAGACACATACCTCAAAATGTCATGGAAGGAACTTTAGAAACACACTATTTCATGGGGATCCAAGGGAGAATAAGAGAGGGAGAGAGTTTTTTCAATAACCCCCATATAGGCCCCTATAAACCTAAAATCCTAATAAAATAATAAAAAAAATTAAATTGTTACCCCACTTTAAAAAAATGGTTTCAATACAACTGGTTACCTAGTCATCCTATATCGAGTACCTGGTACCCATTATCCACATAATGCATGTCCACCAGTTAGTCAGTGAGAATCTAGGGAGTAATATATCTAGGAGAAGTTGCAAAGGATCACCGGGACCCTAATCTATATACTATGTAGATGTCTACTTCATTACCTATAAAAAAGGCTATTGAAACCCAACTCCACTAAACCACCATCAACATCACCTGTAAACCTCCAAACCCTTACCAAAACAACCATAATTCAAACCTAAACCCACCCCAAAAATAAATCAAAACAACAATTTTAAAATTATAATTTCCCCTAAAACATAAAAATTAAAATTTCATTAGAAATCATCAACCAATAATGACAAAGATCATTGTCAACTATCAACCACAAGACTTATCAACCCTAAAAATCAACAAAACATGCTCCTGGACTTTTTGACAATGTATTGGAATCTGATTTATATAAAAATTTAGTAATTTGAATTTAATTCTATCATGCTATTTGACAACTTGATCTTGCCAAAATTTATTTTCACTAAAAATGATGACATGACACTTATCATTTAATTTTAACCTCTAAAATAACATATCAAGTTAAGTTATTACCTAATCTCACTCGATCTCAAATGAAATGAATCGATTGGTCCTATATCACATAAACTAACATAGAATCTTTATAAAATAGTCACCATGGAACCTGATTACTCATCTTGATACCTAATTCTTCTATCTAAATGTTATCTCAAAAATAAATTGTTCAACTATGGTTGAAGTCAATATCAAACCTCAATACAATGTGTTAAACCATTATTTAATCCAATAGTATTCTCTCATAATCTACTCCAAATGAACAATATTATTCTAATATTATGAAATAATAAATCTATATGTTGAACTCATATCATTTATTAGCCACTAGACATATTGTTCTCACCAACCAAACCCATAATGATCCCAAAAAAATCATTTCTTGAGGGGCTGAAAGGAATTAACCTACTTAAACCCCAATACATCATCTGACATCTCCATCACTTAATCTCAGGCATCATCCTCAAAACTGAATAACTCATCAACCTAGGAAAAACACCATCAATTTCACACATGGACCAACCAATATGGTGCTCCCATGTAATTTTAATATTGATACCATCTCTCTTGTATATCTATATTCGATCTATATTACCACACATAATCATAACTCGTCAAAGCCCACCAAAATTATCTAGTGATTCCCACACCCCATTTCCATTATTCCAAACATAACCAAATTCCTCATTTTGGTCATACCAACAATTTGGAATATCTATAAACTGTCAACACACTCAAGTAACCAAGGACACATCACACATCATCTGTATCACCCAATAAACTCATATTAGTGACCCCAATTTTCTATTCCAATATTCTTCATTACTTCTCACTATTTTCACTTCACCTCCCTACATAATTTATTAAAACTATTACAAACAAACCATCACACTCTAACTATGACGTTAACTTTCTCTACCACTAATTAGTGGCACTTCACTATAGAAATGTTTAGATTTCATTTTCTAACCAACCCATGGTACTGTCATATCTACCTTCAATCCAATATTATTAATAATGTATTAATCATTATACAATATATAAAATTATACTTCAAAATTTTTCTCAAAAAGGTGCCACCTAGCATAGGAATTCCCTTTCATCATTTCACACCCCTTAAGTGTCTACCTATCAAACATCACCTTATAACCCCAATATTCTCAAATAATGTTCATAACCCAATAAAAGATCCTTTTCCCCCAATATTCCTCAAAAAGTTACATATAAAATAAATTAGACAATTTATATATTATTTCCATGAAAAAAATATCATCTTATTACTCAAACCTCTATGACTTACATGGATATATATTTTCAATCCATTACAATAGGTTGAATCAAATTCTAAATCATACATCTAATTTCAAATTCAAAATTTCAATCCAAATTCCATAAATTTCCCATCTATGAATATAAACATATCCTTTAGAAATTCAAATCAATCCGTCATTTCTAACATAATGAAGGAAATATATAAAAAACTAGACATTGAATCCCATATTTCTCATGTTTTATTATTTCCTTTGAATCATATGTCCATTATCCTATCAATATAGTTCACATTAACCAATTTACAAAGTACCACACATGATAAAAACTCACATTAAACCATATAAATGATAAATAACTAAAATACTTGAGTCACATGTCACTCTCCCAAGGAAACATCACAAGAAAGCATAACCCTCTCCAGGGTCTCTCATCAAACCAAACATATCAATCAAAAATAGGTCATATCCTAGGAAAACTATTCCTATACCTACCATTACAAGGGTATCCACCACCCAAACCTACCCACTATAGGGTTTTTATTTATAATAATCATGATTGTATGAAAATAAATTTAATGAAACATAATAAAACAATCATAGTAATTTCAATTAATTAATTTTCCATTGATATGCTATTTGAGAAAATACAAAAATAACCAATTATAGATGTTTTATTCATTAGAATGTGTTTCCAAACCATTCCAATAATGTTTCATTCTTGAAACTCATTTTCCATTTAAGAAAAAAAATTCTTTCCCAAATAATCATTCACATGTCATGTTTCACTATATTCCAAGTATGATGCATGAAGTCAAACACTCTTGTCAGAACAAGCCAAGGGTAAAATAATAAATATGTACTATAAAAACACATCAAACCTATAAAACATCTCAATAGTAATATTTAAAACCAATTACAATAATACCATATCTCCGGTAAAAAAATTACCGTCATAAATTTTTTTATTATGCACAATTCTAGTGTTTTTGTGAAGCTCTAGCTAATTCGATATATATCTTCTATGATTGTAAATAATGAGGAAACCAAAAAAATTTATACCATTTTGTAATGACTAACCTGGTATAACCCAAACATAGTCTAGGTAAGAAATGATACATGACCCCAAGTGAACCTCCCCATATTCTAAATAATTCCAACTAGTCGAAGGAGTATATAAATAAAATGGGAGAAATATACACTCAATATCATTATATAAAATCAAGGTTAGATAAAAGAAAAACATACCCTATTATAGTAGGTGTAGGAAATTACATATAAGAGTTATCCATTAATAAAAAATATTATGACATGAAAGATCATAATGGTTACATTCTTAACATAAGTCATATGATATGGATTATCCATTGATTAAATCATTAACGAATATAAAAAATATTAAATATTGGTGGAGAAAAAACCACAATAACCAAATACCCTTCTCATTCCCATCTCCCAAACTCCATAAAGATACTTTACCCTAATATCATGTGAAAATTATTACTTAAAATCAATACATATAGGTCAGAATGTGCACAAAACTACATGTACAGACTATCAGCATAAAACTTTTTAGGGATGCACCAATGATGTCTCTTATATACAACATCATCTCTATGTGTGTATATGAAAAAATTAGTTTATTACATAAAATGTGAAATCAAACACATTTTTTCATCCTGTTCTAACTCGGCCACCAAGACACCAGACCCCACCTACTTCATTAAATTTCGGTGTTTCTCATCTATCATCCCCAAAAAAGGTTATTTTAACCACATGGTGACCCAATAATTTTTAAAATATAACCATGATAACTAATGATATTAAAATTGGAATCCAGGATCACTATTTTTCTAGCCATGGGTTATAAATTATAGATGATATCCTAGGTTGTTTTTTTGTCTGGACCTAAGTAATAAATTATAGATATATTTATAAGCTCTATATTATCCTAAACATGTGACATAAATAATAGATGTTGTCTTGGGATCTCTATCAGACTAGCCATGGGTGATAAATTACATATGGAGTCTGGATCTCTCTATCAGTCTGACTATGGGTTGTATATATGAAATGCATCAATGAATGGTGTAAGATATATAGACAAATGTTCAAGAACATTTCTGTTGTATTGCATGTAACCTTAATACTCAGGACTCCTATAAATTATTTCATTTGTCGCACTGTCTACATAAACACTACATCAATATAGTAAGGATGTACAATAATCACTGAATGAAAAATCCCACGTCCATGCTCTCAAATAAAGGATAACATTAAGACCCTTATCCTCAAAAATCTTATCAAACATGTTCATCTCATCATAACTAATAGATGATACCATTACCCCTAATGATCCTAATAACATTAGGTCATGATCATTCTACAAACAATAACTCAACAGTTTTACTAAATTAAACATTTCAATTATATCAATCCCATATTAAGAACCCTTCATTGACTCTAGAGAAAGCTACAGAGGTTTCACCTTATGTTGTTACACTCAAAGAATCCATTCCATGACAATTAATACTCTTAAACACTTATTATCACTCAATCATGCTCTCGATATATGGGGAATACATCAAATACCAACCACTAAACTACCTAGAGGAAATATGTATACTCATACTAACCAAGAAATGGAAGGCCCCATGCTAAAGTACCATACCCAACATTTCCCAGATCCTCTCTATAAAAGAGATCATTACACAAGGGAAACCATATTCTAACATTCTCTAGTTAGTTCCAATAAGAACATCTATGATGAGTGGTTTCACCATCAAGCCATTCTAGAAAAACAAATCATCAAAACTCCCAAAAAATTATAGGAAAATCATGGTCCTCTAAACCCCTTATAAACAATACATCCCTTTATCGATAGATCACATGACCCCAAATCCATAAATAATATTTCATGACACTATACTTTATGGATTTTAAACTAAATAAATAATTACCAACTCATTACTACCTTACCCATTCCACTAAGCCTATTCCAAATCCACTATTAGTCTATAATATGAACCAAGACCCTCTATGGGGTTTTCTATCATAAATATAAATGAATCCCCTTAGAAATGTGGTCATTGAACACCAATTAAATTTCCTAAATGAATGTAGAATACTTATTCTATCATGAAAAATCTCTACCAAATCCCATCTATACATTTACATCCCAAAACCCACTATTTAAGCTCTAGATACCCAAACCCTAAGAAAGATCACATAATAACATGCTTACACCACAAATGGTAAAGTATTAAAGGGACCACGTAACAATTTATAGGAGTTACTTCTCCTTAAGACATACTCATCATCTTCATTCAAGCATATTCCAAGCCTCACTATTATCTCAATCCCTTGTATCACAAAAAAGAATTCATAATAATTTAAATCCATTAATAAATGAATTCATAATTTAATCAAATATAAAAAGTCATAAAAAATTCACCAAGGATATTCATGACTCTATAACCATGACCAGCCATGTGTGGGAATTCCCCAACATTCCTCTCATCCTCATAAAATAAAAATTCTTATGAAAGGAAACTCAATTTATCGCTGATATGAAACCAATATGAAAATTCCTACTGAAAATAACCTTTTGGATTATCACTATTCAAACATAAAACTATAATCATATCTCTCCCTCTTTTGACATCCTTCTAGGAATCATATTGAGAAAATATATTGTTTGGGAAATATTTCAATATGAACCCGTCAAATTTTTCTTTTTTCTCTAAAAATAACATCACCAAAATTGAGGATAAGTAATATGAATACAAATAGGGATATGTGGGAGGATGCTGCTAAATAAAAATTCTGTAGAAATACCTCTAGAGACACCCTTATCCCTATGGTCATAATGGATAATAAGGTAGTGAAAGGTTTTGTCAAATAGATACCCTTATGATCCCTATGTCCAATTAAAATCAAAAGGGGGAACTAAAAACTTATGGTTATGACCATTATTTTTTAAAAGGGATTTTGGGAAATCTAACAACCCAGTTATCCTATACCAGGTACTCAGTATCCGTCAGCAACTCAGTACAAACCAACCAGCTAGATAATGGAATCTAGGGGGTACATCACTCTAGAGCAGTCATTGGGCACCTAATAACCCTGTACCAAGTACCCAATGGCTCTCTTCTACTTTACCTCAACACCAAGACCACCCCTAAAAATATATTCATTACCATATACACAAACATAAAACCATGAATCATTTATAAAATATCCTCACCTCAAACCAAAATCCATTAAAACTCAATATAAACCATCAATTTATAACTACCCCTACTCATAGTCCATCAAAATTTAAATTTCACCTGAAATCATGAGACCATAACAATTTTGGGTTGTTATAACTTGAATGAATTATTCCAATATTATATAAAGTAAATCATAATCTCTTTATATGTTTTATCACTTTTATAGGAGTTATAAAAAACAAACTACAAATTCAATAAAATGTTTTTGTTCTAGTAGTACATATAAAAACAATAATTGATACTATAATGTATATCGTAAAAATCATTTAATAATGCATGAATATAATTATCCATACACACCATAATAAAATAAAGTATTTTATTGAGATAAATGTTGATTGGTGGATTTTTATAGAACCTTATTAATAGATAATGGAACCTCAAAGTAATTTTGGATATAAGCTACAACAATGGTAGTCTATATCTTGAATCTGTGCTTACTTCAACAGAATTATATGAATCTTCCTTTTGAGATATGGTTTGGAAATAAGTTTAAATTAATGAGCCTAAAGGTATTTAGAATCCCTTGTTATAACAAAATCAAAAGAATGCATTTGGGAATGTTTAATGAGAGGGATGATAAGGTGATATTCCTTGGATATACACTTGGTGTATGGAGTTGATATTTTTATACAAAATATGAGGGAGATTATTGATATCTTTAATTTTATTGTTTTTGAAAATAGAAATTGTTTAGAAACATCATCCCCTATTGATAGTGATATGGAATAAGCTCATGGAAAAATGTTTGGAAATCCTGGGACATATTTTAATTTTTTTAATTAATTTTCAAAACTATCATGATTATTCTAAACGTTCATGTAATGATGAAGGTCGATATAAAAAAGGATATGAATTCCAAAGGTATAGAATAATTATTGATCCTAAAAGGATCTTTAGAGATTGTATAAAGTGTATTCAAGACTATAGAAGATTGATCATTTACCATCACACAAAACTTCATCCATATGATGAACTGAAGATTATTTAAGAGGCATTATAACATGAGGATTAGATAGAATTAATAGAAAAATATATGAATGATATTGATAAGAATTAAATTTTTGAATTATTTTCATATCACATATATAAGAATGTAATAGGAATAAAGTGGGTTTTTTTAAAATAATTCAACATGAAAGGATAAATAACATGAAACAAGGATCATCATGTATGAAAGTGATTCCCTCAAATTGAGGTTATAGACGTTAATGTAACGTTTTATCTAGTCAAAATTATTGAAATGATTTGAATATTTCTTATGATGTATGTTCAAAATGAATTACAAAGTTTCCAAATGGATATGATGTTAGATTTTATCAAGTGTGAACATGAGGAAGATGTTTACATTGAACAAATAGATGTTTTTATACCTAATAGTGTTAGTTCATAAGTTTTAAAGATAATAATTTAACTTCATGGGATTAGTAATGTTCCCTAATAATGGTACTAAAATTTTGATATCTTATTAAGGATCAAGTATTTTGATAATGGAACTGTTGATTGAAAATAGATAACACATAATAAATCATTGTGATTTTGTATATAGATGACTTTTTTCATCAGGGAAAAAGGAATACAATTTTTAAGAATTTGATACCCAAAAGTGGAAACACTTTTAGAGGTCAATTATTAGGGATATATAATTATATTTAGTCATGTAAGTTATAAACACATCAGATTATATCTTTCAATCCAAAGATAAATACGGTTATATTTTATTAAATTACATTAGAATTGAATAATTTAGAGAGTTATATGATCCTATAAAAATTGGGACTAATTTTTCCTTGGATGATACAAAAATTACAATAGATAAAATGGAATTTTGGATGCTTATTGGAATCTTACTCTACTTGAAAATACCTTGAATAAACATCATGTTTGTGGTTACCCTATGTGAACGATTTCAATTAAATACAAAGAAGACGTATCTTATAATAGTGAAGTGTATATTTTATTATTTCAAATATACTAGATATTATATATTAGGGTATGAAAAACTAAAAAACATTTAATATTTAAGGCCATTCTAATTCGAATTTGGTAGGTTATTTTAGTGATAGAAAATCAACTTCTGGAGGCGCATTATTTTTAGAGGAAAATGTGTTACTTGAAACTCTATGATGTAAATTCCAATCAATTTAATAGAAATAGATGTTGAGTATATTTTAACATTACAATAAAAAACCCAAATGATGTGAATTAATCAATATCTTGAATAATTAATTGTAAATGTTTCATAACCATTAATGACTAGGTGTGATATTTAAAGTGAAATAAACTTGAAAAAGAATTCAATTTAACGTTAATTATTTAAACATATATTTGTCACATATAAAATTATTAGAGAAATGTTATGACACAGATATATTTCATTATAATATGTTTTAGAAAATGGTAATGTGGTGCATATCTCTAATAATCCCAATAATGGATGTATTAGAGTACTTGAGAGTGTTTTTAGGAAATTCCTCTCTCCAAAAATCCCTATAAGTTTTTTCATTTACTTTCCCACATTCATTCCTCTACATTTTTTAACCACGGTGGATAATACAAAATGGTTGTTTCTTATAAAGGGGGAGAGAGTAAATTTTTTAAGGTGATGATTAGAGGATATAAATGAAAAGTTGGTAGCTCATGTTTGTATAATATATCATGTGATTATTTATAATGTTTCTAGTAAATGTAAATGGGATATTAAAGATCCAATGGGATGATGTTGAATATACCTTGAAGAACAAGGATTTTTATTAGCCTAGAAGTTAAATATATCTCATTAAATGAATTAATAAATGAGGATTCATGAGTTTATATCAATTCAAAAATGGTTAATGAAACATTGATCTTTATAAAACGGGTTAGATAACTCTCAAAATAATCATTCTATCTTATAATTTCTTTCTATATAACCTCTGAAGTTAATGAATAATATGACTCATTCCAATTTAAATTCATTCCTAGATGTATTGGAAGCATCATATCTTGATAAATGATTTAAATACACTAAATATGTGGGATATCTCTACTCTACATCCATTTGTGTATCACTTTAACCGCAAAAACTAGTGCAACTGATTTGATTTAGTGTCACTAAGTGACTTGTATGAAACATGTATTGGAATTTAAATTAAACACAAATAGTTCCTATTCTTATGGATTCATGTGAGGAGGAGGTCTCGTCCAAGATGAACAAGGGATAGTTTGGTTGCAATTTAATTATTTCTATGGGTAAGGTTATTCACCCATTATTTATTCCTGATAAATGATCATTGGAATACTTATTAGTAGGTTCTATAATATCCCCTTTTAATTTTGAAATCTAATTCAACACATCATAACAATTTTATTTCAAATTTTGAACTGGTTCTCTAGTACATTACTTAATTTTTTAGGGGTTTCAAGATTCTGATTAGGAGGAATGTAGTGATAATTCACAACTGGTGATAGGTAAACAAGGTCATGGATATTATAGCGCTCAAATGTAACTTACACAATTATATCAAAATGGTCAAAATTTCCAATTCCATTACCTTATATTGTTATAACATAATCTTAGTGGATTCCATAATGATTCTCTATATTAGAAATCCTTGATCCTATATTTCGTGGTGTCACATATTAAAAATATTTGGGGGAGGTGAGTGAGAAGTTAACTGAAGATGATGTAATTAAAAGGAATGAAGATTCTTTGCATGGGAGAAAATGAAATTATGGAGGAGTTTATTGAATCATGATTAAACCCCTGGATAATGGTGGTCTTGGTATTAAGAATATTAAGTTTTTTAATGAATCTCTGCCAGCTAGAATGACTTGGAATCTGATTTACAGCAACTCTGACTCCATTTCCTTTCTTAAGAAAAGACATGTTACAAAGTTTCGAAATGGTAACCTGGGCTACATCACTTCTTCAATCTCGCCTTCCATTAGTCACTCTTTTATTAAAATCATGAACAACTATACATGGATGGTTAGTGCTGATTCCTCTATGAATTTCTTAATGGACTACTGGACTTGTGTCCCTTTAATCTCAATTCTAACATCCACCAGTATTCCTAAGAACACCAACTCCACTATAAGAGAGGTTTTCAACTCTCATGACATCATCCTTCCAGATCACATCAGTCATGTTATTGACGATTATTCTTTTTCTAACACTGATGATTTCATTATCTGGGAAACTACTTTTAATGGAATCATTGATTCTAAAAGATTCTAAAAAACAATTTTAGTGTTTCTGTTTCTGACTTTGCTTGGTTGAAAACTTTTAACAAACCTTGGATCAAGCCCTCGTGCCTCACTCTCATTTGGCGAGATGCGCATAATAGAGTCCCCACTGATGTGTGTCTTCAATCTTTTGGGATTTCTCTCTGCTCTATATGTCATCTGTGCAACCAACACCACGAGGATGATAATCATATGTTCTTGTCTAGTGCTACAGCTACAGATATTTGGAATTACATTTCTAACATTTTTTGTTGCAGATGGTCTTTTCTTGCTACTATAAACTCTCAACTCCAACACTGTGTCAGTTGGGATTTCTCCAAGAAAATCAGGAATCTCTTTTTGGCTGCAGTGGTAGAGTTCCTGTATGTGATCTTGTATGGTAGAAATAATTTTATTCCTAATAATTGATCATTCAATCTCAATGCAGGTAAAATGTGTATGCTCATTGCCATCAAGGATTTCACCTCGCTTAATAAGGATCATTGTGACAACTCTGTTGGTGATTTTGATATCCTTCTCCATCTTCATATTGTGGGCTCTTATAGAAAACCTCGACATACCTTTGAGGTTCTTTGGAAAGCCCCGCTTCTAGGATGGATCAAAGTGAATGTCGATGATGCTTCTATAGGAAACCTGGGTATGGTAGGTTGTGGTTCCATCTTCAGAGACTCTCTTGGCATATGCCTTGGTTGCTTCTTCAGTGGAAGCGGTACGACCTCGGCTTTGTATTTGGAAATGTTGGGAGTCATTCATGATATGGATTTTTCCAAGAAAAAGGAATGGAACAAGCTCTGGATTGAATGTGATTCAACCACTGTTTTCCAATCTATCTGGAAGGGGGTGGTTCACCTTTCATGGCCACTTACCTCTCGATGGATGAAATGTCTTACTTCGCTCATGGATCTCAACTACATTTCCACACACATGTTCCGTGAAGAGAATTTGGATGCTGATAGTCTGGACAACAAGGGATTCTATCAGGTCACTACCTGGTTGGATGATTTTCCTGAAGACTCGCTCCCTCATTATAATAAAGATTGTAATAAGATTCCATCTTTTAGAATTTTGTAGCTCCCTTTATTTTTATTAATAAATTGTGCCTTGGTCTTTGAGTGAGGCACCACCTTTTAAAAAAAATTGAATCATGATTATGATAATTCAAATAACTATTCTACTCTTATGTAATAACCCTAATCCAAATCCCTATATATGAATCATGAAGGGTTCAATTTAATTATTCTTGGCGATAGTTCATGTTATAATTTGGATCCATGAAAAAAAATCATCGTTATTAATGGGAATGAAGTCTCCACATCGCAACCTAATCAATTACACCATAGTTTAGGATTCTACACTGTATAAGATGGTCCATGAGAAATTTGAGTGTAGTTGCCTGATAAGGAAGTTTCTTTATGTCCCAAGACATGGTTTCATATAGTAACATTTATTCTATATATTTTCATATATACTATGATCAAAAAATATTATATAAATCCACCCCATAATGGAGGAGTGATTTTTTGTATCAATATTCTATGTCATTTGGATATGGTCATAATGTTGTAATATAGTTAAATATACTCCAATGCATGTAGAGTTAACAAATATTAAATGATATTCAATAAGAAATGTGTAATGAAACATTAGGATAACTGGTTGTCTGTTATAGATAAAATTCCAAGGATATATTTTCTTTAACTAGGAAGAATATTCCAGGTGTACATATTATACAAAATCTAGAGCTACTTGTTTCTAGGGAGTAAATATTGATAAAATTTTTAGGTATGGTATTTCACAATTGTATGGGGAGTTTAACTCCATCCACATTTTTCCTACCATATTCTTGTTGATAATAATATAATGATGTCTGAAAATAAATTTAAAGCATTTTTCATTAATGATTAATCATCCTATAACAAGAGTGAGTAAAACTTATAGAAACCCTTGTGTTGTGTTTGTTCCTTCTTGATCTATCTCAATTCATCAGATCATTTCGTTTTAGAATCATGACACTAAAAAGTGATGCAAAAATGATTTCAAGAATTGATAAAGTTGTAACCATTGATACACCCTCCCTGTGGCTTTTATACTCTCACATAGTTATATCAAATGCTTCTCTTAGTTTATAATTATTAATGAAATTAATATTCATTTACAAATTTATAATAGACTCTTAGAGTCCGATATAAGATAATTATAACTGGGGTTTTTGGTTTAATATGATTAGTTCATGTATTAAAATATATATGATTAAAATAAACACCAATATAATTTTCATTTTCACATTTTGAAATATTTAATTAAATAATAGTTATTTAATTAATAATTAATCTATCATTATAATATATATAATGAGTTATTTATATTTTCAATATATAAACATGTGGAAATAATATAGTGAAAATGGTATTTTGTCTTGGGCTTGATGTAATGGGCTTCCAAATCCCATTACATGTTATAAACTCATAGAGATGAATAATGTATCCATTCAATTACATCTTTTGATGGTTTTAATTCATTAGGAGGCTAGTTAATCCACCCTTAATGTGTCATAAGAATTAAGACACTTTTGGAGGTTATTTAATACTCAAAATTTCCTTTAGAGGATATTTATTTATCCTCCAATGGATTTATATGAGTTTAGATTATTTGGTGGTCATTGAAATTCCCACTTTCTAAAAAAATCAACGAGAATGGGTTTATGGAGTTTTCCATTGTGAGAAAGAATAGTCGGTTATTTTATATCATATTTCTCATATGGCAAAGTTATCTTGTTTTACTCGTCTTTTAGTAAGAGGATACCACTAAGTAATTATTGATTGGCATTATAAGTGGATAGAAAAGAAGTATTAGATTTTATAATTCAATATTTATCTAAATATTCCAAACCAAATTCATTATTTTTATTTTATTATTTTATTATTATGTTTTTTTGTCTAACTATGAGGTTAAAGGTTAACTGTTTCTTGGGTACTCTCATGAATAAACATGTGATAAATTATGGATATAGTCCTAAGAGATCCGTTATTAATGCGAAGAGTTTAATTACATAAGGAGTTGGGGTATTAAATTTTTCTAATAAATATTTATAGTAGTCACATTGAAAATGTTCTTATGAGGGGTATGATTTTATCACTCATTTAGTGGAATCAAAATAATACATTGACATGGCCTAGACCACTAGGACGCATATTAGATTAGTGATGAGCCGAGTGTGCAACCCAAATCCCCATCCCATAATCTAATGTTTGATTTCTAGAACAAAAAATTTATATTCATGAAAGGGAGTCCTTTGAATATAAAAACATACAATATATATGAAAGAAAAAATACACCTAATATAAATATAAATCAATAGCAGTATAAATGAACAATGGGACATTGTAATACTGGGTGCATAAATAAACTATAAAACACTATGTTCCGTGGGTAAACATAAAATATGATCAATTCACAATATAACACCATATTATTAAATAAAAAAGTACAAAGGGAAAATGTTATCTCTCAAAAGTAACAGTAGAGAAGAACCATCATGTTTCTCCATTTTCCAAGACCTACTGAGGATGATCAACCAATAAAAACATCCATAATTTATTACTAACATGAATCACCAAGAATCTACTCCATATAAACAACTCCAGGTACATGATCACCCATATCATCTCCAAATAATGAATTTTTTCATCCCAACTAGGTAAAATAAATATATAGGGGGGTGAAATAAGGTTTGACAGACTAAAACTACTGACCATTCGAATCTTTTTTTTCATTAAAAAACACACTTTTCTCCATCTATAATATAGAAATGTATGAGTGGAAATTAAATCATGCATGAAACGCGTCAATTTTAACTTGTTTTTCCATTACTAGTATACAACCAGGAAGAATAAAATGACAATATATCGATTATACCAAATACACTAAGGCTCACTACGAAGAATGGTGGTTCGGGCAAGATCTCATCTATACCTAGGATCACTACCATTAAAAGGTTTATGTTATGATCACTAAATTACCAATGTTCACTCCCTATGTATCATTTCTTGGCCACTACTAGTGGAAAGTATCATTATCTTCTTCTTCCTTTGATCACTATTCTTGGAAGGGATTCAAACACAGTTTATGTACTTGTTGGTCCCGTAATTTTCATGAATTCACAAATCCCCAATTGTAGGTAGATGCTCTATTGAAGTTCCAATTACATCCAACTGATGAATAATAATTTTACATATATTTATTGGGAAATTACTTCTAATGAACATTCTCAATTCTCACTGCCTTCATGGAGCTCCAATTTCGTGAATCTCAAATATCCTTTACAAAGATCCTACCTTTTACAAAGATAACTTGTCCTTCATGAAGAATGTAACGACCCAAAGTTTTCAATGGAATCCCTTCTTATAATTATGTAATATAAAAACATGGAGTAACAATACAATCTTATATTAAGTACTATGTGATCTTTAAACATATGTTTTTCACCTGTGTGTTTTTAATTATGAAAAATGACCATCAATAATTATGATCAGTAAGTGATTTGGAGTCTGATAAGAAAAAATAATTTTTTATGAATAGTATTATACCCTTATGTATTTTAGAATACCTTTATGAATAGTAATGAATTGAAATGAATAGAAAATTGGTCAAAAATAGAAACTTCACCAATGAATGTACAAATACAATTTATATATTTTAAAAGTGAAAAAATGATCATAGTATAAGAATTTGTATTTTTGTATGTCAAAAATATTTTATTTAAAATTTAATTTTTAATTTAATAATTTAAAATAGAAATTTATTTCCATTAAATTTAATAATAAATTGTTAATTTATTTTCTTATAGATATATGATAATTTTATGGGATATTGATTAAATTTTCAAGGTGTTATAAAACGAGTTATAGTTTTAATGTTGAATTTGATAAATAAATTATGATTTTAATTAAAATTTAAATAAAAAATATTTATAAAAATATTTTATGAAAATAGAGTTCTTCTTTTAATTATATACATTGAAAAATGGTTAGGGTAATTTTTTTGGATTTTTCTAAAATACGTGATTTTTTCATGAATAGTAAAAAAATACAGTTTTGAGTTTTGATTATATTTGATGACATCATAATGATGTAATAATTAATAAAAATTAATGGTATACTTTTTTATAGTCAAAAAATATATTTTGTTTCCCAAGTGGATAATACCATGGGAAAATACCATGGTAAATCCCATTGTTTTACAAAAACCACTAATGATGTGTCTTTTTAAATTAAAAAAAATCTATCTCTATTACTATAAATACCAACACATCCATTCGTTTTACATCATTAAAAATTAATCATTCTCTAATATATTTTATTTCTACCTCCATATTATCCCTCCCAATGTGTCTTAACGAATCCAAGGTCCCAACCTTCATGTTTTAGAAGCTACTCTACATGGTAAGGGAACCTTTCACCCTCCTCTTTTTGTCAACACTTCTTTTATGTTATCTCTTTAGATTTTCATTATCATATGTTGGGGATTGATTTTTTGTATAACTATTTTTGTCCCTTTGATTTCCATATTTTGGGATACCCTCTACTCTCTTATCAATTCATTTTATGATATTTTATGTGGCATTGTTAGGCTACTTAATTTTCATAAGGGATCTCTAAACTTTTCTTTCATTTTCAAGTTCATCTCTTTTCTTTTTTTCATCATATCATTCTAAAAAAATGTTATGATGAATCTAGTACCATACATTTACTGAATTTTTTTTATGATAAAGGAATAATTTTTCATCGTCTATCCTTTCTTTTTTATATATATACTAAAATGAAAATACCATCTGTGATGTGCTAATTTATCCCATTCATGGATGATGGGTTTTCAATTTATTTTATTGTCTTCAATTCTGATCATGAAACCGTTTTAATGGTTGAAACAGGCCATGATATATTTATTATGTCTCATTTGTGGTTTTATAATACTTTTTTTCACATGGTTTTTATTTATAAAAGAAAAAATATTCCTGGTTGTCAGAAACCACCAATTAACCCAAATGGTTATCATTAAATAATTTATATAATGATTCATCTTCATGCCAATAACCAAATGAAATTTACAATAATTTAACCACATAGTTGTTAACTAATAACATATAACTCCAATTATGGACAATCATCCCCATTTTACAAGATTCTTCAAACATGAATATAAGTGAACCGATCATTAGAACCAAGGAAACAATGGACCTCAACAATGAACTTGAACCCCATAACCAATTGAAAGCTTATTAAACAACTGAAAACTGTTTAAATAAAATATTTTCATATAGATGAGGTTCTGTAATTATTAATTAAATAAGTTAATTTGATTATTCAGTTAATTAATATCATATGGATAACACCATGGGATATAAGGTATGGGATTCTACCCTAACCACCATTATTCCTTCAGGCTTTTCTATCTTTCTTTCTACCAAAAATAAGTTGTCTTTTATTTTTATTAAAAACTTATAAATTCTATTTTTATTTTCCAAAAACATGTTTCAAGATCTATACCTCATTATCTTTAGATGTTATATATGTTTTTAAGTGTTTCCCTCTTTAATTCTTCCGGATAAGCAAACCTGTTTTAAGGGAACATTCTGAATTCTTACCAAATTTCAAGTGTACTATATCCTCTCTTTTAATCCACCATTGACTTTATAAAATCAATAATTTTATTATGACAACTTTATTAGTTCAATTATTGTTTTATATAAAATATTTTCCTCTTTTCTCTTTTAAAATCAATACAGTATTTTCCATAAAACTGCACAAAATTGTTCTAATGCTAATGTTTCTCAAGAACATTTCTTATATGTTGTCACTTCTGTTTGACATCACATACCATGTTATATGCCTATTTTACTATATAAAATTCCATGTATTTTCTAATCCATTTCTCTCATGTACACTTTCATAATATGCCTCTTAATTATGCTTTATGTCATGATTGTGGTGCTCAATTCTTTCCATGGGTACCCTTTGGTTTATGCATGGTTGATTACGTATGACTATTAATGTGGAAAGAATATTCATGAAAATTTTGAGATGGGAGCACCCAGATAGTGATCTATTGCATGGGGTAATGTTGTGTCTCATGAGATGCGATGTGAAACAGGATTGGCGGGTAGCCTTGACCCGTAATACTATGGGAAACAAGATTGGCGGCTAACCTTAACTCTTACTAAAGAAATGTTATATGCTTCATCAATATTTATATGATTACATGTTTATATGATCCCATGTATATATGTTATGATTCCATATGATCCATGACTTTTATACAATTTTTTCATTCCTCTTAACTCATGTTCTTAAGCATTATTCTTATGTTAATTCCCTTACTGGGATTTTTAGCTCATCCCTTTGTTTATATGCATCCCTAGGATATCCTATGTAGATGTTTGAGCATAATGGATGTTAGTATCTCATTATGGATATTAAATAAATAAGATTTTTTTACCCCCATTTTTTATGTTTTATGTTTTACTTACCTAGTTTTCAAATACACTAGACTTGACGATCTTTGGCTTGTACGCTGATGTATATTTATTATTAAAATCATGTAATGTTTTTTGCAAAAGGATAGGGTAGCTATAGTTTGTATCAGAGTATGGTCTATTTATTTTTGGATATTATAAATAGAGAACAATAGTTAGAACCTTAAGGATGAGACAAATTATAATAAAACAACCCTAAATTTTGGTATGTATAGAGTAAGTGGTTTATCAAGAAAATATGTCCATGTATGGATACAAACAGGTAGGGGTGGCTCTGGAAAAGATGTACCTAGGAGTGAAAACTCGTACAAGGAGTTTCAGTCTTGACCCGACGAATCCTGGTACATGAAAATGGGACTTGCTGCACTCATGGTATCGAAGCTCACTGGGGATATTCCTTGGTAATTCATGATCTTGGTATAAACCATTGTTATGAAAAAACCCATAAGAATAAAAGATAAGAAATTTATCAAGAATAACCTAGATTAAAATTTAGGGAATAAGAATTTAGGATATACTTCTCCTTTAAGAGATTATCCTTTTATGTTCAAAATTTTCCTTTTTATGTTCAATAACTATGTATTCAAGCCCTATAATTGTGCATTTTTTTATTAGTTAATTGTGGGAAATAGAAGAATATGTTTGAAAAATCAATGTGAATGGGAATGTGATGAATATCCAAATGATATGCCTGATATGAATGGAACAGGTTCCCAAAACATCATGATAGTACTTGCTCAGCTGGCTCAATTTATGAATAATAACTTAAATCGTGTGGAACGCACTCCTCCTCCAAGAAGAGAGAAAATTGTTTTAGAATAATTCATGGGGAAAAGGCCTCCTATTTTTAGTGGATATTCTGATCCCCTCCTCACGGAACAGTGGATTAACTCCATTGAAAATATATTACTTGTCCTCCGATGCTCAGAAGAAGAGAAATTTGTACTGACTATCTATCTTTTTGATGGGGAAGCTGATCAGTGCTGGACACTGTTCAAGAATACGAAGTCTCATGAGAAAATTTATTTCATGGATTTGAAGGAATTCAAGAGGATATTTTTAAATAAATATTTTCCTTGAACCCTTCATCTCAAGATGGAAAGAGATTTCCTTGGACTCAAGAAAAAAGAAGATGACCCCATTGGGGAATATGAAGAAATATTTACAAGGCTTGCAAGGTACGCCTCTAGGTTTATCATGAACCCTGAAAGCAGAGTGGATCGCTTCTTTAGCAGGCTAAAGCCTAGTCTATGGAATGTGTTGGTGATCTGATACTTCAACAGTAATGAGAAGATTGTCCGTTGTGCCCTCAAGGTTGAAATGGGGAATGGAGACTCTCAATTGTCTCATGAGTCTGGTGAAAAGAAGCGAAAAATGTAAAACAACATGGTTGGTTCAAAAAAAATCCAATCATGGAAGGAAGCCCGAATATCCCACATGTAAAATTTTTGGGAAGAAGCATCCTGAGAACTATTTAAAGGGAACCAAAAATTTCTTCAAATGTGGAAAGTTAGGCCATTTGGCTAAAAATTGTCTAAGGGGAATGAAAAATCATGCTAACATGGATGAAGAAAGGAAGGTTAAGATCAATGATCATATGGTGGTGTAGTGTTACAACTGCAAGGAGCATGGCCAATATGTAAACAATTTCTAGAAGACAAGGGTTGTTGGTGGAAATCAACAACAACCTCCAAGGAAATAAGGAAGTGATTATTCTATCACTAAAGCTGAGGTGGAGCCTAGAAACAATGTGGTGATAGGCACACTAGTTATTCATTCAATGATATGGAATATACTATTTGATTTTGGTTCTACGCATTCCTTCATATTTTTTAAGTCAGTAGATCTATTCAACCACCACCTCAAAATCTGTAGGAAAAGATATTGGTGTTAACAGTGAATGGAGTGATTATTTCATCCATGGTTTATAAATCCTCTCAGGTTAAAATTTTTTTGGAATGAACCTCCCAGAAAATATTTTCATACTTCCTTTAGTGGAGATCGATGTTATCTTGGGCATGGATTGGCTATCTTTATACAAATACAACATCAACTGTTGGGAAAGGGAGATCACTCTTCACATCCCAAAGCATCCTTGGATTCTTTAAAATTGTAAGGATGAAGATGAATCTCTTTTACAATAATAATCTCAAGTGTGTATATAGTTTCCTAATTAGCAAGCATATCCATCTCATAGTATTGAGACAAAGGAGAGAAACATCTTTGAAGCCATTCCCATCATGAGGGAATACACTGATGTATTCCCTGAGGAGTTGTATGTTCTTCCTCTAGATCGAGAGGTTGAGTTCTCAATTGAACTTATCCCCAGATCTCTGCCTATCTCAAATACACCTTACAAAATGTCGACCAATGTGCTAAAATAGCTAAATAAATTGTTAATGGTGTATCTATAGAAGGGTTTTTTACGCCTGAGTTCTTCACCAAGGGGTGCGCCAATCATCTTCATCAATAAGAAGGATGAAACAATGCGTCTCTTCAATTATTATCATGATCTTAATAAAATCACGATAAAGAACAAGTGTCCCCTTCCACAGATAGATTACTTGTTCTATCAGCATTATGCGGCCTGTTATTTCTCTAAGGTGGACCTTCGGTTGGGATATCACCGACTAATGGTGAGGAAGGAATATATTCCCAAGCCTATATTTTGAACGAGGTATAGACACTACGAGTTCATAATGATCCCCTTCGGACTCACTAATTCTCCAGAAATTATCATGGATTTAATGAATTGAGTCTTCATATATTACCTTGATAATTTTATGGTAGTGTTTGTTAAAGATATTCTGATATAATTCAATAGCATGGAGGAACATGAATTGGATTTGAATACTGTGTTAAATACTTTTCGAAGGGATAATTTGTATGAAAGGTAAAGTAAATGTGAGTTCCGGATGGAGTAATTATCGTTCTTGGGCATGTTATCACTATCAAAGAGATATCTGTGGAACCTTCTAATGAAAAGGAAATTCTAGAGTTTCCCATGCCAACATTTATAACAGAGATCCACATCTTTCTCGGTCTATCTGGGTATTATCGACGATTTGTGAAGAACTTTTCCTGATTGTCAAACCCTATGACCAAGATGACACGGAAGGGAGTAAAGTTTTTCTAGACTCATGAATGTAAAGATTGTTTCAAGGAGTTCAAAAATATGCTAATCAATACACCAGTACTCACACTCCCAACAAGTTCAGAACTTTTTTTGTGTATAGTTAGGATTCTTAGAAGGTCTTAGGCTTAGTGTTGATGAAGAATGATAAAGTGATAGCCTATATCTCATGGTAGCTGAAAATCCAAGAGTAAAACTATCCTACACATGATCTAGAGTTGGAGGTGGTGATCTTTTCATCAAAAATATAGCGACATTATCTTTATGGGGAGAAGTGTGAGATATGTACTGACCACAAGAGTCTCAAATGAATATTCACACAAAAAGAGATTAATATGCACCAATGAACATGGATAGAGCTCATCAAAGATTATGACTGCTCAATCCACTAACATCCCATTAAGGAAAATAAGGTGGAAGATGCTCTAAGTTGAAAAGATCATTCATCTTTATCAATGATTATAATTAAAAAGGATCCTATCTTTATATATTTTCAAAGGACGGACCTAGAAATCATTAAGGAAGGAACATAATCAATACTTTATCAAATGATTTCTCAACCATACCTCATGGAGAAAATAATGAATGCTCAAATAATGGATGTGGAACTTCTAAAAAGGATGGACATGATCAAATGTAATAAATTCTCTCACTTCATGATTGATGAGGAAGGAGTTGTATGATTTGGGTCACAATTATGTGTACCATCTGATCCAGAGATAAAGAATGATCTTCTGAATGTTTCACATATCTCAACCATATCTATCTATCTAGGGAGAACAAATATGTATAAGGGTCTCTGAGAAAACTACTAGTGAGACAATATGAAAAGGGATACTGCTAAATATACATTAAAGTGCCTGGTATGTCAATAAGTGAATGCTGAAAGACAGAATTATAAGGGGATGATGCAACCAATACCTATACAAACATGGAAGTTGGAGAATATAACCATGGACATTGTCACTAGAATTCCAAGGACATCTAGAGGAAACAATGTTATATGTGTTGTTGTGGGTCATCTTACGAAGATAGCTCACTTTATCATGATTCTAGAGGACTTCTCATCAGATAAACATGCACAGATATATATATCGAGGAAGTGGTATGGGTGCATCGAGTACCACTATCTATTGTATCTGATCATGATCTGAGATTCACCTCGATGTTCTGGAAAAGTTTCCAACATGCTCCAAGCATTGAACTGAACTTCAGTATGGCCTATCATCCCAAAACTAATGTCCAATATGAGCGGACTAGTCATACACTGCAAGATATGTTGGGAGCATATTCTTTGGACTTCCGAGGAGGATGGGACCATCATCTTCTATTTATTAAATTCTCCTACAACAATAGTTTCCACTCGAGCTTCTGAATGAAACCATATGAATCAATTTATGGGAAAATTTTAAGAACACCGATGTGTTGGGATGAATTTAGTTAGCGTAAGCTTCTTGAACCTAAAATGGTTGAAGAAATGGTGGAAAAGGTGAAAACCATTTAGCAGCACATCAAGGAAACCCAATGTCACAAAAGTGTTAGGTAGACAATCATAGATGAGACCTTGAGTTCAAAGTGGGAGACATGGTATTTGTACGCATATCTCCCGTGGAAGAAGGTCATGAGGTTTGGGAAGAAAGGGGAGCTACATCCCAACTACATCGACCCCTTCTAGATCCTTGATCGAGTTGGAGCTGTAGTATATCGACAAGAACTTCAACCTACCATGCCCAATGTACACAATGCCTTTCATGTATCCCTTTTAAGGAAGTACATACCAGACTCTTCACATGTACTCTCCTTAGAGGTCGTACAGTTGGAGGATGATATTTCTTACGAGGAGGATCCATTTAAGATGTTGTATCATACAGATATTGTTCTTCATAACAAAACTACTCACCTAGTCAAGGTACTATGCCAAAACCATAAGTATGAAGAGTCAACATGGAAACAGGAGAATGCAATGAAGAAAAAGTACATGAACCTATTTTTTACCTAGAATATAAACTGAAATTTCGAGGGAGAAATTTCATAGAGGAGGAAGAATGTAACAACCCAAATTTTTCAACTAAATCCCTTATCATAATTATGTTAGATAATAACATGGAGTCACAACACTATGAACTAATATGTACTATGTGACCTTGAAACATATGTTTGTCACCTGTGTGTTTTTAATTTTGAAAAACAGTCACCTACAATATTAATCAGTATGTTATTCTGAGTCTGATAAGATAAAAATATTTTTAATGAATAGTAATATACCCTTATGAATAGTATCATACCTTTATGAATAGTAATGAATTGAAATGAATAAGAAATAGGCAAGAAAATAGAAACATCACCCATGAATGTACTAATACAATTTATACATCTTAAAAGTGAAAAAACTATCATAGTATAAGAATTGGTATTTCTGTAGGTCAAAAATATTTTATTATCAATTTTATTTTTCATTAAATAATTTAAAATTGAAATTTATATTCATAAAATTTAATCAAAAATTGTTACTTTATTTTCTTATGGTTATAAGATTATTTTATAGGACCTTTATTAATTTTTCAATGTGTTATAAAACGAGTTATAGGTTTAATGATCTTTTTTTTTGAATAAATTATGATTTTATATAAAATACATAATATAAATATTTATTAAATTATTTTCAAAAAATGGAGTTCAATTTGGAATTATATACATTGAAAATTTGTTAGGGTATTTTTTTTGGATGTTTCTAAAATACGTGAATTTTTTAATGAATAGTAAAAATACAGTTTTCAGTTTTCAGTATATTTGATGACATAATAATGATGTAATAATTACTAAATATTGATTTTAGACTTCTTTACAACAAAATAAGATATTAGGTTCCCCAATTGTCTAACAACATGGAAAAGTACCATGGGAAATCCCATGGTTTTATAAAAACCACTAATGAGGTGTCTTTTTAAATTAATAAAAAAATTATCTATCTTTTACTATAAATATCGACCCATTCATTCATTTTCATTTGTTCAAAATCCATCCTATCTAAATATATGGTGTTTTTACCTCCCTATTATCCATCACAGGGTTTCCTCAATCCCCCAAGGTCGCAACGTTTATGTTTTAGGAGCTACTCAAAAAGGTAAGGGAAACTTTCACCCTCCTCTTTTTGTCAACACTTATTTTAGGTTATCTCTTTATATTTCAATTCTCATATATTGGTGATTTATATTTTGTATCACTATTACAGTCCTTTTGCTTTACATATTATGAGATACCCTCTTCAATCTCATCAATTCAATTTATTAAATTTTATGTGATGTCGTTAGGCTGTGGAATTTTCATAAGGGATCTCTAAACTTTTCGTTAATTTTCAAGTTCATCTCTTTTCTTTTTCTTTCCAAATACCCTCTTATCCAAATATTGTTAGGACTCCAGTACCATACATTTATTGTAATTTTCTCTAGATAGAGGAATAATTATTCATCATCTATCCTTTCTTTTAATATATATACAAAAATTAAAATATCATCTGAGATGTGCTAATTTACCACATTCATAGACGATGGGTTTTCAATTTCTATTATTGTCTTCAATTTAGGTCAGGAAACCATTTTCATGGTTGAACCAGACCTTAATATATGTATTATGTCTCATATGTGGTTTTGTGATCATTTGGTTCATAGGGTTTTAATTTATAAAACAAATCATGTTCCTGGTTGTCAGAAACCGCCAATTAACCCAAACGGTTATCATTAAATAATTTATATAATAACTCATATTCATGCCAAGTAAGAAAATGAAATATACAATCATCTAACCTCATGGGTTTTAACTAATAACATATAACTCCAATTCTGGACAATCATCCCCATTTTACAAGCTTCTTCGAACATTAATATAAGTGAACTAATCAATAGAACTAAGGAAACAATGAACCCGAACAATTAAATTGAACCTCATAACCAATCAAAAGATTATAAATGAACTCAAATTGGATTAAATAAGTCATTTTAATATATAAAAGTTTATTTAATTATTAATTAATGAACTTAATTTGATTATTCAGTTCATTAATATCATGTAGAGAACACCATCGTACTTAAGGTAAGGGATTCTACCTGAACCACCTTTATTCCTTCAGGTTGATCTATCTTTCTTTCTACCCAAAATAAGTTCTATTTTATTTTTATGAAACAATTATAAATTCTGTTTTTATGCTCCAAAAACATTTTTCATGATCTGTCCTTCATTATCTCATGCGGATATACATGTTTTTAAGTGATTCCCTCCTTAATTCTTCTTGATAAGCAAACTTATTTTAAGGGAAAATCCCGAATTATTAACTGATTTAAAGTGTACTCTATCCCCTATTTTAAACCAAAATTGACTCCATAAAATCATTCCTTTTATTATGAAAACCTTATTGTTTAAATTATGAATTTATATAAAATATTTTCATCTTTTCCATTTTAAAATCATTGGAGTATTTTCCTTAAAACCGCAAAAAAAAATGTTTTAATATTAATGTTTCACAAAAACATTTCTTATTTATTGTCCCTTCTATTAGATATCACTTATCATTTTATATGCCCAGTTTACCTTGTGAACTTTCCTGTATGTTCTAATCCTTTTATCTCATGAACACTTTCATGATACACCCATTGATTATGTATTATTTCTTAATTGTGGAACCCAATTCTTTCCATGGGTACACTTATGCTTATGCATGTTTTATTATATATAATTATTCATGTGTCAAGAATATTCATGAAAATGTTGAGAGGCGTCCACCCAGATAGTTATACAATGCATTGGGTAAAGTTAAGACTCATGCTATGTGATGTACAATGGGATTGGCGGTTAGCCTTGACCCGTAATACTATGGGAAATGAGATTGGTGGTTAGCCTTGACTCGTACTAAAGACATGTCTTAATTTTCTACCAAATTTATATGATTCCATGTTTATATTATCCCATGTTCATATCTTATGATTCCATATGTTCCATGATTTTTATATCATTATGTCATGCCTCCTAACTCATGTGCTTAAGTTTTATTCTAATGTTCATTCCCTTACTGGGCTTTTTAGCTCATCCCTTTGTTCTTATTTTTCCCAAGGATATCCTATTTAGATGTATGAGCACAATGGATGTTAGGAGGTTATTATGGAGATTAAATAATGATGTTTTTTTAGCCCCATGTTTTATGTTTTATGTTCCTAGTTTTCAAAGACACTAGACTTCATGATCCTTGGCTTGATCTCTCATGTATATTTATGCTTAAAATCATGTAATGTTATATGTAAAAGGCTACGGTCACTATAAATCACACCTCTTCATGAAGACAAACAGGACTTCATGAATTCCCAAAATCTATTGACGCCAAGAACATTCAGTTTTATTTTATATCCTTCACAAACTTCTTCAAATGAAACACCTTTGAGAACCTCCTACATGAACCAACATCATGATTCTAGGTCCTTAAGATCCTTTTTGTGTCTTAATACTTTTCTAAATGCATTAGAGGAATATTTATTGGAATTTTAGTCAATTACATTCCATTTTATCCACATAATCACCATTTAACAATGCTCCCCATTGTCCATAGCGATAGACCCTTTTTTACTATGCTCCTCATAAATTTTCCATTTACAATGCTTGTTGAAGTTGAAAATATCACCATCAAACTCTGTGCACTGCTTCAATGGTCGACTCATGATGCTCCTCACTTTAACATTTATGATGCTCATCATAATCACAGAGCTCACTATCATAATATTCACCCCTTCTTGAAGCACCATTCTCAAATCCCATTCATCATGAAATTCATGCCTTTTTCATAATTTCATAAGGCAATCACGGAAATCCAATTTTTGAGATGCAATATAAACCCCAAATTTTTGAACCCAAAAATTTGGAAAACACTAGGAAATGGAGTCAGCTTGTGTACTCAATTTTATTTACTGATTCTAGATTATTCATTCCTTAATCCTATATCAGTATTAATATATCATTCCAATAATCTCTCTGTACTTCCACAACATACCTTGGAAACCCACATTTTCAAAAAACAAAATCATCCCAAAAATACTCTAATGTTACCATGAGAGATTGTTTCCCAACAAATTTTATGCACAAACAAAACATGTATTAGAACAAGTTCCATACATGGGTGAGTAAAAATATACCTGGTTGGAATACCTAAAGAATAAATGAATGTTGAAGTAACTAGCTAAATATAAATCCCTAGAACAAAAGAGTAACTAGAAAGGAAGGAGATATGGAAAAAACATATGTGATTTATAATAATGTATCACAAGAACATAGGGAAGTTTCTTATTTCCATATCTCTGATCAAATATATGAATAATCACACACAACAAATATCTTGGGATTGTTAGTTTAGAAAAATACATAGAGTGTCCCAAGCCAGCATCTTAATTTCTACTCATATGAAATGGAATAGGTATTAAGGAGTGTAAATTCATATAATATATTAAATCATCTATCTAGACCATATTGAGGTGTAATGGGTTTTAGTGTGGGACAATATTTGAGTCTTGGGTTGGTTCAATCTTAGAATTGGAATTCTATAGTAGGTAGGAAACCACATTTTAATCTAGGTAACCAAGACATGTTGAAGGTTTGTGTTTTAATGAATTTTTTTATGAGTTTCATTTGTCATGTATTATCATAGGGTAACCATATCATAATTATTAGTTACATGAGAATGACATTTTTGTGTATTTCATTGTTCAATGTAAAGATAAAGGTAACCATATCATGATGAGTGTTCTATAGGAATGAATTTATAGGGTAAACGGACGATCACTACATTATTGAGGGCCTTATAATATGATCTCATGTAGGAATAAAAGAGGGTAACATATAAATCAAAATACCTAGAATATTATAATATTATTGGGTATGTCAAATATCACACTACAATTCAGTGGGTTTTTCATGTTGGGGGTATCATGGTTTAGAGTTTTTTCTAGAAGACCCATTAATAAAAGGTCATCATTCTATGTAGGGAATGATCACACCATAAATTAATCATGGTTAGTAAATTCATGGTTTTGGTTTTCTTCAAGATTGATGAGCCACGATGTGATGTGGGTTAATCACAATATAATGGTTTTCCTGGAATTGGTTTAATGTTGTGAGCCAAGAGATTCACATCCTTCTATTCCTTATGTATAGTTTTTTAAAAATTAATTCATTCATTAATTTTTATATTAATAAAATTGTTTAATATATTTAATCCCATAGTATTTCTAGTATTCTCTACCCCCCCTAATTTTTTCATCCCTGCTAAGATATATTCATCAATTTTTTTCAATTTATCATGTAATTCACCACAAGATGTAGACATAGATAAGGTTATCTGTCATTGGATTTTTATTTCTATTTTGTATCATTGTTTATTCATTTTCAATTGATCATTCCGGAAATCATCGTTTTTTCTTGATTATATGATTTCATCTGATCATATTTAAATCAGTTAGTGTTACTCAATTGGTGGAGTCCTTCTAAATACAAGTAGGTGGTTCCTAAATTTTTCTAATGTTATACATGGGTTTATCCATCATGAGATAATATAGCATGGGTTAGGTCATGTGAAAAAACTAGGAATGTAACCACCTATAGTTTATGTTGTTATTTTATGATACTAAGATATATTATAATAAGGGAAATTATGTTTTTAGATGGGTATGGCTTGGATTACATGGTGGGTTGTGTGGTTTCTTAGATTAATGGTAGTGCTGATGTGTTTTGTCGATTATGTTATTTGGGATGTTATATTTTATGTGTTTTCATGGGAATGTGATGGATTTAACCCTTTTAGTAATGGGTGATGTCAATCCCCAGTGATGGATCAATGTGGTTCATCAATGTGATACGAATGGTGTTGAAAATTTCCATGCGTATTAATAAGAATTAGTGAGTTGTGGATGTAGGTTCTTAGAATTTCTACTGACCATGTGGATAAGGAATTTCGGTTTTATCACATAGTAAAAGGGCCATGATTTAGTTTAGACCATGGATTATCAGTGAAATCATTGATATATTATGTTTCATAGGGTTTTTAGTGCTCTTCATCATTATGAAAGATGGATACATCATAGGTGTGCAGAGGATCTTGGTGGGGATTGAGATAATTAGATGGGAGTCAAATTATCATCTTATATATGGGGAATATTGTGGATGATGGGCAGATCTTGTTAAGGTATACGTGTATCCAGGCATTGGGTTTCATTGGGATATTAACTTAATGGTTAGTAAAGGGTTAAAATTACTATAGGACTTCTGTTATGATATTTAGTCATAGATTTTGGGTGTTGTGGTTAACATGCGTTTTTAAAAATTGTTATGGGTTAAAATGTTACTTCCTATGACACGAAATTCATTGGAAGGTTATGGGAACTTTTGGAATAATACATTGTGGGTACATCATCCCGCATCGGAACCAGTTGATCCATGTAAATTCTTACTCAAGATTTTTCAATCATGGGAAGAGTGAGTTGAGTGGTATGTTTTGGATTTCATTTATTTCATTTTTAGACACCTGTATACATATGGATACTCTCTATGTATTCTATTCATGGTGGATCAATGAGTGAATACTCACACCCAACGTAGTCCCTCTATGATGCCTAAAAACATTACAATTCACCAAAATGGAAATTTTTAGGGATCATCGTTAGGATTATAGTAGTGGTAGAGGTGAATATGGTTAGTGGGATAGATATTGTTTTTATTAAGACAAGTTGGGTATATCATTGGTTCATGATTGGTAGATTATTTTTGGATACATTTTTTCATGTATATATGTGATCAGTATATGGCTGATCCATTTTATTTTTGTATGAATGGACAGAAATTTCAGATGTTATCTTTACATATCATTTTTATATTGTTTAGACCAAATTTTTTTGAGTTATTGTAGAACTAATAAAGAACATTGTTGATAGAATAAAGGTTTATTTAAAAAAAATTCATTTTATATTAGTACATAAATAACATGAAAATGTTGATAATTATTTATAATCTTTTCAAATAGGTTGTTATGGATATATTTGATCGAACAGAGTCTAGTTGACTGATTTGATTGGATATAGTTTAGTAGACATATGTTGTGATACCCTCTAAACCACACTACATGAATTTTGTGTGTAAAAATACTCATTACATTTATGAATTTGAGAACAATAAAGGTCATCCAATTTTAACCATCCAAGAAATAAAATACCAAATGGATATATTGGATCAATAACATTCCCAAGGACCTTTATGTTTTAGAGTTTTAAATAATTTGAACAAAATATTATATAACTATTCCAATGTCTCCAAATGATAATTATTTCCCAACAATATCCATATTTTCTTATTTCACATTAGGTCTTAAATATCTCTCATAAATTCATCCCACATAGAAAAATTATATAAATAATTCATTTAAATTCATTTTACATAACCTTGGTAAAAAGGAAAACACAATAATGGTGAGATCAAACTCTCAGTGAGGGTAAAAATAAGTATTAACAATCGAATGTCATCAGTGAGAATAATATGATAATAAGGCAATGATGACATAATAAAATTATATGAACATAAAATAAGAGAATTCATACCCATAAAAAATGGATTATAAATCATAATACAGGGTGTAAATATTTAACATAAGACAAAATTCATATAAGAAAACAATCATGATCCATGTGAAAAAATCCATGATCATGAATTCATTAGAAAAAATTACAGAAATTGACAATGGAACATCATTTTCAAATAAATAATATAATCACTAGTACAAATAGAATAACCTACCTAGTAAATTTCAACAATATCATGGGAGAAACCTATAACAAGTTAACTTTATATCTTTACCCAATTCATTAGAGGGTTATAATAGACCCACACGTAACATTTCAAAAACAGTTCCTTAAGGATTTATGTTTACTTTTGAATCCCACTTTTATAAATAATTTCCAACAACAATATCATCAGAAAAAAAAGTTTTCACTTTTCAATAGAACAATAACAAGTGTTCATTTATAGCTTGATTTACACATGGAAAAGAAATAGGTTTCATGGAAATGACTCTAGAAAAATCCTAATCCATCTAGAGAAAAAATAAGGATGGTACAATTACAATAAATTTCTAGTAAAACGTAAATTAATGAAAGGGTTTTTTCATAAATTAATATAAATCCCATTGAAAGATCATTACAAATATTCATGATAATATTACACTTTCCACTTTTAAATTCTATTTTTTAAACTAAAAAATTCAGAATATTCTGAAAAAGCAATTATTTTAAAGAAAACATAGATACATTCAATGGAATATTCAATAAAAATAATCATGATGGTTCAAAAAAGTGGTTAATCCATATATGTTAAATTTAATCATTGCTTTTACACTTTGGTAAAAAAATGTTTCTTATGAAGAATGATAAAAATATTATTTTTTAAAAAATATGAAAAAAATTCATGTATGATTGAAAATTACATAATTAAATAATTTAATTTTAAAAAATAACATTATTGAAAACATTTTAGAAACATTTATATGAAGAGAAAGATAACTTATATAAAAGAAAATATAAGATCAATATCAATTGTAAACAACTTTATTTATATTTATTTACATATTAAAGGAGGATATTATTTAAAAAATTAAAACATTTTATTAATTAGAGGTGAAGAAAATAGATTTGGTTCATGAAAATGATAGTATATAATCCCTTACAATGTAACTTTGAACACAAAAAATCCATAAAAATGATTATGTGGTGTCTTTAAAATACTTACTATTTTGATAACTTTTGAATCATAATCCCTTGAATGAAATGACTTCAAATGAAACATCTAATACCATGAATAAAAGGATATCCACTATATAACATGTCAATATTTGGTATATACATCTCATATAATAATATATGTTCCTAAATGAAAAAAATTCCAAAGAAGGAAAATATGGGGTGAACAACCCTTAAAAAGATCATATCATATAATTGGGAATGAGTTAAAGGAAATATATTCTTTAAAAAAATTAAATTCAAAAAAAAACTATAAATACAACAAATATCAAAAAAAAAAATTTTAAACATAATCTTGGCATAATATATTCATTTAAGAAGTGAAATAACCCAATGTAATGAAATAGCATTAAGAAACCCCATAATTCTTTGGTAAATTTCACGTCAAGCCCCTTTAGATGAAATAATTATAATTATAGAATAAAATACAATGAATTATGAAGGATTAATGATAAAAAAATGTAAAATGGGTAGTATATACAATATATAAATGTAATTAGGTGAATGACATTAAAATGTGCCTCAATTATGGGAAATTGAAATGAAATCCCTTACCTCAAGTCTGGAATGGCTATGTATATCTTTTAACACCATTATAATAAACATTTATCAATTAAGTATTTATTTAATAAATTTTTTATTAACATTAATAATTTTATTTCATTTATTTAAATGAAATATTTAATTATATAATCAATTAATAATATTCAAGGTGTTTGGAGGATGTCCAATGCATAACTTCAAAATGACTTCAGTGTGTTCACCATGATCAAATAGGTTATTATTACATCATTTAAAAAATAATAATCATGATATAACTATAACATTTATAAATTAAATATAATATTACAAAAATCTAGGTAATGTTGTTATGAAAATGAATTACGTTACAATCATGGAGACAGTAGGTCGTACATATGCATGAGTACTGTTACCAATTTCCAAGGAACGTGCGGGAAAGAATTTAAGTATCATTTTATATTTCCATAATGATGATTATGTAATTAATATAATATTATCTTTTTAAATACACTTATACATACCATCCTTGTGATGTGGTAATGAAAAACAAATCACATCACATTATAGAGGGAGTAATCCACATATACACATGAATGACATTATCATTTTTCAATTGAAGGAAATTTATAAAAATAGGTTATATATTGTATTTATATAATGATAATTATTTCATGGATATCATATATATACATTAAAACAATCATTATAAATTATCTTGAGTGGTAGTGATAGAAAATGGATTTCCTCTTCTCGTGAGGTGGTATAAATATTTATGTCAATACATCAATATAATAACATACACTAAAACATTCATTTAAAATCTATACCTCCTCTTTAGAAACACTCCTTTTTTACACATTAATCCCTATAATGTTATTATAATTCCTAAAATGAGTCATCTAGGACATGGTTACAGTTTTTAGGAATCTATTTTAGTATTATTTGGTTGAGATATAGTTCTAAATATTTGTGAGTATTAGTCAAAATTAGGATCCCTTTTATAACTTAGGGGAGAGAGACTCTTGTAATTTTTTAAAACATTAAAATACAATAAAGTAACACTCATGTAAATTTGGTTCCAAATTGGATTAATTTAGAATAAAAATTTGATATGGGATCTACATAAATTCATCTAATAGTTTTTAGACAAGTTTTTATGTCATTTTAACCATTATTTCATTAGTTTAACCCAACGATAATACTTTTTATCCTTAACCATGGTATTATATATTTAAATAATTAATGGTTAAAAATTAACATACAACGTACACATTGGTCTAAAAAATTTCATGGATGAAATTTTAGGCCATTTTATATTCCACTTATTCTATTTAAATATTATTTTATTTTTAAATAATTTAATAAAATTCTATATAACATAAAATGTCATTAATGTCATTTTTTGACTATTTGTATATTTTTACATTGGAAAAATCAAGATAGGTATGTAATTATAATATTATCCAATTAAAAAAAATTATACATTATTATTAACCATATAATTCGTTTTATAGCATAATTAATCAAAAAATAGTACTCTTTATGTTTTTAAAATCATTTATATTGATTTCTCTACTACTTCAACAAGTAGTGTGTCATTCTTGTGTAAGAATTTATGGTAATTATAACATCACATAAAATTAAAAATACATTACCATTATAAAAAATATATTAATTTTATTGCAAGTAAAATTTTATATTAATTCATAACATATTCTTATTCCAATGTGAAAACATAATTGAAATTAAATTCAAGATAGTTCTATTTTATAATTTTCCTAATGTAAATAAATTTAAATTCCATTATCAAAAAAAATCATAGAAAAGTCCATATATTAAATTTTAGGATGGATATTGTTGAATTAACCCCATAAAATTAAATAGAGGAATATTTTTTGTGGATTTTGAGACCATATCACAAATGTTTAACCATTTTTTACCTATTTTACACATATCGAGGTTACAAATAATTACCATAGTTAATATTTGTAATAACATGAAATAAAAGGGACCTACTAAAAAAATTGAACCTATTCATTAAAAATATAACATAAATTTTACATATTCAATTCTTATAAGTGAATTTAATTAATTTAATATTAAAATTAAAATTGAAACAAACAGGTTTTTTTGAAAAATGTGTTTTGACCCCTAAAATGAACTGAAAACAAAATCAGTAATAATGATGGTTAAAATATAATTAATTATAATATATATATATATATATATATAATTGAAGAATATATTTTTTATATTTAGATCTAATTCTAATAATATTATGTCTTTTTAAGGGAAATAAATACCAGTTTTAGAAAATGCGTATTTCTAACTATTCACTGAAAAATCAATATTTTCATAAAAATACCTGAATATAACCCCAATATAATTTTGATATTATTATTTTAAGAATTATTATAATTTTATAAAATACATTTTCTAAAAAAAATTATATTAATTTTAATATTTTCTCACAAATAAAATCTATAAAACCATTTCTCTGTAAAAAATGTCTTTATGAATCATAAAATGACTTTACTAAAAAATGTGTACTTATTTGTGATAAATTAAAGAATAAATTCGGATTATATAAAACATCTATAAATACTTTTCATCATATGGTTTTAATTATTCATAACATAAAATGTAATGGCTCGGTTAAAATGGTCAAATTTAAATAATGACATTTTTTAGTATATCAAAATTAATTTGATGTTCGGTGTTGTATGTTAATAATACTATTGAACCGGTTATTCTTTTAAAATCATGAAGTGTTACAAAGTTTATTATATGTAATATGGTACAAATTGTTTGTCTAAAATTGTTTACATGGACATGGTACTGGGTGTTCTAGGGAAATAATATTATGCAATGCTTTTATGTTCATCAAAGTACTAAACATTATGATTACTAGAATTTATCATGGATCATGATGATTTTCATCTTGAAGTTACAAGACTATATTTAGTAGACCAATATGATCAAAAAAAATTATATTGTATGGATATAAATATTAATTCTATGGGATGAACTTTATGAGTCCACTGCATGAAGATATCATATAGAGTTTCCCAAACAAATTCATTAGATATAGATTTCCAAATGAAGTAATTCGATTGGGGTTTTCAAATTATGTCACCAAAGAAAAGTTTTAAATGGATTAATCATATATAGTTTTTTTGATAGACTTCATTAAATAAATAATTTTTGTGAGTACATTAGATATAAATTACCAAACGAATGATCGTGAGTTCATCAGTTAATGAAGTACTGGTTGAAGAAGAACCTTGAAAAGGTATATTGAAAATAGAATTAATAGATAAATTAATTCTAACAAATAATAAAAATAAAAATGATTAAGTAAATTTACAATGTATTTTCAAATTAAAATATTATGATGATGATAAAATTGATGTTCAATGCCTCAATAATTTCAAAATAAACATCATGATTCGAGGAGAGATTATTGGAATCTTTCAAGATCATTGATACTAAGACTTGATAAAGATATTATAATGTTTGTTGACTCAAATTTATTTGGAGGTTTGAAGATGGTTAAATAAAGAAATACTCAAGTGAGAATTGAAATTTGGAGTGGTAAATTCAAATTTTAAATTCATTCTTTTCCCATATTTTTCAGAGAAACTGTGAGTATTTAAAGGGGATCATGTGTGATGTGAATAAGTTATTGAAGAATCGGGGTGTCAACCAAGAATAATAAGATCTAGTTCTTGTCAATTCATTTGACATTGGGTACAGAATAGAGAGTCACTAGACAGATATGAACTGGATATAGAGGCACAATATTCATAGTTAGAGGATGGAGAGTTCCAATCAAATGGGTATTGGATAGATATGTTATAGATTAACACGATTGGATAGAGACATTATGGAAAAATGATTTAAATATATTGTATAATCAATGGAAGAAGATGGTTAATCATGAAGAAATTAAAGTGTAAAGAATCCATGATATACAATAATGATGTCTTGAATCCTATTGGTGAAGGTTCATTTTATTTTTAGAAAGATTATTTCATCATATTATCTATGAAATGATCACAATCTATTTCAAAGTACTATAGTTATATGAAAGTGATGGATATATCCTACCTTTCTTAAAACATGTAGGATTTATTTCTAATATATGTGTGGAATCAAATTGTTTCAAGATCAATCCAAGGACTATAAACTCTTATTGATTAGTGAACCCTGTAAATTCTTTTGTTTATGTGGGTGTGCTTGTGCATTGTTTTTTAGTTGATTTATTTCACTATAATTATAGGTCAAGTTTGTTTCAAAGAGGAACAAATAAAAAATCCAAACCACTAATTCAACTGCAACCCTCATTGGTCACATGGATCTTGACTACTCCTTTAAACTAGTTTCAAAGTAAAGTTCCCTTCATTGAATCATGGTTTTTTTATATTTGAAGAATTATTAGATAACCATGGATATTTATAAATCAATTAATATTAATGGTATCTTTGTCTTCTATAGAAATAATAATCATGTCTATAAGGACAGAATGATGTCGTATTCATTATCAATTGGATGTAAGAATATTGAAGATACTATGTATGTTTACACTCCTCCTGTTGAGGGTTCTCTATTAACAGCTACATATAATATGAATATTGGGATTAACTGGAAATCTAAAAAATTTTATACTATCATCTCTCTGTCTACAAGTGAATTTTCTAAGGATAAAGTTATTAGAATAGCTAATGGAATATGGGAAAAGTTGAAAAATATTTATGATAGAAATATAAATGTGAATAAATAAACATTATAAATATGGAAATATTAATAAGGGATATGATGAATCCATTGGTGAGACCTTTATAATGATTAAAAAAATTGTAAGAACAATAATATTTTTTATGATAAATTGAAAGATTTTATGTGCGTGAAAAAAAGTATAAGAATTATTCATAATAAATTTGATGAAAAGGTATTTTGTTTAGATGAAAGAGATCATAAAACTCTTTATATATATGATTTCCATTATATTCTAATTAAATTTGGAATGTGAAGAGAAATGGATATCTATAAGAAGGAAAAGTTTGATTAATACATATCTTCAAATATACTAATAAGGGAAAGGATGAGAATGTTTCTATGTAAGAAATCAATTAATCTAACATTGAATATAAATTAAGTAAAATTTTCGATGAATTTGGGTCTCTATTTTCTAGATTTTTTAAATCAGGAACAAGTAAGTATGAAGGAAAGTTACCATTGATGTTATTTAACTATGGATACATTGGAAATTTTATGGTAAATATTCAAAGGATAATTAAATATGAATATTTTGATGATGAATTTAGAATGTCAATAATATAACTATAGAATAAGACAGAAAAATAAAATTCCTATGAAAAATGATATGATTTCATGTTATATAAATATAAAAAGAGATATTTTTGTACAAATATGATAAAGATGATGATAATGGAGTGGGAGATAAATATTATAGTGATGATGGTGCTAATAGGTTTCTTATTGAAATATAAATAATGATAGCATTACTAATGATGAAACCAGAAACATTGAATAAAAATAATAATAAAAAAGAGGAAACTCCTAAGTATTTTATACTTAATGTATAATTTAAATAATTCCTTTCAAAAAATTTGAAACATGTGAAAGAGAACAAAAGGTAGAAAAAACTATATCCATCATAAAATAATTATAAATCATCACTCATATAAAAAAATAAATGTTTTTAAAATAGATGAATATTCATAATATATTAAATAATTAATTATAAAACCCAAAAACCAGTCTTAATGAAATGTTAAGGCTGAAGGAGAAATAATTTTTCCTCATTCAACACAAACTAGTTAAACCTAAACAAAAAAATATCAAAATTCCAAAACTGAATTCTATGAGTTAGTGTAAGCTCTATGAAATGTAAATCATTGATGGATGAAGGAATATCATCCTAATAGGTTAAAAACACGGTTAATGATGTTTATAAGGGTAATAAAGTGAGGAGGACCATGTGTATATCCAAAACAAGTGAATACCAAAATTATGGAATTTTATAGAAATAAAATGATGAATAAAAAATCATTGTGATTGTAAAATATATTAAAGATAAAAAGAATTCTAATATGAAGAAGAATAACTCATGAGTGTACCAAAACTTTGGTTCATAACAAGGATCCAATATTGATGGTCAGAAAGATATAATGATATCTACACACGGTTTTGTATATCATGTAAGTTACCAAGGAAAATATGATTTATATGGATATTACTGATACTGTAGTGTCTTTAGGAATATAGATAAAATTGTTTGGTAAAATATTCAACACTATAATGAAATTATGTTGTATTAGAGGAATATTTTGAGGTTTATACAACTCACTCAATGAATACAACTAGAAAAATACAGTTTGAAAACTAAAAATAGATTTCAACCAGTGGAAATAGTTTTTGGAAGATTTCATTAGACTGAACATATTTTTAAAATATTTCTTGTAAAGAATCCATATCAAAAATAATAAATGAAAATTTACAACAGCCTCATATAAATGAGGAAAAAAAAGGAATTTCCTTATTTTTAAAAAATTATCTCAAGGGCATAAAAGTAAAATGTCCATGGATATTGGATAGTGGGAGTTCTTCACATATGATCATACATTTGAAAGTGTAAAAAAGTTAAAACACTATAATGAAGGGATAGTGATATTTGGAAATGATGAGTCACTCAAAATCAAAGGCATTGGATTTTCTGTTATTGGAACTGAAAAATTGAAATATAGAAGCAGATTATTTATTGATGGATTAAAGCAACTTTTTTTATTGTGTCATATATTTTTTATGTATTAAATGATTTATTTTTGACAATATATGACTTAATTATTAAAAGTATTGAAGATTTTAATGTTTGGGAAATCTATTTTAGGTTTTAGATGCCCAGGGTTCATGCTATTTGAGAATGATTAAGAAGAAAATCAGTTATAGAAGAAATGGAGTGGATATATGTGACAATGAAATATGAGAAAGATAAAAAATATTGGAAGTATTTTTAAGGTTCCTAACAAGATAAGAATAAGATATTGGTGTTTTTGATATGCCAAAAAAGGAATATTTTAAATTCAGTACATAAAGGGGTTGAGATACATACAACTCATCCCTTTGAGCTTATTTATTATGATATATGTAATCCCATGAGAAATAAATTAAAAAATGGATATAATTATTTTATTTCCCTAATTTATGATTTCAATCATATTATATGTATTTTTCTCGAAATAATAATTCAAACTCTCTCAAAATACTTAAGAGTTTTACGATAAGTTCGGAAAAGGAATGTCGATCATCTATGGAGAAGATTCATACTGATAATGAGGATGAATAAACAAATGGATAGTTTAAAGGTTATCTTGAAAATAATGGCATTCAATGTGAACTTAAGGAATTATACGTACCACAATAGAATTGTGTTTTTGAATGAAAGAATAGATGTTTCGGTGGGTTTCCCGGAACTATTCATATTGTACATGACACTTATTGAATCATTCAAAGATAAGATTTCATAGTATTATTTCACATGAATAATTATTTTTTATACATTTTGAACTCTTATATGGCTCTATATGATATGTATTACAATGAGATCCCATGTTTGGACTACTTAATTGTGTTTGGTAGCCCTTCATTGTCAAGGTCAAAGGTGAGTGTCTAGGGAAGTTTGATCAAAGAGGGGTTGAGGGTATATTCCATGGATACCATCCTAATGGTAGAGAAAAAAGTAGTTATAACAAGGAATTTTGAAAGATTCTTGACCTTATAGATGTGAAAGTTATCAAATATTATAATATAAAGGTCTCAAAATCGGGTATAGGTATAAGTGAAAGGAGAGATGGAGTAGATTTTATTAAACAACATGATAAATTTTTTGACACAGGTCATGATATAAGATATTTACATGATGAAGATATTGATTCATCCATTTAAATGATGATGGAAAATTGTGTTCATATAATTCAAGACAGAGGAAGAAATTGGAGTTCTAAAATATCATTAGAGATTAAGGAAAAGAGGATAAAACCCGAAGAATGTTAGGTACATTTTCATATACCACGTTTTTTCACCAATTGAGACAAGATATGGGGAATAATTATTATATAATTAAGGGTGGATTGATTAAAATTATGGATAATTGGATCATAATGATTAAAATGGGATATTTGATCTGTAACACAAACCTAAAAATAAAAATTTGATTAGAACCTACTGTATTTTCCGAAAGAATATGAGTGAAATAGATGAAGTGGTAAAAAACAATGAAAGACAAGTTTATAAGGGTTAATCATAGGTTAAAGGTATTGATTTTGATTATACCTTTTCCCATGTTTCAATAATTGATGTAACACAACTATATTTCATTGTATGCTTCCTTTTAAATAATTCAATAGCTTGTGATGCACGCAATATCGAGTTCGAGGGCACCATGACTTATCAAACTAGCTATTTTAAAAAGAATTTTTGAAGATTATAAACCAAATTAAGAAATTTATATATTTTATTTTTCAATATGGAAGTTATTTTTGAATTCAAGATATAAAAATTATCTTATGGTAATTTTTGGTATTTTTCTAAACATTTTTAGTGTTTTGATGAATAGTGAAATATACTACATTATTGTTAAAAACCTGAATTTTTCATCGAAATAATTAGTTAATTTTAAATTTATTTTAACATGAAAATAGATAAATAATAAATATATTAGTTCAATTTAGTACATAGGAATCATTTTTATAAAATAATAGGATAAAAAATTTAATAAACATTTAAACGTCACTTTTATCTTTCTTATAACCACATCTGAGGATTAGCATTAAATTTAATTTTACCACTTCTATGAATTGAATTTTGATAAATGAACATAAAAGGTTCTAATAATTATAAAAAACTCGGTCTAATAGGTTCATAATAATTTTTGGTGAATAGTAACTTTTTGATCTTATTTTCCACGGTTAATGGAAAATATGGTAATTAAAGGTAAAATATAATATTATAATAACCTAATATTACCCTAAAACTTGGAATAATTTTATTGGATAACTTTTTATCAACCAAAATAAACCTTAGGTTGAATATATGGTCCTTTTGAAGACACTTGTGTTAGATTAAGACATTTATTATATTTAATATAAAGAATAGTTAAATATTCCATTGTCAAATTTTAACAAATATATCATTATTTATCTGAGGATATATAAGTGATATGATCAAATATAAATAGTATTTATAAATATAAAATGGTTTTCTATATAATGGTGATTTATTTATAATTTTAAGAGATAAATAATTAAATTAAATAGTGACACAATAATGATGTATTAATTGAATTTTTAATTGAAGAATCAATTAAATTATATTAAAAATATTAAAATAAATATAGTGTGACTTAATTAATGACATAAAAGTATTTATAGATAACATATACATTTTAATTACCTATTTTAAGTATTGGTTTGAATTTATCATGTTGGTATGATAATTTTAAAAATGAAAATTTTGAGTAGTATCAAAATTGAAATAAATAGTAGTTTAAAATAAATAATATTTAATTAAAGGTTATAAAATTAATAAAAATATCTGTTTCAGAAAACTAATTATTATAATGTAAAAAAATTTAAATTATCTAATTGGTATTTTTTTCATTTTATAGTTACTATTTGAACCCAATATTATAAAAGGACATGTATACATGGTAAGAGTTAAACAGTTTCACTGAGGGTTAAATCCAAAAGATAAGGTTAATTTTTTAGACCTAAACTTGTATAAAAATTATTAGATGAGGGAATTCAGACCCATACTCATCTTATACTCTAAATAAATAACTTTTTATCGATTTGATACTGAAATTAAATTTATAATAAATAAATATTTTATGACCTTCCAAAAGTTCCCCCAACATATCTTATAAAAGGTAACCATTATTTCTATTTGATTCCCACATATAATTCCATTTAGTTGTGCCAAAACCTACACATTTCACTTCCCTATTACCCTCACTTCATCCTAGAGTCCACACTTTTGAGGTAAATCTACTCTATGGATTCCTTTTGTACAAACTAAATGTAGATACCCAAAAAAGAGGTAATTATTTTATCACCTCTTTCAAAGTTATTTCCATCTTATAATTACTATTTATATGTTGTTTCCATATCAAAATAATAACTCCAATATCATATATATATTGATATGTTATTATAATCAAGTGAAAACCATATTCCTCATTTTAACCATCAAACGAATAGCAATATCACCATTTCTGTGTACGTACGTCTTACCATCTCCGTGTCGTGTTATAATTTGTTATTCAACACTAAATTAATTGGATGGGTATAATGATTAGTATAATGGATATAAATAATTAATATAACATGATAATTATTCTGTATAATTAATCTAACATCAAATTTCATTCCATTTAATCATCAACGGAATGATATCATCGCTCGTGCGTATGTACGGCCTACTGTATCCACAACGCGATGTGATTCATTCTCCACGTTAAACATTCAGGAATGATTATAAAAATATTGTGATGAAAAAATATAATTTTTATTTGCTTCATATCAATCTATATATGAATAAAATATATATCTTATGCTTAATGAACATGTCTTACGTGACAAACCCAAAAAGGGAAATGAAGCAGTTAAGACCCGAAACAATGGTAATACAGAAATATTATTAACAAAACAGTATAAGAGGATAATATTTGATATCATAAATATTGAAATAGTTAATGTATAATTTAATAACATACTTTAACTATTATACATGAGGTAAAATCACACTCGACTAAAGGAAAGTACATGGTAAGGGTTAATTTTGCAATCTCATTATTATGTGATGTTACTTATACTTAAGTATATATTTGGACACATTTATCATTCATGTCCAAGTTTCACAAAAATGTATTTCAAAATATTATCGACATATTGTTTAAATTCATTTTTACCCATGTTTCAATTTTTATAAAACATTTTGAAAGTACTCTTTTATGTCACTTTCCAAACAAGGTACTTTATGACCTTTTCGACAAATTATGAAAATGATGTTGTTTTAACATATACAGAGTGCATGGTTACTTCCACCATCATGAGGCATTAATATTATAAATCGTCTATTAAAATCTTTCATGGTTATTTTTAAAATAAATTTTTTCATTTATAATTTTATAAGTTATAAATTATTTCAAAAAATAGTTATTTCTTTATAGAAATTGTTAATGATTTTATTAGAGTATTGATGAGAGAGGTTTGTCAAAAACCAAAATTCAATTAAATTATTATTTACCCAATAACGCACCATAGTGTCACACCCTAGGGTTAATCACAAGGAGGACGTTCACACACACTATTTTCCTATTATCACTATTACAAAAATAAAAAATATAAAAATATAATACTAATATAAATGGGGGATAATTTCAAATGCATAAAATATAAATATAATATAAAATCGTGCAATTCAATATAGAATGAAGTTATAAGAAAGAAAGTATTCAGTTGTTCTTAGGAGTTCGTGGTGGTTGATATCATTATTTAAAAAGAATCTCAATATTCAACTCAATGAGGTGATCAAGACCAGTCACACATCACCTTTTCATTTGAAATGTCATCACCCCATACCGAGACCTCAGCATACGAGGTAATTCTATTCCTAAATTCATCTAGGATACCTCTTCACAGACCATCACTACTCATGCCATGCTCCACCGTATGAATGACACAAATAGAAAAGTGAAGGAAAATTGATAAATGAGAAGAAGAAATTGGTGGTAGAGAAAATAGGGAGACCACTCACCGTGATCGATATAACCACCACTACAAGTCTTATAATTGAATAAATTAATTATAAATTAAACTAAAATTACCTCAATCAAACCACCATTCCCTCCCTCGAACAAGTGCTGAGGTTAGTTCTCTATTTTTAGTGTAGTTGAGAAGGGAATAAAAGTGGAAGAACACATAAAATAAAATAAATGGAAGAAAGGTGGTATGTAGAGGAAAGCTAAACTAATATATATTAAAAATAAATATAACTATTTCAACAAAAAAATCTCAACCTTGCCTCTTGAAAATGGATATCCTTTGTAAAGGTAAAGGAGGTACAAATTTATAGAGAAAATGGGTTGAAGAAATCTCTCTCAATTCAATCCTCCAGAAGTAATCGACTGTTAGACCCAGTAAATGGCCACATTGGTCAACGGTCCATTCTTTAAGGTTATTCCATTATTCCTCCCACGTTCCCCCACAAATTATCAGCCTCATTGGTAAATTTATGAAAGATTTATGTCTGTTTTTGTGTGGCGCATTTAATCTGTCCAAGTGACTCTTCGTCTTCTACAAACCCAACTACCAATGCCATTAAGACATTTCATCCAGCGGATTCAGACATGGACTCCTTAATTAAATATGTTCACTAATTTGTTTTACAGACCCTTGTTTAATTTAAGCTCCAATGGAATGGTGTACCTCACGATACAATCTCCGCTTTAAATCATTCTAGATCTGCACATAGTTTTCGAGGCATAGATTGTGAGCTAATTTTGGGTCTCCGAATGATTGATTAAGCTAGGACTCCAGAAGGATGAAATTAGGCCCATGATATAATTATAACCTAAAATAATTAATTGCACAATTTTTTTTAGTGTATAAAATTTTATGGCCAAAATTCATAATACAAATGAAACAGTTAAATCCCAAAATTAAGCCATTTTTTCATTTGAGCTCAAAATACCACTAAGATATAAAAATGTGACAATTTCCCATAAAATAACACTATGGTGGGATTTAGAACATTGAAATACAGTATTATATATGAGAAAATTATAGTTTCATAACTCCCCCACACTTAATCGTTTCACTCCTGGGCAATCATCATATAGTCGAATCCGAATTCACACAAAAAAAAAGTGATGACATCAATGATCTCTTCCAAAATGAAATTCCATCATGTCTCCTATATGAAAAAAATTCCCAATAATTTTTATTCCTCATATTTACATTTTTTATACCTCATAAATCCATCCATCTCCCAATCACAACCTACCTCGGCTTGAAATTTGTGTCACACTTCACTCAAGAGAAATTGTATACGGAGTTTGGCTCATACTTGGAAAGTGCATGTGTCATCATAGTCTTGTGAAAATTCTCGTCTCTCCCCAACGTGAAACATGAAAATGAATTAAATAATGAGGAATTTTTCATGGTGAATTCTTTGGCTTAGGGTTGGTGGGAAGATGATTAAAAAATTAAGGCTAAAAAGAGGAGGTTAGACCCTTAAGCATAATGCATGAATATTCAAGAAAAACAATAGTAATTACTAACTCAATACCCTTGAAAATGTGAAACCCAACACCACCCACTTTTTGTATGACATGGGTCATGATGCAAGAAATGATTCCAATTAATGATATCATCCAAGTTCTCCCCTTTTTTTATTTGTTTTCTTTTTTTGTAAAGCTCCAGAAAGGCACAGCTTTATTTTCTTTATTTTCATTTTTTTCGTGGAGAATGAGCTGAAAATTGGATACAGTGAATTAATCACCATCATGTCCTTTATTTTTGAGAGTTAAATGAGTCATAAAAGGAATTACAATGATAAATTAAAGCTCATCTCCATTTTTTCTATTTTTCATTTTTGTTTTGATGGAGAACCAGATGAAACAAATAAAGCCCAATGAAAGGATTACCCATGCCAATTTATATCTTTATCATCCACTGCCCAAAATGTTGACACATAACTCACATCACCCAAAAATAAAACACATAACAAATAACACACACGAAATGCCCTTCCCCCACACTCAAACCTAAAATATCCACTCAAATATACTAAGAGTGCAGGTAGTTAAGGAAAGATCGGCATGTAATGTGGTTTAAACCTATAAGGTAATTCATGGAATCTAAGGTAAAACAAAGGATATACGTAATATAAAGACATTTTATTTATGGTGATGTATTTTGAACTGAGAAATAAGTTAGTTAATAGAAAGACTGTTTATTTATGGTGTTGTATTTTTATTGAGTACAGAAATCAAAAGACAATACAGAGAGTTCTTTATGAAGTTTCTGGATAGAGTGTTCCAGTTAGAGAAAGGTGATCATATGGATTCTAGACAACTCAGTTAAATAGATAGTGGCTTTAAAATGTTTGTGATCATATAGAATATATGATAAATTGGTTGTTCAAAAGTGTCTATAGGGACATATAGCTAAGTGTTTTAGAGAAACAAGATCAGGTTCTTCTATTCTGTTCTTCAAATTACTAAACATCATGATTATTATAATTTTCCATTGTTCAATATGATTTTATTCATGAAGTTTCCATATTGAGTTTAGTGGTCCAAGAAAATTTGATGAAGTTATGTAGGATTGATATAATTTTTATTCTACCCAACAACCTTTGTGGGTTAAGAATATGAATATATTAGACATGGTTTTCTAAAAAAATTCATCAAACATAGGTTTCAGAATGAATGATTTAGAGAGAGGTTTCTGAATGAAGTCATCATATAAAGGTTTCTAAATGATCGGATAATGTTTTTCAAATGAATTAATCAAAAAACATTTTCTAGATAGAGTCCACTATATGAAGAATTTTTGTGAGTCCATCAGATGGAGATGATAGAAATAATGATCTTGAGTTCATCAGAAAAATATGTAATATATGATGAATAACATTGTGAATTTATACAATATAGAGAATTATCGGATTGAGGATTTCCTAATATGAAGAGATGGATGTTGGTTTTAGGATATTACAAAGTCTTTTCTATGTCATATATTCTAATGATGTTATGTTATATGTACCAATACTCAATAATCATGAAGGAAATATCACGATTCTAACCAAGATTAAAGGAATCTGTGATATTTCTTAATACTGATATTGGAGGAAAGATCCTATAAATATTATTGACTCTACTCTATTCAAGGGCCTGAATTTGAATAAATAAGGAAATACATGAGTATGAATTAAAATTTGTGGTGGGAATACCAAATTGAAATTTAATGTTTTCGCATACTTATCATATAAATTACAATACTATAAAGGGGAGAAGGTGATAAGTGAATTAGTTATTGGATAAGTGAGGTTCCAACTGATAATCATGAGGGATACTTTTTGTCAGAGAACCAGACACTGGGTACCATAATGTACTGGACCGGGGTTTTGGGTCTATTACTTGGTGATAATATGATTTTTGAGGTGTTCTGGTGATCTGGAAGGCCATCCCAGCTTCTCAGTGAAGATTAAGACTCCTACCGGTAGCCTCATCCTATAGGTAGCCTTGGCCTACCAGTATCCTTGGCCTACCGGGAGCCTCAACCTACCAGTAGCCTTGGCCTACCGATAGCCTTGGCCTACCGGTAGCCTTGGCCTACCGGTAGCCTTGGCCTACCGGTAGCCTAGGCCTACTAGTAGCCTCGACCTATTAGTAGCCTCAGCCTACAGGTATCCTGGTCCTACCGGTAGCCTCTTCCTACCGGTAGTATCGGCCTACCGGTAGCATCAGCCTACCAGTAGCCTTGGCCTTCCAGTAGCCTCAACCTACCAGTAGCCTGGGCCTATTGGTAGCTTTGTCCTACCGGTAGCTAGTTCTACTAGTAGCTCCACAGGTTTTCCTGGTGCTCCCCCTTTTTGAGCGAATTGGTTTTAAATAGTCTTTTGAGCCCTTTAAGCCTGTTTTAAAGCCCATTAATGATGATTAATTAAATGATTAGTGAGGTAACCTCCTTAAATAAAAAATCAGACGTTTTGGTCATGACATTAACCACGTTTTCAGAAATGCCTATAGGTCATAAGGAGGTGTGAATCAGTTTTAACTGCCCCAAAGGGCGGTAGCCTTTTTGGTTGGACGTGTGGGGTGGCCCAGCCGCATGGTCAACCCATGATCCCTATTCTTCCGCAGTTTCGAGTTTTTCTCCATATCTTAACCATCCTGAGAATGTTTTATCTCAGTCTTTATAACCTAAAGGATTCTCTTCTCCCTGAGTTTCTTTTTTTTATCACCCTGTGCTCGGAGTACCCTTCCTCTCGACGAGTTGTACCCCGTTGTGAAGTTTTCCTTGATCTCGTTCTGTGGAGATCCTGCTACTGCTAATTCTATTTTTCATGCTAGGACTTAACATGGATCCTTGATCAATCAAGTAGGGATCTTCCCTTTACTCTCCCCTTTGTGTATCATGCATGGTGGGTGTTATATGGTCCCACGAGCCAGTTAATCAATTCTGTATTGAAGATAATAACCGGTTAAAGAACAGGGATGAGGATGTTTGTTAATATTGTTACATGATTTTATCCATACTTTCCTTATGATGCTGTTATGAATTGAATGGTCTGAGGCCTACTGAAAATCACTGCCATTGGGGGCCTTTCTTTGCGCACCTATTCTATTCTCTATTTTATGCTTTGCCTGGTGAATCAGGTATCAATTTGTTGAACACTTAAACTCGACAGTTCAATATGAATGCCCATAACCTTGTGGGATCACCCTAGTTGAACTAAATAATATAAAAGAATGAATTATGAACATCGGGTTGGTTCAGTTATGGATGGGTGAACAGCGGGGCTGTGTTTTGTTATGGATGGGTGAATAACGGGGTTGTGAATGGTGTGGTTAGAATGGCATGAGTTGTTGTGTGGTTGTGGTGGTGTTTGGTAGTAGGGCTACAGGTTGGGTTGTAAACATGAATAAAAGTGTGATGTTGATAACAAAATCAGTGAAATACTAATGAATTAGTTTGGGATATCCAATGGTTTTTTGGGTTTTTTTTTGGTTCCAGTACTTTGAGGGATCTCAGTGGTCCCTTTGTTCTTGTGACTTTACAAGAGAACCAGGTGTGAATTCTTAAATTACATGATGGTTTTTCCTTCCTCCATTATTTTTGTTTCTCCTATGATTTTTTCTATCAGTCGCTCAGTAGTGAAGGGATTCACTCATACCGAACTGTTATGAAATGATAACTTGAATAGGGATGGTGGGAACTGTTTGTTGTGTGCCAATTTTCTGAGGCAGTCGTGCTTGGGCACCTTCTTGTATCTATTTTAGGATCCATATGTTGGGTTGTGTGTTGGTATATATTTTTAACTATATGTTTTTTGTTTAGTCACACCCCACCCGCATTGGGCACTTAGTGTCGGACGCCCCATCTCATGGGTAAGGGTGTTTCCCCCTCATTACTCTCTTCCTGCTCCCTCTTCCCTAGGTTGTGATGGCTAGAGGCTACCTTACACTCAGGACTCTTTGGGTAGGTTTCTATTGGTTTGTTGTGAGTCCTAGGTGTGTGCAGGAAGGGATGTGGAAATTTGTGGCCCAGGTGTGTGCGGGAAGGAAGAGCGTGGTACCGTTAGGATGTTTTCCATTAGGGATGAGCAGCTAGCTAGTGGGGGAAATGGTGGTGTAGGGTACCCAATTTTTTTGTTCTTTACTATCACCTTACTTCTTGTGTTATTTGGTGAGTGTGGCTAGTGAGGTGGGATGGATATATTCCATGATATATGTTGGTTCTTCTGCTTCTCATTGTAATTTAGCATGTCTCCCCACTTCTACATGAGAGCCTTAGGTTTTCCTACTGAGTATACTTTGTATTCTCACCCTATGTTTACTTTCAGGTATCCAAGATGGCTTCAGAGGCCGTGCAGGACCTTTCTAGTCTACACATTGGAGTTGTTTTTGGTCGATGTTGTATTCTTCTTAGACTTTTTCTTTCCTGTTTGGTATTGTACTTTGGATTTCTTGTACTTTGTTAAGTTTTATTATTAAAAAATGCATGTAGTTTGGTTTTTCACATTGAGTTTTCTATACATGGTGGTGTTTGGTGTTGGACCATTCTTTCTCCCAATTCTATTTAACTAAAAATTTTAATGCCTCCCATATTGTAAAAATGTTATACCCTTGGTGCCAGTCGCCACTCCGGGGCCTACTGGAGGCGGGACTCGGGGTTCATTATCTCGTCTTTGACTAGAGGAAAGAAGGGCGGGGACCATTGCCGCCTCTTCATCATCTTTCTGAAGGCGGGTCATGAGAGAATGGTATTAGAGGTGAGGTTGGGGGATAGGATGGAGTCTTGAGTTAGGCACAGTGAAGATTGCATGGGACGTTAGAGCAACAATGTTAGGTGATCTTGGTTCGTGAAATACACCAGGGAGGAACGGGTTGTACACAGGATTTTAGGGCCCCCCATGATCTGATTCAAGGACTTTGAGCCTATCAAACGACCAAGTGATACTACATTGATTGTAGGGTAGATACCCTAGGGAAGTTACATGCATCATAATGATTGTATTTTTACTGGATTTGGGGCATCTTGGGGATAAAATATAATATTAATACTAAAAAAATCCCTTGCTACTTGGGCTTAGGCATTCTTTGTTTACCTTGCAGCTATGGCACCCGGACGTTATCCATGAGTGACTAGGGCGGTTGAGGCCCAGCGGATCGAGGCAGTTGACCACCAGATGGTTGACCAAGATGAGGAGGAAGACTTGTGGAAGAGGACTTTGTGGTCCTTCCAGAGACAAGCCCTCAAGAAGTATGAGGGTAGTGTTTCTGACTCAGTGACTGAGGGATGGCTCGAGGAGCTATCCATCACCTTCTCTTTGATCCGTGCTCCGAGGGATTACTAGGTTCGGTTGGCAGTCAGTCAGCTGAGAGGAGTAGTGCGTCAGTGGTGGATGCTTTTCCTGGGATAGAAGATAGAGGCAGAGGTTTCATGGAATAGTTTCAACAAGTAATTTTGTGAGGAGTTCCTCTTTTTTACGGTGAAGGCTTAGAAGAGACCGGAGTTTCTCCCCCTTCAGCAGGGAAGTATGTCATTGAGGGTACTGGGGATGAAGTTCAAAGATCTCTTGCGGTTTTCCCCGGATCTCTTTTTGGATGAGGAGTCTTGGGAAAGATGGTTTGAGTATGCACTCCTTACTTCTCTTCAGTACATTGTCACTCCCTTCACCCTTCTGATGTACCTAGTAGTAAAGAAGTAGGCCGAGATAGTAGAGAGGATGCACTCCAAGGGAGGCACACCACGAGAGGGGAACCATCTGGGTTCATCAAAGGGGAAGGTGGTCAGAAGTAGGTCTCCAGTGATAGGGCCTTCCAAGTTTTGACCAGCAAGGAGAAGGTCTCATCATTTCTAGTTCTGATCTTCTGGCCCTCACCCCTTTTCCATAGGGCCAGGACCAAAGTTTTTGTCTTGCGAAGTTTTTGGGCACATCCAGAGTAGGTGTTCGACTCGAGCTCCACATGGTGGAGGTGGGAAGTTTCAACACCCACCTCAGCAGCATTTGTTTCTGGCAAGGCCTTTCCAGTAGCAGCAACAGTCCCATGGCCCTCTGAGGGATGACTTTGCGGGAGTAGACCGACACCAGGGTGGTCCTCAGGGACCTCGACCAGGGTGTGGTCAGGGAGGTGGTCGATAGCAGTGAAGAAGGGGAGCTGGGCATGGAAAGTTTCCTACCACAGAGTTAGTAGATCTGGTAGGACCAGAGGTTGTTCGAGGTATGATCAGATTATTCAACACTCTTGTTTCTTCCTTGTTTGATTCGGGAGCTTCGCACTCCTTTGTTACGCTCGAATTATCCCATGTTCTGGGTCTGGATGCCAAGAGACTTTTTGTGCCCCTAGTATTGAGAACACCAGTTGGGGGGTGAGACCAGTGTATCTTACTTTTTCCGCAGATATAGATTGATGTTGGGACCTCATCATTCCAGTGGAGACCTTTCATTGCAGATACAGTAATACGATGTCATTCTATGCATTGACTGTTTATTCTCCCTGCATTCCATCATTGACTGCTATTAGGAAAGGGTTGTATTCTCCAATGAGGATGGACAGTGTGGGGCTTTTGTTGGGGAGCAGAGTTATTAGGTTGGGAGTCAACATGTAGAGCCACTACTTTCTATGATGGACGGGGTGTCAGTGGAGTCAGCGGATGCAGGAATGATGGACGTCGTAGAGGTTGTAAGAGAATTCCCGGATGTCTTTCCCAATGAGGTTTGGACTCTACCACCTCCATGTGACATTGAGTTTGGAATAGACTTAAAACCTGGTGCCCGCCCGATATCGATGGCTCCTGATCAGATGGAACATTCTGAGTTGCGGGAGTTTCAGATTCAGACTGAAGATCGGATGAAGAAGGGCTTTGTTTGACCCAGCGTATCACTGTGGGGGTTCCAGTTTTGTTTTTAAAGAATGAAGATCATAGTATACAGTTGTGAATAGACTACCGAAGGTTGAATCGGGTGACGGTCATGAATTGTTACCCACTCCCAAGGATAAATGATCTATTCGACCAGCTGAGGGGAGCAGGTTGATTCTCTAAGATCGATCTGCGGTCTGGATACCACCAGTTGAGAGTGAAGTAAGGTGATATTTCAAAGATTGATTTCAGGTGCAGATATGGCCACTTTGAGTTCGTGGTCACGCTGTTTGGCATTACGAATGCACCAGCTATGTTCATGAACCCCATGAACTCTGTCTTCCAAGAGTTTCTGGACCAGTTCATTGTAGTGTTCATCGACGAAATCTTTATCTACTCAATATCATAAGAAGAGAACCTTGAGCATCTCAGGGCAGTTTTGGGATTCCTTCGACACCACCATATTTATTGGAAATTTTCTAAGTGAAAGTTCTTGACACGAGAAGTACATTTCCATGGACACATGGTGTCTCAGAAGGGAATAGAAGTGGACCCATCAAAGTTCGAGGTAGTTGTTTCTTGGGAAGAAACCAAGAATTTTGTGGAAGTTCTTAGTTTCCTGGGTTTGGCAGGCTATTACCGGAGGTTTGTGCCCAAATTCTATCGAGTTGCTACTCCATTGACAGCTTTGACTAAGAAGGATCAGGCCTTCGTGTGGAGTGACCAGTACCAGAGAGCTTTTGGCTACCTAAAGGAGAAGCTGGTTAGTGCTCCAGTACTCAGATTACTGGAGGAAGGTTTATTGTTTGAGGTGTTTTGTGATGCTTCTAGCCTTGGGTTGGGATGTGTGTTGATGCAGCAGCGAGGAGTGATCTCTTATGGGTCTAGGTAGTTATGTCCTCATGAATGTAACTATTCTAAATACGATCTAGAGCTTGTAGCCATGGTGTTCTCATTGAAGTTCTGTCGGCTTTATCTCATCAGAGAGCGCTTCGTGGTTTTCTCAAATCACAAGATCTTGTGTTATATATTTTCCCAGTGGGATATGAACTTGCGGTAGGGGAGATGGGTTGAGTTAATCCAAGACTAAGACTTCTAGATCTCTAATACTGAGGGCAAGGGTAATGTTTTAGCTGATTCCCGGAGTAGGAAATTGTAGAAGGAAGTAATTTGGGAATCTGCAGATTCTTAGAGAGCGATTGAAGAGTTAGCTCCCCTAAATTTGGATGCAAGGGTGGAAGAGGGAAGAGGCTATCTATTTTAGATGACTATAGATTCCCCTTTATTGGTGCAGTTGGAAGATTCTCGGTGGGGGGACTCAGAGGTAGAAGTGATTCGAGATCGTGTTTATCAAGGAAATGATCCTAAGGGATGGTCTGAGGATGGTCAGCATCAGATTCTTTTCTGTGGAAGGCTTTTTGTTCCGGAGATTATGTGTAAAGGAGTTCTCTATGAGTTCCATGGCTCAGCTTTAGCAGTACATCCTGGGGTCTCATGGATGTACCAAGGCATGAGGGGACAGTTTTTGTGGCCCAGGGTAAAGCGGGTGGTGGCAGAGTTTGTGGATAAGTGCCTAGTGTGTTAGCAAGTGAAGGCTGAAGACCGTTTTCCTAGAGGGTTGATGCATCATTTAGATGTTCCCAAGTGGAAGTGGGATGACATATCAATTGAATTAGTCACAGGGCTACCTAGGGCTCAGGGAGGCTATGATGCCATCTGGGTAGTGCTGGATTGGTTGAAAAAATCTGCTCACTTAATGGCCATTAAGGAGTCGAGCCTGGTGAGTACCTTTGCCTAGAGGTACACCGATAAGGTGGTGTGGTTTCATGAGATTCTGAGATATATTGTCTCCGATCGAGACACGCGGTTTACCACATGATTATGGAGGGGATTATAGCATGCCTTTGGCACCCAGCTATATCTTAGAACTTCATTCCACCCTCAGACAGATGGGCAGATAGAACGAATAATCCAGATGTTAGAAGACATACTGCGGGCATGTGTTCTGGATTTTGGGGGATCTTGGGTATGAAACATGCCTGTGGGGGAGTTTTATTATAATAGTATCTTCCACTCCACTATTGGCATGACACTGTTTGAGGCCTTGTATGGAAGGTCGTGTCGTTCACCCATTTGCTTGACAGAGATTGGGGAAGCAGCTATTATTGGGCCAGAAGTGGTGCAGGGCACCACTAAGAAGGTTCATCACGTGCGTGAGAGGATTAGGGCAGCCCAGGGCCAGCAGAAGTCTTATGCCGATCGTATGAGGTTTCCCTTGGAGTTTGAGGTTGGAAATCATGTGTTCTTGAAGGTTTACCCTAGACGTGGACAGCGAATGTTTGGGAAGGGGAGTAAGCTCTCCTCTAGGTTCATCTGACCTTTCAAGGTGCTGGGACGAGTTGGTGTGGTGGCGTATCAGCTAGCATTTCCACCTCAGTTGGAGAATATTCACAACGTTTTCCACATCTCCCAACTTTTTTGATATCTACACGATGATTCCCATGTTATATATTGGGGATAGTTAGATGTCAAAAATGATGCAACCTTCGTAGAACATCCAATCAAGATCGAGGATCGTAAATAGAAATATCTTTATGGAAGAACCATCCCCTTGGTTCGTGTGTTGTGGAGGCATGGTGGCCTCGAGGAGAGCACTTTGGAATGGGAGGCCCAGTTATGCGTTCAGTACCCAGAGATGTTTTGACTTCCTTGTTGTTTTGTTATGAGTTTTGTTGAGATGTTTTACCTTGTACTTTGATATATGAAATTCTTTTTTTCTCAAATGTGTGATGATGGGAAAAACCTGATGCTAATTCGGATGCATTAATGTGGACGCGATTAAACTCGTGCGGGCGAGTCAGTACCGCCCAAAGCGGATAATATACTGACATTTAGGAAGGGACTCCCTAACTCATGTGTTGGAAAATGTGATCCTTGTGCTTGTTGTGGAGGTGTGGGGTTGATAAATCATGTGGGAGTATTCTTGGATGAAGGGGGGTTCTATTCTAGATTTTGAACAACTCAGGGGTTTTCCCCTAAGAAGTATCTTTAGAGGGTAGTTGTTTTGACCCCTCTTTTATCTTTTCTAGATTGTTCTTATATTCTCGGGGAATAGAATAGTTTGAGAAGTATCAGACGTAATGGTCCTGGGTTTTGAGGTCCATTAATTAGGGAAAATATGATGTTTGAGGTGTTCTGGTGGTCTGGATGGTCATCCCAGCTTCTCGGTGAAGCTTAAGACTCCTACTTGTAGCCTCGTCCTACCGGTAGCCTCGTCCTACCGGTATCCTTGGCCTACCGGTAGCCTTGGCCTACCGGTAGCCTTGGCCTACCGGTAGCCTTGGCCTACCGGTAGCCTTGGCCTACCGGTAGCCTTGGCCTACCGGTCGCCTCAGCCTACCGGTGGCCTTGGCCTACTGGTCGGTGAAGCATAAGACTCCTACTTGTAGCCTCGTCCTACCGGTAGCCTTGGCCTACTGGTAGCCTTAGCCTACTGGTAGCCTTGGCCTACAGGTCGCCTCGGCCTACCGGTCGCCTCGGCCTACCAGTGGCCTCAGCCTATCGGTCGCCTCAGCTTACCAGTGGCCTCGGCCTACCTCTCGCCTCGGCCTACCTGTAGCCTTGGCCTACCGGTAAACTCATCCAATCGATCACCCCAGCCTACCGGTTGCCTCGGCCTACCGGTAGCCTTGGCCTACCGGTATCTAGGTCTACCAGTAGACCTAGCCTACCGGTGACCTTGGGGTTCCGGTAGCTCCACAGGTTTTCCAGTAGCGCCTCCTTTTTTCATGAATTGGTTTCAACCTAGTATTCGACCCCTTTAAGCCTGTTTTAAAGCCCATTAATAACGATTAATTAAATGATTGGTGGGGTACCCTCCGTAAATGAAAAATCATGCATTTTGGTCATGCCTTTAACCGCGTTTTTAGAAACTCTTGTAGTTTATAAGGAGGTGTGCGTCTATTTTAACCACCTCGAAGGGCGGGAACCTTTTTGGTTGGATGTGTGGGGTGGCCCAGCTGCATGGTCAACCCATGATCCTTCTTCTTCTACGGTTTCTAGTTTTTCTCCATATCTTAACTGTCCTGGGAATTTTGTATCTCAGTCTTTATAACCTAAACGCATCTCTTCTCCCTGAGTTTCTTTTCTTCTATCACCCTGCTGATGTTATTAAAATTTTCATGACTTATTATATACTCCCTTTACTTATTTTATATTAAATGTGCATAATTTGTGTGAAATATTAATGTTTTAATATTAGGTATAATTTTTGAGCATTTTTAGAAGTAGTCTAATGGAGTCATTTTAATGCTTTAATAATAACTATCCCTATAGTGATCCAAATTGTGTGGTTCTAGTTTTTTAGGATTTTACGTTTAATATAAAACATTTCATTAGAAGGTACCATGATCCAATTCTTCCATTTGAAAGGTCATATGGTCCTCACAAACAAGACCAAAGAATCTGTGAACAAACTAAACCAGCCTTGAAGATTGATTTACTGGGCTCAATCCAGAAATAAAAAAACATTAACTCTCCTCAATAATTCTGGGTACACTACATTTCATCTTGGATAAAAATTTCAAGGCCCAAATCTAAGTACAAAGGTCCCAAATGAAGCTTTGAAGTCCAGCCCACCATTCTGGCTGAGAATTAAGATCAGTATAGTATGCATGACATATCTCATGATCTAAGCATCAAATATAGCTGAGAATTTTTAGTGTGAAATAGGAGATATAGGTGGCCGACATTGTTGAAGAACCCATTCAGATTTGAAGGCATCTTCATATTGAAAACCCTTTCACATTCTGGACTTCAAAAAGACTGGATTGAAATTGACAGTTTTAATTTGTTTAATCAACTGGCCATAACGTTTGATCCTTAAGTCTAACTGACTCCAAATTTTGAGAGTATTTGACCAACATTATTATCTACAACTTTGAAGGATATTTATCAAGATTTGGCTGTCTTGATGTCCATATATGCGAGCCAAGTGGAGGGGTATTTCTGGGATGTAAACAGTCCACCACCTTGGGCTATAAATACATCCCATCCTCTACTTTCAAAAGGGTTGGAATTTAAGAAGAGAGGAGAATATATTGTCATGGCCAAGGCCTTTCCAAAGGATTGTTAGGATCTTCTATACTCAAGTTTTCACTTGAGAGACCTTTCCTCCTCTCTTTGTTTTCACTTAATTTTGTGTTCTTCATTTTTTTAATTTTGTAAGTCTCTTTCTTTGTAATTCTGTTTTTATGCAAGTTACTTATTCAATATCTCTTGTTCTCATCCACCTTCTGTAGTTTAATATTTATGTTCTTAAAATTGTTTAAATTCAGTTGAATCCCCTTCCCTTCTTCTGCCTCCTCATTCAATCGAAAATCCATTTTTAAATTTCTTCATCGTTTGTGTATGTGTTCGGCGCACTACTCTTATCTTGTCCCTTTCTTTTCCTTATCTTTATAATTCATCCCCATAATTATTATTACCATATTAGTAATCATTTAATGGATTGTTAAATCTTTAATTGCGGTAAGTTATAATTTAGGTATGTTAAGTTATTGAGAGCTTTTGCTCGACGAATGTTCTTTAAATTAATATTGTGTATGTTGAACATTATATGTCATGGATTAATGACATTTTTTTGTTTAATATGTGGATTCCATGGATTATTTTAACCACAAATACACTACCATAAACAAGTAATGGTAATTATTAGAAACCTAAGTTAAGTTACGGCTTGGATTAAAGCTTTAACACTTGGGAATTCCGATCAAAATCATCTTGTGACATGGGTGTTAATTTAATGCAATATAAAGAAAAGCTCAAGGATATCACAAGCTTAACTACCTAATGATAAACTCACCCCAATCTTTATAAATTTGTTAAATCCGACATCATACATAAATTATTCCATAAGATATGCAAACAAACCCCCCAATCAGAATACAATTAACTAAAAACAAATGACTATTTCAAAGTATCATCTTGAGAGGTGTGAGTGTTGAGTGTCCATGTTTTCCATTTCTAAATTTGAGCATGAAAAAATGAATTAGATTCGGAAAATTTTTTCTGTGAAAACATGTGGTGGATTTCAAAATGGATGAGTGAAATAGTCTAAACCTCCCCTGATTGGAGAAAAAAAAATTAATATCTGTTGGTGAGTAAAAATGATTTTGTCATGTTTTTATATTTGTTTCAAATGAGGACATGCACAAAACTAAGTGTGGGTGATTTGATGTTATTAATATGTTCATGACTTATTATATACTCACTTTACTTATTTTATATGAAATGTGCATAATTTGTGTGAAATATTAATGTTTTAATATTAAGTATAATTTTTGAACATTTTTAGAAGTAGTCCAATTGAGTCAGTTTAATGTTTTAATAATAACTATCACTATACTGATCAAAATTGTGTGGTTCTTGTTTTTTAGGATTCTACATTCAATATAAAACATTTCATTAGAAGGTACCATGAGCCAATTCTTCCATTTGAAGGGTCATATGGTCCTCACAAACAAGACCGAAGAATCTATGAACAAACTGGACCAGCCGTGAAGATTGATTTACTGGGCTCAATCAAGAAGTCCGAAAATATTAACTCCCCTCAATAATTTGGGGGACAATACATGTCATCTTGGATAAAAATTTCAAGGCCCAAATCTAAGTACAAGGGTCCCAAATGAAGCTTTAAAGTACAGCCCACCATTCTGGATGAGAATTAAAATCAGTATAGTATGTATGACATATATCATGATATAAGAATCAAATAGATATGAGATTTTTCGGTGTGAATGAGGAGATACAGTCGGCCGACTTGGTTGAATAACCCATTCGGATTTGAAGGCATCTTTATATTGAAAAACCATATAACATTCTAGGCTTCAAAAATATTGGATTGAAATGGATAGTTTTACTTTGTTTAATCAACTGGCCTTAACGTTTGATCCTTAGATCTAAATGACTCCAAATTTTTAGAGTATTCGGAAAACGTTATTATATACAACATTGAAGAAGGAGATTTCTCGATATTCGGATGTCTTGATGTCCATATATGCGAGCCAAGTGGAGGGGTATTTCTTGAATGTAAACAGCCCACCACCTTGGGCTACAAATACATCCCCTCCTCTCCTTTCAAAAGAGTTGGCATTTCAAAAGAGGGGAGAACATATTGGCACAACCAAGGCCTTTCCAAAGGCTTTTTAGGATCTTCCATACTCAATTTTTCACTTGAGAGACCTTTCCTCCTCTCTTTGTTTTCACTTAATTTCGTGTTCTCCGTTTTTGTAATTTTGTAAGTCTCTTTCTTTGTAATTCTGTTTTAATGCAAGTTACTTATTCAATATCTCTTATTATCATCCACCTTCTATAGTTTAATATTTATGTTATTAAAATAGTTTAAATTAAGTTGAATCCCCTTCCATTATTTTGCTTCCTCATTCAATCTAAAATCCATTTTTAATTTTCTTCATCGTTTGTGTGTGTGTTCGGCGCACTACTATTATCTTGTCCCTTTCATTTTCTTCCCTTTATAATTCATCACCATAATCAGTATTACCAGATCAGTAATCATTTTAATGGCTGGGTAAATCTTTAATTGGGGTGAGTTATAATTTATGTATGTTAAGTGATTGAGAGCTTTTGCTCGACGAATGTTTTTAAATTAATATTGCGTATGTTGAACTTTATATGTCATGGATTAATGACATGTTTTGTTTAATATGTGAATTTCATGGAATATTGGAACCAAAAATACACTACCATAAACAATTAATGGTAATGATTAGAAACCTAAGTTAATTTACGGCTTGGATTAAAGCTTTAACACTAGGGAATTCCGATCAAAATCATCTTGTGACATGTGTGTTAATTTAATACAATATAAAGCAGTGCTAAAGGATATCACAAGCTTAACTACCTAATGATGAACTCACCCCAATCTTTATCAATTTTTTAAATCAAACATCATACACAAATTATTTCATAAGCTCTGCAAACAAACCCCCCAATCAGAATACAATTCACTAAAAACAAACGACTATTTCAAAGTATCATCGCCGAGAATTCGACCTGAGTGCTGCTATACTCATTAGTAGAGCATCGGAACCTTGACCGGTTGATAGACGAAAATCGGCCGTGAATTTCAAATGGTGTTGTTGCCGAGGTTGGTGCTTTATGTATTCATTAGTTTCTGGTTATTGTAAAAAAACCCAAAAAAACAAAATTTAAAAAAAAAAATTGAAAAAAAAATCACAAAGAAAAACCCATCTGCTCATAAAAATCATAAACTAAAAAAAACACAAAGAAAAACTCGTCTTCCCCTTTATTCCAAAATATCTCTGAATTCCCAGTAGCTTCCCAAACAATCCCTTGGATTTTTTTGACCCTAATAATGAGTGAACACTTATCCAACATAGGAGGAACATAAGAGATATTAAAAAAAATCAAGAACCAGTCCTCATCCAACCAGTTGAAATTGAAATGGACAATCATAGGGAAAAAACCCTAAAAGAACTCTCTGCCCCTGATATAAATTACCAACTTCTTGGTATTCAATATCAAAACATAGAATGTGATTTCAAACTCAAATAGGGTTTGATTCATCTTCTCCCTCATTTTCATGGGCTAGCCGGTGAGGATCCACATATTCACCTTAAAGAGTTCCAAGTAGTGTGCTCTACCATGAATCCTCAAAGGGTTTCTGAAAAAAAAATCAAACTCTAAGCATTCCCTTTTTCCCTAGCTGACACTGCTACGTCATGGCTCTACTACCTACCTCCTGGATCCATAACCACATGGAATGACATGAAGCGGATTTTCTTAGAAAAATTCTTTCCTGCTTCTCGTACAGCTTCTATCCAAAAGAAAATAAGTGGTATTCTTCAGTTCCCAAGTGAATCACTTCATGAGTACTGCGAGAGGTTCAAAAATCGTGTTGCAACATGCCCACATCATCAAATCCCTGACCAACTCTTGATCCAATACTTCTATGAGGGGTTATTGGATATGGATAGAACTCTCATAGATGCCGCAAGTGGTGGTGCTCTTGTTGATAAAACTCCTACAGCTACAAGAGATCTCATAAGTAACATGGATGCAAACACACAACAATTCCATACTCGAGCACATGTTCATGTCAAACAAGCCCAAGATAATCAATCATTTGAACCGAACAAAATGACCGAGTGGATGAGTGAACATACAGTTCTTTTGCGACAACTAGCAGTGGATACCAAATCCCCAACCTCGTCTTCTCTGAAATCAAGGTTTCATGGACCTGTCAAAAACTATGGAATCTGCAACTCTCCATCTCATCCAACTGACACATGTCCACAACTTTAGGAGGATCAACCCAATTCATCTTGACCAATGGGGCTCAATGCAGCATATGCTAAGCAGAATACCAACCCTCAAATATCAGGTCAGTTTGTTAGAATCTTTAACCAACCTCACTCCGAGCCCTTCTCTTCGTCCTATAACAAAGGCCTTAGGTATGGTAATCACATATCTCACCCCCCTCAATTCCCTCATCAAAACCCAAACCGATTCCAATATGGTCAAGGTGGTGGTAACTTCCATCAACCTTATCCTTTTTTCCTCAACCTCAAAGAAACAATCCTCCTCCTAGATTCCATTATCCTAGTGAGCCTTCCCAATTCCAAAACCAATACAATCGATTTCCCAAGAACCAAAATCAAGTAAATACCAACCAGGGACAAGAATCTTCTTCCAAAAAACAATGGGAAAGTGCAGTGGAAGATCTTGCCTACTTCACCCTTTCTAGACTTAAAAACATTGAAACTCAAATAGGTCAACTTGCATCCCATTTGAGCCAGAAACAATAATCAAATTCTTCCCAACTCCCAGCTCAACCATTACCCAACCCCAAGGGTAATGTAGGTGCAATTTCACATAGATCATGAAAGCAACTTGATATGCCTCAAGATAAATCCTCAAACCCTCCTTTGAATGTTGACCTAGAAAATGAAAAGAAAACGAAATTTTAAAAGGAATCTAAATCCATTCCATCACCTCCTTCCATTCCACTTAGGAACCCAATTCCCTTTCCTGAAGTTGTTTCTAAGACAAGGAAGTCCTTTGAACCTGATCCTGAAATGCTTGAAATTTTTAGACGTGTTGAAGTCAACATTCCCCTCTTAGATGCCATAAAAGAAATTCCTAAGAATGTGATGTTTCTCATGGAGTTGTGTACCCATAAGAGGAAACTTAGGACCTTTGAAAATGTTTCCACCCAGCAATCCATACCCATTAAGTGCAATGATTCAGGTACCTTTATGGTTCCATGCCAAATTGGAAGTTCCAACTTTGATGATGCACTCATATACCTAGGATCCTCAATTAATTTCATGCCCAAATCCATATTCTCCAACCTTGGTCTAGGTCCCTTGCACCCAACGGGTGTTGTCATTCAGTTATCCAATCGAAGCATATCTAGTCCTGAGGGAACAATTGAGGATGTCCTTGTCTGAGTCAATGATCTTATCTTCCCTGCTGATTTCTATTTTCTTGACATGGAAGGTGAGATGAACTCTTGTCGTTCTCCCCTAATTCTAGGAAGACAATTCCTCATGACTACGAGAACCAAGAATGATGTCCATTCATGCATCTTATCCATGGAATTCGGTGACCAACTGGTCAAGTTCAACATTTTCCAAGCCATGTGATACCCATCTGAGGATCACTCTACATTCTCAATCCATGCTTCTGAGGACACTTCTAAGATTCAATTGAACCCCAATCCACCATGTTCTTCATGTTCTAATGACAAAGGATCTTCTAAAATGTGCACTATGATTAACCAAGTCATAAATGGTGACATTGATGTGGACCTCTCAATCATAGACTCCATAAATCTAGAGGAACATGAAAAATCTCTTGAATCCCACATCAACTCTGATCTCTACTGCTCCACCTTAGACAGTATTAAGGAAAATGAATCTGAAGCAACTGAAGTCCCTGCATCCATTCCTGAGATGTCTAAACCACAAATGAGAGATGATACTGATCTAAAACTGCTTCCTGAACAACTGAAATATGCATTCTTCTTCCATGATCTCACATATCCTGTCATTATCTCTACCACACTTACTGAAACCGAGGAGTCCAAACTTGTTCATGTGTTAGAGGAAAACAAAAAGGCCTTATGTTGGACCCTAGATGACATACCAGGAATCAACCCTACCCTTTTCATGCATCACATCCATCTTGAGGAATCATCCAACCCAATTAGACAACCACAAAGAAGACTCAATCCACTCATCCTTGAGGTAGTTAGGGAAGAGATCACCAAGCTTCTTCAAGCTGGTATTATCTACCCAATTTTTGATACTGAATGGGTTAGTCCAATTCAAGTTGTACCTAAGAAGGGTGGGATAACTGTTGTCACAAATGAACATGGAGAGGTAGTCACAACTCGAGTGAATAACAAATGGAATGTGCCCATCGACTATAGGAAATTTAATTTTGAAACCTGAAAAGATCACTACCCTCTTCCATTCCTTGATCAAATTCTAGAAATATTGGACAGAAAGTCACACTATTGCTTTCTTGATGGATACACTGGCTATTTACAAATCCCAATCGCAACTCAAGACCAAGAAAAGACTACTTTCACATGCCCCTTTAGAACATATGCATATAGAAGAATGCCTTTTGGACTTTTCAATGCTCCTGCAACATTCCAGAGGTGTATGATGAGTATCTTTTCTAAATTCATTGAACACTGCATGGAAGTCTTCATAGATGACTTCACCATTTATGGTGATTCATTTGAATCTTGTTTGAATTCACTCTCTCTTGTCCTCCAAATGTGTGTCAAGTGTAACTTTGTGTTAAATTTTAAAAAATGTCACTTCATGGTTGCAAATGGGATTGTTCTAGGGCACATAGTTTCAAAAGATGGTATTGAAGTCGATCCTGCCAAAATTGATGTGATCCAATCACTTCCTGAACCCAACTATGTTCGAGACATCCGTTCATTTCTCGGTCATGCTGGTTTCTATCAGAGATTCATCCATAACTTCAGAAAAATTTCCATCCCACTCACTTGTTTTCTCCAAAATGATGTCACTTTCCATTTCAATTAGGTTTGCAAGAGAGACTTTGTTGAACTCAAAACTGCTCTAACATCTGCCCCAAAAATCCAACCTCGAGATTGGACCTTACCCTTTGAGTTAATGTGTGATGCTTCTGATAGAGCATTTGGGGTTGTTCTTGGTCAAAGAAGAGAAGAGATTCCTCATGTCATCTATTATGACTCAAAAACATTGGATGAAACTCAATCTCACTACACTGTCACTAAAAAGGAACTTCTAGCAGTGGTTTTTGCCTTAGATAAATTCCGACCCTATCTCCTAGGTGCCAAAATCATAATCTTCACAGACCATTCTTCTATAAAGTTCTTACTCAAGAAATGTGATTTCAAATCGAGGCTAATAAGATGGATCCTAATACTCCAAGAGTTTGAACTTGAAATAAAAGATAGACCAGGAAAAGAAAACCCTATTGCTAATCACTTGAGTAGAATTTCTAATTCTTCTCAATATGAAATCATCGATCCTAAATTCTCCACTGAGCACCTTTCATCTCTCACTCCAAAAATACCATGGTATGCCCCAATTGTAAATTACTTGGTTTTTGGGGTTTTTCCTGAAATTTTTTCTAAAGAACAAAAAATGAAGTTGAAAAGTGATTCAAAATACTAATTTGGGAAGAAAATAAACTTTGGAAAACATGGGAAGACATGGTAATTAGAAGATGTGTTGAAGAAAATGAGAATTCTTACATCTTAGAATTCTGTCCCTCACTTCCCAGAGGTGGCCACTTTGGACCACAAAGGCCCTCCTGAAACGTCCTAGACTCTGGATTTTTCTAGCCTTCACTCTTCAAGGACTTACATGAGTTCTGTCAATCATGTCCCACTTTCCAAAAGTTTGGCACAATCTCCAAAAGAATTGAAATGCCCCAAAATCCTTTAATCTTTTGTGAAATCTTTGATGTTTGGGGCATCGATTTCATGGGACCATTTCCCCCTTCCAATGGATTCTCAAACATTATTCTTGCGGTAGATTATATTTCAAGGTGGGTTGAGGCCAAACCCACTAGGAAGGATGATGCTCATACTATTAGTGAGTTCCTAAAGACCCACATCTTCCAAAGATTTGGCACACCACGTGCCTTGATCAGTGTCTTAGGAAGCCATTTTTTAATTGAACCAAGGAAGCTCTTCTGAAAAAGAATGGGGTTGTACATAAAACATCAACTGCATATCACCCTAAAAAAACGGAATGGCTGAACTCTCTAATAGAGAAGTGAAAATGGTACTTGAGAGAATTGTTATTCCCACCAGAAAAGACTGTCCTGAGAGACTTGGTGAATCCCTTTGGGCTGATCGAACTGCCTATAAAACACCCATTGGGATGTCTCCTTTTATGCTAGTTTTTGGTATAGCATGTCACTTACCAGTTGAAATCAAACATAAGTATTTTGGGCTGTGAAAACCTGTAATTTTGATTGCGAAAAATCTGGTGAAGAAAGATTGTTGCAATTGGTTGAACTGGAGGAGCTTCGACTTGATTCTTATGAGAATTCTAATCTCTACAAAGAAAAATCCAAGGCACTCCATGATAAACACATCCTTAGAAAGGTATTTCATGAAGGTGAAAAGGCAATGCTCTTCAATTCTCGATTTTGGCTTCACCCAGGTAAGCTTAATTCTCGTTGGGAGGGTCCTTTCGTTATTACTAACGTTTACCCATTTGGTGCAGTACAAGTCCAAGACCCCTCTTCCAAAAAGACATTCACGGTTAATAGACATCGGCTAAAGTATCACCATGAGAGGATGCACAATCTTGGATCAACATCGACTTCCACTGGCTCCCCAACTTCTCTAGCTGACCTACCACTAGATGGAGAAGGCGACCTGCCAAATCCAAACCAGGGGGCACCTCTTTCCATTTAACTCTCTCTATCTCTTCCTCTCTCTACCTCCTTATTTTTCGTCTCTCTTTAATTTTTTTTACCACTTTCTTTTTCAAAACATATCTTTTTCACTTTCTAATTTTTGTGGTTGTATCTTTATAAAAAAACAAAAAATATAAAAACCTAAAAAACTAAAAAAACCAAGAAAACAATCACTTAAAAAATAAAAAAAAATTAAGGATTCATGCTTACTCACTATAGAGTTTTGAAATTTTGTACAACCATTTTGGGGAGTTAACAGACCTTTTTTCATCTCAAATGTAACACCCTGAGCTTCCACGATACGCTTCTCATTCAATAATGCAATGGCTTGCATTGTACGCAACTTCGAGTTCTAAAACACCGCGACTAATCAAAGTAGCCGTTATGAATAGTAATAACCACATTTTAAAATTATATAAATTTTATATTTCAAAATGGACTTCATTTTTGGATTCGGAATATTGAAATTAGCCTATGTTGAATTTTTGGTATTTTTCTGAGAACTTCTAATTTTTTATGAATTGTGAAAAATACTTAAAAACAACTTTTTTAATCAAAATAATTTATAGTGATAAATTATACTATTTAGTGGTTTTAAAGTATAATTAGAATATATTTTTACCATTTTATCCAATGGTAGTCATTAGAATTAATTTAACATTGAAATTGGACATAAACAATTGCCAATCTTTTGATATAAATTGTTTCTTAAAAACACGCTATTTGTTGTGACAGCGGGAATTAATTATAAAATTAATTAATGCAACTTATATGTTTGTAATTTTTTAAAATATACATCATTTTTGAATTCGGAATATCAATTATAGCTTAGGGTGAAATTTTCGCATTGTTCTGAAAAACTTCAATTTTTGATGAATAGTGAAACCACTAAGTGGTAGTTAAATAACTGATTTTTCGTTTAAATGAAATATTACCACATCTGTGATTTTATTTTCAAAAATCCGAGATACATGGTTGTCATTAAGAAGTAAAATTTGGTTCAATGAGATCAAAATAATTTTTTATGAATAGAAACTTTTCAGTTCTTAATCGCGATTAGAGGTAATTAGTGTAGTTTAAGCTAAAAATAATTTTTTAATAATATGAGATGAGCTTGACACATGTCATACCCTCATTTGATGTGCCATTTCCGACCAATAAAATCCATTTTTCAACTTGGGGATCCCATGGAGCCACTTTAGTTGGAAAATGACATAAATACCTTTTATTTAATGTTAAAGTAAAAAATGACACAAACATGAAATGTTTTACTAAAACAATTTTTACATGGGGTTATACAAGTCATATTTTTGACTATAAGTAGTAATTTGAAAGATAAAAAGATTTCCTACATCATAGTAGTTTTTTTATAATTTTTATACATTAAATAAATTAAATTATGTATGACATCATTATGATGCAGCGATGAACTCATTATTTAACAATTTTATAAAATGAAAAGATAATGTACAATCCAAGGCTTACACTTGTCCAAAGACTATTGGATGGGTAGATTTAGAACCCGTATCACCTTAGCCACGAATTATATAAGTGTGGCACCTTTAGAATCCGAAAAGCATTGTATAATAATGTAAAATTTCCTTACTTTCCAAGAGTGCCCCTCCTCTCCTCTTATAAAAGGCCCCCACCTCTACCACCTCATTCACACTTTCAAGCCATTTGGCTCGGCCAAACTCTGCCCAAATACTCTCCCAACTTCCCCCTCTTACTCCTAGAAGCCTCAATTTGGTCATAACGCTTCCCAAGGAAGCCTTTGGCTCAAATCAAAAAGAGTTACCCGATTTTGAGGTAATGTCTTCTCTAATGTTGTTTTGTTTTATTTTTCTTCTCCAACCCCATAAACTCTTTTTAGTCATTTCTTTTGTAACAACACGAGTATCCTCAATATAATAGGATGTTTTTATAAGAAGAATTCTAGCTACACTTACACACACCTATATCTAATGGTTAAAGAACATACGGTTTCTGTGGATGGCGAATTTCTGCCTCACGAAACGATGATAGTTCAACACTCATATAACACCTTCAAAGGTGGCCATTAAGATGTCACTATATTTATATAGGATATATAATATGTTTTTGTTTTACTTAAGGTTCTGTATTTTTCATTTATGGCATACCTTTATTATTTCCATTATGGGTAAATGCGATATTTTCATTTTAGGAAGTGCGGACTACCGCCCCCTCAAAGTGATTTGAATAGTTAATGCCATATGTGGGATGTATAAAGGATGGAGTAAATGATATTATATATGATTTTATACTGGAATTATAATATACCTTTATATAATTATGATTTCATTAAATATGAAATAGAAATGAAAGTAGCGTTCATGCGTACGTACGGCTTACCATCTCCATGAACGGTGCATTTCATTTCTTACCTCTAAACGTTATGGAATATTATAAATGAATGTATACACTGGATATATATGAGATATATGATATCTATATCATGAATATGATTCTGGATATAATGGATATATCACCACATGAACAACTTGTAATTATAAGAATGTTATTTTTGACTCAAGTACCTAAGATCGACAAAATGACCGTTATAAACTTAAATAATTACATAATGTTCATAACATGGTAAGAAGGGATATAAAAGGAATAATGAACATGAAAAAGGTTCTTATGTAAATAGAAATTAACTCTAGTTTATTATTCAGGAGGTTAAAGAATGGTCGAGTCAGGACAGGATGCAAGGTAAGGGAACTTCTTAACCCAATTTTGATTCTTTGGGTTAATCTCCTACTTTCAAATTATGTCATGATATTATTATGTCTTATTTGGTATTTTTACTTTTTTATGTGTAACTATAGTGAATACACATAATAAATCTATTTTATTTTAAAAATGATCTTTTTAAGGACTTCATCTCAATCTCCTTTCATTGAGTCATATTTGGTTTTATACACAACTTTCTTTTATATGGTGTATAAACCCCTTTGACTTTTATGTTTATTCAAAAGGAATATTTTTTATACGAAGATTTTTACTAAACGACAAAGAGGGAATGTTTTTCTTTCCATATGTATGCGGCGACAACGACTTCTCCGCCTCCGTGACCATTATTTGAGTTTCGGCTTCCTCTACAAGCCATACCTTTTTTTAAAAGAAAAATAAATACCATGTTTTACCATTCTTTTATTTTGGTATTGAAAATGGTTTTGAAAGTGTTTTTATTATATCAATGTGTTGTATTGATATATTGTGATTTAAATTTGGAAATGTTATGTTTCCTTTATGCATGTTTAATGTGATACGATTATGTTATGATTTATGATATGTTTAAACCTATTCATATGAGGAATGCATTAGACTTAATAAGTGATGGGTGGAGCCCGCTATAGCTCCTCGATGCATCGGCAGGTCTCATGAGACAAACTAGTGTCTTGGCACGAGGCCTTGACAAAATCTTATTTTTGGTCTTGGCACGAGGCCTTGACTACGTGGTTATGATAGTATGTCATTATGCATTCCATCATTTATAATGTGGTTATTGATATTGCATGTGATTATTCGACCAGTAGAATATCCATGTGAATAAGTAAATGGCATTATCTCATTTTACTTTTACCATATTATGTTGAAGTTCATGTTTAAAAGGATTTTGTTTTAGTTATACATTGCCTTAAATGTTAATGTTTATTTATGAAAGCTTCTGCAATATTGTTAACCTTACTGAGCATCTGAGCTCACCCCTTTCAATGTTTTAATATTTTCCAAGATGTGAAGAAGTATTTTATGAATGAACTGCAGGGATTATCATAAGAGGATATGCGTGTGGTCTATGGAGACTTTGTTATTGTAGTTTTTCACTTTATGATGTAATGTAATGTTTATGAATGTGTCTAGTGTTTCCAAGGCTACTAAACTAATCGGTATTTCGAGACTTGATCTTTTGTGATCATGCCAATGTTACAAAGTAATGCACCGACTCCGGGTAGCTGGGGTCGGGGCGTTACAGTTGGTATCAGAGGAAGTTTAGTACTAACCTTGGAAGCTAGATTTAGATAAACTCTGATTAGAGCACATAGCCCGAAGATAGACTTTGAGGATTAGTATAGAAGAACTTCCTAGAATTTTGGTATTATAGAGATTTTGTAAGTTTTCCGGGCAATACATCCCTGTCTGGATACGAGCAGGTAGAGGCGGCTCTGGCACAGATGTACCTAGGGGTAAAACCCGAAAACACCACTTCGAGCTAGACTCGAACGGGAACTGGTGCACGACAACGGGCGTTGCTTCACTCTTGGTTACGACACTCCCGGGGGATATGATTAGGATAATTCTTATTTCTTTACAAACCACTATGAAGGGTTATAAGTATATACTTCCTCAAAAAAACTTTTTTTTATGATTATGTATTATATCCATATAATAGTTCAATTAGTGTTAAGTGTTTTACAAGTACAGAATTATGTATTTTGATTCATAAACTAATCTAGTTTATGCCATTGTTTAGAAATGGCACCTAGTGGAAGGAATGAAATTCGTATCAATGCACGCACTTCGTGTAGGGATTGCCCTCCTTCTCAAGATAGTTATTGTGGATCTGGAGATACAACTGGTGCTGATCAACTTATTACCATACTGGGACAACTCACTCAGGTTATGAATAATAACCTTATGTGTATGGAGCACCCTGATCCGCAACGTGGAGGATCAATGTTAGACCTCTTCATGAGGTAACAACCACCAACATTTAATGGGGGTACAAATCCGTTAGTAGTTGAGCAATGGATAAACTCTTTAGAGAAAATATTCCACGCCTTGGGGAGTAGCGAAAGGGAGAAGGTTATCATGGCAGTTTACCGCCTCACTGGAGATGCCGATCAATGGTGGTCATTGATTCAAAATACATAGGAAGATGATGACGTATCAAATATGTAGTGGAGGGAGTTCAAAGAGCTTTTCTTAGAAAAATACTTTCCTCGTGACCATCGAGCAGATATGGAAAGGCAATTTCTGAGTCTGAGACAAAAGGAGGATGAGAATGTCGCAAAGTATGAGGACAACTTTACATGGTTGGCGAGGTATGCTGCAGATTATAGACTTAACCCAAGAGGTAGGATTGATCGTTTCGTTGATGGGTTAAAACCATTTCTCCGTAGAGCTTTAGTATCACAATCTTTCTCAACATACGAAGATATTGTCTCATGTGCTATCAAGACAGAAAAGGAATTCTCTAAGTCTTATGACAACAAAGTAAAGCAAGAGAAGAAGAGAACGGTGGAACAAGAGATAGATAAAGGGAAAAAAGGAAAGAATGATTTTCCATTATGTGATAATTGTGGGAAGAATCACCCTGGTACTTGCCTAAAAGGAATGGTAGTTTTTTATAAATGTGGAGAAAAAGGTCACCAGGCACGTGATTGCAAGGGAAAGAAAGAGGCTATCAATGTTGAATGCTACAATTGTAGGGAAATGGGGCATTATGCAAATTAATGTCCTAAGCGTCAGGGAAACTTACCTCAGAAAAGGCCAAGGGATCAAGGACAATCTTATGTTGTTACTACAGTTGAAGCGGAATAATTAATGTATTGGTGCTTTTGGACTCATGGATTATATTCTGGTTATTAGAATAATGTGATATATATATAAGGATTGTACTACAGTACATTTTGATTTCATTAAGGTTTTAATATGATGAAGGTAATCATATTTTAGTAAGTGACAATAAGAGAAACTTTACTTTGTTTGGGGAATCTGATAAATTGATTTTGGAATTAAGAGACCTTTTAGAGGAAGTCTGGACAGAGGTATTTTGGATAACTATAAAGGTTGGAGTGGATTAAGTTAATATTTGGATAGTATTGCTTAAGGTTAAAAAATTTATGAAAATTATTTTTGGAATATTATAATACTATAGTTTTAGGAAAAGGACAACCTGCAGGGTGGGGCATAACCCGTCGCGTCGGACAAAGCTGCAAGAATCGAACCCACAACCACAGTGCGACAGGCCTTTATTTCCAACCACTAGCCTACAGGAAGTCCCTGGTTATTACAAAATAATTTTACTAATCTCAATGGTATGTGTTAATATTTGGAACTTTATACAATTAGGATAAGTATAATATTTTTGAGTTCTATTCTCTTTTTGAGTGAAAGATGAGTTGAAGGTTGAAACTCTAATTGTCAAGCATAAATATATATATACCTATCTCTCATTCAATGAATAAATTAATTCTTAAACTTTAGTAAAGGGATATTAAAACAAAAAAAAGTGTTATCCTAATACCTTATGTCTTGTTGAACTGATGATATTTTAAATCAACATAGATTGAAGGCTTTGAGGCCCTCAATTTGATAGTTGATTGTGATTGATGACCTCAATCACTCCCTACAAATATTTATGTTTTTCCTCCAATTATATGTCTCTAATTGCCACCAATTTTCTCCTTATCGAGATCATAATTTGGTGGTGACTTTCTTATTTCCATTTCCCTCTTATTAAGGCTAAATTTTATTAGTCTTATTTCCGATGTGGGTTTTCTACAAAGGTATTTTCTCTTTTCAAACTTTTATTTGCAAAGAAAAAATTTCAAATTGCAAGGATGCAATTTATTGAAGGAGGGGAGAATGTAACACCCCGAGCTTCCACGATACGCTTCTCATTCAATAATGCAATGGCTTGCATTGTACGCAACTTCAAGTTCTAAAACACCGCGACTAATCAAAGTAGCCGTTATGAATAGTAATAACCACTTTTCAAAATTATAGAAATTTTATATTTCAAAATGGACTTCATTTTTGGATTCAGAATATCAAAATTAGCCTATGTTGAATTTTTGGTATTTTTCTGAGAACTTCTAATTTTTTATGAATAGTGAAAAATACTTAAAAACAACTTTTTTAATCAAAATAATTTATAGTGATAAATTATACTATTTAGTGGTTTTAAAGTATAATTAGAATATATTTTTACCATTTTATCCAATGGTGGTCCTTAGAATTAATTTAACATTGAAATTGGACATAAACAATTGCCAATCTTTTGATATAAATTGTTTCTTAAAAGCACGCTATTTGTTGTGACAGCGGGAATTAATTATAAAATTAATTAATGCAACTTATATGTTTGGAATTTTGTAAAATAGACATCATTTTTGAATTCGGAATATCAATTATAGCTTAGGGTGAAATTTTGGCATTGTTCTGAAAAACATCAATTTTTGATGAATAGTGAAACCACTAAGTGGTAGTTAAATAACTGATTTTTCGTTTAAATGAAATATTACCAATTTTGTGATTTGATTTTCAAAAATCCGCCGTACATGGTTTTCATTAAGAAGTAAAATGTGGTTCAATGAGATCAAAATAATTTTTTGTGAATAGTAACTTTTAAGTTCTTAATCGCGATTAGAGGTAATTAGTGTAGTTTACGGTAAAAATAATGTTTTAATAATATGAGATGAGCTTGACACATGTCCTACCCTCATTGTATGTGTCATGGCCGACCAAGACAATCCATGGGTCAACTTGGGGATCTCATGGAGCCACATTAGTTGGAAAATGACATAAATACCTTTTATTTAATGTTAAAGTAAAAAATGACACAAACATGAAATGTTTTACTAAAAAAAATTTTACATGGGGTTATAAAAGTCATAATTTTGACAATAAATAGTCATTTGAAAGATAAAAATATTTCCTACATCATAGTATTTGTTTTATAATTTTTAGACATTAACTAAATTAAATTATTTATGACATCATTATCGATGCACCGATGACCTCATTATTTAATGATTTTAATAAAATGAAAAGATAATGTAAAATCCAAGGCTCACACTTGTCCAAAGACTATTGTATGGGTAGATTTCGAACCCTTATCACCTTATCCACGAATTATATAAGTGTGGGACCTTTAGAATCAGAAAATCATTGTATAATAATGTAAAATTTGCTTACTTTCCAAGAGTTCCTCTCCTCTCCTCTTATAAAAGGCCCCCAACTCTACCACCTCATTCACACATTCAAGCAATTTGGCTCGTCCAAACTATGCCCAAATACTCTCCCAACTTCCCCATCTTACTCCTAGAAGCCTCACATTGGACAGAACTCTTCCCAAGGACGCCTTTGGCTCAAATCAAAAAGAGTTACCCTATTTTGAGGTAATGTCTTCTCTAATGTTGTTTTGTTTTATTTTTCTTCTCCAACCCCCTACACTCTTTTTATTCATTTCTTTTGTAACAAAACCAGTATACTCAATATACTAGGATGTTTTTATAAGAAGGAGTCGAGCTACACTTACACACACCTACATCTAACGGTTAAAGAACATACGGTTTCTGTGGATGGCGAATTTCTGCCTAACGAAACGATGATTGTTCAACACTCATATAACACCTTAAAATGTGGCCATTAAGATGTCACTATATATATAGGATATATAATATGTTTATGTTTTACTTAAGGTACTGTATTTTTCATTTATGGCATACCTTTATTGTTTCCATTATGGGTAAACGCGATATTTTCATTTTAGGAAGTGCGGACTACCGCCCCCTCAAAGTGATTTGAATCGTTAATGCCATATGTGGGATGTATAAAGGATGGAGTGAATGATATTATATATGATGTTATACTGGAATTATAATATACCTTTATATGATTATGATTTCATTAAATATGAAATAGAAATTAAAGTAGCGTTAATGCGTACGTACGGCTTACCGTCTCCCTGAATGGTGCATTTCATTTCTTACCTCTAAACGTTATGGAATATTATAAATGCTTGTATATACTGGATATATATGAGATATATGATATCTATATAATGAATATAATTCTGGATATAATGGATATATCACCACATGAACAACTTGTAATTATATGAATGTTATTTTTGACTCAAGTACCTAAGATCGACAAAATGACCGTTATAAACTTAGATAATTACATAATGTTCATAACATGGTAATAAGGGATATAAAAGGAATAATGAACATGAAAAAGGTTCTTATGTAAATAGTAATTAACTCTAGTTTATTATTCAGGAGGTTAAAGAATGGTCGAGTCAGGACAGGACGCAAGGTAAGGGAACTTCTTAACCCAATTTCCATTCTTTGGGTTAATCTCCTACTTTCAAATTATGTCATGATATTATTATGTCTTATTTGGTATTTTTACTTTTTTATGTGTACCTATAGTGAATACACATAATAGATCTATTTTATTTTAAAAATGATATTTTTAAGGACTTCGTCTCAATCTCCTTTCATTGAGACATATTTGGTTTTATACACAACTTTATTTTATACGGTGTATAAACCCCTTTGACTTTTATGTTTATTCAAAAGGAATATTTTTTATACGAAGCGTTTTACTAAATGACAAAAAGGGAATGTTTTTCTTTCCGTACGTATGCGGCGACGACGACTTCTCCACCTCCGTGACCATTATTTGAGTTTCGGCTTCCTCTACAAGCCATACCTTTTTTTAAAAGAAAAATAAATATCATGTTTTACCTTTCTTTTATTTTGGTATTGAAAATGGTTTTGAAAGTGTTTTAATTATATCAATGTGTTTTATTGATATCTTGTGATTGAAATGTGGAAAGGTTATGTTTCCTTTATGCATGTTTTATGTGATACGATTATGTTATGGTTTATGATATGTTTAAACCTATTCATATGAGGAATGCATTAGACTTAATAAGTGACGGGTGGAGCCCACTATAGCTCCTCGAAGCATCGGCAGGTCTCATGAGACAAACTAGTGTCTTGGCACGAGGCCTTGACAAAACCTTATTTTTGGTCTTGGCACGAGGCCTTGACTATGTGGTTATGATAGTCTGGCATTATGCATTCCATCATTTAGAAAGTGGTTATTGATATTGCATGTGATTATTCGACCAGTATAATATCCATGTGAATAAGTAAATGGCATTATCTCATTTTACTTTTGTCATATTATGTTGATGTTCATGTTTAAAAGGCTTTTGTTTTAGTTATACATTGCCTTAAATGTTAATGTTTATTTATGAAAGCTTCTGCAATATTGTTATCCTTATTGAGCATCTGAGCTCACCCCTTTCAATGTTTTAATATTTTCCAGGATGTGAAGAAGTATTTTATGAATGACCTGCAGGGATTTTTAGAAGAGGATATGAGTGTGGTCTATGGAGACTTTGTTATTGTAGTTTTTCACTTTATGATGTAATGTAATGTTTATGAATGTATCTAGTGTTTCCAAGGCTACTAAACTAATCGGTCTTTCGAGACTTGATCTTTTGTGATCATGCCAATGTTACGAAGTAATGCACCGACTCCGGGTAGCTGGGGTCGGGGTGTTACAGTTTGTATCAGAGGCAGTTTAGTACTAACCTTGGAAGCTAGATTTAGATAAACTCTGATTAGAGAACATAGCCTGAAGATATACTTTGAGGATTAGTATTGAAGAAATTCCTATAATTTTTGTATTATAGAGATTTTGTGAGTTTTCCGAGCAATACATCTCTGTCTGGATACGAGCAGGTAGAGGCGGCTCTGGCACAAATGTACCTAGGGGTAAAACCCGAAAACACCTCTTTGAGCTAGGCTCGAATGGGAACTGGTGCACGAAAACGGGCCTTGCTGCACTCTTGGTTACGACACTCCTAGGGGATATTATTATTATAATTCTCATTTCTTTACAAACCACTATGAAGGGTTATGATTGTATACTTCCTCAAAGAAAACTTTTTTTAATGATTATGGATTATATCCATAAAATAGTTCAATTAGTGTTAAGTGTTTTACAAGTACGGAATTATGTATTTTGATTAATAAACTAATCTAGTTTATGCCATTGTTTAGAAATGGCACCTAGTGGAAGGAATGGAATCTGTATCAATGCACGCACTTCGTGTAGGGATTGCCCTCCAGCTCAAGATAATTATTGTGGATCTGGAGATACAAATGGTGTTGATCAACTTATTACCATACTGGGACAACTCACTCAGGTTATGAATAATAACCTTATGCGTATGGAGCACCCTGATCCACAAAGTGGAGGATCAATGTTAGACCGCTTCATGAGGCAACAACCACCAACATTTAATGGTGGTACAAATCCATTAGTAGCTGAGCAATGGATAAACTCCTTAGAGAAAATATTCCACTCCTTGGGGAGTAGCGAAAGGGAGAAGGTTATCATGGCAGTTTACCGCCTCACTGGAGATGTCGATCAATGGTGGTCATTGATTCAAAATACAAAGGAAGATTATGAAATATAGAATATGGAATGGAGGGAGTTCAAAGATCTTTTCTGAGAAAAATTCTTTCCTCATGACCATCGAGCAGATATGGAAAGGCAATTTCTGAGTCTGAGACAAAAGGAGGATGAGAATATCGCAAAGTATGAGGCCAACTTTACAAGGTTGGCGAGGTATGCTGCTGATTATATACGTAACCCAAGAGGTAATATTGATCGTTTCTTGATGGGTTAAAACCATTTCTCCGTATAGCTTTTGTATCACAATCTTTCTCAACATACGAAGATATTGTCTCATGTGCTATCAAGACAGAAAAGGAATTCTCTAAGTCTTATGACAACAAAGTAAAGAAAGAGAAGAAGAGAACGGTGGAACAAGAGACAGATAAAGGGAAAAAGGAAAATAAGGATTTTCCATTATGTGATAATTGTGGGAAGAATCACCCAGGTACTTGCCTAAAAGGAATGGGAGTTTGTTATAAATGTGGAGAAAAAGGTCACCAGGCACGTGATTGCAAGGGAAAGAAAGAGGCTATCAATGTTGAATGCTACAATTTTAGGGAAATGGGGTATTATGCAAATGAATGTCCTAAGCGTCAAGAAAACTTACCTCAGAAAAGGCCAAGGGATCAAGGGCAATCTTATGCGGTTACTACAGTTGAAGCGGAATAATTAATGTATTGGTGCTTTTGGACTCATGGATTATATTCTGGTTATTAGAATAATGTGATATATATATAAGGATTTTAATACAGTACATGTTGATTTCATTAAGGTTTTAATATGATGAAGGTAATCATATTTTAATATGTGACAATAAGAGAAATTTTACTTTGTTTGGGGAATCTGATAAATTGATTTTGGAATTAAGAGAACTTTTAGAGAAAGTCTGGAAAGAGGTATTTTGGATAACTATAAAGGTTGGAGTGGATTAAGTTAATCTTTGGATAGTATTGTTTAAGGTTAAAAAATTTATGAAGAATATTTTTGGAATATTATAATACTATAGTTTTAGGAAAAGGACAACCTGTAGGGCGGGGCATAACCCATCGCGTCGCACAAAGCTGCAGGAATCGAACCCACAACCATAGTGTGACAGGCCTTTATTTCCTACCACTAGCCTATAGGAAGTCCCTGGTTATTACAAAATAATTTTACTAATCTAAATTGTATGTGTTAATATTTGGAACCTTATACAATTAGGATAAGTATAATATTTTTGAGTTCTATTATCTTTTTGAGTGAAAGATGAGTTGAAGGTTGAAACTCTAATTGTTAAGCATAAATATATATATACCTGTCTCTCATTCAATGAATAAATTAATTCTTAAACATTAGTAAAGGGATATTAAAACAAAAAAAGTGTTATCCTAATACCTTATGTCTTGTTGAACTGATGATATTTTAAATCAACATAGATTGAAGGCTTTGAGGCCCTCAATTTGACAGTTGATTGTGATTGATGACCTAAATCACTCCCGACAAATATTTATGTTTTTCCTCCAATTATATGTCTTTAATTTCCACCAATGTTCTCCTTATCGCGATCATAATTTGGTGGTGACTTTCTTATTTCCATTTCCCTCTTATTAAGGCTAAATTTTATTAATCTTATTTCCGATGTGGGTTTTCCACAAAGGTATTTTCTCTTTTCAACCATTTATTTGCAAAGAAAAAATTTCAAATTGCGAGGATGCAATTTATTGAAGGAGGGTAGAATGTAACACCTCGAGCTTCCACGATACGCTTCTCATTCAATAATGCAATGGTTTGCCTTGTACGCAACATCAAGTTCTAAAACACCACGACTAATCAAAGTAGTCGTTATGAATAGGAATAACCACTTTTTAAAATTATAGAAATTTGATATTTCAAAATGGACTTCATTTTTGGATTCGGAATATCGAAATTAGCCTATGTTGAATTTTTGGTATTTTTCTGAGAACTTCTATTTTTTTATGAGTAGTGAAAAATACTTAAAAACAACTTTTGTAATCAAAATAATTTATAGTGATAAATTATACTATTTAGTGGTTTTAAAGTATAATTAGAATATATTTTTACCATTTTATCCAATGGTGATCATTAGAATTAATTTAACATTGAAATTGGACATAAACAATCGCCAATCTTTTGATATAAATTGTTTCTTAAAAACACGCTATTTGCTGTGACAGCGGGAATTAATTATAAAATTAATTAATGCAACTTATATGTTTCGATATTTTTAAAATAGACATCATTTTTGAATTCAGAATATCAATTATAGCTTAGGGTGAAATTTTGGCATTGTTCTGAAAAACTTCAATTTTTGATGAATAGTGAAACCACTAAGTGGTAGTTAAAAAGCTGATTTTTCGTTTAAATGAAATATTACCACTTCTGTGATTTTATTTTCAAAAATCCGACATACATGGTTGTCATTAAGAAGTAAAATGTGGTTCAATGAGATCAAAATAATTTTTTGTGAATAGTAACTTTTAAGTTCTTAATCGTGATTAGAGGTAATTAGTGTAGTTCAAGGTAAAAATAATGTTTTAATAATATGAGATGAGATTTACACATGTCCTACCCTCATTGAATGTGTCATGGTCGACCAAGAAAATCCATGGGTCAACTTGGGGATCCCATGGAGCCACTTTATTTGGAAAATGACACAAATACCTTTTATTTAATGTTAAAGTAAAAAATGACACAAACATGAAATGTTTTACTAAAACAATTTTTACATGGGGTTATACAAGTCATATTTTTGACTATAAATAGTCATTTGAAAGCTAAAAAGATTTCCTACATCATAGTAGTTTTTTTTATAATTTTTAGACATTAAATAAATTAGATTATTTATGACATCATTATGATGCAGCGATGACCTCATTATTTAACGATTTTAATAAAATGAAAAGATAATGTACAATCCAAGACTTAAACTTGTCCAAAGACTATTGGATGGGTTTATTTCGAACCCTTATCACCTTATCCACGAATTATATAAGTGTGGGACTTTTAGAATCCGAAAAGAATTGTATAATAATGTAAAATTTCCTTACTTTCCAAGAGTGCCCCTCCTCTCCTCTTATAAAAGGCCCCCACCTCTACCACCTCATTCACACATTCAAGCCATTTGGCTCGACAAAACTCTGCCAAAATACTCTCCCAAATTCCCCCTCTTACTCCTAGAAGCCTCACTTTGGGCAGAACTCTTCCCAAGGAAGCTTTTGGCTCAAATCAAGAAGAGTTACCCGATTTTGAGGTAATGTCTTCTCTAATGTTGTTTTGTTTTATTTTTCTTCTCCAACCCCCTAAACTCTTTTTATTCATTTCTTTTGTAACAACACCAGTATCATCAATATACTAGGATGTTGTTATATGAAGGAGTCGATCTACACTTACACACACCTACATCTAATGGTTAAAGAACATATGGTTTCTGTGGATGGCGAATTTCTGCCTCACGAAACGATGATTGTTCAACACTCATATAACACCTTCAAAGGTGGCCATTAAGATGTCACTATATTTATATAGGATATATAATATATTTATGTTTTGCTTAAGGTTCTGTATTTTTCATTTATGTCATACCTTTATTGTTTCCATTATGGGTAAACGCGATATTTTCATTTTAGGAAGTGCGGACTACCGCCCCTCAAAGTGATTTTAATCGTTAATGCCATATGTGGGATGTATAAAGGATGGAGTAAATGATATTATTTATTATGTTATACTGGAATTATAATTTACCTTTATATCATTATGATTTCATTAAATATGAAATATAAATGAAAGTAGCGTTCATGCGTACGTATGGCATACCGTCTCCATGAACGGTGCATTTCATTTCTTACCTCTAAACGTTATGGAATATTATAAATGCATGTATATACTGGATATATATGAGATATATGATATCTATATCATGAATATAATTCTGGATATAATGGATATATCACCACAGGAACAACTTGTAATTATAAGAATGTTATTTTTGACTCAAGTACCTAAGATCGACAAAATGACCGTTATAAACTTAAATAATTACATAATTTTCATAACATGGTAATAAGGGATATAAAAGGAATAATTAACATGAAAAAGTTTATTAAGTAAATAGGAATTAACTCTAGTTTATTATTCAGGAGGTTAATGAATGGTCATGTCAGGACAGGACGCAAGGTAAGGGAACTTCTTAACCCAATTTCCATTCTTTGGGTTAATCTCCTACTTTCAAATTATGTCATGATATTATTATGTCTTATTTGGTATTTTTACTTTTTTATGTGTACCTATAGTGAATACACATAATAGATCTATTTTATTTTAAAAATGATCTTTTTAAGGACTTCGTCTCAATCTCCTTTCATTGAGACATATTTGGTTTTATACACAACTTTCTTTTATACGGTGTATAAACCCCTTTGACTTTTATGTTTATTCAAAAGGAATATTTTTTATACGAAGCATTTTACTAAACGACAAAAAGGGATTGTATTTCTTTCCGTACGTATGCGGTGACAATGACTTCTCCACCTCCGTGACCATTATTTGAGTTTCGGTTTCCTCTACAAGACATACCTTTTTTTAAAAGAAAAATAAATACCACGTTTTACCATTCTTTTATTTTGGTATTGAAAATGGTTTTGAAAGTGTTTTTATTATATCAATGTGTTGTATTGATATCTTGTGATTGAAATGTGGAAATGTTATGATTCCTTTATGCATGTTTTATGTGATACGATTATGTTATGGTTTATGATATGTTTAAACCTATTCATATGAGGAATGCATTGGACTTAATAAGTGACGGGTGGAGCTCGCTATAGCTCCTCGATGCATCGGCATGTCTCATGAGACAAACTAGTGTCTTTTCATGAGGCCTTGACAAAATCTTATTTGTGGTCTTGGCATGAGGCCTTGACTACGTGGTTATGATAGTCTAGAATTATGCATTCCATCATTATGAAAGTGGTTATTGATATTGCATGTGATTATTCGACCAGTAGAATATCCATGTGAATAAGTAAATGGCATTATCTCATTTTACTTTTGCCATATTATGTTGAATTTCATGTTTAAAAGGATTTTGTTTTAGTTATACATTGCCTTAAATGTAAATGTTTATTTATGAAAGCTTCCGCAATATTGTTATCCTTACTGAGCATCCGAGCTCACCCCTTTCAATGTTTTAATATTTTCCAGGATGTGAAGAAGTATTTTATGAATGACCTGCAGGGATTGTCAGAAGAGGATATGAGTGTGGTCTATGGAGACTTTGTTATTGTATTTTTTCACCTTATGATGTAATGTGATGTTTATGAATGTATCTAGTGTTTCCATGGCTACTAAACTAATCGGCCTTTCGAGACATGATCTTTTGTGATCATGCCAATGTTACGAAGTAATGCACCGACTCCGGGTAGCTGGGGTCGGGGCGTTACATCAAAAAAAAATTATTTTCATTAAGACTTTGGATAAATAATTTTGTGTCAAAACCAACACATTTTGAATGCTCAATTTTTGATTTGGAAAATTCTTTTACCGAACCGTGAGGAACAACATTTGCTTTCGTGCCAAGGACACTTATGGATATCTTTTCAAAATATGTGTTTTCACCCCCATTTGTGAGTCTTGAGTTTGTGGACCTTAGAGCTGAATTTACTACCTTAGTGTGTATTAATATGATAGAGGCATTTTGTTAACCACATGAGAATCACAATAGCCAAATATCCTCCCATTTCTATTACATTAATCATCCTTTTGAAAGACCCTTCAAGCCTATGAAAACCTTTTCATTGATAGCCACATTACAAGCCCAATACCTTTTCCCAACCAATATCAACATGGATTTTCATTGCATAATTTTTATTGAAATTTAAGTGTGGGGGGAATGGATTTCATTGTTTGGGTACCCTATTATTGATTTTCAACGAGTTATCATCTGCTTGAGGACAAGAATCCATTTCAGTTTGGGGGAGAGGTTGTCATTAAGTGTTCTTTGGGGAATATACTGAACTTACATTTATGTAATTTTGTAAATGTTATTGACAAGTGTTCAAGAAATGATGAAAAAAAAATCATTAAAAAATCAAAAAAAAATGAAAAAATGGGGTGTGTCTTGGGTAGGTCAAAAATAACTATTCCTAAACCTTTGATCTTGTTATAACTATTAAAATTAGTGTTGTGAGGAGATCAATCATGTGTTGGGTTATGAGTGTGAGATCTTTTCCAAGTTCCACTTTCGAGAAAACAAAGAAAAAAAAGGAGATGAAAAAAAAAGAACACTTGCATTATATTCTTATTCGGAGAAGTTCTATGTTTTGTAAATATTTCATCTTCTCATTACCATCAAATTTTATTCCTCTATTGTGTCTTTCTTCACACAATCATTCCCTTGTAAATATGTGTTTTCATTTCCTTCCATGTTTTATTTCAAAAAAAAATATGCATTGCTTTTTCTATGTTAGTATTTGAACCCTCTTATTCTCTCTCTTGGACATTATATTCCTACCGTCCCATAGCCACAGAAAAACTCCATTAAAAGACCTCTTGATTATTTCTCATGTTGGATAGGGATTGGAAGCTGGTAGCTCTTTTCAAACTCTAAGATTTTCACTTTTGCTGGGTGAAAGAGTGAACCTCCACAAATAAATTTTATCATCTTGAGAGGTGTGAGTTTTGAGTGTCAACATTTTCCATTTCTAAATTTGAGCATGAAAAAATGAATTAGGTTTGGAACATTGTTTCTGTAAAAACCTGTGGGGGATTTCAAAATGGATGAGTGAAATAGTCTAAACCTCCCCTGATTGGAGAAAACAAAATTTTATTATTTGTTGGTGAGTAAAAATGATTTTGTCATGTTTTTATATTTGTTCCACATGAGGACATGCACAAAACTAAGTGTAGGGGAGTTGATGTTATTAATATTTTCATTACTTATTATATACCCCCTTTACTTATTTTATATTAAATGTGCATAATTTGTGTTAAATGTTAATGTTTTAATATTAGGTATAATTTTTGAGCATTTTTAGAAGTAGTCCAATTGAGTCAGTTTAATGTATTAATAATAACTATCACTATACTGATCCAAATTGTGTGGTTCTTGTTTTTTAGGATTCTACATTAAATATAAAACATTTCATTATAAGTTACCATGAGCCACTTCTTCCATTTTAAGGTTCATATGGTCCTCACAAACAAGACCAATGAATTTGTGAACAAACTGGGCCAGCCTTGAAGATTGATTTACTGGGATCAATCCAGAAGTCCAAAAACATTAACTCTCCTCAATAATTCGGGGGACACTACATGTAATCTTGGATAAAAATTTCAAGGCCCAAATCTAAGTACAATGGTCCCAAATGAAGCTTTGAAATCCAGCCCACCATTCTGGCTGAGAATTAAAATCAGTATAGTATGCATGACATATCTCATGATGTAAAAATGAAATAGAGATGAGATTATTAATTGTGAAAGAGGAGATATATGAGTCAGACATTTTTGAAGAACCCATTCAGATTTGAAGGCATCTTCATATTGAAAAACCCTTTTACATTTTGGACTTCAAAAAGACTAGATTGAAATGGACAGTTTTACATTGTTTAATCAACCAGCCATAACATTTGATCCTTATGTCTAAATTACTCCAAATTTTGAGATTAGTCGTCGAAATTTAATATATAAAACATTGAAGAAAGGGATTTCTCGATATTCGGCTGTCTTGATGTCCATATATGCGATCCAAGTGGAGGGGTATTTCTGGAATGTAAACAGTCCACCACCTTGGGCTATAAATACATCCCCTCCTCTTCTTTCAAAAGGGTTGGCATTTCAGAAGATAAGAGAACATATTGGCATGACCAAGGCCTTGAAAAAGACTTGGGATGATCTTTCATACTCATGTTTTCACTTGAGAAACCTTTCCTCCTCTCTTTGTTTTCACTTAATTTCGTGTTCTTCGTTTTTTTAGTTTTGTAAGTCTCTTTATTTGTAATTCTATTTTATTTCAAGTTACTTATTAAATATCTCTTATTCTCATCCACCTTCTTTAGATTAATATTTATGTCCTTAAAATAGTTTAAATTCAGTCGAATCACCTTCCCTTCTTATGCTTCCTCATTCAATCGAAAATCCATTTTTAATTTTCTTCATCGTTTGTGTGTGTGTTCGGCCCACTACTCTTATCTTGTCACTTTATTTTTCTTCTCTTTATAATTCATCACCATAATCACTATTACCAGATTATTAATCATTTTAATGGCTGGGTAAATCTTTAATTGGGGTGAGTTATAATTTAGGTATGTTAAGTGATTGAGAGCTTTTGCTCGACGAATGTTCTTTAAATTAATATTGTGTATGTTGAACTTTATATGTCATGGATTAATGAAATGTTTTTTTAATATGTGGATTCCATGGATTATTGGAACCACAAATACACTATCATAAACAAGTAATGGTAATTATTAGAAACCTATGTTAAGTTACGTCTTGGATTAAAGCTTTAACACTTGGGAATTCTGATCAAAATCATCTTGTGACATGGGTGTCAATTTAATGAAATATAAAGCAAAGATCAAGGATATCACAAGATTAACTACCTAATGATGAACTCACCCCAATATTTATCAATTTGTTAAATCAAACATCATACATAAATTATTTCATAAGCTCTGCAAACAAACCCCCCAATCAGAATACAATTAACTAGAAACAAACGACTATTTCAAAGTATCATCACTGAGGATTCGACCCGAGTGTTGTTATACACATTAGAAGAGCACCGGAACCTTGACTGGTCGATAGGTGACAATCGGCCATGCATTTCACCTGCACTTGGAGTACCATTACTCCCGACGAGTTGTACCCCATTGTGAAGTTTTCCATGATCGCGTTCTGTGGAGCTCTTGCTAATCTTGATTTCAGTTTTCATGTGAGGACATAACGTGGATCCTTGATCAATCATGTAGGAATATTACCTTTGTCTCTCCTCTTTGTGTATCATGCGAGGTGGGTGTTCTATGGTCCCCCGACCCAGTTAATCAATTCTATAATGTTGATAATAACCGGTTAAATAATGGGGACTAGGATGTTTGTTAATGTTGTTACATGATTTTATCCATGCTTTCCCTATGATGTTGTTATGAATTGAATGGTCTTAGGCCTACTGAGAATCATGGTCGTTGGGGGCCTTTGTTTTCACACCTATGCTATGATATGTTTTATACTTTCTCTGGTGAATCATGTATGAATTGGTTGAACACTTAAACTCGGCTGTTGAATATGAATGACCATAACCTTGTGTGATCACCCTTGTTGAACTAAATAATATAAAAGAATGAATTATGAACGTTGGTCTGGTTTAGTTATGGATGGGTGAATAGCAGGTCTATGTTTTGTTATGGATGGGTTAACAACGAGGATGTGAATGGTGTTGGTGGAATAGCATGAGTTATTGTGTGGTTGTGGGGGTGTTTGGCAGCAGGGTTGTAGGTTGGGTTGTGAACATGAATAAAATTGGCAACTTAATAATGAACTGGGTTGAATAGTAATGAATTAATGTGTGATAACCAATGGTTTGTTGGGTTTTTCTTTGGTTCTAGTACTTTGAGGGATCTTAGTGATCCCTTTGTTATTGTGACATCACAAAAGAACCGGGCGTGAATGCTTAAATTACCCGATGGTTTTTCCTTCCCCCTTTATTGTTATTTCACCTGTTATTGTTCATGTCATTCACCTAGTAGTGAAGGGATTCACTCATACTAAACTGTTATGAAATGATAACTTGAATAGGTAAAATGGGAACTGTTTGTTGTGTGCCTGTTTTTTGAGGTAGCAGTGCTTGGGAACCTACTTGTATCTATTTGAGGAGCCATATTTTGGGTTGTGTGTTGGTATATATGTGTAATTTTATGTTTTGTGTTTACTTTCACCCCACCCATGTTGATCACTTAGTGTCAGACACCCCATCTCATGGGGAAGCTTGTTTCCCCTAGTTACTCTCTTCCTGCTCCCTCTTCCCTAGGCTGTGATAGATGGAGGAGACCATACACCCCAGGACTCTTCTGGTAGGTTTCTATTGGTGTGTTGTGAGGCCCAGGTGTGTACGGGCAGGGATGTGGATGTTTGTGGCCCAGTTGTGTGCGAGTAGGAAGAGCGTGGTCGCGTCAGTACGTTTTCTGTTATGGATGAGCAGCTAGCTAGTGGGGGAAATGGTGGTCCGGGGTACCCAAATGTTTTGTTCATCACTATTACCTTACTTCTTGTGTAATTCGGTGAGCATGTCCGGTGAGGTGGGATAGATATATTCCTTGATAGATGTTGGTTCTTCTGGTTCTCATGGGACTTTAGGATGTCTCCCCACTTGTGCATGAGAGCCTTAGGTTTTTCTATTGAGTATACTTTTTATGCTCACCCCATTTTTACTTTCAGGTATCTAGGAGGGATTCGGAGGCCATGCGGGCCCTTACTAGTCTGAATGTTGGAGTTTTTTTCATCGCTGTTGGATTCTTATTAGCCTTTTCCTTTCCTGTTTGGTATTGTACTTTGGAGTTCTTGTACTTTGTTCAGTTTTATTATTAAAACATTCATGTAGTTTGGTTTTTATATTGAGTTTTCTATTAATGGTGGTGTTTGGTTTTGACCCATTCTATCTCCCAATTCTAGTTAACTGAATATGGTAGTGCCTCCCATATTGTGAAAATGTTATACCCTTGGTGCTAGTCGCCACTCCGGGGCCTACTGGAGGTGGGACTCAAGGGTCATTATGTCATCTTTGACTAGAGGAAGTAAGGGTGGGGAACTTTGTCTCCCCTTCCATAGCCTTTCCGAAGGTGGGTCATGACATATAGTAAGAGGTTCCAGATTGACATACACATGACAGAGTGGTACCAGAAAAAAAGTTAGTAGAAATAGAGCTCTAGATAAACAGGTACTGAACGAAGAATTTCAAGAGAGCCAGGATTAGAAAAATAAGTTCTAGATAGATTCTTTCATGTATTGTTTTAAGTATAGAAGAATAATGTTGGACATATAGAAAGGAAAGTTTGAATAATTCAATATATATAGTGATAGACTATTGAAGATATTTGGGGAATAGTTATTTTATTGTTGTTAAAATTGTTTTATCATATTATCAATGTGAGGAGAACATATTCTATAGGATGTGTGGTCATAGATTATTTTTAGGAAATTCAAAGGACTGGCTACTCTTATTGAGTGGTGAACCTTATAAATTCTTTTATTCCAATTGGTGTTCTTGAGTTTTTTTATTTAGGGGATTAAATTCTCTTGAACTATTGTTAAAGTCTATGTTAAGATGGAAAAAAATAAAAAGGTAGACCAGTGATCCACCCCCACCCCCCAATGGTTACATAGATCCTAATTAGTCCTTTTATATGATCTATATTGTTGTTTATTTTTATTTTTTTTACTTCAATAGTTTTTTATTGATACTAGTTATCTTTAGAGGGTATCGTCTTTCCACTATCACACCTTGTACTCTGACTTCTAGTCTTTTTATTCTCACATTTGTGGAGAAACTTCTGAGTTCATGTCATATTCTGATCTGGTTACTGTAGAGTGTGTTAGGATGGGTTGATACAAAGTGGTATCATATAAAATTGAGATAAGATGATACCAAGTGGGTTTTATTTGATAATAGCGATTTTGGTAGATATATGTTTAAGTAAGTTTCAAAACATGGGATGAATTTCATGTTGTGTGCGTGTCCAACATAGGTATTGACTGTAGTTTAAGTTACAATAGGAACTGTGATTTTTTTAGATTTTTTTGTTATAGTCAAGTTATTTGATTATGATTAGTTGGTACTTGATGTTAAGGATTTATGTTTTGACCTCATGGATCTGATAGTCAATATCTTTTTATCATGCATCATTTTAATCATGTAGGGTTTGCATGATATTTTTGTTCCTACTTGTTATTTCTATATTGGTTCTAGAATGGAAAGGGGTGTTTCTGTTTAAAGTCACATTAACAATTTATAATATATTTTACCATAAATCATCTTTATGTAATTATAATCATCCATACCATGTATGTAATTTCATGTGTGATAAAAAATATGGATCTTATGTGTGTGTGTTTTGTTTTTTGTACCTGAACCTAACATGGGTGTGTGGGATCATGAGGCGAGATAGTATGAAACTATGGTGTAGAAGTAAGTATAAGTGATGCTGGATTATTTTTGTTGTTATAGATATACATATTTTTAATATATGTACTTTTATATCAATATCGTTCATGGTATTTAGTTTTTATCAAGATACCCCCAAGATGGCCTCTAGGGGATCATCGGGAAGAAAGAGATATAGTGACACCACGTTAAGCACTGGATGAGGCCCCTAAAGGTGAAGGTGATCATGAGAAATAAAAAGTGGTTCCATGGTAGGTAGGTCATGCAGAATGGGTAGTGGAGTTTTGGAAATCGAAGCATAACCATATCAATTTAAGCCTAGTGTGGGTTATACAGAGTTTTGATTGAGGATATTAGGGAGTTGATCCATCCAAGGCATACCTAAACTGATATTTCTAGTCACAACATCCTCCTGTGTTCAAGGGAAAGGGTGTATCCAATGAATCATATTCCAAGATTGATTTGGTAAGGATGATTTTTTATTAGATCGAGATGCCACCTATGTGGAGGGAATCATTTTATTCATATATGATCAGGTGACCAGTGAATCGCAGATGGAATATATATGTACAATCAGGTAGGAACAAGGGAATGACTTGGAAATATTTTGATCTAGTGTTATTTGACCACTTATTCCTCAAGATATTGAAGGTTAATAGAGCATGGAAGTTTCTGCACCTAGTGTAGGGAGATATTTCAGTCATGGAATAATAAAAAAGGTTCATAGATTTGTGGTGGTTTATACCAAAATTCGCAATATAGGATATCCCTGAGGTCTGGGGATTTTAGGATTGATTACATCATTATATTAGGGGTTATATTATTATCTTTAGGTTGACCTCATTTTCAAAGTTGGTGAATTGTGAAATGATATCAAATTTTATCGTAGAATATATTATTATTACGATTTATGTAGGGGTATTGGGTGATATTGGTAATTGATCTCTATGTAACTAAAAGTGGGGAACATAGGAGACCTAGTAGGGTAGCCATAGAATAGGATTTATGATTTCTCCTGAGGGTGGTTAATTAGTGGTGTGTTTATAGTGTATGAAATCAAGGCAGTATCAATCCCATTGTTAGTGGTTTTTTAAAGAGTTCCTATTCTATCCTAATGGAAAAAAAGAGGTTTTTTTAGATTACCACATAGTCAAATGAAGGTCATGGATCGAGTAAGACTTGGGTGTTTGAGGTAGCACTAGGATAGGCGCTTGGATTTGGTATTGAGGATTCATCATCACACATAGGTCATATTCATTGGAACAATACCCATAATGGTGATAGTGGTTAATAGTGAGTTTGAATGAAAAAGAAGGGATTGTATTAGGCAATCAGGATTTTGTTAACTCCATAGGATCGAGCCAAAAAAAATTTGAGTTGGATAAAGATATGTTGATAGTTAGAGGTATTCCAAGATTTTTTTGTTTTTGATTTTCATGATGGATACTAGTACAAGATGTGTTTGTGTATAAAGTGGTGCGACATACTGTTCATTGAGGAATGGTAACTGGGTGTCCTACAAGATGATAGTGGGAATTAGTAAGATATGGTATGATGATGCAAGATGCTTAAAATGTGTGAATTCTAGGATAATGGATGTATATGACACCATGATCATGTCAAGAAATTTAATTTTGATGTTACTGTGTAGGTAATTATTATGGTGGGGAATTATCATAGAAGGAATCGACCTATTGGGGTAGGGATGATGTGTTGATCAAGGAAAACATGAATGCATTCAGCATTGTCTAACTATTTCAATAATGTGATGAGTAGGAATCTTAGGAATATTTATGGGTTTCTTGAGTTTTTAGATTGTGATAGATCGAAGACAAGCTATCATATGGTGTTGAGGTTATAATATCCCAGGTATTCCATAGGGAAAATTCATATCAAATATCATATCAACCATGTGTATATGGACCTTATCAACTTTTCCAGGGTGTTGTCATAGGTTGGTAATCAAGTATCTGGTTGTCATGGGAATAGGGATAGAATTATATAGAATTAAATAAAACATATTTTGATATGTGATATCATGTTATGGTGAAGTAATGTATTAGATTGTAATTTTTGTGAGGGTTATTGGTCACACCATAGCTAAGGGGAACCACGGTGTATTGAGTAGCTATGTAAGATTAAGATTTTTTCTTATCTTTAATCATGTCATATCCAAGGGGAACCATAGAATGAAGAGTATTGTGTAATAATTAATTTTGTATGTTGTAGTAGGATCACTCTATAGTTAAGGTCTTTGTGACGTATTGGGTCTCATTTAGAAATAATTAAGGGTCACATAGGAATGAAAATGTATGGTGTATAATTAAAGTTTTGGGTAGGTTGCAGATCATGTGAAAAACATTGGTTACACCATGATGGTCGTGCCACATTTGTGAGTTATGTCATGAATACATATTCATTCAACTTCGTTATGACAGGATTGATAGGGTCACACTTTGACATGATCCTATGTAATGAAGTTGCAGTTTCAGTTTGCTTCAATAGATAGGAGTCATTTCATGAGGGTTGTCCAGGTAGGGGAATCACTCTATGACCAAGTAGGGTCACTTATTAATGATCCTTATGACTAGTTTTTAAAAATTAAGTCATTAATTTATATATTTTAATAATAAAAGTGGTTTAGGATTTTTTATCTAGAATTATAATGGATATTCCATAAATCTTTTATATCTCTAGTTCTTTTCTAGCTCTTGATAGATCTTTTGTCTATTGTCCATTCTTCATATTGTTCTTAATAGGGAGTATCTATGGGTAAGGCTTGATTTCCTTTGGTGTTTATTTATATTATCTATCATCTTTTCCCATTATTTATCAATTATTCCATTTTCATATTATCTAATTTCTTCTAATAAGAGTTGGATCACCCATAGTATCTTAGTGATCGAAGTCCATTTATCTCTAGTTAGGTGGTTCATGGATTATTCCTATGTTATATATGTGTTTATTTGTTATGAAATTATCATACATGGGTACGGTTATGTGAGAAATTGGGAATAGAACCACTTCGTATTTCCATTGTTCTTGAGATGTTCTTAGAGGTAGACTTTTGTGGGAAATGATGAGTTTTTCTATGAATAGTATACACAGATTGGTTATGTGGTTTTAGATATTTTGGGTTGTGATGAGGTGTGTTTTTGTTTATGTTTTTTCGGATGTGATGATTTATATGGTTCCATAGAAGTGTGATGGGTGTAACCCATGGGGATATTTGTGATGTTGATCATTGCTAATGGGGAAACATGGGTCATCGATGAAATGAAGATGGTGTTGGTCATTGCCACCGGTGTAGATAGAAAACATAGTGGATGATGTGGAATGATGTGGTTATGTTCCTTTCCATGTGGTATATAGTCCCCATAGTGGTTTTATAGACTCAATATTGGAGGAATATTTTACAGATTGAGTGACATATGGGTGATAGTGTTCACCATTATTTTGGATAATGGATATGTATTATGTAGAAACAAGATCCTATAGGTGATTGAGATCACCATATGGGTGAGAGATACTCACTATATAGATAGGATATATTGGGGTAAATGGGTTGGTTTTGGTAAATAATGAGTGTATTAAAAACTTTTGTTTCATTGGTTTGTTGATCCTGTGGTTGGTAAATGTTTTAAAATTATATGGGACTTATCATAATATGTGTGGGTATGCCTTTGGTGTATCATGTTTAAATCAAGATGTATACATCATTTATAGTCTATCATGTGATGTAGTGTGACATTAAACTTATTGTAAGGTCATTAGTGCTTTTAGTATAATAGATTGTGGGTATATCATCCTAATCTAACACTAGTATAGGAAGGTAAAGGCTCACAGGTAGCTATTTGAGCATGGGTGGATTGATTTTAGTGGTGTTCTTTGGATTCCATTAATTACACTTTTTATAAACATGTATACATTTTTTTATTATATAAGGATTTCATTGGGGGCGGCCTAATGAGTTTATACTCACACACTACATAGGACCTCTCGGATGCATGCAGGATCTATGTTTCATGGAATAGGTAATGTTCAGGTTTTATCAACAAGAGTATAGTTGAGTTATAGTTGGAGATAGTGCATGGGTTGTATATTGTGGTCTTATAGAAAGACCGAGTGGTTACTCAATGAAATACTCACGGTTTATTTTGTTTAACTTTTTTATATGGGAATATGTGATTATCCTATGTGTGATATATTTGGTTTTTTATGATTCAAATGAAATTTTATTTGTTTAAATTATTTATATTATGCATGTTGTTGCTATTTGTTTTAGGTTAATTGGTGACAGTTCTACTATGGTTTTGTTAAGTCTATTATTAATTTTTAGAGGGTATAGTCTCCACACTATCACCCCTTAGGACATCACTTCTATTTATAAACATTCTGTATATAGCAGGGTTCACCTTAGGTTATGGTTATTGTAGAGTGTTCTAGGTCAAGATATTATAATGTGGTATCAGAGATCGATAATATGAGATGATATTGGGTGGGTCTTGTTTTCTTTTGGGATACTATGATGGAGGCTTAAGGAATTATTAGAACTTGGGGTGAATTTCATGTTATGTGCATGGTCAATACCGGTATAGATTGAAGTGAAAATTATTAGGTGAATTGTGATTTTATTTTTGTTTTTGTGGTTTTAGTTGAGTTATTTGATTTATATAAATATTTATTTGATGTTATAGATTTATATTTCAAACCCTTATACATGGGAGTGAATATGTGGCTACCATACATCATTATAGGCATGTAGGTCTCACATGACATGTGCGTGACTACATGGGATGTCCATTTTGGTTTAGTAATGGAAAGGTGTGTGAATATTTAAAGTGTTAACAATAGTCTATTTGGCGTTTTCCCTTATATCTTATTAGTGGTATTCTAATCATCCATATTGGGTATATGATTCTAGGTGTGATTCAAAATGTGGATCATATGTGTGTTTGGTGTGTATGGTACCTATCCATAACATGGGTACAAAGGTTCATGAGGTCAGATGGTATGGTACTTTGGTGTGATAGAGAATCTTAAGAGATAGAATGTTTTATTACATGTTATAGACTTCCCTATTTGTGATATTTGGAAAATTATATATGTAATGTGAATGTAGTTTTTTTCTCAGTAAGGTGTTGCATAGACGCCTTCAGTTAGATCCTTGAGAGGTAGGATATATAATTACTATAAATCACCAACAGGATGAGGTCTTGATGTAAAAGTGAGTATGATCCATAGTTATAACTTCCATGGCATGTTGGTTCACTAGAGAAGGTGGTCTATTTTGGGTAGTGGTTGGATTTGCAGCACAAGGTAATCCTAGTGAATGTTACAAAAAAGAACTAATCAAATATATTAGGGAGTTTATCCATCTATGGGATAACTAACATGAGATATTTAGTCACAATATCCTCTTTTATTTAAAGATAGGGTGGACCTTAAATACTAATGTACTATATTTGAGTAGGTATATAAAATACATGATCAGATCCAAACACCATCAGGGTGGATGATAAATCTTTCTATGTTTATATATATATGATCATATTTATAATGAAACACTAGTTGTATATATAGTTAAATGTAGGTATGAATGATGGGATAACATGCAAAAAATTTGAGGTGGTGTTCTTTGATCACTTCTTCCCCATGACATCGATGGTGGATATATCCTTGGATTTCATCCACCCGGTGTATGCAGAGGCTTTATTCATAGAATATACTATGAGGTTAACATATTTAGTATTTCGTTCACTAACATTTATGGGAGACTAGACCTATATGGTTTGGAGATTGAATGATGTTTTACGGTATTCTATCCAGAAGAAGATTAATATTATTAGGTTGAACACCTTTTTAGAGGTGATTAATCAAGAACTAATAGTAGAGTCAAACATGGAGGATTGTAGTAAATTGATTCAAGTAGTGGTTTCATATGAGATAGGTATTGGATATTTGAGTATCCAGAAGTGGGGACATGAGGAGACCCATACAGACCATCAAAGTAGAGGTTTGGTGATTCCACCACAGGCTGGGTCATAGGTGATTTGTTTCCAGTGTTGGAAAATAGGGAAAATTTTGGATTGGTGTGAGATTTTTCTAAAGGAATTTCTATCTTATGGATATATGGTACATATAGAGTTGATTTTTTGGACTACCTTGCAGCCATTTATAAGTCACATATCATATCAGAATCAGGCATCTGAGGTCGGATTGTAAGAAGTGTTGAGAGACGATAGTGGGGATTCATTTGTATGTGTAGGCCATATATATAGAAAGCATACCCATTATTGGGTTAAGTTACCAACAGCGGGGTTGATTCAATAATAATGGTAGGTATTAGAAAATTGAGCTTTGGGACATGTGTATGTGATCAAACTGAAAAATTTTAAGTAGGCTGAATATCTATTGATAGTCATAAGTCTATTGTGATCATATTGGTTTTTTTAATTAGGGGTACCAGTTCAAGATGTAAATATGTTTAAAGTAGAATGAATATATATTGCTTTATTTTGGGCATCGAGTATGATGTGGGATGATAGTGGGATTAGTATTTTATAGGATGATAATTTAAGATGGTTGGAACATGTGTTAAGATAAATGATAGATATTTGTAATAAATTTTTTGATATTTGTAACATGTTCAAGTGTTAGAGTAAATATAGTAAAGAAGATAAATTATATTATAGCTCAATATTGAGGTTTAGGAAGTGGTGGTGAGTTCCTTTAGTGAAGGATAGGTTGAAAGGAGGATGGTATCATCCGGCGAGTATGTGTCATGTTCAATTTCTCCATATGATGTTTAGTATAAGTTATGGGTTGGCATTATTTTTTTACAGTAAAGGATTTGTTCATATTTCATTTTATAAGATACATAAATGGTTATGTACCAATTACTATAAACCATCACTAGTCACCAATATTAATTGTGGGTATTCTATGAACATCCGATGGTTGTGAAATTGAATGACTAGGTGGCCCCCTTCTATTTAAGTGGGGTGGGACCCCTTGTATGAGTTACTAAATGGAAACATGAAAAAAAAGGTAATCTAAAATGATTTTTAATTATCAATTATTCTTTTAATATTTTTATTACCCAATAGTAATTAAAATAGATGGAATTTTCTCCCATGGATGTATGAATTTATTCTTTGAACCTTGTAAAATCAAAGTGTCAAATTTATTACAATGCCTTTATATTTAAAATTTTTTGGGATTTTTTCACTATATGATTTTCTGTGAGGAAGATAACTTTATGTGATGATTAGGGTGAAAATAATTCCTATATTGTGGCATACCAATATCATGAGTTAACCTTATCTAATTCTTGGTTATGATTTTTGTATGTTATGGGGATATATAATATATATATAAAACACTGTGAGTATTTCCTAAAAAATGGTATCAGAAGTTATTTCAATTCAAAAAATCATACTTCAGAAACATTCTCTTGTCTTGAAACTTTTTCTATTCGATATAAGTTTAATTGTATTAAAAGTATTGATTTAAAAATAAGGTAATGTTCGGATACATAAGTTCAATGAGAAATAAGTTTTCTTCTACAAAATGTTGATGGAGGAAATTATCATTCAAATGGACCTAGAAGATTTGTTTATTAGAATAAAATAGTGGAATATAGATAACTATGTATGGTAAAGTAATAATAAAAAGGAAATAAATCTTCTTCAGATGTCATTGGATCAAAATGTGGCCTTTAAAAGTTGGAAGGTAAATAAAATGGTAATTTTAATGAAGGATCATTTGGGTATCTATGGAAATCCCCCAGTTATTAATAAGGTGTTCATGATGAAGTGATATTTTGGCATGAAATTATAATAATATATATTTATGGAAAACCATGTGAATGATTTTAAAATGATTGAAACTCAACTCGAATATGTTAATGTTGTCTTCTCAGAAGATGTGTGGAAATATTTTTTGTTATCATCCCATATAGAAAGTTGGGAGGTGATGGTAACTACGATGAGTAATTTTTTTGAGAATGTAGAGCTTGTGTTCAAGGATATTTATGGGATTATCCAAAATTAATACCTTAAATTGGAGGATGTCTAAGTACCATCTCAAATTACACTAAATGAGGATGGATTCTCTATTAAAGACATCGGAGGAAATAAATTGATAGGTCATGTGAATGAAGTCAAGGAAAATTGACTGGTTTGGGGTCAATATGTTGGCACTTTTGAAAGATAGTTCATATTAATAATTATGATAGGGATATAACGAAAAATTATATATTAGAATAATCTAGTAGTATAAGGTTTTTAAAGTCTATGGAAATTTCAGTTACTAGTAATTTAATATTGTGTCTGCATGTTCTGGTCGAATCATGGAAAATTAATTTTAGAGAATCATTCAAATTCATAATAGAGAATGGATGCAAGGATAATTATATGTATGAAAAGTTTTACAAGGTGAACATAGCCAATGAAATATTCCTATAATTCATGGGGAAGGTATGTGTTAAAGTTTTAATGAATATTGAAAATAACATTGATCCCAAAGATGTTCAGAGCATGTCAGGATTGTGGAAACATTTAATTTCTGTAGGAATTCTATTTGAAGCAGCATATAGAAAATTCATTTCTATTATAATTGTGTAATATCTCTTGAGGATCCATGTTTGGGTCAATAAGAATAAATTATGGATCATTGTATCTAACAAAAAGATCAGATGGATTGGCAACGACCAAAACCATAACTTCTGAAAGAATAAAGCTATAGAATATTCATCTCCTAAAACATAGTGAGAAGAATATGAATGTCCTACCATCAAAGAGAATATTTATTCTTGAGTATATAGACTTTGGAATTTTTTATAGTTTCACACATGAGAAACAATGGAAGGTTTTGTTCAATCTGAATGGAAGGAGACCTAAGATCCATAATCTATAACTTATTGACACAGACATTTGGGGAACTACCATTTTTCAATATCATATAGTTTCGAAACAATGTGTGGCATTCATTTATGACTCCATGAAGAAATTATGGGTTTAGTTATTATACAAAATTTATGTTTTTTAAGTTATTGATGTTGAAGGAATTACTGAAGAATGATTCCAGAAGTTATTTGAATTGATCAATGTCCAAAATGGTGGTGAGTATAGAGGAAGGATATTATATAACTTCTCTAATAACATATGGATAATACATGAGAATATTCTACCCGATACACTTGAGAATAATGGTGTGGTTGAAATAATTAATTAAACATTAATAGGTATGGAACATAACATGACCATTCACTCAATAATTTCAAAGGAAATGTTTCCATAAGTAGTCATTTGTACAACATATTTAGTTAATATATGTTCATCAAGACCAATGGGGTGGGAAATTCTAGATGTTTTATGGTCCAGTAAGATAGTGGAACTCAACTATGTCAATGATTTCAGGAATCTTTCATATGTACATGTGGATTCATAGGATCAAGATGTAATCGATTATAAATTCCATCCATGCTTTATCATTGGATATGGAGATGAAGATATTTTATTTTAACTTTTGGATGATGATAAGTGACAATTCATCAAAATAAAAAAATATTATCTTCAATGATTGGGTCCTATACAGAGACCTAAACATTATAGAGAAATAATTTAAAGAAAAATACTAAACTATAAAAAATACTATATGTTCTTAAAGGAACATTGGATGGACACATGTTCTTGATAATTTAGATGGAAAATAGATGGTACAGTAGATAGTATAGTGGAATATGACCCTAATATCTCAAGGTTTTTTGAGGCTTGAATTAGAGCACTGGAAGTTGAGGCCTAATAAATTTAAATTCTAGACATAGTTAAGCTATATATAACTTTAAAAAGATCAATAAAAATAAAAAAATAAATTTATATTTATGGATATTTCGTTCACTTCTTATTTTCAATAGGTGAAGGGTAACCCAAAATAAGTGGCATGACATAGTGACTCTGACAAGTATAGGTTATCTGTAAAAGAGGAGTAAGTTTTTATACATGTGGGAAAATCTTGGGAGATGAAATAATTACTATGGGGAATGAAGGAACTAGAGAAAAAAGTTATTATCATGGTTAAAATAATATGTTGATGGGAATAAGTTGTAAGAGGAAAGGGTATTGGTGAAGGGTTTAAGTAGAAGAGAAGATATAGACTTATCTAAAATATTTTCACCAGTGTTTGAACATATTATCATATGGGGAGTGATGATAATGGTCGAATTCAATAAATTTAACTTGGATCAAATGGATAAAAAAATGGAATTTATCTAGGGATATTTTGATGAAGAAATGTTCATGAAGCAGTAAATGGGTTTTGTAGATCAGTGGAATGAGGGATTGGTGTGTAAACTAAATAAAAGTATTTATTTCATAAATTTGGAATTGAGATAATGGAACTAGAAGTTTGATGCATTTATGGATGGAAGGTGTTGCACACAAATATATTTAAGATATTGTTACTATCAGAATGAATATGAGGATTCAATTTTCATAATGTTTCTCTAATCCATATATTATATGCTTCTCTAATTTCATGAAATTAGACTGATTTTAGATATGAAGATTTTTTTTTGAAATATTTTAGATGAAATATCTCAAGGAGGACAACAAAATAATTGGGATAAGGATTAAGTGATATATAGTAAAGTTTGTTTCATGTTGTATCAAATGTATTATGTATGGAAGATTAACAAGAAGTTCAATATGTCTTGATGTAATCATGTCTCAAATCTCTTGGATGGACACTTCAAACATTCTAAGGGGAAAGTTGTAAAGATTTAACATGATTACATGCACATGTTGAAGGTTCATTTTCATCAGATTTATAAATTATAGTGAATTCCATGGTGTGAATAAATAACCTCATGTCTATATGTGTGGTAAAATTCCTAAGGGAATTTGAATTTTTGATTTAGTGGATGGTTTATTTCAAGGAAAATATCTCAGAACTAGATTTTTTTGGTTTGGAAAACATAAAATTGTGCTTTAAGATGTTTTTCAAGTCTTAATTTATAATCTAGGAGTCTAAGTATAAGGCCCCAGCCTTAAACCTTACTTAATCTTGAGTTATTACAAGATTACACATTGAGGATCTTTTTGGGTTTAGAGTTTTAGAGAATTAGATCATAAAACTTGCATTACATTCCACATTTAAACAAAGTGGTTACATAAAGATAGTATTCTTCTTTCCCATAAATGGAGACATATTTAAAATAAAACATTGATTTTTTTCTTGACACTTACTTGACACTGTCATCATATCATGTACCTTTCCCTTGACCTATGAAAAACATTTCAAAAAAACTTGGGATGAGCATAAAAAGCTCAGTAAGGGATATAAAAATATGGAAAGGAAACATGGGTACATATATACATAAGAATGAAATCATACTTTTCCCATAAAACATAGGCACTTTAACATACCTCATCAAATCATGAATAAATCATAGAAATCATAAGACATAAAGGTAACTTGAGGCATTCATAACATTCTTACGTAAGGAGTAACCCTCTTGGTTACGTTTGGAATACCCATCACAGTATATTCCCTAAATCTCTTCGGAGAAACCTTAACGTTTCACTCCTTCGCGTTACCCAATGCATTGGAGAGCTATATCGGGCTCACCCACCCTTAGTTTATCACGGAACCACCCTTCTTCATAATAATGCCCAAGAACCTCAACATAATCGTATCACACAAAACATGCATAAATAAAACATAACATTTCCACCTTTCAATAACAAGATATCAATACAACACATTGATATAAAAACATTATGAAAACCATTTTCAATACCCAAATAAAAGAAAAGTAAAACATGGTATTTATTTTTCATTTAAAAAAAGGTATGGCTTGTAGAGGAAGCTGAAACTCAAATAATGGTCACGGCGGCGGAGAAGTCGTTGTCGCCGCATACATACGACAAAAACATTCCCTTTTGTCGTTTAGTAAAATCTTCTTATAAAAAAGATTCCTTTTTAATAAATTTAAAAGTAAAAGGGGTTTATACACCATATAAAAGAAGGTTGTGTATAAAACAAAATATGCCTCAATGAAAGGAGATTGAGACGAAGTCCCATACCTCGGGTCCGACTTGACTCGATCGTTCTTTAATGTCCTGAATAATAAACTTGATTTAATTTCTACTTTCTTAAGAACCATTTTCAAGTTCATTTTTTCTTTTATATCACTTATTTCCATGTCATGAACACTATGTAATTATTTAAGTTAATAACAGTCGTTTTAACGATCATTGGTACTTGAGTCAAAAATAAACCCTTTATAATTACAAGTTGTTCATGTATCCATTATATCCAGAATTATAATAATGATGTATATATCATATATATCCAGTATATACATGCATTTATAATATTACATAATCATTTAGAGGTAAGAAATGAAATGCACCGTTCATGGAGACGGTAAGCCGTACGTACGCATGAACGCTACTTTCATTTCTATTTCATATTTTATAGAATGGAATCATAATGATATAAAGTTATATTATAATTCAAGTATAATATCATATATAATATCATAGTTCCATACTTTATACGTCCCACATATGGTATTTAACGAATCAAATCACTTTGAGGGGCCGGTAGTCCGCACTTCCTTAAATGAAGATATGGCGTTTACCCATAATGGAAACCATAAAGGTATGACCAAAATGAAAAATATAGAAGCTTAAGGAAACGATAAACATATTATATATCATATATAAATATAGTGACATCTTAATGTCCACCTTTGAAGGTGTTAAAAGAATGTTGAACAATGATCGTTTTGGGAGGCATAAATTCACCATCCACGGAAACAGTATGTCCTTTAACCATTAGATGTAGGTGTGTGTAAGTGTAGCTCGAATCCTTCTTATAAAAACATCCTAGTATATTGAAGATACTTTAGTTGTTACAAAATAAATGAATAAAAAGAGTTTAGGGTGTTGGAGAAGCAAAATAAAACAAAAGGACTCAAGTGAAGACATTACCTTAAAATCGGGTACCTCCCTTTGGTTTGAGCTCAAAGGCTTATTTGGGAAGACGTCTGCCCAAAGTGAGGCTTCAAGGAGTAAGATAGGGATTTGGAGAGAAAAAATGGGTGGGTTTTGGCCGAGCCAAAGGCTTTGTGTGTGTGGGTAAAGAGGTAGAGGTGGGGGCCTTTTATAAGAGGAGAGGAGGGGCACTCTTGGAAAGTAAAGAAATGTTATTTTATTTGAAAATGATTTTCGGATTCAAAAGGTCCCACATTGATATAATTAGAGGGTAAGGTGATAAGGGTTCGAAATACACCCATCCCATAGGTTTTGTACATGTTTAGTTCATAGATTTTACATTATCATTTTATTTTATTTAAATCCTTTATTAATGAGGTAATCACTGCATCATCATGATGTCATAAATAATTTAATATATTTAAAGTCTTAAAATTATGAAAAAAATACTATGATTTAGGAAATAGTTGTAGATTTCTAATTAATATTTATAGTCTAAAATATAATATATGTAGACAAAATTAAAAATGTTTTAATCAGGTGATACATTCTTGTTATATTTACTTTCTTTAAAAAAAATAAAAAGATAACAAGTCACTTTCCACAAAAGTGATTCCATGGGGTCCCCAAGTTTGGCACAAGACATCCCATGGTCGGACATGAGACAAAAAGTAGAATTAGGACACATTTTGGTGTCATTTTGTATTATTATGATATTATTTTATTATCCTTAACTACCCGATTACTCATTAATCAAGATAATTAAAGATAATTACCGTCGTTACTATTCATAATGTCCAAAAAAAGAGTCTTGATTACATAATTTGGACCTTATATTTCCAAATATGTAATCCATTTTACTAAATTCCAAACACAGAAATTGCAATAATTTATTTAAAAATAATTCCCGTTGTCAAAACAAATAGCGGGTTTTTTGAAACAATATCTATGAAAAGTTTGGCATTAGTTTATGCCCAATTCCAAAGTGAAATTAATCCTAATCACCACCATTGGATTAAATGGTAACAATATATTCTAATTTAACTTTAAAACCAATTCAAAAGATAATCTAATTATATAAATAAATTATATTAAAAAGAAGTTTTGATGTAAAATGCAGTATTTTTCACTATTCATTAAAAAATGAACATTGTCAGAAAAATACCAAAAATTCACACAAAGTAAATTTTGATGTCCCAATCATAAATAATAAGTTTATTTTTACAAACTTAGCTTATAAAATTTTCAAAAGATATATTTAAAAATGGATTTCCATCAAAAGGCATAAAATAATCTTTTAAAAAATATTAGTGTATTCCATGCTTAAGATTGGATTTATTTTCATTTTAAGCCTCTAAAACACTATCTAATTCATTAATAGACATAGATAAAAATATCTATTATTCATTACTTACTTGCGATGTTACATCCTTCCCCCCTTTAGAAAAGTGTGTCCCTGAAATTTATTTACTTATCGAATAAATGGGGGTACTTATCCCTCATTGCATTTTCAGATTCCCACGTTGCCTCTTCCATCATGTGGTTTTTCCACAAAACCTTTACCCGATTAATCACCTTATTTCTTAACACTTGCTCCATGTGGTCAAGAATCTAGAGCGGTTGTTCCTCATAATATAGGTTCTCTTCCAGCTGAACTACCTCTGGACTCAAAACATGAGATGGATCTGGCATATACTTTCTCAACATTGAAACGTGAAAAACATTGTGTACCTGAGATAAACTCAGAGGTAAAACCACCCGGTATGCAACTGATCCAACTCTTTCTAGAATTTCATATGGTCCAATGAACTTTGGACTCAGCTTTCCTTTCTTAACAAATCATATCACAATTTTTCATGGTGAGACTTTTAGAAAAACATGATCACCTACCTCAAAAGTTAGATCCTTCCTCCTGTTGTCTGCATAACTCTTCTGCCTACTCTGATCTGTTCTCATGTGTTTTTGAATCAGCTGAACTTTTTCTGCCATCTCTTTTACCAATTATGGTCACATAAACTTCCTTTCACCCACTTCATCCCAGAAAGCTGGAGTTCGACACCGCTTCCCATATAACGCCTCAAATGGTGCCATCTGTATACTGGAATGAAAACTATTATTATATGAAAATTCAACCAAAGAAATATGTTGGTCCCAACTTCCCTAATAATCCATCATACAAACTCGTAGCATATCCTCCAAGGTCTGAATTGTTCGTTCTAACTGCCCATCTGATTGAGGATGAAATGTTGTACTAAAATTTAGTTTAGTACCCAACGACTTCTGAAGGCCTTTCCAAAAGTTAGAAGTGAACCTGGGATCACGATCAGATACAATGGAGAGGGGAACTCCATGTCACCTGACTATCTCTTTAAGATACAAATGGGAAAGTTGATCTAGGGAAAAAGTATCTCGTATATCAAGGAAATGAGCAGATTTAGTCAAGCAATCAACAATAACCCAGATTGCATTATTACGTCGAGATGTCTTCGGTAATCCCACAACAAAGTCCATGGATATATTCTCCCATTTCCACTTTGGCACTGGTAAAGGCTGAAGCATCCCTTTCGGTAAATGCCGCTCTGTTTTAACCTGTTGACATGTCAAACACTTCACAGTAAAATCAAAAATATCTCTTTTCATTCTATCCCACCAGTAATACTCCTGCAGATCTCTGTACATCTTAGTACCGCCAGGATGAACTGAAAACGGAGAACTATGAGCTTCACATAAAAACTCTCTCTTCAACTGTGAATCACAAGGCACACACAATCTCTTCCCAAATCTCAAAACACAATCATTATCAATGTTGAATTCAGGCAACTTACCTTTCTGAACCAGCTCTACCTTTTTCTGCAACTCACTGCCTTGCTTCTGTGCTTGCTTGATTCTATCTGATAGAGATGATCTCACTGATACCTGAAACAAAACAGAAGAACTTCCTGCACCAACAACTTCTATGCCAAAGTTCATCAAATACTTAACCAAAGGATCACATTCCAAACGCAACATTTCTAATGAAGCATTACTTTTTCGACTTAAAGCAGCAGCCACTTTATTTGCTTTTCCCGGATGGTAATGAATTGTACAATCATAATCCTTGATTAATTCCAGCCATCTCCTCTGTCTCATGTTTAAATCTTTCTGAGTGAATATATACTTTAAACTTTTGTGATCAGTATATATTTTACACTTTACTCCATACAAATGATGCCTCCAAAATTTTAAAGCGAAAACAACAGCAGCTAATTCCAAATCATGTGTAGGGTAATTTACCTCATGAGTTTTCAACTGCCATGAAGAATAAGCAATTACCTGATCATTCTGCATTAGGATGCAACCAAGTCCTTTCAATGAAGCATCACTGTATATAACAAACCCACCATTCCTGGAAGGTAGTGCCAAAACTGGAGCATTCACCAATCTTCTTTTCAATTCCGGAAAACAATCATCACATCCTTTTGTCCAGATAAGCTTAGCACCCTTCCGAGTTAGCTTAGTCATTGGACTAGATAACCATGAAAAATTTCTAACAAACCTTTGGTAATATCCTTGCAAACCAAGGAAGCTACGAATCTCAGTTAAATTTGTGGGTCTTGGCCAGTCTTCCACAACTTTTTTTTGCAGGATCAACAGTTATCTCATATTTAGAAACAATGTGACCAAGGAAAGAAGTTTGTTTCAACCAAAACTCACACTTGATGAATTTTCCCTACAGTTTAATTTCTTTTAAGGTTTGCAATATAACCCTTAAATGTCTTTCATGCTCCTCTTTAATTTTAGAAAACACCAAAATATCATCAATGAAAACCACCACAAACTTATCCAAGAACTCATGGAAAATTCTATTCATTAAGTCCATGAATTCAGCAGGTGAATTGGTTAGCCCAAAAGGCATTACTACAAATTCATAATGGCCATATCTTGTACGGAATGCGGTCTTCGAAACATCTGCTTCCATTACCTTCAGCTGATGGTACCCCGATCTCAAGTCAATCTTTGAAAAATACTTAGCTCCCTGGAGCTGATCAAACAAATCATCGATATGAGGAAAAGGATATTTGTTCTTAATAGTGATGTTATTCAAGGCTCTATAATCAATGCAAAGTCTCATTGAACCATCTTTCTTTTTAACCAATAAAACAGGAGCACCCCATGGTGATGTGCTAGGTCGAATGAAACCTTTCTCTAAAAAATCTTGCAATTTCTCCTTCAACTCTAAAAGTTCAATTTGAGCCATTCGATAAGGGGGTTTTGAAATTGGCTTAGCATCAGGAACTAAGTCAACAGTAAACTCAACTTCCCGATCTGCTACTATTCCAAGCAACTCATCAGGAAAAACATCAGGATACTCATTTACCACTGGCACATCATTAATCTGAATAGTTCCTTTATTTTCAACGATGTGTGCAAGGTAACATTCATTTCCATCTTTTACAAGTTTCTTGTCCTCTTGATAAGTTATCAACAGTAAGGGTTCATTCTTGTACACAAACTGAAAGTCTTTCTGAAAAGAAACTTCTTTAACTCTATAGTCAATATTAGCATGGTAAATAGAGAGCCAATCCATAACCAGGATAACATCAAACTCTACTAGAGGTAGAACAATAAGGTTTGCAAGTAGGTACTTTCCACAGATAAGGATAGGAAGATTCTTATAAATTCTTTTTGCCTCAACATTTCCCCCAGGTGTTTTTACCAAAAGTTCAGGAGTCATTTCTTGAGATGGTATTCCCATTTTACTAGAAAATTTTTCAGATATGAAAGAATGTGTAGACCCTGAATCAAACAACACACTGGCATAATCTGAAAAAACAAACAAAGTAACTGATACAACTTCATTTGATGGCCCGACATCTGCTGAAGTAGTTGCAAATGATTTCACCACCCCTTTCTGCTTGTAGTCTAACTTCTTCCCATCACTCAAGCTCTTTGTCGGACACTCATCTGCATAGTGACCCATCTCATTACACTTAAAACATTTCACTAACTGTAAATCAAATTTGGTCTTACCTTCACCTTGATCTTTTTCAGTGCAATCACGAGCCTTATGTCCCATCTTACCACATCGGTAGCACTTTCCAGAATTCAGAAGACATTCCCCAGCATGCCTTTTGCCACATTTATCACAAACTAGAAACATAGATTTCTTACCATCAGACTTTTTTGAAGAATTATTCCCTTTCTCCTGCCACCTTGTTCTCTTCTTCTGGTGGTTTCTATAGAACACTTGATCATCGGAAAACTCCATTTCCTCCTTCTCAGCACATCGAACAAGCATTCCATAACTTTTAAACTCACGAGAAGCTAATGCCCTTCGATATTTTGGCTTTAATCCTGAGTAAAACGATTGATTTTACTATCAAGGTCTCGGATAAAATTTGGAGAATACCTTGCCAATCGAGTGAACCTTTCTTCATAGGTAGCCACTAAGTCATCCTCTTGCCTCAATTACAAGAATTGTTTTTCCATCCTAAGTCGAACAGACTTAGGAAAATACTTTTCAAGATACACACCATTGAATTCATCCCAGTCGAGAGCATCAATCTCATCAGTATCCCTGATATTTTTAACCATCGACCACCACTTATCTTCTTCACCCTCCAAACAGTAAATAGCAAGACTAACCTTTTTTATTGTCTGAACACCCCATTACATCGAAAATCTTCTCCAATGCTTTAATCCATCCTTCAGCTAGCACAGGGTCAGATGATCCTCTGAATGATGGGGGATGTTTCCCCATGAAATGTTCCACCACTAACATGTTCCTCTGCGGTTGATCTGGCTGATCTCGTGTATGGATACCACCACCATTTATCACTTGAGTCAACTGTGCCATTACTGCAACGAACTATTCAGTTCCAATTCTGTCCATCTCAGGATGCTGATTCGGAAGGTTATTTCCTTCTGCAAGCCTTCCTAGCACTGCTTCCCTATTTCCTCTGTGGAAAACCATTCCTAACAAACATGTCTTAGATCAAGCAACAAGGTAATCTTAAAATACTATATCACTTCAATTTGACCATAAAAAGATATTTTTGGATAATCATTTAATAGAATTCTAACTCCTAAAATTATCTAAACCGACCTCTGATACCAACTATAAGTCCCCAGCCTTAAACCTTACTTAATCTTGAGTTATTACAAGATTACACATTGAGGATCTTTTCGGGTTTAGAGTTTTAGAGAATTAGATCATAAAACATGCATTACATTCCACATATAAACAAAGTGGTTACATAAAGATAGTATTTTTCTTTCCCATCAATGGAAACATATTTAAAATAAAACATGGATTCTTTCTTGACACTTCCTTGACACTGTCATCGTATCATGTACCTTTCCCTTGACCTGTGGAAAACATTTAAAAAAAACTTGGGATGAGCATAAAAAGCTCAGAAAGGGATATAAAAATATGGAAAGGAAACATGGGTACATATATTCATAAGAATGAAATCATACTTTACCCATAAAACATAAGAACTTTAACATACCTCATCAAATCATGAATAAATCATAGAAATTATAAGATATAAAGGTAACTTGAGGCATTCATAACATTCTTATGCAGGGAGTAACCCTCTTGGTTACGTTTGGAATACCCATCATAGTATATTCCCAAAATCTCTTCGGAGAAACTTTAATGTTTCACTTTTTCATGTTACCCAATGCATTGGAGAGCTATATCGGGCTCACCCGCCCTTAGTTTATTACGAAACCACTCGTCTTCATAATAATTCCCAAGAACCTCAACATAATCGTATCACATAAAACATGCATGAAGGAAACATAACATTTCCACCTTTCAATCACAAGATATCAATACAACACATTGATATAAAAACATTATGAAAACCATTTTAAATACCAAAATAAAATAATAGTAAAACATGGTATTTATTTTTCTTTTAAAAAAAGGTATGGCTTGTAGAGGAAGCCGAAACTCAAAAAATGGTCACGGCGGCGGAGAAGTTGTTGTCGCTGCATACGTACAACAAAAATATTCCCTTTTTTAGTTTAGTAAACGCTTCGTATAAAAAAGATTCCTTTTGAATAAACGTAAAATTCAAAGGGGTTTATACACCATATAAAAGAAGGTTGTGTATAAAACAAAATATGCCTCAATGAAAGGAGATTGAGACGAAGTCCCATACCTCAGGTCCGACTTGACTTGATCGTTCTTTAATGTCCTGAATAATAAAATTGAGTTAATTTATACTTTATTAAGAACCTTTTTCAAGTTCATTATTCTTTTTATATCACTTATTTCCATGTCATGAACACTATGTAATTATTTAAGTTAATAACGGTCGTTTTAACGATCATTGGTACTTGAGTCAAAAATAAACCCTTTATAATTACAAGTTGTTCATGTATAAATTATATACAGAATTATAATCATGATGTATATATCATATATATCTAGTATATACATGCATTAATAATATTAAATAATCATTTATAGGTAAGAAATGAAATGCACCGTTCTTGGAGACGGTAAGTCGTACGTACGCATGAACGCTACTTTCATTTCAATTTCGTATTTTATAGAATGGAATCATAATTATATAAAGTTATATTATAATTCCAGTATAATATCATATATAATATCATAGTTCCATCCTTTATACGTCCCACATATGGTATTTAACGAATCAAATCACTTTGAGGGGGCGGTAGTCCGCAATTCCTTAAAAGAAGATATCGCGTTTACCCATAATGGAAACCATAAAGGTATGCCCAAAATGAAAAATGCAGAAGCTTAAGGAAAACATAAACATATTATATATCATATATAAATATAGTTACATCTTAATGGCCACCATTGAAGGTGTTAAAAGAGTGTTGAACAATCATCGTTTTGGGAGGCATAAATTCACCATCCACAGAAACAGTATGTCCTTTAACCATTAGATGTAGGTGTGTGTAAGTGTAGCTCGAATCCTTATTATAAAAACATACTAGTATATTTAATATAATGGAGTTGTTACAATAGAAATGAATAAAAAGATTTTAGGGGGTTGGAGAAGAAAAATAAAACAAAAGGACTCAAGTGAAGACATTACCTTAAAATCGGGTTACTCCCTTTGGTTTGAGCTCAAAGGCTTCATTGGGAAGACTTCTGCCCAAAGTGAGGCTTTACGGAGTAAGAGAGGGATGTGGAAAGTCAAAATGGGCAGGGGTTGTCCGAGCCAAAGGCTTTGGGAGTGTGGGTAAGGAGGTAGAGGTGGGGGCCTTTTATAAGAGGAGAGGAGGGGCACTCTTGGAAAGTAAAGAAATGTTATTTTATTTGAAAATGATTTTCGGATTAAAAAGGTCTCACATTGATATAATTATAGGTTAAGGTGATAAGGGATCGAAATACACCCATTAAATAGGTTTTGTACATGTTGAGTTCATAGATATTACATTATCATTTCATTTTATTTAAATCCTTTATTCATGAGGTAATCGTTGCATCATCATGATGTCATAAATACTTTAATTTATTTAAAGTCTAAAAATTATTAAAAAAAATACTATGATGTAGGAAATATTTTTATCTTTACAATTAATATTTATAGTCTAAAATATCATCTATGTAGTTAAAACTAAAAATTTTTTAATCAGGTGATACATTCTTGTTATATTTACTTTCTTTAAAAAAATTAAAAAGATAACAAGTCACTTTCCACAAAAGTGATTCCATGGTGTCCCCAAGTATGGAACAAGACATCCCATGGTCGGAAATGAGACAAAAAGTAGAATTAGGACACATTTTGGTGTCATTTTATATTATTATGATATTATTTTATTATCCTTAACTACCCGATTATTCATTAATCCAGATAATTAAAGATAATTACCGTTGTTACTATTCATAATGTCCAAAAACAAAAGAGTCTTGATTACATAATTTGTACCTTCTGATTCAAAATATTTAATCCATTTTACCATATGAAAAACCCAGAAATTGCAATAATTGATTTAAAAATAATTCTCGTTGTCAAAACAAATAGCGGGTTTTTTGAAACAATATCTATGAAAAGTTTGGCATTAGTTTATGCCCAATTCCAAAGTGAAATTAATCCTAAGGACAAACATTGGATTAAATGGTAAAAATATATTTTAATTTAACTTTGAAACCAATTCAAAATATAATCTAATCATATAAATAAATTAGATTAAAAAGCAGTTTAGATGTAAAATGCATTATTTTTCACTATTCATTAAAAAATGAACATTGTCAGAAAAATACCAAAAATTCACACAAAGTAAATTTTTATGTCCCAATCATAAGTAATAAGTTTATTTTTACAAACATAGCTTATAAAATTGTCAAAAGATAGATTTAAAAATGTTTTTCCATCAAAAGGCAATAAAACAATCTTTTAAAAAATATTAGTGTATTCCATGATTAAGATTGGATTTATTTTCATTTTAAGCCTCTAAAACACTATCTAATTCATTAATATACATAGATAAAAATATCTATTTTTCATTACTTACTTGGGATGTTACACTAAGAGGATTATGAATAAACAATAGAGTATATGGGATGCATTTAGAGGCTTTTGGAGGGTTCTCTGACCACGAATACTAATTTCATAATGTGAATACACAAGATAGTAGGAAACCCCTATTTCCTAGAGATTCATGGTGTGAACCGGATGTTCATTATATGAAACCCAATTTTAGATTTTTTAGGGGGTACCCCATTCTTTTTTATATGTTTGATAGGCACACGTGGAAGGATAATGGCCAGGGATCCTCCACCCTCTTCTTGACTTCATTCTTGTTGTGAATGGATGGACGTTCAGAGTAATGGTATCCCCTCTTCTCTCTCCACTCTTCCATTATTTTTTTACTTTTGATTTCAATGTTTTCCTAGTTAAGGGAATTTAGGGATATTTCATTAAAGTATAGTAAATCCATTTATTTTTTAGGGGGATTTCATAGAATCTACCTAGATGCCGACTCGAGATAATGGTTGAATATCGTTGTTACTTATTTCATGAATGGTATGTCACATTGTGGACGTTTTTTCATATTTTAATTAAAATTTAACATATTTTATTATATAATTATTGGTTAAGGTTTATGTATTGTACTTGTAAAGGTTTTTGGGGGTGTTTCAATGGTGGTTGATGCCCCATTTCTCGAAAAAATGGTTAAAATTGGATGTCTGGTGAGTGCTATAGATTCATGTCACTTTGGGTTACATTAATTAATTAATTATAATTTTTTATAATTAATCAATTTTTAGTGTTTTATATGATTTATGTGCATGAAGATATGAAATGTGGCTGGTGGTGATAATATGGCCTTGTAAGAGCTTTGATGAGCCTAGGAAATAGTTTTTAGGCTATGAAGAAAAAGGGGAAGGCTTCATGCTAAGGTAGGTGACATCGTGTAAAATCTATATGACATATTTCATTATTTTTAATATCTTTCATTTAGATTCTTAGGCACCCACTGAGGAAGATTCCCCATTTTAATTTAATTAAATTTATTGTTTTTAATTAATTTAAAATGTTAAATTTTTATTAATAATCACCAAGGTTCATGAAAAAATAATGTACTCTATCTTATCACATCATCCTCCAACGACTGATGCCAGAACTGTTGAGACATAGGTTGGCCTACAAACCTCTTGAAAGGTGAGTCCATATCTTACAAGACTAGTTTTCCTATGCTTATAGATTTGAGACGCATCTAATATGGGGTTTTGTGTGGAATTACTAGACTATGACTGGTTTTGTAAAAGTAATCCATATAGAATATATAAATTTTGTGGTTAATGAGTTGAGGGCACGATGAGTAACCCTTTTTTGTCTGAGTGTAACCAAGCCAAGGTGGAAAGACCTTGGTAGGCTGTGACATGGTTGGGTGAGTGGACCCACTCAAAGTAACCTTAAGGATGTAGATGGTCCATGCACATCCCACGACCATTACCTAGGTGATTGGACCTCACATTTCCTATGGGGTGATGCTTCATTATTAATGACATCCAGAGACACAGTGCCCAAGAGAATATAGTGTTGACCATAGACTATAACTAAGACTAAGGACCCATACGAGGTTGCCTCTATTTTATAAGACTATGAGGACATAGTGGGTACCTCATTAATAAAAAAAATAATCGGGGGAATGTGAGATGGGAGAAAGTGTCACTGCATAACCTCTCTATATTGGGGTGCCTAAGGGGATGTGCACTAACGTTTTGGGAATGACAATTTAGACAACCCTTTTTTCATTATTTTTAAGGATGGATATGGAATGTTCCCTTATGAAGGATGTGACATGTTTTGATATCCTTGGTTATGGAGTTGGGTAGATAGTTGGGAATCCATTTTTGGGAGCAAAAATGGTATTGAGCTTCCACAGACATGGTGCTCGGCGATTGGAGTTGCCTTGGATTAGGATCTCGATATGCAGTTGGTGCTGCAATAGATTTTGATCATAGATTATATTATCGGATATTATATAGATTTAGTGCTTGAATTTTTGGACTATTATGTATTACATCCCCAAATTCATGACGATATCATTTAAATATTCCATAGATTTGGAGATCATGTTTTTTTACTATCATGGGTTACATCCCTAGAGTCATAAGGATACTATTTGGGGATTCCTTGGATTAGGATTGGATATGTTTAGGATTTTTTACGATGGGTCCCTAGAGTTGTATGTATAATTTTGGGGATACTACGGATTTGGACCCCACATGTTATTGGGAGGCATAGCCTTTAATTCATGCTAGACATCCTAGAAATTCATGAAGTACGTATGTTTAATTATTGTAACAAACCTATGGATTTAATGTTGTTCTATTTTTTAGGAAGATTTATTTTATTTCAGCTAACCATGTCGCATGCACATACCACTCCCTATGATAGTTAGTAAGGGACCATGTTTTTGGTTCCCAACAATATTTTGTACTCACACCCTGGTCAGGCTTCCACTACACTTGGGTACCCTTGTAGACATCCACATGGTTACAAGATCCGGTTATCCATACTTTTGGGTTTGATCAAACATGATGGATTAGATGTGTATATAGAGCTTGGTTTGAGTTTTTCTTAGGGAAATTGTGGATCCGATGTATTTTATATTTTCAATTTGTACTATTATATATATGTGATTGTGAATATGGATGGTCTGGTGTGTGTGTAACATGGTGGTTTTTGCCTTTATATATCTCATCTATTGTCTTCCTTTTTATATTTTTATTTTTTTTTCTTCCAATTTATTCGTAATTAATGATCATTAGTTATTTATTTAGTATAGTACACCTTGATATAGGGGGTATATTCTACCCACATTACTGATTTATACAACCACTTCCAGTCGGTATCCTCTCACGTATGGAGAGACATGCCTGAGGTATAGTGTCGAGCACTAGTTCTTGAAATAGTCAGTGGTTTGGGGTAGTGGGGATTTACAAAATGGTATTAGTGTTTTTTTATTTTATCGTATGGTTTTGGGATTTGGTAGTAAGAATAATTTGTAATGTGTTAGAGCCTATGATGGATATCATGCTGGTGCATTAAGAATACTTATTCTAATAATAATTCCATATTACCATGGATATGGGGTTTTTTCAATGTTATGTTTGTATATGATTTTTTCTCAAGATATCCTCATGTTGTTGGTTTTTTTATTGGTTTTTGGATTTTGGACTATTGAAAATAGGATTGTGATTCAATTTTAGATCATGGACTATATAGTCAAGAGGAGTTTCATGCATCATATCAAGAATGTTGGATTCACATGATATTGGCCTGATAGTGTGTGTTTTTCCTGATTACTGAGGATCAGTTGTTTAAAGTGTCTACAACAACTTAAACAATGTTTTCTAATAAAAGAATGTGGTGTCATTCTACTCATCTAAACTGACCAATATATGTATCTCCTTCAAAATGAAGTATACATGAATATATGATGAGATGCTCGATGATGAGGATGATGACACATTCTGTGTGTACATATGGTTTAGTGACCCTAGTAGGACAATTAAAACATTTTATGCCGTCATTGTTAGCCAATCGTGGGTTGTAAATTTTTAGGTTTAATTATTAAAGTGACCAGTAATAAACTATATGGTGTTTCCCAGTACAGCATGTAATTTAATTCTACCTAACCAAATTTTGTGTCACATTCCCTTGGATTAGATAATCTAATATTATTCCATTTTTTATGAAATTTTTTTATTAGTGAGTCATTGTCTTCCAGGGGCCATTTGAATGTGTAGATGCCTAGACAGGATGGGTTCTCTAATTGTGGGTGATATTTTTGCATGATGATGTCATGGGTTGATACAAGAGTTTATATGGAGTTCCATTAGATGTGGCCTTAATGGTATGCTTGATTAGATGAGCTAGGCTATCATACATAGTGACCTTGTTGTGAGATATGACTAGTAGGGATTGGTGGGAGACCAAGAAGCTCACAGTTATGACTCAGTGTTAACAAGTCCATGAGTTGTGTTTGATCTAGGGTGTATAGCCAGAAGGATCAACCCAAGTTAGTATTTCTCTTAGATATAGAAGCATCGGTGGGTTTGATGGGGTATGATACTAATGTATGGGAGGTACTCAGGATTTTGAGGATTGGAATACATTGATGTATAGCCTAATGTTTTTGGGTCTGCTTTTAAAAGTGTGATCAGATCACAAGTGACACTCGTGACTAAAACGGTGTTGGGTGGTGGATAAGCATGTTGTTACCTTAACAAACTGAAATTTCCTAAAGAATTGTCATTTCTTGGATGACATTGTAATGGTACATTCCAGTTTCACATAGTAACCATTTATGTTGGAATTGGTGATTGGCCTGTTTCGATTCAAGGACTGATGGATTTAATGAAATAATTGTGATCATGGTGTCCCATAGTTCTGATGATATGGTAAATATCCCCTTGTCGTCGGAATATAGTGAAAATAGATTAGTTGTGAGGGCATGACTGGTTTTGGTGAAATACTTTTAAGTATTAAAGGGATGAGATAAGCATGGATCAAGAGTGAAAACATGTATATGATGATTGATCTCTTAAGGTTGTTCTTATGGTGTGGTATAAGAAACTTGTATTATGGGGACACTAAAATAGTCTATTGGAAGATGAAACTCATAATAGAGGGTTTTTTTATGGATGTATCAGTCATTGAATAGTCAATGTCGTACTTGGGTGATAGTGATAAGGTGAATCTGATTTATCTGGTTCTAAGTAAATATGATATTTAAGTATATAATAAGATATTATATGGAATTTATGTGATGGAATTGGGTTAGGGTGATCTCATTTTCATCTGTGGGTGATTGTTGGGGTGATACGTGTTCCATGACCAATTTTTTGTATGAAACCTAGTTTCTTCAAATGGTTAGGGGTGAATCCTGTGATTAAATGAAATGAAGGTTTTGTTTTGGGATAAAATACTTAGAAAATAAGGATATTTAGTACCAAGCCTTGGAGTATGAGTAAGCCCTTTTCAGTGAGGTCCATTATTGGATGATTTTGGGTATTAGGCATGTTCTTCTCTAGAGGACATGTCATTTGGTACGGTGAAGCAATTTTGAAGGAAGAAAGTCAGAGGTCGTCTAACTAGTGGTTCTTCTTGGGGATGGATATGGTCAAAGGGTAACTATGTAAATAGAATCATGTTATATATGATTTTAGGTAAATGGATCACTAATGGTATAATTTCAGTAAGCTGTTACAATGTTTGGGAGCATCATGGATTGAAATCGACCATTATGAGCTAAACATTATAGTGGGGAGCATTATAGGGTAGATGATGAATTGGAAAAATACAATGTGATTTTTTGAGAGAGATTATTGAGGTGGTATTATTCATGGTGTTATCATCAATTAGCATGTGGGGGTGTGATTTCGATTGAAATGTGTGTTTGGTTATCATAGGTGTGGATAAAAAGTTTGTTAAGTATTTAGGGATCGAGTGGGATTGGTTTATTTTGAGCTAAAAATTTATGAATTTTGGGTTATTTTTTAGGTGTTCTATTATAAATATTATTGATAAGAAGTTATATTATTTGGATATTGTAAAAACTTGTGCCCATACGGGTTACAAAATTCTTGAGAGAATTTGAATTTTTTATTTAGTGGATGGTTTGTTTAGAGGATTGGAGATCATAATGGGAATCAAAGGGTTTTAAAAAAAATAATTTTGGAAAGGTTCAATACATGGGAAATGACCAAAGGGTTCTGGAAGAGGCTAGAATAATAGAGAGGTTGGGATGAATTCGGATGATGTTTTAGGGTTTTCACACCACGAATGGTCATGGTGTGAATTTTCAAGAGAGAGGGAAAACCATCCTTCCAAAGGATTCACACATTGAACCTAATTCTTACACTAAGAAACTCTAATTAGGGATTATTTAAACCCCTACCCCCATATTTTATTGAAGGGAACATGTGGGGATCCAATTATTGGGGATCCTCCCCTATTCTTCTTTCTATTCTTAGCAGTTATTTATGTGATAAGATGGTGGTTCTAGGTAATGATCACCTCTCCTCTCCACCCTCGCTTCCCTTAACCATTTTATAATAAATTCATTTTTTTTATTCAGGTCATCTATAGATATTTCTCTAGATGATGGTGAAATCAACCAATTTAAATGTGGCTATGATGAAACCTAACTATAGGTATACCAAAGATAATGCATTCCTATCAAAATTCATCATTTCATCAAATGTATGCCACATTGGGGATTTTCCTTCATTTTTTTATGAAATTGAGTTTATTTAATTATGTAATTGGTGTTGAAGGTTTTTTTCATTGACCCGTAATAGATTTAGGGGTGAGTTGAGGGTGTTTGACATCCCATTTCTTGAATAAATAGTGATCGTGGGACACCCGGTGCATTTTCATCATTTATTCCTCTTTGGGATTAATTAATTATTTAATTATAATTATTTTTACTAAATTAATTTTTCTTATTTTTCATGCGTTATCTACTCAATCATACGGGAAGTGTTTGGTGGTGTTGATATGGATTTGGATGATCTTGGATGAGCCTATGTGGGAGCTTTCAAGTGATAAAGAAAAAGAAAAAAGATTTTATATAAGGCAAGTGGTCCTAAGTAATAACCCTACAACTTAGGTTATTATTATTTTTTCATGTGAATTCTTATGAATTCCACTAAGGTTGACTACCGAAGTTAGTTTTATTAAATTAATTTTTTATTAAATTAAAATTTCATATTTAAATTAATGAGAACTATGTGTCATGAACAACCCTTCTGGGGTAGCTTTTCACCTCATCCACCAATAGTCGAGGTAGAGAATGTTGACACATCAGTTATCCTACAGAACTCATCAGAGGTGACACTGGACCCAAAGAGAGTAATTATCCCATGATTAGAGGATTAAGAAACCTCTAATATGGGGGTGAGTATGGAATTATTAGTCCTTGATTGAGTAAGTCATAAAAAGCCTTATGAAGTGAGAGTTGTTTTGGATCGATGAGATGAGGGTAGGGTGAGAGACCATTTTTTGTCCGAGTGTGACCAGGTCGAGGTGGATAGACCTTGGGAAAACCAAGAATGGGTTGGGTGAGTGGACCAAACTCATGTAACCTTGAGGATGGAGATAGTTCATGCACCATCTATTTACCATTACCTAAGTAGTCGGGTCCTACATATTCAGTGGTGTCATGCTACATTTTTGACAACATCAAGGGATGTGATGTCCTAGAGAATCAGGTGTTGACCTGAGACCATAGTCGATATCGAGAACCCACATGAGGGTGCCTCTATTTTGATGAGACTAAGGGGACCCATTGGGTGCCCCACTGATAGAACAACCCTGAGTAGTGCCATGATATATGGTAGTGGGTGTCACTATGAAACCCACATTAGAATGAGGTACGTAAGGAGATGTGGACTGAGGTTTTGGATGTGGGAATTCATCCAAACCCCGTGTTTTATTTATTTTTATGATGAGTTATGGAATTAAACCTTATAGAGGATGTGATAAGATTTTGATTCCATGGATATAGATTAGATTAAATGATTTGGATGTTGTATTTTGTAGTCATATAGGGTCGGGAGATTTCATAAACATTGAGATCAATGATTGGATCTACCTTAGATTAGGAAATACGTATGTAGTTGGGGATGCCGTGAATTAGGATCCCAGATTATATGGTTGGGCCTACCATGTATTTGGATCTCATATGGTTGAAATACCATCAATTACATCCTTGGAATCATAAGGATATCACATGAATATGCTGTATATTTAGAGCTTGGATATTTGTACTATTGTGGGTTACATCCCTAGAGTCATGAGGATCCTATTTGGGGTTACATTTGATTTGAAGCTCATATGTTTGGAATATTGTGGGATGGGTCCCTAAAGTAATGATGATTTGGTAGCTTCTTCCACAGACTTGGATCCCATGTGTTACTTGGGAGGAATAGTCTTGGAGCCAAAAAAGGTATTGTCAATCAAGGTGATGGTCCTAAGGATCATTATTTTTTTATTTTTTTCCATTTTCAGTATTTGAATTTTATTTTAGCTAAGCATGTAACATGAACATATCAATACACAATATGGTCATTATGGTACTATGTTGGTGATTACCTATAATGTTTTTTACTCACACCCTACTATGTCTTCCACTTCACTTTAATACCTGAGTAGATGCTCACATGGTAGTAGATTCATGTCAGGCTAAGGCCAAGGTCTAATCGATTGTCATGGCTCAGACATATACATGGATCTTGGTTTGATTTTGGAAATAGGATGTCCTGGAGCAAGTGTATTTTTTATATTTTCCCATTGTATTGTTATGTATATGTGAATAGCCCAATGGGATGTCTGTTGTATGTATAACAAGATTTTTTTAATTTTTTATCTAATTTTTTATACACCTTGTTAATTTTTTTATACTTCTACTTTGATTTTATTCATGATGAATGATCCTTGGTTATTAATCTATTATTTTTCACCCTGATGCAAGGGGGTATAGTCTCCACATATTACCACACTAGAACCCTGATATGAGTCAGAAGCCTCTAGAATAATTGGAGGAATTCCTGAGGTATATTGGAAACAACCTTTCTCGAAATCAGTTAATTGTTTGGGGTTGCAGTGCATTGAAGTGAACATAACTAGACAATTCATAAGCAATAGGTGTCATCAATTACATTATGTCAAATTTGGCGAAAGAGAACTGGGAATATGGAAATAAATATTATCCAAAATACCAAATGATTGTAAGATGTAGCCATATTCTTCATGTTGGATTTTAACACTCTAATATTTTAAAATAACATTGTCTCTGATAGTGTATAAAACACGCAACACTGATCTTAAACGATCCCAAAAATATTATTACTTAATTCTGACCATTATAACAAACTCGTTAAAGTAGAGGGTATGAATATTATTAAACAAATTATAAAATATATATATACAGTAACTAATCAATAAAAATTCAATTATTAATTATTATGATATAATTACTCATTTTTCAATAAATTTAATTTATTCTTCAGAAATACATTTTCTTCAAAAATGATTTTTATTACATTTGTGATCAAAAATTATAATTAATTTATAAAAAAATATATAAATTTTATTTTATAAAAATAATATAATATTTTAAATCAAAATAAATAAATCTTGGGGTGAAACTTTCATATTTTTTAAAAAATATTGACTTTCTAATGAATAGTGAAAATATAAGGTTTTATTGAAAGCTGTATTTTTTTCAGCCATTTGTAAAGATAAATTTTATTTTAAAATGTTTTCCAAAAAAATATACTTATATAATATTCTTAATAATATAATTAGGTTAATTTTAATCAATTTTCTAATATAATTTTCTAAAAAACATTTTTTTTAATGCATTTTTTTTGAAAAACACTATTTTTATATAAAATGGTTTTTATCAAATTTTATGCACATATTTTAAAATTTATTTCATACAATTATATATATTTAATTTGATAAAATATATTTTTTATTTTTAATAATTTTTTTTAAATTTGGTGAATAGGTCCCTTTTATTTTTAGGCATTATGAACTATAACTGTTGTAAAAATTGTCATCACAGTAAAGGATAAATTAGGATAATCTAGGTTAAAAATAAGTTAAATGGCCATAATTTTTCATCCTAATTATTATCTAATAAATTTAATTCCCCTTAATAACCTTATCCTCAAAATATATTTGTCTATTTCTCACTTGTCCATGAAAATGTCACTTATAATATTTAAAGCAATAAAAGTTACAAAATGTTATTGTCTAGGTATTACATATGTAATATGTGTCCAAAAAAAGAAAAAATAAATATTTGATCGAAACTAAAATAAAATTTTAAGATTAATTAAAATATTTTCGTAATATCTATTTATTTCAATTTTTTATAAATTATATAATTACCTAAATTGATTCTGAAGGTAAAATACATTTTTTATTTAATTAACAGAAAAATTAAATAAAGGATTTTGAAAATATTAAAATTGAGAGAATTTGGAAGAGATAAATTCTCCCAAGAATTTTATAGATCTATATGACAAGTTATGGTAGTTTTTGTAGACCTGGAAATTTCAAGGAAAAATTTTTCTTAATTTTTTGGAATTTTACGAGTCTGTGGTTTCTGACGGCACCTGATTCGGAGGCCCGGTGTGTCCGGAATCAATTTCTAAAGTTTTGTTTGGGTACGTTCAGTAAACATACATGTGGGTTTTTATATCATTTGAACCAGGGCTCAGAATTGAAAACTGAGGACACTGATGAACTCACAACGCCGGTATTCACTTAAGGGGATATTAACGGTAGTTACATTTTATGTGGGTTGAGAGTTATTTTTTAGGGAAATTGGAATCAGTTAAATAAAATTGTAGAACACAATTTTATTTATCTATGGTAGTTATATCCTACAAAGGAGAAGTTATTGGTGGGGCTTACATGAGCCTAATCCCTTCAACTCCGCTTACACATCTCCATTAACTCCTCTTCATTTAATTGAACAACCCCTCACTTTTGAATTTTAAAATAACCCTTCACCTTCTTCTCTCTCTAATTAATTTTTCCAACCCATGGTAAATTAGTTAGGTGATTCACTTAATTAATTAATTCTATGTGTTTGAATTAATTGGATTTGCATGGAACTTCTTTAATGTTCGGAGATATCTATTTTAATATTTTCCTTATCAAATATTTTGTGGGGAAACCTCTGGAGAAATAGAAGAACACTATTCTTCTCTCGATGAAGAATATCACTACAAAAGAATGTGAAGTCACCAACGACGCTTCTTCTTCAAGTGCACTCTGACGTCAACAGAATTGACACCGTTATTTAGTGATGGATGACCACCGTGACGTTATTCTTCCATGGTCCGACGATGTGCGACGTCTTTTCGAGGTAGGGTTTGTTATTGATTAATTTAAATCCTTGAAGCTCATCTTTTATTGTGGTACGTTGTTAGCCGAATATTATCATCTAATGTGGAGGGAACGGGCCAAACAAAAATGGCCTGACGTCCCTCCGATGGTTCTTATTGGATTGACGATGACAGTGGCGCAAAGGTGCCACTGGTATTGGAAACCACAGAAGAAATCCGGCAGCACAATTTTCACCGGGTCACCGAAGCTGTGCGAAGAATGGGACCGCGGCCACCACGGGCTGTGGCAATGCCGGAGGGGTGCGGTGTCATCGCACCGCGCTAGAGGAAGAGGGCCATGGTGGTCGGATGAATTTTTTGCACTGTCGCGCCGCCCGGTAGAGGAGTCGCAGCCACACAGGCTGCGGCAGTCGGAGAGGGCGTGGTGCCGATGCGCCATGACGGTTAAGCAGGAGGGCGGCCGGCTGAGCTGGCTGCCGTCGAGGGTGCATTAGGGTGGAACTCGGAGGGTTCCATGGATAGGAACCGGCGTTTTACAGTTACATTATGGGAGATATGGGGTGTAAACCCACCCCCTTTTTCATTAGGGCGGGCCCAGCAAGGCACCGCCGCCTCCTGGTCAGTGTGACTAGGCAGGCTTCACCGCCCCAGCCACGCGGCTGAGCCACCGCGTCACGCAGATCTAGCTATTGTGCCACGTGGACTAGGCCGCCACTCCCAGCTGGTTCGGGCCGCGCCCTACTGGGAAGGACCCGGACCCGGTTCGAGCCCACCCAGGGCGGGTTGGGCTGGGTCGGACGGGGCCTAGACACCCCTTTTCAGACTATTTTCGGTCATTTGCCTATAACATGAGCTACAAGCATCGGATCGATGAACCATAAGTTGCATAGGAATCCTTGGATTGAGACGGTCTTTTCTGCATATTACACTCAAGGTTTCAGTGATGTTTGGGTGTGGTCGGGTTGGTTTGAACCTGAAACCAACAGGGCCCTCGGAGCAGAAATGCATATAACGTAAGGACTTGACGTCCGATTGATGTTTTGTCAACTATGTTGGATTCCTTTTGATGAGAAAGTTCTTTTGGAATACTCCACATGAGGTTTAGATGCAGTTGGAGTATGGAAGGGTTGGTTTTAGCTTAAAAACCAACCGGGCCCCTAGAACGGAAAAGCTAATAACTCTCAGATCAGACGTTTGTTTGAAGAACCATCAGTGGCGCTAGTAATCTATTTGAGAAATGGTCCATTTTAGTATACCCCATGGGAGTACGGTGCTCATTTGAGATACGGTCGGGTTGGTTCGTTCATGAAACCAACCGGGGCCCCAGGATGAAAGCTAATAACTCACAAACCGGGCATCTGATTGACACATCGTATATTGCATTGAGACCCCTATGATGAGGAGGTCATTTGTGATACTTCCACCTAAGACTTTGTGACACTTGGAGTATCGAATAGTAGCTCATAGAGTAGATCCTCACAGAGATGAGCGTACAGCGTGCGGAGACGTAGTAGCTGTAGACCTGACAACTGCTTGACCGATTCGACTTGGAGTGATTCGATTATCCCAGTAGATGGGGCTCCCGGTTTGGAGTAAGACCCATGACGGATGGAGCGCCTAGTTTGGCAGAACACCCGTGGTACTCGACTGGAGGAGTACCTCTGATGGCTATTAGGGGAGCACCCAGTTTGGCAGCAGACCAACAGCAAACATAGCGCCCGGTTTGGCATTAGACCCACGGTACTTGACATGATGAGTACCTCAGTAGGCTAAGGTTAGTGAGTAGCACCTTGGAGTCGTGACAGGGCCACTGTACTCGACAGAGGTGGAGTTCTCCAGCTGTTGTGGTTTTGATAATGAAAATCCTGGTTTGAGTTGAGTCAATGACCTTTGTGTTTTCCTCATGATTGAGATGGGTTACCAGATAACTTAGGTATATGTATGGGAATATACCTATGTAAAGGTTATCTATTTAGATCTTTCGTTTTGGTTTATCCATTTTGGATTTAGTGAGGGCTTGAGGGTCTCGTGGTCCCTACTGAGTTTCGTTATACTCACCCCTACACGGGTTATGCTCGCACCTCGTTGTGTTGGATGCATAAGACAGACAGTGCTGACCGAGGCAGATTGTACGAGGACTGGATGGCACCTGGAGGTGGACACTCAATATGATTGCACACGGAGCGGGCCGATAGATGTGGAGTGATGAGGATGACATCTATACCTACCCTTCAGGTAGGAACCTGGAGGACGATCTAGGAGCTGCTTCACCATTCAGTTGTTTGTTTTTTCAGTTGTACTTTCATTTAGTTCTAGTTGTACCTTTCTATTGGGCTTGTATTTCTAGCCCCTTTGTACATTTAGCACGCTTGTTATAAAACTTTACTTAGTGTTTGCTTCCTCTTGTTCTCTGGTTTTGTGTTTTTACGTTTTATAAAGGCAATGCCTTCCTAATTTTTAGGGAGTTATGCCTTTGGTGCTAGTCACCATCCCCTGGCCTATGGAAGGTGGGCTTGGGGTAGTCACGATACGGGCCCCAGGGGATGGGTCGTGAAAAATTAGTATCTGAGGAGTTAGTTCTACTGCAGAACATAGGAATCTGATATTTCCATTCTGTGAAGAAATGGTGTTAAGGGTACTGAGTGTGGTTTTCAGCTCAGGGAGTCTAGTGTTGGTGTGGCGGCCGATGTATCCATACACCAGGACCCTGACTACTATTTTAAAACTCAGTGCACGAAAACTCTTATTGCGTGTGTGTTTCCAAAAGTTTTATTTATGTTAGCTCAAACCTGATTAAATCATCACGTATATTCTTGTAACCGTTTCACATATGTTCAGGATGCCTCAACGCAGACAGTCAGGTGTACTTCCGAGAGAGTACCTGATGACGACCCACCGAGTGATGAGACTCATGTGTGGGGCCCTCTTGCTATGATTGAACATTCGGGTGGTGTACCAGTAGCACCACCACCCGTTGGGCAGAAGATTCCACCAGCCATACTAGTGGACGGTTCACACTGATAGAGCGCGTTGCACGAGTTCCAACAGCAGAGGCCTCCGAGGTTACGAGGTGAGGCAGATTCCCAGGCAGCAGTCGACTGCCTAGAGGCGATTGCTAGAGTTGTACACCTAGTTTAGACACTAGTAGAGGATATGGTGATCTTAACTACTGGTGTTTCCTAGTGAGTGGCCAAGATTTGATCCTCATAGTGATGAGGCTTCGATATGTGGACTGATGCCTGAGATAATACCTTCGGTTAGTGTGCCAGCTATATCACAACCTGTTCGTCAGAAGTTCCAACTGGTTGTACCAGTATATGACACATGTAGGATTAGTGCCTTACACATGTTTCAGAATTAGATACCCCTAGGTTCCTAGGTGAGCCCGACTCAAAGGCGTCTGAGGACAGGCTTGAGGAGGTGGTTGAGATTTTTGTAGAGCTTATACAGCTTCGGTAGGATGCTAAGTCGGTAGCTGATTATTCATCGAGGCGTACCGATCATTCCTGGTACTTGATGACTACGATATGATCAGTTCTTTAGAGCTCGGTCCTCAGAGCGAGGTGTGTTTAAAGGACATCTGATCCATCACTTTACCTCTACGAATTCCTACTTATGCTAGGGTGCTAGAGAGAACATTTGTGGTTGAATGTTCTTTGGCTGAATGGATATAGCTAGATAATGTTAGCAGTGGGAAAGTAGGGAACTAGCACTAGTCTCAAAGACTTGGGCATGTAAAATGTTTCAATAAGAGGAAGTGTTAAAGGCAAATGAATCTGTAGAGAAGACGTGGAAGAAGAGCTAGGAGAGAAACATGAGGTAGTGTACATTTCGACATGTTACAGCCACCTGCCTTTGTTGTCCCCTCTAGGCTTAGGGGGCTAGAGGGTAGGGGAAGAGAATTGTTGCATGTGGTCAAGGAGTGTGACTCTAGGGCTCTAAGAATGATTCGAGTTACGGTTCGTGTCTACTTCAAGCTATCATATCAATAGATATAGGTACCAATCATTCCTTCCTTCCATGAATCTTGTCACATACCTAGAGTTTCTAGTTAAAATTTTTGGCATGACCCTCGCGTCTGGAGATACAATTGGGAGGAGACTCGATAATCACACTTACGCCAACAGTGTGATCTGACCCTTGAGGCGAGAGTTTCGGTTGGAACCTCTTAAGGGAAGCGATGAGGCTTTACGACGTTAGTTTGGGTATGGACTGGGAACCAATGTACATACACAGATTGACTTTATTAGGAAAAAAGGTTATGGTTTATCTACAATGTTGGGATGGGGTTTTTCTTTGGTTGACGAAAAGGGAAACCCAGGCAGCACAGGATAAACTCATGCATAGGAGGGTGCGGGTGATCACTCTTGAGTCGGCCAGCCTTACCCTCGTGGCAGCAAGATTTTTGAGTTTTCAGTTCCCCTAGGACTATGAATTTGAGATAGTCTATACTCCTGGGGAGGGGAATGTTGTTGTGGATGCATTCAGCAGTTAGGAGAGGCGACAGAGCAGCTGGCTGCCTTACGAATATCCTTTTTGGATAGAGATGGTGCTGCCTAACTTCATTCTCTTACAGTCACTCCTCCCCTTCTTCAGTAGAGTAAGCGAGGTGGCTTACCGCTTGGCCCTTCCACCTCAGTTGCACCAATTGCACGACATCATCCACATATCTCAACTGAGGAGATACGTGCACGACCTGTCTCACATCATCGACCATGGGACAACATTCACCGAAGTTCCAGTGCAGATTGATAATCGATAGGAGCGAGTCCTATGTGTATGGTCGATACCTGTGGTGCATGTTAGATGGAAGCACGTGAACCTCTACGAGAGCACATGGGAGTGGGAGGCTCAGATACGTGCTCAGTACCCTATTTAGTTTTCCTAGCGTGTGTTGTAGCTTTATTGGGATGTAAATACCTGAGATGGGGGTAATGTAAATACCTGAGATGGGGGTAATGTAAATACCCATAAATTTCAAGGAATTTTTTTTCATAATTCTTTGGAATTTTACGAGTCTATGGTTTTATACGACACCTGTTTGCGAAGCCCGGTGTTCCCGGAATCAATTTCTGAAGTTTTGTTCATGTACGTTCAGAAAACATACGTGCAGGTTTTTCTATCTTTTGAACTAGTGCTCAGAATTGAAAACGGAGGACACCAATGAACTCACAGCGCCGGTATTTTCTTAAGGGGACCTTTACCATAGTTGTATTTTATGCGGGTTGAGAGTTAATTTTTGGGGAAATTGGAATTAGTTAAATAAAATTATAGAACACAATTTTATTTATCTGTGGTAGTTATATCCTATAAAGGAGAATTTATTGGTAGGGCCCACACTAGACTAATCCTTTCACCTCCCCTTAAACCACCTAATTAACTCCCCTTCATTTAATTGAACCACCCCTCACTTATTAATTTTAAAATAACCCTTCACCTTTTTCTCTCTCTAATTAACTTTTCCAACCCATGGTAAAGTAATCAGGTGATTCACTTCATTAATTAATTCTCTGTGTTTGAATTAATTGGATGTGTATGGAACTTCTTTAATGTTGGGAGAGATGTATTTTAATAATTTCCTTAGAAAATATTTTGTGCGGGAAACCTCTGGAGAAATAGAAAAAAACTATTCTTCTCTCGATGAAGAATATCACTGATGAAGAACGTCAAGTCACCAACGAGGCTTCTTCTTCAGGATCACTCTGACATCAACGGAATCGACACCATTCTTCTGCGATGCTTGACCACCACGATGTTTTTCTTCTGTGGTTTGATGACGTACGATGTCTTTTCGAGGTAGGGGTTGTTATTGATTAATTTAAATCCTCGAACCTCATCTTTTATTGTGGTATGTTGTTAGCCGAATATTATCATCTAACGTGGAGGGAATGGGCCGAACAAAAACGGCCTGATGTCCCTCCGATGGTTCTTATTGGATTGACGAAGGTGGTGGTGCAATGGTGCCACTGGTATAGGAAACCATAGAAGATATCTGTCAGTGCAATGGTCACTGGTTCGCCAGAGCTGTGCGAAGAATGGGACTATGGCCACCACGGGCCGCGGCAATGCCGGAGGGGCGTGGTGCCATCACACCGCTCCAAAGGAAGAGGTCCGCGGTGGTCGGAAGAAAGCACGACGCCATTGTTCCATGTGTTTTAGGGGGCGCGGTAGTCAGAGAGAGCGCAGAACCATCGCGCCTCACTGGAAGGGAAGCCGCAACGGTTAAACAAGACAGCGGTCGGCTGAGCTGGCCGCCGGTGAGGTTGCGCCAAGCTGAACCCGGTGGGTTCTGTTGAGTGGGACCAGTGCATGCTGGTTCTATTACAGGAGACAGGGGACGTAAAACCACCCCCTTGTTTCATTAGGGAGGTCATCGCAGCTACCTGGTCAGCGTGACCAGGTGGGCTTCCGGCCCCAGCCACGCGGCTGGGCCACCACATCACGCATACCGGGCCGGCGTGCCACGCGGACCGGACCACCACGCCCCGCCGGGCTAAGCCGCGCCGAGGCAGGCCGGGCCGCACCCTACCAGGCTGGACCCGGACCCAGGTAGGGTTGACCCGGTTCGGGCCGACCCATGGTGGGTTTGGTCGGGTCGGACCGGGAACAGACCCCCCTTTTCGGACTATTTTCAGTCATTCGCCCATAACTTGAGCTACGAATGTCTGATCCACTCACTGTCATTTTCGTAGGAATCCTTGGATCGAGATGGTCATTTCGTTATATTACCCTCTATGTTTCAGCGATGTTTTTGTATAGTGGGGTTGGTTTGAACATAAAACCAACTAGGCCCTCAGAGCGGAAACGCTTATAACATAAGGACCGTACATCCTATTGACATGATGTCAACTACGTTGGATTCCTTTTGATGAGATGGTTATTTTGGAATAATCCACTTTAGGTTTGGATGTAGTTGTAGTATGATTGGGTTGGTTTTATCTTAAAAACCAACCGGGAACGTGGAACGGAAAAGCCAATAACTATCAGACAAGATGTCCGTTTGACGAACCGTCAGCAGTGCTAGTAATATCTTTAAGAAATGGTCCCTTTGAGTATACCCCAAGGGAGTGTGGAGTACAGTTGAGATACAGTCTGGTTGGTTTATTCACAAAACCAACTAGGCCCCCGGGACGAAAAGGATAATAACTCACAGACCGGGCGTCCGATTGACGCACCGTCTGTTGCGTTGAGACCCCTATGATGAGGCGGTCCTTTGAGATACATTGACCTAATTCTTCGTGACACATGGAGTATCGACTAGTAGCTCATGGAGTGGATCATCCTGGAGACGAGCATACAATGTCTGGAGACCTAGTAGCTATAGACCTGACGACTGTTTGACCGATTCGACTTGGAGTGATTTGATTAACCTAGTGGACGGACCACCCTGTTTGGAGGCAGACCCATGGCTGATGGAGCGCCTATTTTTGAAGCACACCCGTAGTACTCGACAGGAGGAGTACCTCTGATGGCTATTAGTGGGAGCGCTCAGTTTGGTGGCAGACCCACAGTGGACGGAGCACCCGGTTTGGCAGCAGACCCGCGGTACTCGACAGGAAGAGTACCTCAACAGTCTAAGGTTAGTGAGTAGCATCTCGGAGTCAGGATAGGGCCACAATACTCGACAGAGGAGGAGTTCTCCATCAGTTGTGGTTTCGATAATGAAAATCTTTGTTTGAGCAGAGTCAATGACCTTTTTGTTTTCCTCATTATTGAGATGAGTTACTTGATAACATAGGTATATGTATGGGCATATACCTAAGTAAAGGTTATATGTTGAGATATTTAATTTTGGTTTATCCTTGTTGGATTTAGTGAGACCTTGAGGGTCTTCTGGTCCCTTATGAGTATCGTTATACTCACCCCTGTACGGGCCATGCCCGCACCTCGTTTTGTTGGATGCAGACGACCGAAAGCGCTGATTGAGGTAGAGTGTATGAGGATTGGATGGTACCCGGAGGTGGAAACTCGGCGTGACGGAACACAGAGTAGACCGATAGATGTGGATTCCTGAGGAGGACATATTTTCCTACCCTTCAGGTAGGAACCCGGAGGATGATCCAAGAGCTGCTTCACTATTCAGTTGTTTGTCTTTTCAGTTGTACTTTCTTTCAGTTGTAGTTTTACCTTTCTGTTGGGTTTGTATTTCCGGCCCCTTTATACTTTAAGAATGCTTGTTATACTGCTTTAAATAGTGTTTTCTTCCGCTTGTTCTCTGGTTGTGTGTGTTTACATTTTATAAAGGCAATACCTTCCAAGTTTTTAGGGAGTTACGCCTTCGGTGCTAGTCGTCAGCCCCTGGCCTATAGAAGGCGGGCTTGGGGTAGTCACGATATAGGCCCCGGGGGATGAGTTGTGACAGTTTTAAATAATAATATTCTAATAATCCATTTTATATAATGTATTTAAAGTCAAATTAAATGAATAGTATTGAAATTGACCATAATAATTTTTTATCAAAATAATATTTTATTAAATTATGTAAAAATAATAAAAATATTATTTTAGTCCATTTTAATTGAAAATAATTAAAAATATAATTTATTATCCATTTATGAGTCACTTTTAGATTTATAATATCATTATTAACCCTTTGTGATTAAAATAGTGGTTACTCTGTCTGTGGTCAAAAATATTTTACACAGGGGTTAATAAAAAATGTGCGGATAACAACGATATCAAACCTTGTTTAAATTTATTTTATTGATGTTTTTTCAATAATATAAACTTTTTATTCGAACTAATGACCATTTTTAAGAATTTTAATCGATAATAGTAATATTATATTGTAGTTTTTATAATAAATTTGAAATGTTCCCCTCACCTCATTTATAAAAGGGAACCCCTTCCTTCACATATTTTCACCACATTGAGAAATATAACCCACCAAACCTTGTAAATTCCTATTATAAAATCGTTATCTAAGTTATTGAGGTGTTGGTATTTGAAAAATACCTACCCTAGGTCCCATAAGGATATATATAGAGCACTTATACTAAAGAATTCGTAACCATCTTTACTGAGTCCTTCAGGTTTATTTATCCTTGTAATTCCTCTTAATGTGTTTTAACCATTAAAACATAATCAATATAGTATCATAACTATAATAAGATGTTGTAATTATTTTTTTAAAACCATATTTCATCTTATTTCATCCTAAAAAATGAAAACATTGTCTGTGCGTACGTATGGCTTACCAGCATCACATAGCGGTGTAATTCATTTTTAATCACCTCTTTACGTGGATGGTTATAAATATGTAACCAATTTCTATTTATGATATCTATAACATTAATATTATTTTATAATTTTATTATTATATATACCACAATACCTTCCAATCTGTTGTAAAATGGTAATGTCTCTTGTGTGTATGTGTGGACTATGGCCTCCATGAATTGATATGATCAATTTTTCATCAACATTTTATATATATGGTAATAAGGATAGATTTAATTAATTTATTTTATATATATGGTATAAAAATTATTCTTTAAATATTAATTATTATCTACCTTTATTATGTTTCATCCGTCAAAAAGTAAAAATAATCTTCCTGTGTACATACGGTCTACTATCTCCATGAATGGTGTAATTAATTTTTATATCTCTATATTTTATATGTGAAATTAAATATCTATATATATGATATATAAGATATTTATAGATAAAATAAAATTATGGATATTATGGATCCATAATAGATGTACAAGTTCCAGAACTACTGAATCAAAAAAACCAGTTAACAGACACACTAATGATAATAATAAAATATTTTTAAAAAACTGGTGATTAAATGTTATAAATTGATCAAATATGATATAACAAATGTTAATAAGGTTATTATATATAATTATAAAAAATCTAAATTTATTATATAGTAATTTAGATCACCTACATGACAAGTCGGACCTATGGTATGAGGTTTCATATCAATTTCCACTCTATTGATACATATTTGATATTATGCACCTATTTATTTTTATTTACTGTATATAATACCTATTTGAGAAAAATAATGTTAACATAAATTTATTCATGTTTATTAAGGTTCATTTCAATTTTACTCTCTAAAATAGAATCCATATTGTTTTCTCTAACTTTTCCTCCCTTGCGAACTTGAATAAAGAAAATGAATGTTTAAAAGAAAAAATGATCTTATTTCTATTTTGATCATAAATATTTTTATTTCATATACATATTTTCTATATAATGTTTAAAAAAATTAAACTTCTAAAATTATTTATCAAAATATATTTTCACCCATGTTTTACTTTTTGCAATACTTTTGGAAATTATTATTTGTTTTGTCATTTTCTGAACGAAGTACTTTGTGAATTTTACAACAAAATTATGGAAGGAATTTTTTTAAGTTATACGGCATGAGAGGATTTTCCCCCATCTTGGATAATATTTTCATTGAATCTTCCTTTAAAATATTACATGGTTTTTTTAAAAGGAAAAGTTTTGCACAATAATTGAATATCTTTTTTTATAAGTTATTTCAAAAAAATGGAAAATTTATTATCCTCAATAATGTTTAAATAATATATTAATACAATTTCTATTAATCTTGGACAAAATTTATTTTACATATTCACCACTGGGGATATTTTGTAATGATACCCTCCCTTGAAACATACACTTGTGATCATTAGATATTACCATTCTCTTAAATATCCATATTCTTTATATAATGGATTTGAATATTTTCTAAATTTTATATCATTTCATTATATGGTTTTATAATTTGAAATTGTCTTATTTTCTTGGGAATTATAGATAATATATAGTATTTACACAATAAAAAATGATTAAACATGGCATATTGTTCATAAATTAAATAGATAATTTAATATAGGAGGAATTAATTATAAATTCATTAATGGGTTTGGAATGGAAATATATATCGCATTGATGCATCGATAGGTCTCCTGAGAGAAATTGGTCCATTGGAATTATATGCGTTTGTGGTGTATTCCTACCCATAGTTTAAAAATATATTGGAATAAGTCAATAATGGAATCATGAATGTATCAGGTTCTTGAAGACTAATAAACTATTCAGTCATTAAAGATATATCTCTTTGTATCTTGTTCAAATATAATAGAGTAACCAGAGACTCGGTGTTACTAGAATTGGGGTCTTTATAGTTGGTATTAGAGGAAGTTTAGTACAATACTTTGGAACCAAATTTAGGAAAACATAGACTAGGGAACATGAACATATGATGGACTTTGAGTATAAGTATAAGTATAAGATAACATCTCAAAAATTAGTAGGTTATAGATTGTGTGGTTTCCCATTATGATTATTTTTTCTCATACTATTCTTTTTGGTTCTCATCAATGGCTAGAACCTAAAGGAACTGTGTTAAAATTGAATGCGATGGATAATACGGTGGATATGAGGAACCAAATGTGATTAATGTCATATTGAAAGAGATTTTTATTCACACTAATAAATTATAATGATATATAAATAACAACGTACCCATTAAGAAACTCTTAGAATAATCATAGAAGATAAAGATATATTTTGTTAAAAACTTGGTTATTAGAGGCCATAAGGAAAAGAAGGCAGTATTTCCTTCATGTCAAGAAATTGGAAAGAGGAATCTTAGAGAATGTCTCAAGTGAATGGTAAATTTTTTATTTTTGGAAAATAATAGAATAAATTAATGAATCTTCAAGGAAAATTTAAGTGTATAATAAAAGGAAATAAATTAAGTCTTATGGCACCATTAGTAGTTCAAAGTATTATGTGTGCGGAATATGGGGATTTTCTGAGTCAATGTATTATTCCAAGGGTTAAATCCTAAACCAAGGAAAGACCTATACTATGGAAATATTTTAAGTGTATGGATTGAAGCACTTATTTATTGGTATATCAGGATTATCTCACAAAATTTTAATATGGATTTTAAGACATATGGTACTGATAACTTATAATGATAAGATGTTATTTTTGGAAAACACATGATTGAGGGATATATAACCCTTAATATGTGTTTGATATTAGGATAAATCTAATGTTTCTTAGGATGATATGTCAAAGGATGATCATGATTTTATAGCTATATATTCACCTCTTGAAGTTTTATTTTATGTGTTTTTAATAAGATTAATGATATTTTGGGAGACATATATATGAATAGAACCCTTTGGTTTAGTATATGTTTTAATGAAAAGGATATTTGGGCAATAATAATTTTATATTTTGTGGAAATAAGTTTAAATATATTGATAAACATAAACGTTAATATGATTTTTGGGATAATTTATTTATAGATTAGTGAGATAAAAGAGTTATTACATTTAGGGAATATATCATATTTGAAACCATAGTGGTTAAAAAACTAATTTAATGAGAATTTTTATTTTTGGCTATATTAATCACATTGTTATGAATGTTATAATTTTAGAAAAAGGATAAACTAAATAGTGGGTGACAACCCATCACATCTAGAGGGTTTGAAGGGATTGAACCCACAATTGAAGGGTGGAAAGGGTGTGGTGCCTTGCAATGGCCTATGTGATGCCTTGTTTAGTATGAATTTTTTTTACTTAATCTATTTGATAGATAAATAATACTTTTATTTTGGGGAGAATAATATAGGATCAAATATTTCTGACATTTTTTGGATTTTGAAGTGATTAATGAAATTATGGGAGAAAATCATTAGGTTAAAGCATATGTAACCTTTATTTTTAGCATAATGGATTATTTGTGAAGAATGTTATTGTATTTTTATAAGTGGATATTGAAGGGTATGAGGTAATATTTGAGGTTAAAGTATGATCTATCATATTCAATTCCATTTACTATCCATTTTTACTTTGGTAAATATTTAAAGGCCATGGGAACAACTTATAGATTTTATGATTCATTAAATGTTCTTCAGGGTTGAACAATTCTTCTTGAGTATCCATTTCTTGTCATAAGAGATTAATTGGAAATAGATCGAAGCACAACTAATGTATGAGATTATTCTTAATACATGGAAAAAATCAACTATATCGATTTTCATGAGTTCATTATTTGAGAGTAAAAAAATTACTTGAATTTAGAAAAAATAGAAGTTCAATAAAAATTTAATCCATTTACTTTTCCTTCTAATAAATCAATGGTCTTTTAACATGTTACAGATTTATAGTTTTGTGATAGTTAATATTATTATGAAAATATTATCTATATCTATATATTAATCTTTACCCTATAGTTTTCAATTCCATTTAATTTTTTCAATTCACACTGATATTCTACAATTTATGGACCTATCTCTATAATATATTTCAAATTTTCTATTTCCCACTTTTTGAGAGGATGTTTTATTAACCCTTTTTACGATTTGAGTTTTTCAAAAATGTATTATCAAATTTAAAACCCTTGATTAATAATAACTAGTTCCAATTTTTAGAACAAAATTTATTGAATGCGTGAAAATTTAACACCTTCTGAATTTAAATTAACATTATTTTCTATAGCACATACAACATGAAACATCGAGCTTAAACAAACATCAAAATTTTTTATTTAAGTATGACCATTATAACATAGCCATTAAATTGGTGTGTTTGAATGATATTAACCAAATTATTAAGTATTAATATATAGGACCTACTCGATATAAATGAATTCATTAAGGTTTATGAAATAAGTACTCGATTTTGTAAATAGGTCCATTTTATTTATAGGCATTATGAATAAAAACTGTGGAAAAATGTATCACCTTGATAAATCTTAAATCTGGTTAATATAGTTTAAAACTATGTGATAAGGTACTGATTTTTAATAATAATAATTATTATATTATTTTTATTTGACCAAAATAAAATTATGATCTTAATATACTTTTTAATTGAATATTTTCCATGGAAATGGCATTTATAATATTTAAAAAATACAAAGTTATAAAATTTCACTCTCTATGTTTTAAATATCGATTATGTTTCCACAAAGTTAAAAAAGAAATAAATGGTCAAAAATAAATATCAATTTTGATATCGATGAAAATATTTTCATTATAGAAATTTATTTCTAATTTTCATATATTATATAATAACCTTAAATTCTTGTAAATCACTAAAACAATATTTATTTAAATAACAGAATAATATAATAAATGATCTTTAAAATATTAAAATTAGTATAATTTGAATTAAATAATTCTTCCCATTGAGTTTATAAATATATAATACATGGTAAGGTAGTTGTAAAGTATTATATTCGAATTTATCTTTTCCATTGATCTATTTAATTTTCAATTAAATGAATACTATCAAAATTTTCATTAAAGATATTTTATCAAAATACTATTTTATCAAATTATTTAAAATTAAAAAAATATTATCTTCCAAGAAGTGAATTTAAAATTGTTTAGAACATCATAAATGGTCTATTTATGAGTCACTTTTACATTTATAATAGCATTATTAACCCTTTGTGATCAAAGTAGTGGTTACTATGGTTAAGGTCGTAAATAATTAACTAAGGGGTTAATCAAAATGATAAGAATTAAAATGATTTGAAAACTTATCTAAATTTTATTAATTTATATTATTTATACCATAACCACTTTTTTCTTCAAATTAATGGCCATTTAGAGTAATTTGGATCTATAATAATCATATTTTATTCTTATTTTTTTAACAAATTTTAAAAGTTCCCCTTACATCAATTATAAAAGGGAACCATTTACTTCACGTCATTAAACCAAATTAATCAATATAGATCAAAAAAACCTGAAAATTTAATCATATAAACATACTTATACATATTCCTGAGGCACTTATCTCCCCAAAAGGCTTACCCTAGGTCTCGAAAGGATATATCTTGCGGACTTCTACTGAGGAAAAAGTAAACATCTTTACCGAGTACATTATGTTTATTTCTTATTCTCATTACTATTAAAATGTTATAAATATCCTAAAATAATAACTTCAATATCATAAATATACGTACATGTTGTCATTATTATGGGATAACCATATTCCATATCTTTTCCATCCTAAAAAAATTGAAAACATCACATGTGCATACGTACAGCTAACAGTCTTCACATATAGATGTAATTAATTTTTTATAAAAACAATAATTGGAAGGTTATATAGATTAATATAATGATTATATATTATATTTATGTCATATATATTATTCTATTACTATAATATCATATATACCTCATTACCTTCCAATCCAATTAAAAAAGATAATGTTGCCCATGCGTACGTGTGGACTATCACCTCCATGAAGCGATTTGATTCATTTTTCCTTTAAGTTTTACCAATATGGTAATAAAGATTTATTTAATCAGTAAATATTATATATATTATATAATAATGATTATATAAAGATTAACCATTATTCACTATTCTTTCGTTTCATTCATCAAAAGGTGAAAACAACGTTCCTGCATTTGTATGACCTACTATCTCCATAAACATGGTAACTTGTTTTTATATATATATTATGGAAAATACTATATATATATGTATAATATGATATTTCTATCATTAATAAAAAAAATTATATTATGGAACCATAATAAATGTACAGGTACTGGAACTACCGAATCAAAAAAACAAATTAGTTAACAACCAAAATAATAAAAATAATAAATATTATTAACAAAAGGGTAATAAAATTTTATAAATTTGTCAAATAAGATATCATAAATATTAATATAGTTATTTTATGTAATTATAATAAATTTAAATTTAGTATATAGGAATGTATATCACCTATGTGACAAGTCTTTCTAGAGGTAAGAGATTTCGTCTCAATTTCCACTCCATTGAGATATATTTGATATTATGAACTCGTTTATTTTTATGTGGTATATATACTAAAAATTTGAGATAATTAACATGAATATATATTTATTAATTATGATTTAATTTAATTTCAAGTTTACTCTCTTAAGGAGTTTCCATATTTTATTCCTACTTTTCCTCTCTTTAGAATAAAAATCAAGCAAAGAAATGTTCAAAATAAAAAATAGATTTTATATCAATTTTGATTGTCTATATTTTTATTACATGTGTATATTTGAAATAAGAGATTTTAAATAAATAAACTTATTAAATTATTAATCAAAATAAATTTCCACCCATGTTTTATTTTTTACAAAATGGATTGAATAAATCTTTTTGTCATTTTATGAATGAGGTATTTGGTGACTTTTTGAAAAAATTATAGAGATAATGGTTTTTTAACATATATGTAATGAGAGTATTTTACCATTGTATTGAATAATACTTTATTTGAATTTTCCTATATAATTTTTCAAGGTTATTTTCAAATAAAATGTTTTCCTTTATAATTGTGCAGATTTCTTAAGTAAGTCATTTCAATAAAATGGAATGGTTTTTTTGCTCAAGAATTTTTTAAGAATGTTTTAATGAAATTTATATTCATCATGTACAAAAACACTCTATTTTAATTACTCACCCTTGAGGATATATTTTAATGATATCATCCCTTAAAACATTATCTTACTTGTGATTTTCGATATTACCATTCTCTTAAATATCAATATTCCGTCAATCATGGATATGATTATTTCCTAAATTATATACCATTTCTATATAAATAATTATACATTGAATGTACTTTATTTACTAGGGAATTATAGACAAATCTTCATTATTTACTCATTATAGATATTTTTTGATTGGATATGTTGTTCATGAATTAAATTGATCATTTGATATATGAGGAATGCATTAGACATGTAGTGACGGATGGGGCCCAGAATTATAAAGTCCCTTGATTCATCAATAGGTATCATGTTTAAAATATGTATGCTAGCGTTAAATGGTTTTTGGTTGTATTCCTACCAATTTTTTTTAAACTGTCTTGGCATAAGGCCTCGATGGTATAGATACAATGATATCTAAGGTAACAGTATCCAATATTAAGAATTTCCATCATTATGTATTCAGTTATCATTGTCATTCATGAGATTATTGAATTGATATTGTCCATGGATTCATTTTTTCAGGAATTATTTATTAAATGGCTTTTTTCAGTTATTTATCTTATCTTAATGATTATTCCTTATTTACTCGTGATAGATTTCATTTTATGTAACCCTTATAGAGTATCTAATCTTATCATTTTATTTTTATTTTTTTCCCATAGATATGAGGAAAGATTTTAGGAATAATATAGATGTTTAAATAATGTTTTATTCTCTATATTTTATATTTAAAATGTAATAAGGAAATCATGTATCTATGTGGTTCTTCATAACTACTAAATTATTCTGTCCTTCAGGATGTGATTCCTTGAATATTGTGTAAATATAACAAAGTAAACACTAACTATGGGCTAATAGAGTTGGAGTCCTTATATGGTTAATCTATTATAAGGGTATTTTGATGAAGAATTTAGGGGATATTTAGATACTTATAATAGTACAACTGTTTTTTTGCCTATTGTGGAACGATAATTAGCTAGATTTTGGGGCTGCAACTGGTGTTATATTTTTCTGCAATTAAATCTAAACACTTGGTATAAACAGAATTAAATAATAAAATAATAAGGTTAAGGCATATATAATAGGATATTTAAAGGATGTAGAAGAATATTTTTCTATAATGTGATAGTCAAAGTTCAATACACTTGGATAAAAATATGGTGGTTTATTAATTAATGAAACTTGTCGACCTAAATTATCACTTCATTTAGAAGTTGTTTTGGAAAATGTATTCCTTAGTGGGACTTGGGTGAAAATGTAACATCCCAGGTAAATAAAGAATAAAGAATTTTCATATTTTTTAATATTTATGAATTAAATATTAATTTTATTTTAAAGGGGTTGTTATGTTCGATAGCGTACCCGATACGCAACGATGAGTTTATTTGAAACTTACGTAGCACACTAGTAATAAAATAATATTATTTTAAATGTTAGTTAACAAGTAGCCGTTGTACTGGAGGGAATGGATAGAAATAACTAAAATATGATTAGATATGTTTTTAAATGTTTATACATTTACCCAATAAAAGATAAAGGCTTAAAATACGGAAAGAGTTCAATTTTAGGGCATATATACTCTAATTTTCAATAAAGGTTCACTTATCACCTTTTAATGGTGAACCGTCATTAAATATAGTTTGTATCACTCTTATACTTTATTTTGGACCAAATATAACTCTTTTTTAGAATCGGGACATCAAAATTTACTTTGTGTAAATTTTTGGTACCTTTCTGATAAAGTTCATTTTTTTATGAATAGTGTAAAATGTTGTATTTTAATTCAAAACCTCTTTTTAATCTAAATTATTTATATGATTAGATTATTATTTTAATTTGTTTTAAAGTGAAATTAGAAAATATTTTTACCAGTTAATCCAATGGTGGTCATTGGAATCAATTTCACTTTGAAATTGGACTTAAACTGATGTCAATCTTTTGATACGTTTTATTTCACAAAAACACGCTATTTGTCATGACAGCGGGAATTAATTATTAAATTAATTAATTTGACTTATATTTTTTGAATTTTTTAAAATGGACTTCATTTTTGAATTCGGAATATCAAATATAGCTTAGGGTGAATTTTTGGTAATTTTCTGAAAAACTTCAATTTTTGATGAATAGTGAAACCACTAAGTGGTAATCAAGCAAACTGATTTTTCAGTTAAATGAAAGTTTACCACTAATGTGTATTGAATTTTGAAAATCCGACATACATGGTTGTCATTAAGAAGTAAAATGTGGTTCAATGAGATTAAAATAATTTTTTGGTGAATAGTAACTTTTTTTCATTAATCGCGATTAGAGGTAATTAGTGTAGTTTAAGGTAAAAATGGTATTATAAGAATGTGAAAACACCATGACACTTGTCCTACACCTATTGGGTGAGTCATGGCCGACCAATACAAGCCATGGGCCAACTTGGGGACCCCATGGAGCCACTTTAGTTGGAAAATGACATTAATATATTTTTATTTAATGTTAAAGTGAAAATGACACTAACATAAATTGTTTTATTAAAATAATTTTTGAGTGGGGTTATACAAGTCCCAATTTTAATTATAAATAGTCATTGGAAAGCTAATAAGATTTCCTACATCATAGTATTTTTTTATAATTTTTAGACATTAAATAAATTAAATTATATATGACATAATAATGATGCAGCGATGACATCATTATTTGACGATTTAAATAAAATGGAAAGATAATGAAACATATAAACCCTACACATGGCCAAAACCAATTGGATGAGTGGATTTAGAACCCTTATCACCTTATCCAAGAATTATATCAATTTGGGACCTTTTAAAACTGAAACACATTTTCAAATAAAGTAATATTTCTTTACTTTCCAAAAGTGCCCCTCCTCTCCTCTTATAAAAGGCCCCCACCTCTACCCCATTTCACACACATCTCAAGCCTTTGGCTCGGCCAACCCCTTCCCAATTACTCTCTACACATCCCTCTCCTCATCCTAGAGGATTCCCATTGGGCATAATCCTTTCAATGAAAGCCTTTAGGCTCAAATCAAAAGGGAGTTACACTTTTAAAGGTAATTCATTCTCTATTGTTCATTTGTTTTATTTTGCTTCTCCAACCCTCTAAACTCTTTTTATTTACTTCTTTTGTAACAACACCAGTATCGTCAATATACTAGGATGTTGTTATAATATTTATTTGAGCTACACTCTCACACAACTACATCAAATGGTTAAAGAACATACAGTTTCCGTGGATGGCGAAATTATGCCTCCCGAAACGATGATTGTTCAATACTCATTTAACACCTTCAATGGTGGCCATTATGATGTCACTATTTTTATATATGATATATAATATGTTTATGTTTTTTTTAAGCTACTGTATTTTTCATTTTGGGCATACCTTTATGGTTTCCATTATGGGTAAACGCGATATCTTCATTTAAGGAAGTGCGGACTACCGCCCCCTCAAAGTGATGTGATTCGTTAATGCCATATGTGGGACGTGTAGAGGATGGATTTCAAGTTATTATATATGATGTTATACTGGAATTATAATACACCTCTATATCATTATTATTTCTTTCCATTAAATTATGAGATAGAAATGAAAGTAGCGTTCATGCGTACGTACGGCTTACCGTCTCCATGAACGGTGCATTTCATTTCTTATCCCCAAATGTAATGTACTATTAAAATTACATGTATATAATGTATATATATAATTAATGATATATCTAAATGATTAATAAAATTCTGGAATTAAAATATTCATACCTCTCATTTAGTTTTAATTCCACTAATATGACAAAGAAATGAAAGTAGCGTTCTTGCGTACGTACGGCTTACCGTCTCCATGAACGGTGTATTTCATTTCTTACCTCTAAATGATTATGTAATATTATAAATACATGTATATGCTGGATATATATGATACATATTATATCCAAATCGGGAATTTCATTCTGGATATAAAGAACTTTTGACCACATGAACAACATGTAATTGTAAGAAGTCAACTTTCGACTTAAGAACCAAATATTGACAAAACAAACATTATTAACTTAAATGGTTACATAATGTTTATAACATGGAAATAAGTGATATAAAAAGAATAATTAACTTTAAAAAAGTTCTTAATCAATTATAAATTAACTCAAGTTTATTATTCAGGACATTAAAGAACGATCGAGTCAAGTCGGACCCAAGATAAGGGACTTCGTCTCAATCTCCTTTCGTTGAGGCATATTTTATTTTATACACAACTTTCTTTTATACGGTGTATAAAACCATTTGACTTTTACTTTTATACAAAAGGAATCTTTTTCTACGAAGCGTTTTACAAAATGACAAAAAGGAATGTTTCTTTTAACGTACGTGGCGACAACGGCATTTCCCGCCGCCGCGAGTATTATTTAATCTTTGGCTTTCTCAACAAGCCGTAATGTTTTTAGAATAAAATAAATACCATATACTCTTTTATGTATTTTGGTATTGAAAATGGTTTTGAAAAAGGATTCTTTTATGTCAATATATTTATGATATATTGTGATTGAAATGTGGAAATGTTATCATTCCTTTATATTGGTTTTATGTTTTATGATTTTATACTGGTACTTGGACATTTTAACGGGTGGTTACGTTATAAACCATATGACGGGTGGTGCCGTGAATACCAGGACGGGTGGTTACGTTATAACCTCCAATGCATTGGGTATGGAAGTCGGCCGTATGGCTATTCCATTAAGTATGTATGGAAATTGTCCGTATGGCTATTCCATTAAGTGATATGTGTGGAAGTCAACCGTATGGTTATTCCACTTAAGTATGTTTATGTCCCAAGTTACCTTTATATATTCTATGTGTTCTTTATATGGGTTTTATGGTAATCCTTTGGTTACAAAAAGGTAAGCAATGATACTTTATTCAGTGAAGATTTTTTTTAATACTTCATGAAGGTGAAGGTATTACTTTGATATAGTATACATGGTTTACTTGATGTTTGAAAAACTAGCAGTTTTCATTCTTTTTGTATCCCTTACTGAGCTTTTTATGCTCACCCCAAGTTTTTCGAAATGTTGTTCACAGGACTTAAAGTGGAATAAGGTCAAGGATGGGATCAAGGGAATTTCATGCTATCTAAAACATGGAATCTAGACATCTTTCTTTTTAAGAGTTTTTATTTTATGGAGACTTAGTAGAAGTGTCTACTTTGTAATCTTTTAAGATGTAATAGTGATGTTCTAATTATCTAAAACTCTAAACCTGAAAAGATCCTCAATGTGAATTATTCATTTAATTCAATATTAAGTAAGGTTTAAGGCGGGGGCCTTATAGTTGGTACCAGAGGGAGGTTTAGACAACTTTAGGAATTAGAAAAGTGTTAAATTATAATATGATTGAAATGATATATCATTTACGGATTACCATGTTGCTTCACCTAAGATATTTCTGTGTTCAGAATGGTTTTCCGCAGAGGAAACAAAGCAGCTATGTTGGGACGACATCAAGAGGAAGATAACCTTCCAAATCAGGCTATTAATGGTGGTGGTATCCATGCACGAGATCATCCAGATCAACCGCAGAGGAACATGTCAGTGGTGGAACATTTCATGAGGCAACATCCCCCATCATTCAGAGGATCATCTGACCCTGTGCAAGCTGAAGGGTGGATTAAAGCACTGGAGAAGATTTTTGATGTCATGGGGTGTTCAGAACATCAAAAGGTTAGTCTTGTTGTTTACCGTTTTGAAGGTGAAGCTGATCAGTGGTGGTCGATGGTGAAAAATATAAGGGATAGTGATGAGATTGAGGATCTTCACTAGGACGAATTCAAAGGTATGTTTCTTGAGAAATATTTTCCTAAGGTGGTTCGTCTTAGGATGGAAAAACAGTTCCTAGAATTGAGGCAGGAGGATGATTCAGTGGCTACTTATGAAGAAAAGTTCACTCGATTGGCAAGGTATGCTCCAAACATCATACGAGATCTTGATAGTAAAATAAACCGTTTTTACTCAGGGTTAAAGCCAAAGTATCGAAGGGCTTTAGCTTCTCGTGAGTTCAAAAGTTATGAAAAACTTGTTCGATGTATGGAGAAGGTGGAAATAGAGTTTGCCGATGATCAGGTGTTCTATGACAAACAACAGAATAAGAGATCTAGTTGGCAGGAAAAGGGGAAGAATTCATCAAAGAAGCAAGGAGGTAAGAAAAAAAAATATCCATCCTGTGAGAAGTGTGGTAAAATGCATCCCGGAGAATGTTTATCCAAGTCTGGTAAGTGCTTTCGGTGTGTTAAGTCTGGTCATATTGCTCGTAACTGTAAAGAAGATGATCAAGCAGGAAATGAAAAGCCAACGGTAAGATGTTTTAAGTGTAATGAAATGGGTCATTATGCAGACGAGTGTCCGACAAGGAGCTTGAGTGATGGGAAGCAGTTAGACTACAAGCAGGAAGGGGTGGTAAAATCCTTTGCAACAACTTCAGCAGATGTTGGGCCATCGAATGAAGTGGTATCAGCTCCAGGGAGCTCAGTATTTTTCAAAGATTGACTTGAGGTCGGGGTACCATCAATTGAAAGTAAAAGAAGCAGACGTTCCGAAGACTGCGTTCCGTACTAGATATAGCCATTATGAATTTGTAGTTATGCCTTTTGGGTTAACCAATGCACCTGTTGTATTCATGGACCTTATGAATAAAATTTTCCATGAGTTCTTGGATAAGTTTGTGTTTGTGTTTTGAGGTTTGTGAAGAGGTTATGTGTGCCTTGTGATTCACAGTTTAAGAATGAGTTGTTTTTTCATCCTGGCAGTACTAAGATGTACAGGGATCTGCGGGAGTATTACTGGTGGGATGGAATGAAAAGAGACATTACTGATTTTACTGTGAAGTGTTTGCTATGTCAACAGGTTAAAGCAGAGCGGCAGTTACCGAAAGGGATGCTTCAGCCTTTACCAGTGCCAGAGTGGAAATGGGAAAACATATCCATGGACTTTGTTGTGGGATTACCAAGGGCATCTCGACGTAATAATGCAATCTGGGTTATTGTTGATCGCTTGACCAAATCTGCTCATTTCCTTTCTATACGAGATACTTTCAACTTTCCCGTTTGTATCTTAAAGAGATAGTCAGGTTACATGGAGTTCCTCTCTCCATTGTATCGGATCGTGATCCCAGGTTTACCTCTAACTTTTGGAAAGGCCTTCCGAAGTCATTGGGTACTGAATTAAATTTTAGTACAGCTTTTCATCCTCAATCAGATGGGCAGTCAGAACGAACAATTCAGACCTTGGAGGATATGCTATGAGCTTGTTCGATGGATTATCAGGGAAGTTGGGACCAACATCTTTCTTTGGTTGAGTTTTCTTATAATAACAGTTTTCATTCCAGTATACAGATGGCACCATTTGAGGCATTATACGGGAAGCGGTGTCGAACTCCAGCATTTTGGAATGAAGTGGGTGAAAGGAAGATGATGGGACCAGAATTGGTAGAAGAGATGGCAGAAAAATTTCGGTTGATTCATAGGCACATGAGAACAGCTCAGAGAAGGCAGAAGAGTTATGCGGACAACAGGATGAAGGATCTCTCTTTTGAGGTAGGTGATCATGTTTTTCTCAAAGTTTCTCCTTGGAAAAGTGTGATGAGATTTGGTAAGAAAGGAAAGTTGAGTCCAAGGTTTATTGGACCATACGAAATTCTGGAAAGAGTTGGATCAGTTGCATACCGAGTGGATTTACCTCCGAGTTTATCTTAGGTACACAATGTTTTTCACGTTTCGATGTTGAGAAAGTATATGCCAGATCCATCTCATGTTTTGAGTCCAGAGGTAGTTTAGCTGTAAGAGAACCTATCTTATGAGGAACAACCGGTCCAGATTCTTCACCATAGGGAGCAAGTGTTATGGAATAAGGTGATTAAGCAGGTAAAGGTTTTGTGGAAAAACCACATGATTGAAGAGGAAACATGGGAATTTGAAAATGCAATGAGGGATAAATACCCCCACTTATTTTGATAAGTGAATAAAATTGCGAGGAAGAAATTCCCAAAAGGGGGGAAGGATGTAACATCCCAGGTAAATAAAGAATAAAGAATTTTCATATTTATTAATATTTACGAATTAAATATTAATTTTATTTTAAAGGGGTTGCTATGTTCGATAGCGTACCTGATACGCAACGATGAGTTTCTTTGAAACTTACGTAGCACACTAGTAATAAAATAATATTATTTTAAATATTAGTTAACAAGTAGCCGTTGTACTGGCAGGAATGGATATAAATAACTAAAATATGATTAGATGTGTTTTTAAATGTTTATACATTTACCCAATAAAAGATAAAGGCTTAAAATACGGAAAGAGTTCAATTTTAGGGCATATATACTCTAATTTTCACTAAAGGTTCACTTATCACCTTTTAATGGTGAACCATCATTAAATATAGTTTTGATCACTCTTATACTTTATTTTGGACCAAATATAACTCTTCTTTAGAATCGGGACATCAAAATTTACTTTGTGTAAATTTTTGGTACCTTTCTGATAAAGTTCATTTTTTTATGAATAGTGTAAAATGTTGTATTTTAATCCAAAACCTCTTTTTAATCTAAATTATTTATATGATTAGATTATTATTTTAATTGGTTTTAAAGTGAAATTAGAAAATATTTTTACCAGTTAATCCAATGGTGGTCATTGGAATCAATTTCACTTTGAAATTGGACTTAAACTGATGTCAATCTTTTGATACGTTTTATTTCACAAAAACACGCTATTTGTCATGACAGCGGGAATTAATTATTAAATTAATTAATTTGACTTATATGTTTTGAATTTTGTAAAATGGACTTCATTTTTGAATTCGGAATATCAAATATAGCTTAGGGTGAATTTTTGGTAATTTTCTGAAAAACTTCAATTTTTGATGAATAGTGAAACCACTAAGTGGTAATCAAGCAAACTGATTTTTCAGTTAAATGAAAGTTTACCACTAATGTGTATTGAATTTTGAAAATCCGACATACATGGTTGTCATTAAGAAGTAAAATGTGGTTCAATGAGATTAAAATAATTTTTTGGTGAATAGTAACTTTTTTTCATTAATCGCGATTAGAGGTAATTAGTGTAGTTTAAGGTAAAAATGGTATTATAAGAATGTTAAAACACCATGAAACTTGTCCTACACCTATTGGGTGAGTCATGGCCGACCAAGACAGTCCATGGGCCAACTTGGGGACCCCATTGAGCCACTTTAGTTGGAAAATGACATTAATATATTTTTATTTAATGTTAAAGTGAAAATGACACTAACATAAATTGTTTTACTAATATAATTTTTGATTGAGGTTATACAAGTCCAAATTTTGATTATAAATAGTCATTGTAAAGCCAAAAAGATTTCCTACATCATAGTATTTTTTTATAATTTTTAGACATTAAATAAATTAAATTATATATGACATAATAATGATGCAGCGATGACATCATTATTTGACGATTTAAATAAAATGGAAAGATAATGAAAAATATAAAACCTAAACATGGCAAAAACCAATTGGATGAGTGGATTTCGAACTCTTATCACCTTATCCACGAATTATATCAATGTGGGACCTTTTAAAACCGAAACACATTTTCAAATTAAGTAATATTTCTTTACTTTCCAAAAGTGCCCCTCCTCTCCTCTTATAAAAGTCCCCCACCTCTACCCCATTTCACACACTTATCAAGCCTTTGGCTCGGACAACCCCTGCCCAATTACTCTCTCCACATCCCTCTCCTCATCCTAGAGGATTCCCATTGGGCAGAATCCTTTCAAAGGAAGCCTTTAGGCTCAAATCAAAAGGGAGTTAGACTTTTAAAGGTAATTCATTCTCTATTGTTCATTTGTTTTATTTTGCTTCTCCAACCATCTAAACTCTTTTTATTTACTTATTTTGTAACCACACCAGTATCTTAAATATACTAGGATGTTGTTATAATATTTATTTGAGCTACACTCTCACACAACTACATCAAATGGTTAAAGAACATACAGTTTCCGTGGATGGCGAAATTCTGCCTCCCGAAACAATGATTTTTCAATACTCATTTAACACCTTCAAGGGTGGCCATTATGATGTCAATATTTTTATATATGATATATAATATGTGTATGTTTTCTTTAAGCTTATGTATTTTTCATTTTGTGCATACCTTTATGGTTTCCATTATGGGTAAACGTGTTATCTTCATTTAAGGAAGTGCGGACTACCGCCCCCTCAAAGTGATGTGATTCGTTAATGCCATATGTGGGACGTGTAAAGGATGGATTTAAAGTTATTATATATTATGTTATACTGGAATTATAATATACCTCTATATCATTATTATTTCTTTCCATTAAAGTGTGAGATATAAATGAAAGTAGCGTTCATGCGTACGTACGGCTTACCGTCTCCATGAACGGTGCATTTCATTTCTTATCCCCAAATGTAATGTACTATTAAAATTACATGTATATAATGTATATATATTTAATGATATATCTAAATTATGAATATAATTCTGGAATTAAAATATACCTACCTCTCATTTAGTTTTAATTCCACTAATATGACAAAGAAATGAAAGTAGCGTTCATGCGTACGTACGGCTTACTGTCTCCATGAACGGTGCATTTCATTTCTTACCTCTAAATGATTATGTAATATTATAAATACATGTATATGATTGATATATATGATACATATTATATCCAAATCGGGAATTTCATTCTGGATATAAAGAACTTTTGACCACATGAACAACATGTAATTGTAAGAAGTCAACTTTCGACTTAAGAACCAAATATTGACAAAACAAACATTATTAACTTAAATGGTTACATAATATTTATAACATGGCAATAAGTGATATAAAAAGAATAATGAACTTTAAAAACGTTCTTAATCAAGTATAAATTAACTCAAGTTTATTATTCAGGACGTTAAAGAACGATCGAGTCAAGTCGGACCCAAGGTAAGGGACTTCGTCTCAATCTCCTTTCGTTGAGGCATATTTTATTTTATACACAACTTTATTTTATACGGTGTATAAAACCCTTTTACTTTTACTTTTATACAAAAGGAATCTTTTTCTACGAAGCGTTTTACAAAACGACAAAAACGAATGTTTCTTTTAACGTACGTGGCGACAACGACCTTTTCCGCTGCCGCGAGTATTATTTAATCTTTGGCTTTCTCAAAAAGCCGTAATGTTTTTAGAATAAAATAAATACCATATACTCTTTTATGTATTTTGGTATTGAAAATGGTTTTGAAAAAGGATTCTTTTATGTCAATATATTTATGATATATTGTGATTGAAATGTGGAAATGTTATCATTCCTTTATATTGGTTTTATGTTTTATGATTTTATACTGGTACTTGGACATTTTAACGGGTGGATACGTTATAAACCATATGACGGGTGGTGCTATGAATACCAGGACGGGTGGTTACGTTATAACCTCCAATGCATTGGTTATGGAAGTCGGCCGTATGGCTATTCCATTAAGTATGTATGGAAATTGGCCGTATGGCTATTCCATTAAGTGATATGTGTGGAAGTCAACCGTATGGTTATTCCACTTAAGTATGTTTATGTCCCAAGTTACCTTTATATATTCTATGTGTTCTTTATATGGGTTTTATGGTAATCCTTTGGTTACAAAAAGGTAAGTAATGATACTTTATTCAGTGAAGATTTTTTTTACTACTTCATGAAGGTGAAGGTATTACTTTGATATAGTATACATGGTTTACTTGATGTTTGAAAAACTAACAGTTTTCATTCTTTTTGTATCCCTTACTGAGCTTTTTATGCTCACCCCAAGTTTTTCGAAATGTTTTTCACAGGACTTAAAGTGGAATAAGGTCAAGGATGGGATCAAGGGAATTTCATGCTATCTAAAACATGGAATCTAGACATCTTTCTTTTTAAGAGTTTTTATTTTATGGAGACTTAGTAGAAGTGTCTACTTTGTAATCTTTTAAGATGTAATAGTTATGTTCTAATTCTCTAAAACTCTAAACCTGAAAAGATCCTCAATGTGAATTATTCATTTAATTCAATATTAAGTAAGGTTTAAGGCGGGGGCCTTATAGAAAAGATATAGATGGAGTGCACTAACTATATTCTTGTGGAACTATAACTGTATGAATGTGTTAGAGAGTTTTGTTAGGTACATATTGAGATAGAAAAAGTTATATTTGGGTTAATAGACTAGTTTAATGTTTTAATTAAAATAATTAACTCTTTTTTATATTTAAAGTTAATGTTAATTTAAAAATTAAAAATTTGAAAGATATTATGTAGGAGAAACTTAAAGTAAATAACATAGGAAATTTTATAGTAGTTCAGAAAAAAAATTGATCTTAAAACTACTCTTCATGCCTCTCAACTCCATTAGATGAAGGGTATTCACTAAATTATATGAGTTTTTAAGATAAGTCACATCCTAATTACAACATACCTTTTCTAGTTGAGTCACAACTTCACAATAACACTAACTCTTAATGGGGAGTCACTACCTATAATAATAATAAACTTTTATCCCAGAGTCACAAACACACCATCAATCTTGAGTTTTATCATAAACTAACGTATATTTATAAATCCAAGAGTCACAACCTAAAAAAAGAATGTTTTTTGAAGTTAAAAGTATAAACAAATATAATTTTTTAGCACTAGAGAAATATATATTTAATAAAAAACAACCTCAAAGATACATGTTTGAGATAGTTGTTGAAGAACAGTTAAATCAAAGTAATTGGATCTCAAGTAATAAATAAACCTTCCACTTCACGGCAGTAAATATTGTATATTATTTTCTTCCTTGTAGCCATCCATTGGTTTCAAATACTGTTCACATGGGATCAAAAAATCTTCCAATTGATTCGGTGAGGTAAAATTTGTATGATCATTCATAGATCATTTTTCACTTTTTTAGAAACATTGGATTCTCTTTAAATATAATTTTTAATAGTTATATAGAAGACTACAATGGTTAGAACAATTCAAGATAATAATAACTATTAAAAAATGAACCGCCATTTTAAATTTGATAAAAAACAATATATTTCTCAAGTGTTTAAAATTTTTAAACCAATTGTTGTAAAACAATATCATATAATTCATGATTAAGTTGTATATAAACATCATACATAAATGAAGTTAAAGTTTAAGAATATTTCAGTAAACATTATTATAGAATAAATGATAATAGATTTAAACTTAGAACTACCCCAGAGTTAAGGTATTCTAAAAAATTATCAATTTATATAAATCCCATAAAGTAAATAATATAATTTATTGCCTTAATTTCAGAATCTTTTCCTAAATTAGAATGTATAAGCTTCCAAAAATAGTATTTTCAAATTTAAAAAATATAAATATATATGTACTATATAAATTAATGAGAAAAAATCCTCGAGAAATAGACCTAGAAAGCTATACGTAGACACACAACATGTTAATATTTTCAATTAATTATCATATTATTTTCAATTAATTTAAATAGTATCAAAAAATGAATAGAAAATTCATTAAAAGAAAACAATATATAAATATATTACAAGTTTACCGACCATAAAAATATTTGAGATGATTTTTATCATATTGTTTATATATTTAAAATTTAACTAAACTTCCATCTTAAAAGTTAAAATTTATTCTTGTTAAACGTATTAAAATCCAATGGTGTAGTAGATATATCAACAAATTGATTATCAGCTGAGGAAAATTACAAAACAATGTCACCATTATTAAAATGATCTTTAATAAATTGAAGTCTAAGATCAATATGTTTTTTCTTGAATGTTGTAAAGGGTTCTGGGAAATAAAAAAGGTAGAAGATTAATCATAAAAAATAATATTATTATTAAATAAAAATTAAAAAAACACAAATATTTATTAATCAATGAACATTGATCATAAAAATTTACAACATCTATATATTCAGCTAAAGTTGTTCACAAAAAACTGGTAAATTTTTTTGGATTCCATTAAATTAAACTTCAACTAAGAAACTTATATTTACCAAATCTACATTTTATATCAATTAAAAAACCTCCAAAATCCATATCATAATATGAAATAAAAATAAAATAGTTTTTTATAGAATAAAATAATCCAGAATTTATAGTTCCATTAATAAATTTAATAATTCTTTTAATATCCTTTAAGAGATAATCTTTAGGGTCACCCTGAAATATAACTCTTATACATACCCTAATTATGATATCATGCATAAAAGAAGTTAATGAAATTAAACTATATATCATTCCTCTTAACAGTTTAATTTAAATATATTTCAAAATTCATATAAATCTAATTTACAATTTGTCCTTATAGGGGTTATAAAAGTTTTACGGGAATCCAGACCAGCCCTTGAAACTAATTCATTAGTAGATTTTTATTGATTAAAAAATTTACAATCTTTTATTTGGTAAATTTTATATCCTAAAAATAAACATAATTTTCCAATTTAACAAATTTCAAAATCTGTATCCATTAAAGTAGAATAATATTTATAAATAAAATCACTAGTATATCTAAAAATAATATAATCAACATCAATTTAAATAATTAAAATTTCATTTCAAATATTTTTTTAATTAAAAAACAGGTTTAAATTTACCTTTATTAAAAACATTATTCAAAAAATGAATATATTCATTCATTCCAAGCTCAATGGGGTTTATTAAGTCCTTATAAAGTATTTTATAATTTAAAAACATGATTTGAAAAAACATTATCTGCAAAACCTGGTGGTCGAATAACATGAAATTATTTAGAAATAAAACCATTTAAGAAATATATTTTAACATCTATTTGATAAAATTTATAACCTTTAAAAGAAGAAAAATAAAATAGATATTTTAATATATTAAATCCAATAAACAGGTACAAAATATTCATCAAAACCAATGTCTTCTTTTTTAGAATAGCCTTATCCAATGAATCTATTCTTATTATTTATAACTTTTCTAGATTCATAAAAAACATTCAAAAAAAAATTTATTTCTAATAAAATGTTTATATTACGGTGGTTCAACAATATTCCAAATATTATTTCTAGTAAATCAATTAAGTTCATTTTCAAAAAACAATAATCTAGTTATCATATTTTAGAGATTCGATAATATAATTAGGTATAGAATAAAAAAAATCCAAAATTTAAAAATAATTTCAAAATAGGACTTTTGTCTTAATAATAGAATCAATATTATGAAAACATTATCAATAGGTCCATCCTTATGAGTTTTATAAGATCTAGGATCAAATTTAGAATTATTATGCTCCCCATCAAGAAACAAATTTAATTATTTTGATTCATCAGCTCTAAAATTAAATTATCTATATTATTCTTCAAGGTTATCTTAATTTGAAATATATTCCACATCATTATCCTCCTATTTAACATGAATATTTTAATTAATAGTAATAGTTATTTTATTAATAACTCTATAATACTTAATTACATTATAATATCCTATGAAAATTCCTTCATCAGATTTAGCATCAACCATATAAAATATTTCATTATTATTATGATTAAAAACATTGCATTCAAAACCATTTAAATATCCAAATTTTTGTTTCCTTAATTTACATAATTTATAATAGGTATTTTTCAAAAAAGGTCATAATATACTTATATTTTTAACATATAATGAAATAAATACATCTTCATCCAATAATTATTTAGGTATATTATATTTAGTTAAAATAATTTTATCCATTTTATTAAGGTTTGGTTTCATCTTTCAACAACTCCATTTTTTCTGAGAATTTCTATGTGCTAAATGAATATGCAAATAGCCATTATTTTCAAAAAAAATTAAAATTAAAAATAGAAACATTCAACTATTTTATCACTTTGAGTAGTAGTAGTAATGTATACTTTTTCAGTTTTAAGGAAATTACAAAAATAATTACACTTGAATAGGGTTTCATTTTTAAGAGAAAGAAAGTATTCCCAATCTAATCTATTAAAATCATTTAGAGTAACTAAAGTAAATTTATTTCCTCCAATACAAGTAGTTTTAGTATGACCAAATAATTTAAGATACACTAAATATAATGGTCAATTAGAACTTATATGATTAGTCAGTTTGAAATAATATTTACTTTTATTCCCTTTTATGCAAGATTTTCACAAAATAAACCTATCTTTCATTAAATTGGGTAACTAAAATACTATTTCATGCTTAAATATTTTATATAATATACTAAAATTTACATGTAAAAGTAATTTATACAAAATTAAACTGCAATTCTACATAACACTACAATACTTTAACATTGAAAAGTTAGTTTAGAAGTATTAATAGTATAAGTATTTTCCATTTGATTAGTATAAAATAGTAAATAGACTTTTTTAACAATTAAACACTTATAATTTTGAAATTAAACTTTCATACCACCATCACATAATTGATATATTCTTATTATATTATGTTATAAACCATTAAGATATAAAAATTAGAAATAATTATAGAGTTATAAATACTAATTTCATTAAATCCTCTTACTTTAATTTTGGAATTATCCCCGAAAGTAATAGTGCATCTATCGCATTTTTTATAAGAGATAAATTAGGATAGGACTCATATCATATTCCATGAGCATCAACTATCCATGTATTGTATGTTCACTCAAATGTACATGTGTTTTATGCATGTACACATACATATGATGCAAGATATATATGTATATATAGTGCATTTATTTTCATGCTTGTAATGCATGAATATAAAACATATATATATATGATATATATTATTTATTTATCCTAATTTTTTATTCAACAATAATATTACATTATGAATAGATTAAATACATTACATTTATTTATTGAAATTAATTCAAAATATAAATACTCAATGAGTAGTAACATATGCAAAGTGTTATGAATATAATGAGTCTCTGGATTTTCATATATAAGAGGATGAGATTCACTCTTATTTGTGTTTGTGGTGCAGTTTGTATAAACCATTGTAAAACTATCTTCCACCCAAAACTCTATTTATTTATTTTGAGAATATTCCATCACCCCTTCTAATTATCGGTATATTCACTTAACATTAACGGATCCATTGGCGGATGTACTCCTTATGAGGAAGTGTGCTTATGTTCACTAATCCACAAGATTTTCATCAAGTATTCTCCATGAAATTAAATATTTAAGTTGCTAAAACTTTTGAATACCAAATACTCTATTTTATAGTTGTATTTATACATTATTTCTTGAAGATAGATCTTTTAGTTTTTTGGGTTTTCTTTCACTGAAATGATCATAATAAACAAATAAAAGTGTACTATATAACATTTGTGATACTTCCAAGGAATTTTTCCTACAAAATTAATTTATAGAAGAATTTGGTACCTAAAAAACATTGGGTTTTGTAGGATTAGTGAAAAATTACTTTGGTACATGAAAATTTTTAAACAGGTATTTTAAGGTACTATAGAAGATTAAGATTAAGAAATATGAGTCTTATTATATATCAAAAATTTATTAAATATGACTGATCATTCCATATAATAGTGTCTTTTCATCATACATCAAAACCAGAAATAGTTCAAGAACATCCATTTTAACTTTTTAGAAAATAATTATTATACATTTGAGGTAATCTCATGTCATATCCAATAAAATCTTTATTTTTATGCATCTTATTTAAATACATCATATTGTTATGGCCATCTCATCCATGAACAAATGTAGAAATGTATTTATTTAGATGTTTAATGTATTCCTTTTTATTTTAATTCAAAATCTGAGTATATTTATGATATTCAAAGACATATTTATTAGAGTTATAAGTAAAGCATGTATTGTTTCAATTTTTCATAAAAACTATTTTTAGATTCCTTAGAAAATTTCTTAATCTACCATTTGAGGTCATTATTAATATCATCATCTCTAAAACTATCTATTAAAAATCTATCAATCTATTCATTAAATTCATAAATGATTGGTTTTTCAAAATCAGAATCTACATCAAAACATTCAGAATAAAAACAAGAATTATGGACTTTCATGAACCAACCTAGATATCCGGGTACCATGATACTCAATCTGATACTGACATAGCCCGATGGGTGTTCCTAATCCCCATGGTTTGGAAAAATTCACTCATCATAAAAATGTATCAAAGAAAGAAGGAATTTTCCACAAATATTTGTAGATAAAAAATAAAATCCAATATGATGAATAGTCCAAAAGGAGAAAGTAATAGAGTTAAACTAGTAAATAGTAACCAATACAATGATAAGAATACTAAACAAAATATTTGTTTCTTCTTGAAAAATATCTCTGAAACTCCTGTGTAAAAAGTGGATAATGGCTCCACTGGTCACCATTATCACTCCACGGTCCCAAGGGTCAAGAAAATCCATAACCCCCAAGCTGCGCTTTCCCGTTGCTCAAACTTGGAATAAGAAAGTCTATAAATTCTCAAATTAAAATGAAGCTAGTGATCTATAAATTCTAAGAGGACCTCACCAAGTATTTTATAATCAATACCATAACAATTAACCATTTATTATTTCTAATTAAATAGAACAAGGCATGGAGTTACATTTGAATATTTTAAACCAAAACACGATTTCATTAAAATTTATGGAACTTATATCAAAAGATTTTTCAAATATGATTAAATGGAATTTTCATATAAAATAGTTTATATAAATTAGTTGGTATGAATAAAACAGTGCTACAAATAAAGAGAATGTATAATCAAATCATGTAAAACAAGAACCATGAAAAATATTCTTATAGAAAATTATTTTCTTTGTAATACTACACTCACACATAAAATTTATCAACATTACTCTAGATAGGTGTTCACATTCAAATCAACACCCCATTCTGGGATCCACAATAAGAAATCAAACTGCATTTTGTTAGGGGATCCACAATGGTCAAACAATCCAATCATGTATTTGTTAGTGTTTTCATCATAATTATATTTTATATAGGATCAATATCCCATTATTCTTGTCTGTATTACCTACTAACAACCTAGTCTTTCATGTTCTTCAAAAATCAATCAATCAAACAAACAAATTTTTGGTTAATCATTCAAAATTATTTAAGAATAAAATTTCTTATTTTAATTTTTCAACATGCCTTTATCATTTCAAAACCAAATCATAGGTTTCCTTAATTTCATTCAATTTCAAATAATCTTTCAATTCAATACATCTTATCAAGACATACATAAAATCATTTCATTAAAACAATTTCAAAAAACTTCCATCATTTTTCCCAAATTCACCATACAATCTCAAATCCATTAAAATTGGTGTTTTTTCCATTTTCAAACCCATATCAAAACAAATATATAATCATATTAAATATTAAGTCTTATAAAAAATCATTTCAAATAAATCAAGGAATATATTTTTTAAATCGAATAGAAAATACTTATGGAACCACACACCTTTAATCACATAATAAAATAATAAACACCTACAATCAGAACAATAATGACAATTGAACCTGAAAAATATCTACAAATAAAATCTAGAATCAATATATATCTATAAAATGATTAGATCGAACAAAAAGTGGTTTATATCAATCAATAACATGATGATATTAATCTCTATAAGTAGGATATATGGTAATATTGGAATGAAACACATAATAGGGGATCTAGTAACCAGAGATGGATCAAATCTTACATTGGCACTTTGATTCCCCAAATAAGGATATTGGAGGAGCCAAAATCTCTTTATGAGATCCTCCAAGGTCCAAGGGTTTGAGTTATGGTCAAATGGGGGTGATTATAAACATAAAGTGGGGTTAAAGATTTTAAAAATAATTTTCAAAGTAATTTAAAACAACATGCATGTTTTTCTAGGTAGGGTCACATGATTAGACAAACCATGCGCCCTAACCATGTGCCCCTATTGGTCTTCTATTTGGGGTGCACGGTTTGGATTCATAGTTAAACTAAACATGCAAAAAATTTGTATTCCCCTCTATCCATAAGGTATATAGTTTTTATGGGTGGACTCATGGTTTGTACAAACTACGTGCCCCATTATAGTGTCCCTCAACATAGGGTGATAGTTTGTTAACCAAACCATACGGTTTTACTTTACTATGTTCTAACCATGCCAATCCCCTAAGGCTTACAAAAAATAATAAATTCTCCTAGAACGATCCCAAAAAATAGATTTATTAATGGATAACAAAACAAGGTTATAAGAAAACCTAATATAAGGTAAGGAGATGTTACAACCTCCCCACAATAAAAAAAATTATGTCCCTAAAAAGCCTATCAAGAAAGATCTATGCCAAAGAGATGGTAATAGTTATCTCTCAATAATGACACATGATCCCAAGTCTAATGTGATTCAGAACCATGATGACATCACACACCCACCAAATTTATCATCCTCCCAAAAAGTAACTTAGTCTCAAAATAAATAATCTAGACTGGATTCACAGTCGCAGATAAATCACGCTCAACATCAAGATCATCTAAGTTCAACATATTAGATGTGTATGGAACATAGTTCTAAAGTTTCAATACATGGAATACAATATATATCAATGTAAACTACAATTGATGTTCTAAATGGTAAGGCACTTTCCCCACCTTCTCAACAACCATAATAGGTCCCACAAATCCTGTTTTAATATTTCTCTATTTTCTGATCCATCAATGACCAAAACAATGTGAAACACTCAAAAACACCTAGTCACTCTGAAATACTTTTTTATTTATTCATAAGAGATATACAAGGAAGCCTAAACTATGGGTGTAATAAGTGATGATTCCCAAAGGAAAAATCCTAAATAGTGATGTGGAAGTATTTTGGTAAGGACTCAATACAAACATACGCATTGATACCTTTTCCTGGGTTAAACTTGCTAGCCAAACTATCAACAAAACAATTCCCTTCCCTCAAGATGTGACAAATGGTGATAATTTGATTGATGATAATCCTTCACCTTTTAATCGTGTAAGTCAGTTCCCATGGGAATCTAACCTCTCCTTGGAGATTCCCAAATAGTACACCTCAGTTCGACTCAACCTCCATAAAATTAAAATTTTAAATCCTATAAAGAGACATTATCATTTTAATTTCTCTAAGCTCTACCTCTAGGGAAGTTCTAGGTCTCTATAATGCACTGATTCCCAAAATAAATGATCCTCTATGGTCCCGCATGAGACCTCTCCCCTGCACTCATGTCACCTATTTCACATGATCCTTCTATGATCATTTTTATCCCGACACAAGGTGGAATCCATTTCACCCATCCATCGTCACTATAACAACCTATTCCTTTTATATCAATGAAAACCATTAGAGATAGGTTTCATACAATCACAAAAGTCCCCCTCCCCCTCCACTGATGAGAGGGAACATCTCTATGAAACAAGCTTTCACATGAACTTGACAGAATAGATGGGAGATCCTCTTGATATCCCTTTAAATATTCTTGGCTTCTCATATTACCCATAATACCATAGAGAATGTCATAATGCGGACTATAGTTTCCACCCCTCACTGATCCACCCCTTAAAACCATCTCACAATGAATTGAGATATTTATTACCCACCTCCAAAAATCCCCATCTCCTATCTAATGAAACTCAAAACTCCTATTTCCTAGTCACCTCTAAAGAATAAATACTAGACAGTTTTCAGATTTGGTGTAGTACAGCATCTACACTTAGAAGTAAGAGGAAATCCACTCCACTATAAATTATAATTTTTGACCAATTCATGGTGTCTCATCTACCAAACTAGGTAGTTCACATTCACAAAAATATCCTTGCACTATATTCTAGAGTCCCACTAATCCCACTCATTTTATTCGTGAATCATATTATAATAATCCCAAATATTGAAAGGCCCCATGAAGGATCGATGATAAACTCATCTATCTGGTTCATCATTCATGAAGATATTATCATAAAGAGTTTTTTTTGATGGTCTATATTGGGTTTTATAAAGTAAGGTTAGTGAATTTCCTCTCCAAACATAATTCCAGGAATTAGAAATAGTGTAAAATTAAGCACCTCACCAACCCAATTATCATCATAGAAATTGATATCACTGCGACCCACCACCCATCAAACATCATCTTCCATCAAATCAAAATGATTGATCAAGAATCTTTCAAGGTAGCAGGATCTCCCTTTTTATTCCACCCAGATATTCCACCTTTCCAAATACCTATCCCTCATGATTTTTTCCCACATCTACTTTTGTTTTATGATTTCACATGCCATCATCATTAGTAATACTTGCATTGTTTCTATAATTCTATAAAAATTTAACCCACCTGCTTCAATTGATCTTGTTATTCTCTTCCAAGATTCTCAATGGAACCTTCCAGACTAATTATCATTCTATAAGTAATTAGATAAAAAAATTCATTCTTCTCAATTGTCCCATTAGTATTTTTGGACATATAAAACACATTCATAATAATTGAATATAGTACATTGTTAATTATATTTAACCTCCCACAAAATTATAGAATGATTTTCATCCAAATTAATATTGTTCCCATGATCCTATAAATGATTTATTCAAAGATATCATTCTTCATTCTTCCATCTGAGATGGGAGACTCTTGATAAAACATTGGGAGATCATGACTTTGTATTCATAGCCTTTCTTAGATGAAATGACTACGCCTATAAGAACACATTTTGGAAATAAACACACTACTCTTCTGGTGATTGATATGTTGGATACTCTATTTTCCATAATATTCTTTTATATTGATGAACCTTGTGAGAGAATTATGTAAACCATTAAGGAATAAATTCATGTCAATAGAAAAAAATGTCACAAAGCCACACCCTTCCCTATATTGTTTTTAAAAGGCCTTATCTTCACCTCCTCAGGATAATTCTTGATATTCATTTTGAGAGCTTTCAGGGAATGAATGAAGAGATTAGGGTATAGCATATCCCCATGCCTTAGGCCTCTAACATTATTGAAGAATTAAAAGAACTTCCCCATAAAAGAAATTTAAATCCATAGAGAGGTAAAGAACCTAAAACATAGGTCAGTATCCCTATCCCTGAACCCAAAAACCCTCATTAATCTTAACAAAAAGCACCATTATAACTGATCTTACCCCGTATCCATGTCCAATGTTATCATGATGTTCAAACCAAGAGACTTAATATTTATTTCCTCCACCATCTCCTTGAAAATACCAATTTCCCCCCTGAATACTCTATCCCTTCACAATTCCATGATTCTCTTCTGAAATAATTCTAGGAATCAATCAGCTAAGTCTTCTATTGATAATTCTTTCCAAAATTTAATATGCTAAATTACATACAAAAATATGTCTATAATGATTTATAGATGTGGTTTCCATATCCTTTGGAATGAAAATGAGTTCAGATGCATAGATTTACCTAGTTAAACCCTCTCTTTTAAGGTAATACCTCACTGGTTCTCCCACCATTTATTTAATTATCTCATAAGAATACACGTAGAGGGAACCTAATAATCCATCCAAGCTAGGAGAACCCTCTTGATTCATGATAAAAACCATCTCCCTTATTTCACCCTCATTTGGGACTCCCTCCATATCATTTTCAGTTTCATAATCTAACCTTCAAATCCAATTTAAAAAATCATCCTCACTCCCAAATACTGTTGATAATCCATGAATGAATAAGTCATCTCCATACATAATTTCCATGAAATGACAATGATCCAATTTTCTTGCCACCTCCACCTCTATCGTGTAGGAATCATCTATCATTTTTAGATTGAGAATCCTAACCACCATCCTTTCTTTCACAAAAGCCAAAAAAAATGTATTCATGTCGCCCTCCAATTTCCAAATAGATTCAGACATTTCCCTCAAACTCTTAAAATTTAAAAAAAAATATCAGCTTGAATACTTTATTTTGTATCCAACATTGAATGAGTGTCCTCGTCCATGTTATCCTAGATTTTCACTTCCAACTGCTCAATTTCATCTTGAATATCTACCACAATGACCTCCCTAGTTGTCCTGTAACCCATAAAATCCTATGTATCTATCTTTAAACATTGTAGGTGACCTGAAAGGCCTTCCCATTAAGATCCAATTCCTATAATATCCCATGACTGTTTCACTAGTTTTAGGAAACCATCCATTCTAAGCTATTTTTTAGAATAACAGAAGTGTTACTCCCTTCTATCCTCCTTTTTCAAATTCACCACTATCGATGAGTGATTCGATAGACCTTGTATGGTGGATAAAAAATATATGAGGAAATAATTTAATACACTAAATATTGGTGAGACATCAATCTAATCTAATCCATATCCTACCGTTTCATTTCTTGTTATTTTAAGAAGTGTATCTGCTACTCCAATACCACAACTCAAGTAGACCCTTATCATACTTAAAACCACTAATGTAATGTATTTATCTAGTGGGAAAGTTCACTCCCCCTCTCTTTTCTGACACCTATGTAATGGTGTTGAAGTCTACACTAGTGAAACAAGACAAAGGCCTAGCCTGAAATGTGGTTAATGTATTCCATTGGTCATTTCATTCAGTAGTATCACACCTCGCATAAACAAAGATAACGAAGAACTCAAATCACTTGTACTTATTTTCATAGTGATATGTTGATGAAAATCTTCAAAAAACTCCACTGAAACACCTCATTTATAGAATATCCCAATTTAAATGTTTTATGGGAGTTCATTCATGCACTCTGAAAATCCCATCACTTTGGTTAGAATTTATAGAAGATCCGCCAATTTTTTATGTTACAAATCAATGAATATAGATACTTAAAGTAATTTCCACTCGCAACATATGAGAGAGATTTTTTCCAAAGCATCCAAGCCCTAAAAAACTATACTCCCCCTTCTAAACCATGTCCCTATATGGATAATGAGATACAAGTGACATTGAATCCATTATGTAATTTCGTAGCTCTAGCTTTATATGAAAGTAAGGTTGAATGTCTATGACCATTTGAGAAAGAGGCTTGATCAGAAAAGGCAGCAACCTGACCATAGACACCAACATATCCACTAACACCAATGAAGAAAAATGGATCATTATTGTATGTTTTTTATATTCATTAGATGAAGTTAAAAGATCCATAATAGAGGAAATGGTCATAAGATTCTAAAATAAGTTCATCACATGACGTGCATGCTCTAGATCTGAAAATCATGTTCCCAAGTATGATAGGAGGCCACCACTTAGCATCACATTAGCCTGACCTGGCCAAAACACAACCAGAGATATGGGATCCATCAGGGCCACCAAAGGGACATGAGCATCCTAAGAAAATGAGGAACCAATAAAATCCAAATACATGACAGTGGTTGATCTCCTATGCCTAAATAAATTAAGAGTGGACCTACAATTGAAAACCCACACAGTACCTATGTAGATTCTGATACTGGTCTCATTGACACGATGTGAAGCATTCTCCTCCATTGATAAAGATATGTGATGGGATATTCTTCATCAAATCTAGTTTAACACATATTCAGGGGGAATATTTCAATTCCAGTCATCTAGTATTTGAATTCGATCATAGGAAGAAACCCAATGCATTTCCCACTAACTGACAGATCAATGTATTTTCAGGAAGTATAGGAAGCGTGGGAAGCCTCACCCAAACTACCGCAAAGATAGATTCTTTACCATAGTGTTTATCATAGGACCACCTTGAAATAGAAAACTGTCAGATACAAAAACGAACATCCTCTCCTGACCAAGCCCAGTATAAGGAAGAATAAGAAAGAATTGATGTAGCTGTTAGGTGATCCAGTTCCAAAGGATTGATAAAATCCCTGAAGAACTGAAGATAGGTTTTATCATGACCAAACTTCACTTCTAATGTTAGGAGATTAAATATCAAATCTTCCTCAAGATCCTTCTCTAAGATATCCACAAACAGACATCCTTCAACATTGTCTACATAGTGAGGGGCTAAAGATATGCTGGGAATTCAACAAATTTGTTCCTAAGTACCCAACAAGAAGGACCATCCAACACCTATTTAACAACATCACATTCAAAATCATAACAATAGAGGAAGAAGACATCCACTGAGAATAAGGACTAAACTAGTTCTATATTACCTAATATAACTCCAATGAGAGAGGTGATAAAGAAGTTGATGAGGTGTTGGGAAAGATTGGGGAGTTCTAGAATCTGAGAGAAATCCATCTTCACAAAAACATCTAGTCACAAACTAAAAACTACAAAGGTATCAAACAATAATTAGTAAAATATTTGTGTTGGCTCCCTATCATCAACATTCTATAATGACGCAACTAAATCTTTATTATAGTCTCTAGAACCAAACTCGTTCCAAATAAGGAAGCTTCACCAAAATTATACCAACACAATGGATGTTTATAAGGACTTACATAAAAGGCATCAAAAGGATCCAACCAAATTGAAAACCGATAATTGTTATTATAATAAAAATCAACTTGTCCCAAAAGGATGACCCAAGCTCCCCCAAAGTCAAGAACATAATCCCACGGCATATCTTCAAGAATCCTTATAGAACTCTCTATATAGCTTTCAATCTCTGGATAGTATTTCATAATCAAAAAAACATGAGTTCCCATTGCCTCTTAAAGGACTTTACAAAAATAAGAGGTAAAATGAGAATCTATATCAGACACTATAATAGATGGAACTCCATGAAAGTGAACAATCACTTTCATCGAGAGGTTTCCCAACTCCATAAATTTGGTTATATAAAAAATGGGTAAAAAATGATCCAATTAGTTTATCTTATTGATTGTAACTCATTTAACATTCTTTTCGTGAGAGGTATATGGAAACCCAACCACAAATTCCATATAAATCTCATTCCCATTCCAAGTCATCCTTAGAAGTGGCTAAAGTATGCCCGATGGTCTCCGGTGCTCTTCCTTGAACAGTTGGGAACTATCATGGTGATAAAAATAAAACAATGTTAATTCTCATATATTGAGACTATAATTGTTTCCATGTATCACATAACATATTTGTGGTGCCTGAGTGCACCACTAAGCCATAATTATGGAAATCGCTCATCGTATCTGTTCTCATTGATAGAGTAACAACAAACCAATTCTATAAGTATAAGATACACTTATAAAAGAACAACCACTCTCCAATAGTCTACACACCATAAATAGAGTCCCTAAAACCATGTAATTGATCATCAAGATACTAATTCGAATGAATTATCTCAATAAGATCAGAGGTCAACTAAACACTATTGAGAATAATCTCAGTTTCTTGTTCCTTGAAACCTAAATGAAACTATTAAAAAAGATCTACCAAGTTACACTCATCTAATGATTCTTTTATGTCTTAGGTATGAGGTTTCCTACTCAATGCATCGGAAGTGACATTCCACTTCCCCAAGTTGTATGTAATTTAGAAATCAAAATATTATAGGTACTCTACCCTACACCTCTATCGAAGGTTAAAATATTTTCAAGATAAGAGATAACTTAAGACATTGTGGTCAAAAACATGGTAAACCTTTCTCAAAAAAGGTAAATCAACCAATTATTAAGTGCATGTATCATAGCTATGAGTTCAAGGTCATGTGTTGGATAACGCTTCTCATTGTACATAAGCTTTTGATAGGAATAAGCTACCATGTGATTACCCAATATAAGAACAAAACCCAACCCCAAACCTAATACCTAAAAAATACCACATAGACTTTCTTGGAATCTTTAAGAGTCTACACCAATTTAGAATCCAAAATAATTCTCAACTCTACAAAATAACTCCAACATTTTCATTCCACAAGAACTTTACTCCCTTTCAAGTGAGAGGTGTCATTAGAGAATCCAGTTTCGAAATATCAGTAACAAACCTATGGTAATAACATGAAATGGCCAAGAAGATTCATATCTCAAAAAATATGTTGTTTATCCCACTTCATAACAGACTTCACCTTCTCAGTACCGACTAAGATTCCATTTTCTGACACCACAAGTCCCAAGAACATCACTTCTGATATTTATAAATTACACTTTGAAAGATTTGTGTAAAGTATGTGATCTCTTTAGATTGATAGAAATATTTTCATATGTCGCATACAATCCTCCTTGTACATAGTGTAAATAAACATATCATCAATGAAAACTACTATGAACATGTCAAGGTACTCATGGAATATTCTGTTCAAAAAATCCATAAAGACACCAAGAAAATTGGTTAGGACAAAGGGCATAATGATATAATAAATGTGACCATACCTTTTTATGAAGCTAGTCTTTAGAATGTCATATTATGTTATTATCAAATGATGATAACCATAATGAAGATAAATCTTCAATAACCACTTTTCCCCATTAGACAATTTATGGAAATCAACATTTCATTTCCTTAGCATAACTTGATTGATTTTTTGATAATAAACATAGAGGAAAAGTGTTCTATCATCTTTCATCACAAAGAGAATAGGTTCCGTTAACGGTGACACAGTTGAGTGTTTGACACCATTATCAAAAATATAATCCAATTAATTCATTAAATCATCCAACTCTTATGGTGAAATATGGTAAGAAGTAGTAGACATTTTCTGAGGACCATATACTAAATCAATAGAAAACTCCACCTCTATTACTGATGGAAGACAAGAGAAATCAGAAGAAAACATGTTAGGAAAATCAACAACGACTAGAGGGAAACCATAACTCAATAATTATTAATCCAATTCATCAAAAATAATATATAGTTCCCTACCCCACCTTATAAAATATTTTTTAAATATACTTGGCCTCAAGTATCATTCTCCCAGAAATATACGGTACACCCCATCAGGTATAGTAAAGAAGACTCACTAAAGATAACAGTTAATTCAAGCCTTATTATAAAAGAAAAAAATCATCCCAAATATGATATCAAGAGGTTTCATGTCAATAACTAGATAATACCACTCAAACTAAATTTTTGAAAAATAGAAATAATAAGCAAGAAAATGGAGACCCTTCTCTCCCATCGTTATAAAAAGAGTAGCAATATCCATCACTTAAGACAAAATATCCATAAAAATATTTTTGAAGGTTCACAATATGAGTTGATATAAATGATTGAGATGCACCAATATCAAATAAACTAGTCACTAAAGATGAATTTATAGTTATGGTACCTCTCATAGTCATTCGACCTATATCATCTTCTTCTGAAGACTCTTCAACTATGTAAAGAAGATTTTTTTTTGAAATATTATGGATTGAACCCCTTAAATCATGTAGCATCTGATTTCACTGTAGTAAATTTGGGTTCTAAGGATCTTGTTCCATTATGCAGACCAAAAAAATGGTAAAATTTCTATAGCTATCTAGAATGACTGCACAAACTACAGATCTTCGATGAAAAAGAGAAACCCCTTTTAGAATTCCAAAACGTTCCACACTTGGAAAAATTCAAAGGGACACTTCCAAGCACTATAGGAGGTTTGGAAGACACTTATTTTCTATACCCACCACACGGATCATCACGCTTTCTATTTCCTTTATAATAACTAACAAAATATCCATTGGGAGAAAAAGGAACTCCCATCAACTCTAACTTACCTTCCAGGTGAAGCTTAACCATTAATAACCTATCTATCATGTCATCTTATGTTGGGATATATAGTAAGAAAACATTTTAATGAGTATTATGTTGAAAACCAATCCCAAATTTTTTATCCTTCATTTAATCATTCTATACAATCTCAGATGAAAATTGAACATTCTCAAAAACGTTGTTCTCATACTATGTCAGAACCCCATCAGCCTATTGGGATTTGAAAATCTACATAGCCTTAGCCAGTACCATATATTTTTGATAGAACTGGTCATTTAAAATAACTATAAATTATTTCCCCTATTAACCCTCATTCTTTTTATCCATTTCCATCGAATAACACCATATCTTGTTAAGACCTTCCAGCTAGAAAGTATCACATTTCACCTTATTTGGAAAAAGTATCTCCAAGAAATAAAAAAGTAACACCATATTTTTCAACCAATCCTATAACCCTTGAAGATCATTAGATCCCTAGAATGAAGGTGTATTCTGGAGAATAAAATATTGAGAATGATCCCATGATTCATCACTTTGAGGATCCATAACTAGATCCTGAATGGGAACGAACAACATGCAAAAAAATAACAACAAGATTCTTGTCTAGGGGAGGATCTTCTTACTGTGATTGACTAGAATCTTCCTCCTAGGGAATATTGAAATGCATTATAAAAGGAATGATTATACACAACCTCCGAAAATAACACCAAAACATCAAGAGATAACTTATATAAATAACTCTAATATGATTAATGGGATTATCAATCCCATCAAATAAGATTTTTGGGATTGTATTTCATCATACCTAAATCAAAAGTATGGAAAAGACTAGAATCAGATAAAATAATTCCTCAAATAAACTTTTCCTAAAAACTCATGGCAACATAAGACTTGTTATCGTGATATATTTATAGGAACTCACTCACAACAACCTCCTATGTCCCATAAAGACATCCAAACCACTAACTAATTTTAAGAAAATATGATTAACCTATACTATTGATACCACTTTTTCACAAACTAACCTGGATACCCTGGTACCTGAGCTGGCATTGACATAGCTTGAAGGTCATCCTGATCCCCATAGGTTTTAAACCTTCACCTGGAATAAATAATATAAAAGAGGGAAATATTTTCCACAAAATAGTGGAATATAAAAGATATAATCCAGTATGATTAACACTCTAAAAAGAGAAAGTACCACATTCAAACAGGTAAGTTTGTACCCAAAATAAAGATAAACATCCCAAAGGAAACTACCACATAAACTAGAAAAAAATCCTAGAAAATCATGTGTAACAATTGGATAATAGCTCCACCAGTCACTATCATTACTCCATGGTCCCAAGGATCAAAAAATATACCACCCCCAAGTGGTTAATTACCTTTTCATGGACCTAGAAAAAGAAATTCTACAAATGAACAAAGTAAAAGGTTGGGTGTGGGCTATAAATCATAATATTGTCCCTCCATGTTTTCCATAATCAAAACTATAAAAATTAACCTTTTATGATATCATTTTATATAAAAGAAGGAATGGATTTAAATTTTCATATTTTAAACAAAAACATCATTTCATTCAAATTGACGTCAGATATATGAAATAAACTTTCAAATAGTCTTAAATAAAAATTTTATATGAAACAGTTTATATAATTTAGATTTAAGGAATAAAACAATCCTATAAATCAATGGCATGTATAGTAAAATCAAGTAAAACAATCACCATATAAAATAACCCTACGGTATGTTAGTTTCTTGTTAATAGGATCCTAAAACTTCTCTTCTATAAACAAGGTTTTATATATGTGTGCACAATCAAATCAAAATCCTAATTGGGGAGCCACTATGGAAAAATCAAGCTACACCCCATTATGGGAGCCACTATAGGAAAACATGTTGATCTTGGTTCGGTTAGTGTTGTAATCATAAGTCCATTTTCTTGGTGATCAAGATACTATCATTATTTTCCTAATTATCTAATAACTATACAATCTTATATATTCTAGAAAAATAAATAAATCAAATTAGAAATTAATCATTCAAATTTATTTCAAAATAAAATTTCCTAATTTTAGTTCTCAGCATGCCTTTCACATTTCATAACAAAATCATGGGTTTCATCATTTCATGCCATTTAAAATAATATTTAAATTCAATAAATATTATCAATATCAACATTAAATCATTTCAACAAATTTTTTTCAAAATCAAGGCATCATTTTTCACAGATTCACCCCACAATTTCAATTCAACATTAATTGGGGGTTTTCACAATTTCTATACCCATTTCAAAAAAACATCAAATCAACTAAAATATTAAATAATTTAAGAAATATTTCTATATAAATCATGAAATAAGGGTTTTTAATTGAATATGGAATATTCAACCTTAAATCTGGGAATGAAACTATCAACACCCATAATGGTAACTCCTATGATGACCAAAGGTGAATAAGATCTAAAAATATAATATATATTAAATAATTATCAAAACAAGGACTATGACCAATAGAATGGGGTTTAGATTCACAAATAACATGATGATATAACACTATCTAAGGAGGAGATAAATTAAGATATGAATAAAACTCACAAGTGGAGATCCACTTACTAGAGTTAGATCAGATCTCCCGATGGCATTTTTATTCACTAAAGGAGGATGTCGGAGGATCCAAAATTTCTTATTGAGAGCCTCCAAGGTCCTATAGGTTGTGTTAGGGTTTAATGGGGGTTTTTATCAACTAAAAATATGTTTCTTTTATTTTTCAAAAAAAAATTGGAAGAATTAAAAAAATGAATGCACGATTTAGTGAGTAGGACCAAATAGTTAGAGAAACAAAGTTACCTAACCATGTACACCTATTGGTCTTCTATTTGGGTGCACAATTTAGATGCATGGTTAGACTAACCATTCACCATCCATTCATTACCACATATCCATTGAGAGAATTATTCAGAGGGGTGGCCAAACTATTTGGAAAAACAATGCACCCCATTCCTGTGGCCCTCAACAGGGCGCACAGTTTATTTTCCAAACCACACGGTTTTCCCAAACCGTGCACCAACTATACACAACCCCTTAGGATTAAAAAAATTTCCATATTCACCAATTTTTACCACAAAACAATACCTAAATGGAATGTGATCAAAAAAATAGGGTCAATGATTACCTGAAAGAGGGTAACATGATATTATATAAACCTCATTTAAAGATATAATAGTGAAAATGTCAGCTGATTCCTTCTCATTCGTAAATTCATCATTAGAATCATATTATTATTTTTAAACACTAGGTTGAAGCTAAATCATTTTTTATTTATTATTTCAAATCTTACCCTTCTTTAGATATTTTAATATAAGGTATTTTTTTGATATTCCCTCTTTTTATACATTCAAAACAAATAAAATTTGATGTATTGTAATTAATGTTTGTATTACCTTTCTGTTTACCTCTAGGATTAACATTATAACTATTATTTCTTGATTTTTGTTTGAAAAATTCATTTTTTATCCTTTTATAAACACTATAAAAAAGATAAGTCATATCTTTTTCTTCACTTTCATAATTTTTAGAATCATAGTATTAAGAAGAAATAATATTTAATAATTTGAAAGTTACATGTTTCATCTTTAAATTATCTATTATAACAATGTTATTTAACTTCATTATATATTAAACTAGTAAACCAATGAGATCATCCATGGTATATTCCTTGATACTTTTTCATTGATCAATGGAAACTATCTTAGAATGTAAATGTTTGGGTAGACCTTTCAATGATTTTTCAACAAGAATTATATTTTCCAAGTATTACCCATGAAAATTCATCCCATTTACAATAATTTTAAACCTATAAAATATATAATTTATTGTTATATCTTGTAACATATTTAATTACTGATATTAAAATATAATAAATTCACATTTATTATATAAAAACTTAACTCATCCAAGTAACATGAAAAATTATCTAAATTTTGTGAGCATTTTTATAACAAGAAATATGACATAACCATATTAGGTAATGTCCTAATAAATAATGGTAATAATTGTTCGATTAAAAACATATTTAGAGGCATCATTTCCATTAAGAGTGTTAGGTACTGAATCATATAATTTATATGGTTTTACTATAATAGTCCAGTGATTAATATTGGTTTTCTTAAGAAAAGCTTCTATTTGAGTAAATTAGTATATGTAGTATATTCCAACATTCTAAGGTGGTTTTTGTGAAATCCATATATCATTTAAACTGATTCCTACCATCATAAAAAATCTTTAAACTATGAGTTCTAGGAAACGTTTCTCACATAAAATATAAATTAACGGAGATAAACTAATTCATAACATGTCCAATATTTGATACAAATTGTTAGGACATAGTTGAGATGGAAAAGTCCAAGGGTTATGAATAAACTAATTTAAATTTCATAAATAATGGAATTACATCCTCAACATATTTAAAGTTAAAGTTAATTTATAAAATTTAAACATGAAAGGGATTAAGTTGGGGAAAATAAAAGTAAATAACATAGGTGATTTTTATAGTAGTTCACATAAAAGTGATCATTATATACTCTTAATGACATTTTACTACTTTCAAGGAATGATATTCACTAAATAACCTGACTTTTGAAGGTGGAATCATGACCCAATTACACCCTACCTTTTTTTATTGGTGGCATAAGAAAACCAAAATATATAATTTTAATAGGGACTCACTATATATTTCAACACTAACTATTTATCACGTAATCACACCCAAAGAATGAATTTTGATTAGTAATATAACCAAACATGAATTTAGGAATATGGAAGCCATAGTCTATAAATAATAATGATTTTGGATGGAAAATCATAAACAATTATATAGTTTTATAAAATTATAATGATAGAAATAATTAATAACATACTCAAAGATACCATACTGAGGTAATTAATGAATAAAAATTGAATCACAACAATTGTTTCTTGAGTAGTGAATCAATCATTATCTTTTAGGTAGAAAATATTTTATATTTTGGGTTATTTCTTAAGAGTAGTCTAGAATTTTGAAATTTTATTCCAAGAGTTTCAGTGAGGTACATCATGTATGACCAATCATAGAGTGTTATTCAGTTTTTCTCAACTTTTGTTTCACATTAAATAGATTTTTTAAAAAAACTAAAAAATATTCTATAATGGTTAGAGTAATTCAAAACAATAATAATATTGATGCTAGGATTATCACAAGAATTATCACAAAATCAGTTGTTCCTATAATTCTTGAGTCAGAGATAATAAACTACTTCAAAGTTTACTAATTCATATAATGTTATTTATGAATGCTTAATAGACTCAAAATATCATCTATATTATCAGTCATAGTGCCCCAAAAATCTCTCAACATATTCTCTTTACAAATAATTTGAAATTTGAATATCCTTCTATGTTCATGTAGATAATATGTAAAAATATAAAAAAACAATATAATTTCTAAATAAAGAACTTAATAAGAACTTTGAATATGGTCTATGGATATAAAAATAATAATTTCAGATCAAATGAATTAGTGAAATCATAAATATATGAATAGAAAATTAAAAGACCTTCAATTGATGATATAAAGAACTCATAAGGATTATATCAGCATACATGGTTAATTTTCATAAGATAGAAAATTAAATAAGATATATATACTCATAAGATATGAAATCATGTAATATTAAAAATCTCATATGATAGAGCCATTTTTTAAGAAGAAAACAATTTGTATGTTATAGTAACATTTTCCTAAGATGAAAACATATTTATATGTTACTGCTTCTTTCATATGATCAATTTTATCATAATATTATTTCATTATAGAGTATATCCTTTTTATTGGTCAATTTCATAGGATATAAATTCTTTTCAGGGTTCAACATCATTTTAAGGTATATCTTCATAGGGCGCCTCTATATTGGGTTCAATACAAAGTGAAATATAGGACTTTGTAAGGTTTAAAACATTATAAGGTAGAAGTTTATAAGGTTTATGTTATCATTGTAAGGAACATATGATACTTCATACGGTACAATAATTTTCTAAATTATCATGTTCATTGGGTATAGGTTATAGGGTAAAAAATTATATGCAATAAGACTGTATTGTCCCAGAAAATCTGTATAATTTCTTTTATTTATATAGAATTATTTCAAGACTGCGAAATCTGACGACGCTTGATTCTGAGGCCCAGAGTGCCCGGAATGATCCGTCGAAGTTTTGTTAAGCTTAAATTAACACACATAAGTAGTTTTCCTAAAAAACTGGAATAACACTTAAATGGTTACTTAGTTTATAAATCTGAGGGCACCATTGTGCACAGGATGGTGGGTTTACCCTAGGCGTGACTTAAGTTTAGTCAGCACAGACCTCTATTGAGAAAACTTGAAAATGGCATAACCGTAAATAAAATAATTAAATAATGTTATTTTATTTTTCAAATGCTTATAACTCATGAATGGTAACTCGAATTAAAAATCTGAGACCACTTATGAACTCATGAGGGTGTCCTTACTTTAGGTAGATACTAACATTGGCCGGTGTGGGCTACCTGTGAAAGTTAGTTTTTGGCCGTAAATGAAATAATTAAGTGAAAATTATTTTATTGTAAAATACATAACATTTAAATGGAAACTCAGATTGGAAAACTGAGAGTATCGTCGGTTTCTTTGGGGTGTGTTTCACCAATGCAGAGCCTAACCTCAACCGCTGCAGGTCGAGGGTGACTAATAATAATATTCCGAACATTTTTTTTGGTTACGTTTATTAAACGCACTAGTAGTGTCTTGTAACTTTTGAACCAGTGCTTGGATTTACATATGAAGGCACCATTGAATCTGTAGGATTAGAATTCGCTTAATGGAGGATTTAATTTTACCGTAGTAGGTTGGGGTAAAAAGTTAGTTTTTGGGACATTTTATGGAAAGAAAATAAAATAATTTTATTATTTTATTTTTGTTTATATATTATCCCCCAATGGACAAATTGTGGTGGGACCAATAATGTGTCAAGGTATTAAATGGATAGACCAATCAATCCCAGTAACTACTTCATTGGATAATTTGGGAAGTTTCCAAATAAATGTACTTCCATTTATTCCTGACACCATTAGACACCCCCCTATCCTATTTAGATGGAGCTTAGGGAGAGGTGTCGACACAGCTTCTCAAAGCAACGAAGTGCTGAAAGAGTGTCGTCGCATCAAGCCCTTGGAAGACGGATATGGTTCTAGAAAGTGTTGGTGATTGGCACCAAAACCCCGAATGAGGATCAACGATCAAGAAACATTATTGGAGGCTATTGCGGGAATGGTGAACACCAAGCCACTACCTCAACTATGGATGTTTCTCCATCATTCATGAGGTAGGTGTTTTATATACATGTTTGAATTTATTTTATTGATTATTCATATTCTAAATTCATGATGATGATGGCCAAATGAACATGAACGTCGTCCCGTACATAAAACTTTCTCCTTTTCTTTTTATTCTTTGTGTTTTCATGATCCGTTCTTAAATGCCAAATATTTATTGACACTGGAAACAAGGAGTTTTGCAGAGCGTGATATATGGACGCGGATCCCTTGACACAAGGATCGCGAATATGCGATTCATTAATTTTTCAGGCTTGAAATGAGGCTGTGATGGCTCACAAAAGAAGTCATCGGCCGACACCTAGTTGGCCGCAAGGAAGGTGGGGTGGTGCACGTCCACATCGCTGGTTGAGTAAGAGGGCGCAGCCCATCGGCCGTGGAGGAGAATGGGGGTGGCAGACATTCGACCAACCTTGTGGCGGAGCGGCGGTGCTTGTCCGTGCCACCGGTGGAAAAGGAGTTCATGGACACATGGTTGCAGTGTTGTCCAAAAGCAGCGGACATCTAGCCAACCGTGGTGGAGCAGCGGAACGCAACCATGCCACTGGGAGGAAGACCGGTTGGCCTTCCAGCCAACCGCACCGCACCAGGTGGGACCCCTTTGGCAGGTCTCGCGTTCTAGCAGATGTACAGTCCATGGACCTTTTGGGAAAACCGGGGGCACCTCCCCCCGGGTGTCGGTCACAACGGACCCCGCCTTGGCGGACCACCAGCCAAGTGGTCCTCACCACTGTGGGTCGCGCCATAGTGGGCCCCACCATAGTGGGTCGCACCCAGCGGGCCACACCGCCGGCCTGCGCGAGAGGGTTTGGATGGGCCACCACATGCCCAGGTGGGGCCTGACCATGGCCCAGTGGTCCAGGCCCTCCAAGGCCTCGGTCATCGGGGCTGGACCCATGTCGAGGCGGGCCGGGCTCGGTCGGGCCGACCCAGACCTGGGCCCATCCAGACCCATTTTTGCCTTTATGGCCATAACTTGTGAATCAGGCATCCATTTGACGAACATTATGTTGCACCAGAATACTTGGATAAAGAAGGTCATTTTGGTATACTCCACTCATGTTGGGATATGGTTGGAGTATGTCCTAGTTGGATCAGACCCTGAATCCAACTAGGCCCTCCGAGCGGAAATGCTAATAACTTACAGACCAAGCATCTGATTGACACGTCGTCTGTTGCGCTGAGTCCCTTATGACGTGATGGACCTTTGGGATACTTTTTTATGGGACTTAGGGGTGTTTTAGGTATGACCAATCGCTTGGGGAGCAGTTCTCCCAAGCACGCTACGTACCGAACTCTATGACTGGCTGATCTCTTACGACAACTAACCATTTCGACTCAGAGTGACTCGAAAGGCCCGGCGGGGAGTGCCTCTGTGTGACATGGTAGAACCATGGTGCGGAGCTCATCTATGTGACATTGTAGACCCATGGTAATCGATTGGAGGAGTACCTCAACAGGCCACGAGGGGGAGTGCCTCTGTGTGATGTGGCAGACCCGGGGTGGGGAGTGCCTCTGTTTGACGTGGAAGACCCACGGTACTCGATAGCAGGAGTACCTCAGTTGTCTAAGACTAGTGGTAAGCACCTCTTTGTGACGTGGCAGTCCCACTGTACTCATTAAAAGAGGAGTTCTTCAGTAGCCACGGTGTTCGACATTGTGACTGGGAATGTTACTTGTTCCTAGGCCTAGAGAATATATGACGCACTATCAGCATTTATAGTGATCCTGTGTGGGACAGATCATGTATGGGTCAATGCTCATTGATCCTGTGTGGGTCAGTGGAAACTAATATTATGTGTGTCAGATCCTTTGTGTTACATTGCAGGTGGTTTAGTAACTATCGATCCTGTGTGGGTCAGACTCTATATAATCAGCAGTAGTGCCTCTTGACATAATAAGATGATCTTTCTTTGAGACTAATCATATGTGCTTCTATACTTCAATGAAAACCTGGTGTGAGCTAATTCTTTACATTTATGGTTTTACCTTTGTGGTATTCTTTCCTTTGTGGAACAATTGATCTTTTGGATAAGGATTTCGGCCTTGTGTTTTTCCATGAATGAGATGGGTATACTTGATAACATAGGTATATGTATGGGAATATACCAAAGTAGGGTTGACTATTGTTTCCATGATATGTTGTTTATCCTTTGTAAATTTTGAGAGACCATCAGGGGTCTTTGGGTCCCTGCTGAGTATTTTTATACTCACCCCTTCTCGGGCTTCGCCCGCACCTTGTTGTGTCTTGTGCAGATGATGGATAGCGCTGAGTGAGGATGAGGGTACCAGGACTGGAGTCTGCTCGAAGGTGTACCTTTGAAGAGGTGTACCGCAGAGAAGACCATTTGAGAGTTGTACCTACCCTTCAGGTAGGATCCTTGGTGGGTGTTCATAGGAGTTATATACAGTTTTACTTGTACTTTTCAGTTTTACTTGTACTTTCCAGTTGCACATGTATTCTGGACCCTTTACATATTGTACACACTCATTTTACAACACGGTTTACTTTGTGATCCTAACCTACTGGGTTCTTGGTTGTGTGAGTTTACGGATTATAAAGACAATGTCTTCCTATTTTAGGGAGTCTGCCTTTCAGTGCTTGTCGCCATCCCCTAGCCTATGGAAGGTGGGCTTGGGTTAGTCACGACACGGGTCCTGAGAGATGGGTCATGAAATAGTGGTATCAGAGGAGTTCGGTTCTACAGAAGAACATGGACTCTAATCTTTTCTTTGTGGATCAATAGTTTTAAGTATTCTGAGTGTGGTTTTCTGTAACACCCTGACCCTAGATACCCAGAGTCGGTGCATTGTTACATAAAATTGGCATGATCACAAGAATGATCAAGTCTAGAAAGACAGATTAGTTTAATAGCCTTGGAAAATAGATTACATACATGAGTGTTACATTGCACATTAAGGCATACAAAACAACATAAATAATATTTATGAACGCCATTATTCCCTTGGATTAACCCTGCATATCAATCACAATAAACTTCTTCGAATCTTGGAAAAAATAAGACATAGAAAGGGGTGAGCTCAAATGCTTAGTAAGGGTAAGCAATACAGCGGAAACTTTCATAAATAAGCATAAACATTTTTAAGACATTGTATAACTAAAACAAAAGCCTTTTAAACTTGAACATCAGCATAATATGGCAAAAATAAAATGAAATAATTCCATTTACTTATTCACATTAATATTCTACTAGTCGAATAATCACATGCAATATCACTAACCACTTTCATAATGATGGAATGCATAATGCCAGACTATCATAACCACATAGCCAAGGCCTCGTGCCAAGACTACAAATAAGATTTTGCCAAAGCCTTGTTCCAAGACACTAGTTTGTCTCATGAGACCTACCGATGCATTGAGGAGCTATATCGGGCTCCACCCATCACATATTAAGTCCAATGCATTCCCATATGAAAAGGATTCAACATCACATAAAAATTCCAATTAAAACTAGCATACGAAATGTCAATACATTCTCCATAAACCATGAATGGTATAAAAATAACACGTCCATAGTCAAACATATCACAAAACATTCAATACAATATTGAAGTTTTGTATCATAATAAATCAACTTCAAATAATATTAAAATCCATTAAAGTATGTTGACATAGATGAAATCAAAACTATTTGAGATAAATATCTCTTTTTTTAAATCATTTAAAAGTCACACATTTATAAAGGAAGTAATTTAAAAATGATTTTTGAATCAAAGTGTCCCATACCACTTTGAAACTTTTGAAAAAGAAATATCATTTCAAAATATTAATGTCCATATAAATAAATCCTTAAAATCATTTTGAAAACATGGACATTAATTAAAAATATTTATAATGATAAATCCTTAAGACATTTAAAATTCTGATCTTGATAAAGATTACCTTTCACAAATTCTTAATAAATTCATTTTCGAATCATTTAAAGGTCACATAATTATAAAATAAAACATTTACATTGAAAATATTATTATAATATTGTAGGGGAGGCTTTGAAGATTTTATAACGGCGGAAAATAGCTGCACCCCCGTATAAGTCAAAAAAACATTATTACCTTAATTCTGTCGAAAAGGATAAACAGGACCTTGTTTGGAAAACAAAGGAAATATTCCTTTATATACAACTTATAAAAGTCAACAAGGGTATAAATGAATTTAAACCATATTCTAGTGAATAGTAAAAAATGTTTTGAAATACATTTTTATGAAACATGGATGTGGATGATAACGAGATCCCAGTAGATTATTACGTATAAACATCCTCGGATAATGAAGAGATTACGAAATAAACCCTTACCTTATACTTTTCTTTGGTTGGGGTAGGTTAACCTCCTGTATAATGGTGAAATAATTGTTATTAAATTATACAAGAATCATATATATTAAAATGATATCATATATGATCTTCTAACATTGATTTGTTAATAATATCTTAGTATTATCGTTGTTTCGGGTGTTAATTTACTCATTTTCATTTATATGTTTTGTTACGTAAGCAATTTTTATCATGGATAGGTTGTATCTTAATCATATATATAATGATATCAAGTCCTTAGATATGATTATTAATCATCCAATGAGAATTATACTTGAATGGATATGATGTATAATGAATCTCATCACGTTCATGGAGACGGTAGTCCGTACGTACGCACAAGCGACAATATCATTCATTTGATACTAAAATAAGATATAATTGGATGTTATATATTATATACAGAATCATTATCATGTAATATTTATTATTTACATGAATTACACATCATTATTATACCCATCCAAATAATAATTTATTGAATAACAATTACACCACGACGTGGATACGGTAAGCCATATGTACGCACGTATGGTGATAGGTTATTCAAAGGGTGGATAGAATAATGAATATGTTTGTACCATATTTATAATAACATTACAGTATATATAAGATACTGGAGTTATTATTTTAGAATGGTAATAACAAAGAAAGAAGAAGTGGAAGAAGAAAGGAACTTGAAAAAGGGTGGTGAAATTATTACCTCTTCTTCGGGTTCTTCCTTTTGATTTGACCAAAAGGGCTCCATAGGTTGGCTTTATGATCAAAATAAGACCTCTAGGATGTATTGAGAGAAGTTTAGAGAGTATGTGGGATGGGTTTGGCCGAACCAAAAGGCTTTTAAGGTGTGAATTAATGATAAGGGGGAGTGCCCTTTTATAAGAGGGGTGAGGGGAACCTTTGGAAAAGCTAGAAATATTATTTTATAATAAATTCATATTTGGTTTATAATGGCTCCAAAGTGAATTATTTAAAGTTTAAGGTGGGTATGGGTCAAAAACCACTCAACAAATAGAATTTATACAGGCTTGTGTCATTATATTAACCTTCTCTTTAAGTATTAACTCTTAGTTAATTAGTTTCACTTTTAGAATGTCTCTTTGTATTTTTATATTATATGGTTAATAAACATACTATATACATACAAGATACCCCCAAGTGGTCCATTAATGATACACCTATCATGATATATGTCTTTGGTCCGAACAATATATTTTTAAGAATTTAATATCAATTAAAAATATAATATTTGTTTTAAAAACTATTTTATGTCAATTTTGACACTATTCAATAATTGATTTTTTGTAAAAATCATAAAAGAATTATTACTTCAAAAAAAGTTATTTAAATCAATACTAACATGTCATATTATCCTCTAAAATTAGTTTAATCCATAAAAAGTCTCAAATTAGTTTTATTTGGGTATTTATAATATCAATTATTTTAATTATTGAAATTACTGCATCATCATTGTGTCATAAATAAATTAAATTATATATTTTCTAAAAATTACAAATAAAATATAATTATTTAATAAATCTTTTTAAATTTTTAATTAATATTTACAATCGAATTTATCTTATTTATAACCCTATATTAAAAATGTTTATGTAAATAGACTTTTATTTTAACTCTTTTAACTCTTCTTTGAATTAAATAATAATAAATGTCATAATCTAATCCAAGTGGACCTAAATGATAATAGTTTACTCCTAAGTTTGTTTTTGGTCGATATACACTTGTCCAATATAATTAGGACATGTGTTAGGCTAATATTAATATCATTTTTACCCTTAATTACCCTATTTACTTTTAACCGTGGTAAATAAAAGTAAAAAGTTACTATTAACCAAAAATTATTTTCATCTCATTGAACCAAATTTTACTCTTGGATATTAACCGTGTCTCTTGTATTTTCGAAATTCCACTCACAGAAGTGGTAAAATTATGTTTTATGAAAAATTCAGTTTTTTAAACTACCACTTAGTGGTTTCACTATTCATCAAAAAAATAAAAGTTTCCAGAAAAATACCAAAACATAGGCCTAAGCTATATTTGATATTATGAATTCAAAAATGATTTTTATTTTACCAAATTCCAAACATATCAGTTTCATTAATTAATTTAAAAATTAATTCCCATCGTCAAATCAAATAGCGTGTTTTTAAGAGATAATAACTATAAAAAGATTGACACTTGTTTATGTCTGGTTTAAATATGAAATTACATTCAATGGGAAATATTGTATTAAATGGTAAAAAAATATTATAAATATACTTTAAAACCACTCAAATTAATAACTTATCACTGTTAATTATTTCGATTAAAAATGTTGTTTTTAATTAAAATTTAGTAATTTTCACTGTTCATCAAAATATGAAAGTTATCCGAAAAGTACCAAAATTTCAGCCTAAGATAATTTCGATATTAAGAATCCAAAAATGAAGTCCATTTCAAAAGATAAAATTTATAAAATTTCAAAAAGTAGGTATTACTATTCATAATGTCTTGTTTGATTGGTTGTGGTGTGTTAAAATCTCGAAGTTGCGTACAATGCACGCCATTGCATTATTCAAAGGGAAACGTACCATGGAAACTTGGGGTGTTTCATTGTAAATTTTTCATGTCTCCATTCTAAAGAATAAATTTATTTAGTCAAATTGAATATATAAAAGTTTAAAATATTGGATTAAAAAAAGGGTTTCACTATTAAAAGTTAGTAAAAGTGCATTTTTTGAAAAATACTTCTTTTATCTGAAAAAAAACGAATTTTTTATTACATTATGTCTAAGAAACTCATAATATGGATTTTAAAATTATAAGGATTATATAAAGTTTAAATTTTGGTTAATACTATTCATAACCTCTTTTTAATGGCTTGTTTGGTAAGTCATGGTGTGCTTGAACTCAGTGTTGTGTGTAGTGCAAGTTATTGAATTATTTTGAAGAAATAACACACTAGGAAATCTTGGGGTGTTACATTCTCCCCTCCTTCAATAAATTGCATCCTCACAATTTGAAATTATTTTTCGAAAATAAAAGGTTGAAAATAGAAAATATCTTTGTGGGAAAACCCACATCGGAAATTGGGTTACTAAAATTTAGTCTTAATATGAGGAAAAGGGAAATGAAAGGGTCACCACCAAATTATGATCTCGATTAGGAGAACATTGGAGGCAATTGGAGACATATAATTGGAGAAAAATTTAAATATTTATAGGCGGTGATTGAGGTGATCAATCATAAACAAGTGTAACATTGAGGGCCTTAAATTCATCAATCTATGATGATTTAAAATAACATCGGTTTAGCAAAACTTATGGTATTAGGATAACACATTTTTTTGTTTTAATATCCCTTCAATAATGTATAATAATTAATTTCTTCATTGAATAAGAGAAGAAGAAAAATATATACTTGACAAGTAGAGTCTCATCCTTTAACTAAGTTCTACCACAAACTCGTCTTTCACTCTAAAAGATAATAGAACTTAAAAATAATATTCTATTTATCCGATTCGTATCGAGTTAAAAAATGAATTTATAATTCATCTAGCAGAACCATTAAAAAAATGACATTATTCAATCCAGGACATCACGTGGGTCAGTGGTAGGTGATACACCATTTTCGCCCTTCAGTTGTGGGTTCAAGTCTCGCGGCCTTGCCGGATGCGACGGGTTGCCCCCCGACCTCCGGGATGTCCTTTTATAGAAATCCAAAATAATCCAAATTAGAACTATCCAAAATACTTCAGTCCAAAATTAATAAGCAAGGTTAACACAATGAAGATCCTTTTTTCTGCGTAATAACATGTGAACACCTTCATCATGTATTCTTTTAAAACACTGCAACATCCTGAATTACCATAAAACCTTATTGATTACATTCATGATCCCTTATTCCTTAAAGAATAATGGATATACTCCTTCAATCCAAAAATTTTATAAACCCCAACAATGATGGAATATACAAATAATTAATCAGTTTCAAGGTAGTCAATAATATCAAATATAATTTATCCAAATCAATCATGTATTATTCTAAAATCACTACCTCGGTATCAAAACCATATTATGGTTTATCATTCTCTCAACCATATATTTTCCAAAAATTTAACCTGCTATTGAGTCACTTTTCTTTGTTCCACACAATCTCATGCCCTTAATGAAATAGTACTGCAGTACAATCCTTATATACTCCATAATTATTATAACAAGTACATTGTTGATACAACACTCAAATGACATAATCAACAAAAGAACTCTAATCATTGCTCTTCATATGTGGTAGTATCATAACTTGATTATTATCCAATAGCATCATTTTCATCATAGTCTGATGACTAGGACATAGGTTCGTGTAGTGTCCAAAGTCCTTGCAAATGAAGCATTGTACATTTGAAACCATTTTCTTACCCTTCCATTCACGTACTTTATGTCCTTTTTCTCCACACTTATAACATACTCACATTCCTTTCAGGAAATTTCCAGGGTGTTTCTTCCCATAGTTATCACATATGGGAAAATTATTCTTTTCCCTCTTCCCTTTATCCATCATTCTCTCTTCCATCCTTTTCTTCTCTTTCTTCCCTTCAAAGCCATAGGACTCAGTAAACTCTTTACTTATCTTATCAACACATGATATTATTTCTTAATATGATGATAATACATGGGGGAATATTTCTCTTATAAATTATGGAGTAAGACCATGAAAGATATGATCCTTCTTTCTCTTTGGATCATGTGCATTGCTGGAGTTCTCATTCCTTCTACTGGGCGCCATTTCTAAACAATGGCATACACTAGATTAGTTTATGAATAACAATACCTAATCCCAAACTTATAAAAAAAATAACATAAATTAAATAGTTTATGGATATAATCCATAATCATAAAAATGTCTCCTTTGAGGAAGTATATACTCATAAACCCTTTATAATGGTTTGTAATGAAAATGAGAATTATCCTAAGCATATCCCCCGGGAGTGTCGTAACCAAGAGTGCAGCAAGGCACGTTGTCGTGCACCAGTTCCCGTTCGAGTCTAGCTCAAAGAGGTGTTTTCGGGTTTTACCCCTAGGTACATCTGTTCCAGAGCCGCTTCTACCTGCTCGTATCCATGTAGGGATGTATTGCTCGGAAAACTCAAAAAATCTCTACAATACCAAAATTCTAGGAAGTTATTCTATACTAATCCTCAAATTCCATCTTAAATCTATGTGCTCTAATCAGAGTTTATCTAAATATAGCTTCCAAGGTTTGTAATAAACTTCCTCTGATACCAACTGTAACACCCCGACCCTAGATACCCAGAGTCGGTGCATTATTACATAACATTGGCATGATCATAAGAAAGATCAAGTCTCCAAAGACTGATTAGTTTAGTATCCTTGGAAAATAGATTTCATACATGAATGTTACATTGAACATTAAGACATACAAAACATCATAAATAATATTTATCAATGCCATTATTCCCTTGGCTTAACCTTGCATATCAATCACAATAAACTTCTTGGAATCCTGGAAAAATGAAAACATAGAAAGGGGTGAGCTCGAACGCTTGGTAAGGGTAAGAAATATAGTGGAAACATTCATAAATAAGTATAAAATTTTTTAAGTCATCGTATAACTAAAACAAAAGCCTTTTAAACTTGAACATCAGCATAATATGGCAAAAATAAAATGAAATAATGTCATTTACGTATTCACATGGATATTATACTAGTTGAATAATCACATGCAATATCACTAACCACTTTCATAATGATGGAATGTATAATTCCAGACTATCATAACCACATAGCCAAGGCCTCGTGCCATGACTAAAAATAAGATTTTGCCAAGGCCTTATACCAAGACACTAGTTTGTATCATGAGACCTACCAATGCATCGAGGAGCTATAGCGGGCTCCACCCGTCACATATTAAGTCCAATACATTCTCATATGAAAAGGTTTAAACATAACATAAACATTTGTATTAAAACTAGCATATGAAATGTCAATACTTTCTCAATAAACCATGAATGGTATAAAAATAACACGTCCACAGTCAAACATATCACAAAACCTTAAATACAATATGGAAGTTTTTTTATCATAATAAATCAACTTCAAATAATCATAAAATCCATCAAAGGATGTTGAAATAGATGAAATCAAAACTATTTGAGAGAAATATCTCTCTTTTTTAAATCATTTAAAAGACACGCATTTATAAAGGAAGTAATTTAAAAGAGATTTTTAAATCAAAGTGTCCCGTACCAATTTGAAACTTCTAAAAAGAAATGTCATTTCAAAATATTAATGTCTATATAAATAAATCCTTAAAATAAATTTGGAAACATGGACATTAATTTAAAAGATTTAGAAAGATAAATCTTTAAAACATTTAAAATGCTGATCTTGATAAAGAGTACCTTTCACAATTTCTTAAAATATTCATTTTGAAATTATTTAAAGGTCACATAATTATAAAATAAAACATTTAATTTGAAAATATTCTTATAAGCTTGAAAGGGAAGCTTTAATGATTTTATAATGGCGGGAAATAGCTACACCCACCGTATAAGTTAAAAAAAAATTCTTACCTTAATTATGTCGAAAAGGTTAAAAAGGACCTTGTTTGGAAAACGACAGAAATATTCCTTTATAAACCACTTATAAAAGAAAACAATGGTATAAATTACATTAATTCATATTCTAGTGAATAGTTAAAAAATTTGAAATACATTTTTAAGAAACATGGATGTGGATGAGAACGAGATCCCAGTAGATTATTACGTATAAACAACCTCAGATAATGAAGAGATTGCCAAATTAACCCTTACCTTGTACTTTTCCTTTTTTGGGGTAGGTTAAACTCATATATAATGGTGAAATAATTGTTATTAAATTATACAAGAATCATATATATTAATATGATATCATATATGATCTTTTAACATTGATTTGTTAATAATATCTTAGTATTATCGTTGTTTCGGGTTTTAATTTACTCGTTTTCTTTTATATTTTTTGTTACGTAAGCTGTGTTTTTCATGGATAGGTTGTATCTTAATCATATCGAGAATGATATCAAGTCCTTAGATACTATTATTAATCATCAAATGAGAATTATATTTAAATGGATATGATGGAGAATTAATCTCATTGTGTTCATGGAGACGGTAGTCCGTACGTACGCACGAGCGACAATATCATTATTTTGATATTAAAATAATATATAATTGGATGTTATATCATATATAAAGAATCATTATCATGCAATATTTATTATTTACATGAATTAAACATCATTATTATACCCATCCAAATAATAATTTATTGAATAACAATTACACCGCGACGTGGAGACGGTAAGCCGTACATATGCACGTATGGTGATATGTTATTCAAAGGGTGGATAGAATACTGAATATGGTTGTACAAAATTTATAATAACATCACAGTATATATAATATACTGTAGTTATTATTTTAGAATGGTAATAACAAAGACCGAAGAAGATGAAGAAGAAAGGAACTTGAAAAAGGGTGGTGAAATTATTACCTCTTCTTCGGGTTCTTCCTTTTGATTTGATCAAAAGGGCTCCATAGCTTGGCTTTATGATCAAAATAAGGCCTCTAGGTTCTATTTAGGTATGTTTAGAGAGTATGTGGTCAGGGTTTGGATGAACCGAATGGCTTTGAAGGTGTGAATTAATGAGAAGGGGGAGTGCCCTTTTATAAGAGGGGTGAGGGGAACCTTTGGAAAAGCAAGAAATATTATTTTATAATAAATTCATATTCAGTTTATAATGGCTCCAAAGTAAATTATTTAAATTTTTAGGTGGGTATGGGTCGAAAACCACTCAACCAATAGAATTTATACAGGTTTGGGTCATTATATTAACCTTATCATTAAGTATTAACTCTTAGTTAATTAGTTTCACTTTTAGAATGTCTCTTTGTATTTTAATATTATATGGTTAATAAACATACTATATACATCCAGGAGACCCCCAAGTGGTCCATTAATGATACACATATCATTATATAAGTCTTTTGGCCGAACATTATATTTTGAAGAATTTAATATCAATTAATAATATAATATTTGTTTTAAAAACTATATTATGTCAATTTTGACACTATTGAATAATTGATTTTTGTAAAAATCATAAAAGAATTATTACTTCTAAAAAAGTTAATTAAATCAATACTAACATGTAATATTATCCTATAAAATTATAGTAATTTATAAAAAGTCTCAAATTATATTTATTTCGGTATTTATAATATCAATTATTTTAATTATGGTAATTACTGCATCATCATTGTGTTATAAGTAAATTAAATTATTTATAGTCTAAAAATTATAAATAAAATATCATTATGTAGTAAATCTTTTTATATTTCTAATTAATATTTACAATCGAATTTATCTTATTTATAACCCTATATTAAAAATGTTTTAGTAAATAAACTTTGATTTTAACTCTTTTAACTCTTCTTGGAATTAAATAATAATATATGTCCTAAACTAATAGAAGTAGACCTAAATGATAATATTTTACTCCTAAGGTTGATTTTGGTTGAGATACACTTTTCTAATATAATTAGGACATGTGTTAGGGTAATATTAATATCATTTTTACCCATAATTACCATATTTACTTTTAACCATTGTAAATAAACTAAAAAGTTACTATTAACCAAAAATTATTTTCATCTCATTGAACCACATTTTACTCCTTTATATTAACCGTGTCTCTTGGATTTTCGAAATTCCACTCACAGATGCGGTAAAATTATGTTTCATGAAAAATTCAGTTTTTTAAACTACCACTTAGTGGTTTCACTATTCATCAAAAAAATAAAAGTTTCCAGAAAAATACCAAAAATTAGGCCTAAGATATATTTTATATTATAAATTCAAAAATGATGTTTATTTTACCAAATTCAAAACATATCAGTTGCATTAATTATTTTAAAAATTAATTCCCGTCGTTAAAACAAATAGCGTGTTTTTAAGAGATAATAACTATCAAAAGATTGACACTTGTTTATGGCTGGTTTAAATGTGAAATTACATTCAATGACCAAAATTGTATTAAATGGTAAAAATATATTCTAAATATACTTTAAATACACTCAAATTAATAACTTATCACTATTAATTATTTCGATTAAAAAAGTTGTTTTTAATTAAAATTTAGTAATTTTCACTATTCATCAAAATATGAAAGTTATCTGAAAAGTAACAAAATTTCACCCTAAGATAATTTCGATATTACGAATCCAAAAAATGAAGTCCATTTCAAAAGATAAAATTTATAAAATTTCAAAAAGTATGTATTACTATTCATAACGGCTAGTTTTATTGATGTGGTGTGTTAGAATCTCGAAGTTGCGTACAATGCACGCCATTGCATTATTCAAAGGGAAACATACCGTGGAAGATTGGGGTGTTTTATTTTAAATTTTTGATTTCCCCATTCTAAAGAATAAATTTATTTTGTCAAATTGAATATATAAAAGTTTAAAATATTGGATTTAGAAAAAATGGTTTCACTATTAAATGTTGGTAAAAGTGAATTTTTTGAAAAATACTTCTTTTATCTGAAAAAATTGAATTTGATCTTAAATTATGTCTAAGAAACTCATAATATGGATTTTAAAATTATAAGGATTATATAATGTTTAAAATTTGGTTAATACTATTCATAACCTCTTTTGAACGGCTTGTTTGGTAAGTCATGGTGCGCTTGAACTCGGCGTTGCGTGTAGTGAAAGTTATTGAATTATTTTGAAGAAATAACACACTATGAAATCTTGGGGTTTTATATTCTCCCCTCCTTCAATAAATTGTGTCCTCACAATTTGAAATTGTTTTCCGAAAATAAAAGGTTGAAAATAGAAAATATCTTTGTGGGAAAACCCACATCGGAAATTAGGTTACTAAAATTTAGTCTTAATATGAGGAAAAGGGAAATGAAAGGGTCACCACCAAATTATGATCTCGATTAGGAGAATATTGGTGGCAATTAGAGACAAATAATTGGAGGAAAAATGTAAATATTTATGGGTAGTGATTGTGGTCATCAATCACAAACAAGTGTAACATTGAGGGCCTTAAATTCATCAATCTATTATGATTTAAAATACCATCGGTTCAGAAAAACATATGGTATTAGGATAACACATTTTTTTGTTTTAATATCCCTTCTCTAAAGTATAAAAATTAATTTCTTCATTGAATAAGAGAAGAAGAAAAATATATACTTGACAAGTATAGTCTCATCCTTTAACTAAGTTCTACCACAAACTCATCTTTCACTCTAAAAGATAATAGAACTTAAAAATAATATTCTATTTATCCTATTAATATAGGGTTAAAAAATGAATTTATAATTCATCTAGAAGAACCATTAAAAAACAACATTATTCAATCCAGGACATCACGTGGGTCAGTGGTAGGTGATACACCCTTGTCACCCTTCGGTTGTGGGTTCAAGTCTCGCGGCATTTCCGGATGCGATGGGTTGCTGCCCGACCTTCGGGTTGTCCTTTTATGGAAATCCAAAATAATCCAAACTAGAACTATCCAAAATACTTTAGTCCAAAATTTATAAGGAAGGTAAACACAATTAAGATCCTATTTTCCGCGTAATAACATGTGAACACCTTCATCATGTATTCTTTTAAAACACTGCAATATCCTGAATTACCATAAAACCTTATTGATTACATTCATGATCCCTTATTCCTTATAAAATAATGGATATACTCCTTCAATAAAAAAAATTTTATAAACCCCAAAAATGATGGAATATACGAATCATTAATCAGTTTCAAGGTAGTCAAGAATATTTAATATAATTTATCCAAATCAATCATGTATTATTCTAAAATCACTACCTCGGTATAAGAACCATATTATGGTTTATCATTCTCTCAACCATATATTTTCCAAAAATTTAACCTGCTATTGAGTCACTTTTCTTTTTTCCACACAATCTCAAGTCCTTGATGAAATAGTACTTCAGTACAATCCTTATATACTCCATAATTATTATAACAAGTACATTGTTGATACAACACTCAAATGACATAATTAACATAAGAAATCTAATAATTCCTCTTTATATGTGGTAGTATCATAACATGATTATTATCCAATAGCATCATTTATGGCATAGTCTAATGACTGGGACATAGGTTCATGTAGTGTCCAAACTCCTTACAAATGAAGAATTGTCCATTTGAAACCATTTTCTTACCCTTGCAGTCATGTAATATGTGTCCTTTTTCTCCACACTTATAACATACTACCAATCCTTTCAGGCAAGTTCTAGGGTGTTTCTTCCCACAGTTATCACATATGGGAAAATTCTTCTTTTCCCTCTTCCCTTTATCCATCTTTCTCTCTTCCATACTTTTCTTCCCATTCTTCCCTTTAAAGCCATAGGACTCAGTAAACTCTTTACTTATCTTATCAACACATGATATTATTTCTTCATATGATGATAATACATGGGAGACTATTTCTCTTATAAATTCTGGCTTAAGACCATGAAATATATTATCCTTTTTTCTCTTTGGATCATGTTCATTGTTGGAGTTCTCATTCCTTCTACTGAGCGCCATTTCTAAACAATGGCATACACTAGATTATTTTATGAATAAAAATACCTAATCCCAAACTTATAAAACACATAACATAAATTAAATAGTTTATGGATATAGTCCATAATCATAAAAATGTCTCCTTTGAGGAAGTATATACTCATAAACCCTTCATAATGGTTTTTAATGAAAACGAGAATTATCCTAAGCATATCCCCCGAGAGTGTCGTAACCAAGAGTGCAGCAAGACCCGTTGTCGTGCACCAGTTCCCGTTCGAGTCTAGCTCAAAGTGGTGTTTTCGGGTTTTACACCTAGGTATATCTATTCCAGAGCTGCCTCTACCTGCTCGTATCCAGACATGGATGTATTTCTCGGAAAACTCACAAAATCTCTACAATACCAAAATTCTAGGAAGTTATTCTATACTAATCCTCAAATTCCATCTTAAATCTATGTGATCTAATCATATTTTATCTAAATCTAGCTTCCAAGGTTTGTAATAAACTTCCTATGATACCAACTGTAACACCCCGACCCTAGATACCCAGAGTCGGTGCATTATTACATAACATTGGCATGATCACAAGAAAGATCAAGTCTCGAAAGACCGATTAGTTTAGTAGCCTTGGAAAATAGATTACATACATGAATGTTACATTTCACATTAAGACATACAAAACAACATAAATAACATTTATGAACACCATTATTCCCATGGCTTAACCCTGCATATCAATCACAATAAACTTCTTGGAATCCTGAAGAAAATAAAACATAGAAAGGGGTGATCTCAAACGCTCAGTAAGGGTAAGCAATACAGTGGAAACTTTCATAAATAAGCATAAACATTTTTAAGTCATTGTATAACTAAAAAAAGCCTTTTAAACTTGAACTTCAGCATAATTTGGAAAAATAAAATGAAATAATGCCATTTACTTATTCACATGGATATTCTACTAATCGAATAATCACATGCAATATCACTAACCACATTCATAATTATGGAATGCATAATTCCAGACTATCATAACCACATAACCAAGGCCTCGTGCCAAGACTACAAATAAGATTTTTCCAAGGCCTTGTTCCAAGACACTAGTTAGTCTCATGATACCTACCGATGCATCGAGGAGCTATAGAGGGATCCACCCATCACATATTAAGTCCAATGAATTCCCGTATTAAAAGGTTTATACATTAAACATAAAAATTCATATTAAAACTAGCATATGAAATGTCAATACTTTCTCCATAAACCATGAATGGTATAAAAATAACACGTCTACAGTCAAACATATCACAAAACCTTCAATACAATATGGAAGTTTTGTATCATAATAAATCAACTGCAAATAATCTTAAATTCCATCAAAGGATGTTGAAATAGATGAAATCAAAACTATTTGAGAGAAATATCTCTTTTTTTTAAATCATTTAAAAGACACACATTTATAAAGGAAGTAATTTAAAAGATATTTTTGAATCAAAGTGTCCCATACCACTTTGAAACTTTTGAAAAGAAATATCATTTCAAAATATTAATGTTCATATAAATAAATCCTTAAAATCATTTTGAAAACTTGGAAATTAATTTAAAAGATTTAGAAAGATAAATCTTTAAAACATTTAAAATTCTGATCTTGATAAAGAGTACCTTTCACAATTTCTTAAAATATTCATTTTGAAATCATTTAAAGGTCACTTAATTATAAAATAAAAAAATTACTTTTAAAATATTCTTATAAGCTTGAAAGGGAAGATTTGAAGATTTTATAATGGTGGAAAGTAGTTGCAGCCGCTGTACAAGTTAAAAAAACATTCTTACCTTAATTCTCTCAAAAAGGTTAAAAAAGACCTTGTTTGGAAAACAACAAAAAGATTCCTTTATAAACAACTTATAAAAGAAAACAAGGGTATAAATGACATTATCCCATATTCTAGTGAATAGTAAAAAAATTTGAAATACATTTTTAAGAAACATGGATGTGGATGATAACGAGATCCCAGTAGATTATTACGTATAAACAACCTCGGATAATGAAGAGATTGTGAAATAAACCCTTACCTTGTACTTTTCCTTGGTTGGGGTAGGTTATCCTCCTTTATAATGGTTAAATAATTGTTATTAAATTATACAAGAATCATATATATTAATATGATATCATATATGAACTTTTAACATTTATTTGATAATAATATCTTAGTATTACCGTTGTTTGAGGTGTTAATTTACTCATTTTATTTTATATGTTTCGTTACATAAACCATATTTTTCATGGATAGGTTGTATCTTAATCATATCCAGAATGATATCGAGTCCTTAGATACTATTATTAATCATCAAATGAGAATTAGACTTGAATGGATATGATGGAGAATGAATCTCATCGCGTTCGTGGAGACGGTAGTCCGTACGTACGCACAAGAGACAATATAATTCTTTTGATATTAAAATAATATATAATTGGATGTTATATCATATATACAGAATAATTATCATGTTATAATTATTATTTACATGAATTATAAATCATTATTATACCCATCCAAACAATAATTTATTGAATAACAATTACACCACGACGTGGAGACGGTAAGCCATACGTACGCACGTATAGTGATATGTTATTCAAAGGGTGGATAGAATACTGAATATGGTTATAACATATTTATAATAACATCACAGTATATATAAGTTACTGGATTTATTATTTTAGAATGGTAATAACAAATAAAGAAGAAGAGGAAGAAGAAAGGAACTTGAAAAAGGGTGGTGAAATTATTACCTCTTCTTTGGGTTCTTCCTTTTGATTTGATCAATAGGGCTCCATAGGTTGGATTTATGATCAAACTAAGTCCTATAGGTTGTATTGAGGGAAGTTTAGAGAGTATTTGGGCAGGTTTTGGCCGAACCAAAAGGCTTTGAAGGTGTGAATTAATGTGAAGGGGGAGTGCCCTTTTATAAAAGGGGTGAGGGGCACCTTTGGAAAAGCTAGAAATATTATTTTATAATAAAATCATATTCGGTTTATAATGGCTCAAAAGTTGATTATTTAAAGGTTAAGGTGGGTATGGGTCGAAAACCACTCAACCAATAGAATTTAGACAGGTTTGGGTCATTATATTAACTTTATCATTAAGTATTAACTCTTAGTTAATTAGTTTCACTTTTACAATGTCTCTTTGTATTTTTATATTATATGGTTAATAAACTTACTATATACATCGAAGAGACCCCCAAGTGGTCTATTAATGATACATCTATCATGATATATGTCTGTTGGCCGAACCATATATTTTTAATAATTTAATGTCAATTAGTAATATAATATTTGTTTTAGAAACTATATTATGTCAATTTTGACACTATTTAATAATTGATTTTTGAAAAAATAATAACAGAATTATTACTTCGAAAAAAGATAATTAAATCAATCATAACATGTCATATTATCCTAGAAATTTAGTTTAATTCATAAAAAGTATCAAATTATATTTATTTGGGTATTTATAATATCAATTATTTTAATTATGGTAATTACGGCATCATCATTGTGTCATAAATAAACTAAATTATTTATTGTCTAAAAATTATAAATAAAATATCATTATGTAGAAAATCTTTTTATATGTCTTATTAATATTTACAATTGAATTTATCTTATTTATAACCCTATATTAAAAATGTTTTAGTAAATAAACTTTGATTTTAACTCTTTTAACTCTTCTTGGAATTAAATAATAATAAATGTCCTAATCTAATCCAAGTAGACCTAAATGATAATATTTTACTCCTAAGGTTGTTTATGGTCGAGATACACTTGTCCAATATAATTAGGACATGTGTTAGGGTAATATTAACATCATTTTTACCCTTAATTACCCTATTTACTTTTAACCGTGGTAAATAAAAGTAAAAAGTTACTATTCACAAAAAATTATTTTCATCTCGTTGAGCCACAATTTACACTTTGATATTAACCGTGTCTCTTGGATTTTCGAAATTCCACTCACAGAATCGGAAAAATTATGTTTTATGAAAAAATCATTTTTTTAAACTACCACTTAGTGGTTTCACTATTCATCAAAAAAATGAAACTTTCCAGAAAAATACCAAAAATTAGGCCTAAGATATATTTGATATTATGATTTCAAAAATGATGCTTATTTTACCAAATTCAAAACATATCAATTGCATTAATTAATTTAAAAATTAATTCCCGTCTTCAAAACAAATAACGTGTTTTAAGAGATAATAACTATCAAACGATTAACACTTGTTTATGTCTGGTTTAAATGTGAAATTACATTCAATGACCAATATTGTATTAAATGGTAAAAATATATTCTAAATATACTTTAAAACCACTCAAGTTAATAACTTATCACTATTAATTATTTCGACTAAAAAAGTTGTTTTTAATTAAAATTTAGTAATTTTAACTATTCATCAAAATATGAAAGTTGTCCGAAAAGTACCAAAATTTTACCCTAAGATAATTTCAATATTACGAATCCAAAAATGAAGACCATTTCAAAAGATAAAATTTATAAAATTTCAAAGAGTAGGTATTACTATTCATAACTGCTAGTCTGATTGGTTGTGGTGTGTTAGATTCTCAAAGTTGCGTACAATGCACGCCATTGCATTATTCAAAGGGAAACGTATTGTGGAATATTGCGGTGTTTCAATGTAAATTTTTGATGTCCCCAATCTAAAGAATAAATTTATTTAGTCAAATTGAATATATTAAAGTTTAAAATATTGGATTTAAAAAAAAGGGTTTCACTATTAAAAGTTGGTAAAAGTGCATTTTTTTAAAAATACTTCTTTTATTTGAAAAAAATGAATTTGTTCTTACATTATGTCTATGAAACTCATAATATGGATTCTAAAATTATAAGTATTATATAAAGTTTAAAATTTGGTTAATATTATTCATAACCTCTTTTGAACGGCTTGTTTGGTAAGTCATGGTGCGCTTGAACTCAGTGTTGTGTGTAGTGAAAGTTATTGAATTATTTTGAAGAAATAACACACTATTATATCTTGGGGTGTTACATTTTCAATTCGTGGAGTCCAATGTTGGTGTGGCGGCCGATGTATCCATACTCCAGGACCCTAAATTCTGACTTCCAAATCAGTGCACGAAAACACTAATTGCCTATGTTTTGGAAAAATAATTCCTTGGTTTCTTTTGAGTCATCTCACCAGGTATAACTTAATGACCATGAAGAACCTATTAATTATCAGGATGCAACTATATAGATATCCATCTGGGATTTCTGAGAGAGTACACGATGATGACCCACCAAGCAACAAGGATTTAGTGCAGGGCCCTATATGGAAGTTTTACCATAATGTGGTGTACCAGCAGCACCACTACCCATCAGGCAGTCAATGCCACCAGCCTCAGCAGTAGAGGGTGCACGCTGCTTAAGAATTTTTCACAAGATCCAGCACCAGAGTCCATCGAGGTTTTGGGGTGAGACAGATTCCCAGGCAGTTGAAGACTAGCTGGAGGTTGTGGCTAGAGTTTTCTACCTAGTTGAGACACCGCTAGAGCATATGGTGAACTTAGCTTCTAGTCTTTTCCAGTGAGTGACCATGAGGATGGTCCACATAGTGATGAGGCTTCAGTATGTGGATCATTTCCTGATATAGTACCATCGGGTAGTGTTTCAACTATATCACTACCCATTGGGATATAGTTAAAACTGGAAGTATCGGTACAGGACACGTGTAGGCTTAGTACCTTCCACGTTTTCCATCATTAGATACCCCTCTGGTTCTGAGGAGAGCCCGATTCACAAGTGGATAAGGACTAGCTTGAGGAGGTGGCTGAGAGTTCTCTACAGCTTCTACAGCTTCGATAGGATGACATGTCAGTAGCTGAGTATTCCTCGAGGCGTACCGACCATTACTGGTACTCGATGAATACAATACCATCAGTGCTTCTGGGATCGAACTTCCGAGAGAGTTTTTTTAAGGAAATCTAAGCCACCATTATTACTCCATGAATTCCTACCTATGTTAGTGTGGTATATTAAACCTTTGTGGTTGAAATTTTATTTGCTGATCAGATACAACCAGTGAATCTCAGCTGTGGGAAAGCAAGAAATTGATGCCAGTCTCAGAGACATGGGCATGTAAACATGTTTTGGGAAGAGGGAGTGAAAGTGATAGATGAATCTGCAAGGCTGCAGACATGGAAGCAGAGCTAGGATAGCAGCACAAGGTGGTGTACATTTCTACATGTGACAAACCACCCCCCATTTTTTGTCCCCACTAGGCTCAGGGAGTAAGAGGGCAGGGGAATGGAGTAGCTGCATGCCGTCCAAGAGTGCGACCCAAGGGATCTAGGAATGATTCGAGTTATGGTCTCTGTCTACTACTAGTAGTCGTACCAATATACAGGGGTACCAATCATTACATCCTTCCAAGAATCTTGTCCAAGACCAAAAGTTTTTTGTTAAACCATTGACTTCACCCTCACGTCTGTAGATACCTTTGTGAGAAGACTTGATAATCACACTAACGCCAATGGTGTGATCTGACCCTTGAGGTGAGAGTTTTGGTTGAACCTCTTGGTGGCAGCATCGAGGCCTTGTGATGTTAGTTTGGGTATGGACTTGAAATCCACATTTCACACTCAGATTAAATATATTAGGAAAAGAGGTTGTGGTTTATCTACAATGTTGGAATGGGGTTTTCCTTGGTCAGTAAAAAAACCCAGGTAGCACAGGATAAACTAATGCATAGGAGGGTGCAACCGATCAGTAATGAGTCGGCCAACATTACCCTCATGGAAGTAGGAGTTTTGGGTTTTCGGTTCCCAACAGGAGTGGTATAGTTTGGGGACATATTTTCAAAATATGTTTCCAGGATTACCTACACGAAGGGAGGGGGACTTCTGCTTGGGCTGGGTGCTACCAGAGTTTAGAACCAGACTTCTCTAGGGTGGAAGCACCCTTTTCAACTTTGAAGAAGATGGGGGAGCCTTTCCTATTGATAGAGAAGTGTCATAAGAGATTTCAAGAGCTGAGACAATGAAAATGTCTAGAGTTACTCTACGAATATGACTTTGACATAGTCTATACTCATGGGAAGGGGAACGTGGTAGCAGACGTACTTAACTGGAGTTCTGGTCTGCAGTTGCTGAGTGAGATGACAGAGCATCTAATCGTGATGCAGATATCCTTCATGGATAAATATGGAGAAACATACCTCTAGACTATGACTGTCACTCCCCCAATTCTTTAGCAAATTTGGTAGTCACAGTTTGAGATGTTGACTGTGTGGCCCAACGTGCTCAAATATCATTAGGACAGTCTCCTGAAAGACTTTATGTAGGGAGAACGTCATCCTTTTCAGAGGATGCACCATGGTACCGGTGATTCTTAAAGAGGAGGTATTGAGGTAGATCCATACATCTCTTTCAGTGGTACATCTTGGTGTGGTGAAGATGTAGCAGGACCCCTGGCATCAGAACTGATGGCCAAGGATGACAAAAGTAGTGCAAGATTTTTTATTTCTTGTTAGCAAATGAAGACTACATAGAGATAGTAGGAGTCATATGTCGATAGGATGAGGGAGACCATGTCTTCCTAAGAGTCACACCTTGATGAGGTTTGCAGAGTTTTGGACGAGGTAGAATGTTATCTCTGAGGTTCATTCGACCTTTCTAGATTATCAACAGAATGGGAGAGGTGGCATACTATCTATCTCTTTCCCCACAGATGTGTGTATGATCCATCGCACGTTATCACCCATGGTGAGATGGACATAGACGATGGGGAAACGTTTATGATGGTTCCAGTAGATATTGAGGATCAATACGATCAGATCCTTCGTGGGTGGTCAATTCCTCTAGTGTACATCTATTGGAAGCAAGGGAACCTCAAGATAAGCACATGGGAGTGAGAGGCTAAGATCTATGCTCAGTACCCCCATTTGTTTTCTTAATCTATGTTGTGGATTTCAGGGATGTAAATCCCTACGGTAGGGAGAATTTAATGTCCTGAAAATTCCATATAAATTTTTTTTATGGAATTATTTTGAGATCTACAAATCTGATGGTGCACGATTCTGAGTCCCAGTGTTCCCAGAATGATCCGTCGAAAATTCTTTAAGCTTAAATTAATGTGTGTAAGCAATTTTCCGGAGAAACTTGAATAACTCTTAAATAGTTACTCAGATTAAAAATTTGAGGGCACTGTTATGCTCAAGATTTTAGGTTTATTCTAGGTACCACTTAATTTTTTTCGGCACAGGCCTCCTGTGAGAAAACCCAAAAATGGAATAATCGTAAGTAAAATAATTACATAAGGTTATTTTATTTTTCAAATGATTATAACTCATTATCTTTAACTCGGATTAAAAATATGAGGCCACCACTGAACTCACAAGGTTATTCTTTCTTTAGATAGATAATAACATTGGCCAGCATGGGACACCAGTGAAAGTTATATTTTGGCCACAAATAAAATAAATAAGTGAAAATTATTTTATTGTAAAATCCATAACTTTTAAATGGTATGTTGGATTAAAAATCTGGGAGTACTGTAGGGTTAGTTTTGGAGTTTTCACCTAGTTAGAGCCTAACTCGACTGGTGTGGGACAAGGGTGACTGATAATAATTTTTAGATTTTTTTTGGTGAGTTCAGTAAACACGTGAGATGCATTTTGTAACCTTGGAACTGGTGCTCGGATTAAAAATAAATGGGAACCATTGAATCCATAGTGTAGGGATTCTCTTAAGGGTGTTTTTACTTTGACCACAGTAGGTCAGGTGAAATAGTTAGTTTTTGGGACTTTTTAATGAAAGAAAATAAATTAATTTTATTTTTTTATTTTTGTTTCTATATTATTCTCCAACAGAAAAGATGTGGTAGGACCAATGATGTGTCATGCAATTAAATGGCTTGACCCATCAATCCTAGTAACTGCTTCATTGGATAATTTGGTAGGCTTCCTAATAAATGTACACCAATTAATTCCTGACACCATTAGACACCCCCCCCCCCCTCTTATTTATATGGATCTTGGGGAGAGGTGTCGGCATAGTTTCGCCAGGCAACGATGTGCTGAAAGAGTGTCGCGACATCGAACCCATGGGAGAAAGAACTGGTTTCAAAGAGTGGTGGCGATTGACACCAAAACCCTGAATGAGGATCGATGATCAAGCGACGTCATTGGAGGTTGTTGTAGGAACGGAAAACACCAAACCACTTCCTCAACTACAGAAGTTTCTACCTCGTTCACGAGGTAGGGTTTTTATATATGTTTGAATTTATTTTATTCATTCTTCATGTTCTATATTCATGTCGACGATGGCCAAGAAAACATGGCCATCGTCCCTCACATGAACCTTACTCCTTTTCATTTTATTCTCTGCATGTTCTTCATCTGTTCTTCAACGCCAAATATTAATTGATGCTAGAAACACGTAGTTTTTCTGAATGCGATATATGGACAAAGAGCCCTCGACACAAGTATCGTGAATATGAGATTGTTTAATTTTTTGGGCTAGAAACAAATCTGTGATGGCTCATGGAAGAAGCTGGCGGCTGGTACTCGGTCGGCCGCAAGGAAAGTGGGGCAGCGCGAGTCCGCACCATCGGTTGGTCAAGAGGGTACGGCCCATCGGTCGAGGTGTAGCAGTGCAGTGTCTGGAATCTGTCCCGCCACGTGGCGGAGCAGCGGTCAATGTACACTCTGCCATTGGAGCAGGAGGTCGTGGTGGAGGACGAAAGCGGCCCACATCCATCCAGCCCCAGTGGAGCAGCGGCATGCGACCGCTCCATTGGGAGGATGATTGGCCAGCCATTCGTCCGGCCACACCGCACCGGGCAGGACCCCTCAGTCAGGTCCCATGTTCTAGCAACCGAATGGTCCACAGACCATTGTGGAAGACCGGGGGGCACCTCCTCCTATTTTCGGCCATGGGGGACCCCACCTCAGTGGACCACCAGCCGAGCGGGGCGCACCACAGCGTGTCGCGCCACAGTGGGCCGCACCGTAGCAGGCCGCCCCCAACAGGCTGCGCCATTTGGCCACGCCAAAGGGCTAGGCTAGACCATGGCTTAGTGGGATGGGCCCGCCAAGGCCTAAGACATCTGGGTCAGACCCATGTCGGGTTGGGTTGGACCCATGTCGGGTTGGTTCAGTCTGACCGGGCCGGACCAGACCAGGGCCCATCCAAACCCATTTTATCCTTTATGGCCATAACTTGTGAACCATGTGTCCATTTTATGATCCATCTGCGGCACTGGAATCACGGATTTAGTTTGTTCTTATGGTATACACTACTCGAGTGTGGATATGGTTGGAGTATAGCTGCATATGATCGGACCCCAGATCCAACTGGGCCCTCGGAGCGGAAACGCTAATAACTAACAGACCGAAAGTCTGATTGACACTTCGTGTATTGTGTTGGGTACCTAATTCCTTGGCAGACCTTTGGGATACTTCTTTGTGGGAATTTGGGGTGTTTGGGGTATGATCGATGGATTGGGGAGTTGTTCTCCCAAGCATGCTATGTACAGAACCCTGTGACTGGCTCAGATCTGACGACTGCTGACCATTGCAACTTTGAGTGACTCGAAATGCCTAGTTGGGAGCGCCTCTGTGTGACACGGTAGACCCATGGTGGGGATAAAATCTGTGTGATGTGGAAGACGCATAGTAATCGACAGGAGGAGTACCTCATCAGGCCGTGAGGGGGAGCGACTGTGTTTGACGCGGTAGACCCACTGTGGGGAGCGCCTCTATGTGATGCAACATACTCACAGTACTCGACAAGAGGAGTACCTCAACTGTCCAAGATTAGTGGGAACCACCTTTGTGTGACGTGGTAGACCCACTGTACTCATTAGAGGAGGAGTTATCTAGTAGCTGAGGTGTTCGACGTTGTGACTGGGAATGTTACTTATTCTAAGGCCTAGAGAATTTGTGACAGGATATCAGCATTCATAGTAATCCTATGTGGTTCATATACTATGTGGGTCAGTGCTCAACCATCCTGTGTGGTTCAGTGCAAACCGATCCTTTGTGGGTCAGATCCTATGGGGTACATTGGGAGGGGGATAGTACCTATCGGCCCTTTGTGGGTCAGACTCCGAATAATCAACAGCAGTGCCTCTTGACATAATAAGATGATCTAGCTTCACAACTAATCATCTATACTTCTATACTTCACTGAAAATCGGGTGTGAGTTGAGTCCATACCTTTGTGGTGTTACCTTCTTGGTATTCATTCTTTTGTGGAACAGTAGTGATTTTTGCTACGGATTTAGGCCTTGCATTTCCTCATGAATAATATGGGTGTACTTGATAACTTAGGTATATATATGGGCATATAACTAAGTAGGGTTGACTATTGTTTCCTTGCATTGTGGTTTATCCTTTGTGGATTTTGAGAGACCATTGGGGGTCTCGGGGTCCCTACTGGGTATTGTTATACTCACCCCTACACGGGCTTCACACACACCTTGTTATGTCTTGTGCAGACGACAGATAGTGCTAACTAAGGATGAGGGTACCAGGACTGGAGGTTGCTCGGAGGTGGACCTTAGACGAGGCATACTGCAGAGAGGATCGTCTGAGAGCTATACCTACCCTTCAGGTAGGATCCTTTGTGGGTGTTGATAGGAGCTATATATAATTTTACTTGTACTTTTCAGTTTTACTTGTACTTTTCAGTTGATCTTGTATTTTGTCCCTTTTACCTACTGTACACACTATTTTTACAATACATTTTAATTTGTGCTCGTACCCTATTGTGTGCTTGGTTGTGTGAGTTTACAAATTATAAATGCAATTCCTTCCTGTTTTATGGATTATACCTTTTGGTGCTAGTCACTAACCACTAGAATATAGAAGGTAGTCTTGGGGTAGTCATGATATGGGCCTCGAGGGACGTGTCATGACAAAGACATAGCTAAAATTTTGAAATCCTTACAAACTAAATTCTTTTAAAAAGTAGTGTGATAGAATGATAAATCAATAATACATGAATAAATAATGAGGAATAGATAAAAAATTTCATTCTACTAAAAACAAGATCATGATTCAAGAAATATTATACATTTCAAAACTCAAAATAAAATAAGGATTTTTTAATTATCAAAACAAAAAGAATAAAATATAGTGGGAAGTAGAAGGATTCACTCCATCAACTTTCCTTAGAGATTCATAAAGAATTATTCAAGTGATAGATTTTTGGGGTGTGAATCCAAATAAGTTTGTCAAAGTAAGTCTAGTAAAAGGATAAAAATGAGATAATATCTTAGTATTGAAGTTTAGGTAGTTGAAGCAGGTTTCATCAGCAAATAGAAGGTTGATGAGATGATGGTATCATATGATGGGAATATACATTCATATGTTTCACTACATTATATTAAGTGAAACTTATTGATTTTGTGATAAATTATTTGGTAACATTTCAGAACTCCTTGTACATTAGTGTTCTTGTACTGATTTTTAATGGACATAAATAGTCCCCACCTTTAATGATGTATCATCTGTAATCTTTGGATAATGGTGAAACTCAATAACCAACATGGACCCTTTTATTCAGGCAGGTATAGACCAGTGGTATTTTGTTATGAATGGAAATGTAAAAAATATTAAACTAATATCAGTTGTAATTTTTTTTATGTTTATAAGTTTATTATTTTCTGATGGTAACAAAAATAGAAGTAGTATTCTCTCATTGACCATGGACTTAATTTTCTAAACTGTATAAAATAAAAGTGTCCATTTTCTTACATTCATTTTCTTCCATAATCCTTTTGTTAGTTTTTTTCATTGGGTATGTATGTGTAAGTAAAATGAATTCATGTGGTGAGTTGGGTGTGAAAACTCCATATCTTCTACTATATTAAGAACATTAGTGGATTTCAATTTGTATTTGGTTCCACCTTTTATAATTTTTTGTGATATAACATCATGTGATCATATGTTGTGTGGGTTTCCCACCTACCTACATTATATTAGGTAGTTTGGTTATAATGATTCTAGGTACGTTATTACAATAGTGGGGAGTTCTCATAGAAATTCTTTGTTAGTTTGGTTTCGATGGTTAAGGTGATTAGGAAGGAGAAGTGGGTTTTGGCATTGTCTCACTATTTTGGGAATGTGGCGACTGGGATACTTAGGTTTCGATAATGGGTGGTCATTGTGTGGCTTTAGTTATCTTTTGGATGATATATTATACATTTTAGATTTTATGATTGCCCAAGTATTCATGAGAAGAAATTTAGGTCCAATCATGGATCAAACATGTTTATTTGGACCTTGTTAATATGTTGGTGGTGTCAGTGTAGTCAAAGAATAGAGTCTTTATACTAGTCTTAGGGATATGATTCTATAGTATAAATGAAACCACACCATGATTCAAGGAATCACGGTGTTGTAAAGTGATATGTTAGATTAAAATTCTATTGAGGGTCACCTATCACGTTGAAGCTGAGGGGAACCATGACATGATTAGTAGATACATGAGATTAATATTTTGCTGTAGGTTATTGGTTACATCATAGCCAAAGGGAACCACGGGGTGACAAGTAATACATAGGAATGAATTATTATGTATAATCAGTGATCACTTAATTGATGAAGACCTTATGAAATGGTGGGTCTCACATAGTAATAATCAATTGTTGTGTAATAATAGAAATATATTGTGCATTATTAAAGTGTTTGATAGGTCATAAATCATGAAAAATGTAGTGATTTCTTGAATGATAGTGGTTTCATGGTTGAGATATATCCCATGAAGGTTAGTTAGTGTGGGTTCATCACACCATGAAGGGGAGGGTCACATTATGATGTGATCATGGGTAATGAAGTCATGGTTTCAATTGGAATTAAGGGAGGTGGGTCATGTGATAAAGAGGGGTGATCATGCCATAATGGTTAATCTGGTAGGGGGAATCTTTTCATACGTTAGGAGGGTCACGTTGTGATGTGATTTATGTCCATTTTTAAAAATAGTAATTTATTAATTCAATTTAGTTAATATTAAAATAGGGTTAGGCTATTTTATCCAATAGTACCTTGTGTATTCCCTAACTCCCCCCCCCCCTCACTTTCGATCTTCCCTCTTATAATATCATCATAGATTTTTTTTCTATTGTTAATTTAATTATTCATAAAGAGTATTCATGGTTAATGATAGTTATCCATGGGTGTTTACTTTAAGTATTTCTTATTGTTTCGTTGTTTTTCATCAGGTTTTGGGTTTCGATTCGGCCATTGTGAGAAAAATCACATGATATGTGATCTATTCTCCCATACCCTCTTAGAATTATTGATCTTTGCTTCTTGATAGAATTTATTTGAAGATATATAATTGTTCTATATATTATAACAAAGCTTCGATAATTGGACAATATATAGAAGTAAAAATAGTGTAAAAATCATATTTTCTGTCATTGTTTTGACATTGGATATCTTGTAACCAATTTTAAAAGGAACAAGGAGAGTATTTTAACATAATTTATGAGATAACTAATTATAAAGGCCACTTGGTTGCATATTTGATGCTTATTATCACATAACCAATTTCAAAACCGGATTTTCATCAATAGTTATGTGATAATTGATGCCAATTTTTTTTAAAAACATAGGATTCTTTCATTATTCCCCATTTTTTGTCCGCATTATTTTAGAAAACCTAACCTAACAGACTCATGACCACACAATTATTTCCTTTGAACCCCCCCCCCCTCCATCATTTTCTTTCATGCTGGAAGATCTTTTTTTATGGTCTACAAAGTTTCATTATGTTTATATTAAATCTTTTGGTACATTTTTTCCACTTCTTAAGGGTTCAGTTTCCCTTTCTTGATTTCCACCCACTATAGTTGTGTTCAAATTGTCACATTCATGTTCAATCATCATCAAAAATCAATATTGATTTTCAGTCACACTTATATTTCATTAATTTCAATATAAATTTCATCTATTAGTTATTTGGATCTCTTGGTTGTGGACACTCTGAAAAAATATGTATATTTTTTAGTAATTTTTTTATTTTTTATTTGAAAAATATTTATAAACTCTTAGTTATTGGAAAATTGAATTCATTTACATGTTTATATATATAGTTTTAAATTTTCATTTTTATAATTTGTTTATAGTTATAATTTTTTTGATTATAAATTATTTGTGATTACAATTTATGATTATGATTTTTTGTGGTTGTAATTGTTTTTATTTATAATTTTTTTTATTTATAAATTATATTTTGTTGTAATATTTTTGTGTTAAAATTTTTTTTTTTATAATTTTTTATCATTAAATTATTTTCCAGTTATAAACTTTTTTATCCTTGTAATTATTTTGGTCATAATTTATTTTCAAGTTACAAATTATTTTAGTTATATATTTTTTTTAAATTATGAATTTTATATAATATATTTTTTTATAATTATAATTGATTTTTATTATGGATTTTTTCAGTTATAAATGTTTTTTCCTTTATAATTTTTTTTATAAACTAATTCATTATCACATATTTATATAATTATGTGTTTTAAATTTATATATTAATGTATGTGTTCAAATTTTTATATAATTTAATATATTCATTTATTAAACTATGATTATAGGAAATTAATTGATCGTAATTAGTTAAATGCATGAATAACTAGTGATAAACATGGAAAAGAGGTTTCCAATTTATTTAATATTTCTAAATTAAATCTTTAAAAAAATATTATTTTATAATATATTAATTAAGTGTTTGAATATGAAAAAACAAGGTAGTAATAAATCAAAGGCCTTAATTTGTTATGGTTTCAATCTATATTATACATGTAGGATCTAATAGGGTGAAATAAAAAATAATTTAAGATCTAATATTGATGAAGAAGTTCAGTATGAGAATGAAGAATATCTTGGAGAATTATTTCTTAATTTTGGTGTTGAAAGCTGTGAAAAAGAAAAAGTGTTGAATGATTTTGTAGAGATTTGAAGAAACCAATATTCCCAAGTTGAGCTAAATTTACAGAGTTATCAACATTGGTGAGATTACAAACTTTAAAGAAAGAAATGGTTTGAGTGATAAAATTTACACTTAGTTTCTTATACTTTTAGAAGAGATACTTCTAGATGTAAACATGCTTCCAAATTCCAATTATTAGGAATAACAGTATTCTGCGATACATGCTTTCCCAAAAATTGTGTATGATATAAGAAATAATATAAAATGTTTCATACAATCCTAAATGTGATAAGTCATGATATAAAATTGATAAGAAATACAAATATGATTCATTCTCTAGAACAGTAACCAAACCACCCCTTAAATCAAGTTGGTATCTTCCAATAATTCCCCATTTGAAGAATATATTTTCAAATTAAAATGATACACAGAGGCTAAGATGGAATATAAAAGAGCACATATTGTATGGAAACCTACATCACCTTGATGATTCACCACAATATTCTCTTTCTCATTTAAAATAATGAAAAAAAATATTCATAATTACCCCATTATGTTTATAACTATAGTCAAAATGGTAACTGTATCATAGCCCATATTTATCCATTTCAGAGTGTAATTAAATGACCATTTGATTCTCCTAAAGAACCACTGCATACTCTCTCGCAACATTCTATATTCGTTGATTAAGAACCAAATACTATATTTATAGAAGTAATCAAAACTATCCAAGAATCAACATATTTAATTTTTAATCAAAATATTCAAATTTTGGAAACCTACAGATTTTTAATCTGTACATAGATAAAAACCCAAATTAGCAACATGATTTTAAAAATTTTCTATGTTGCATAATAGGCTATGTGATACCAGCTACATCCCATAATCAGATACGTAAAACAATTTAGCTACATATCACAATCATCTATGTTAGTCAATTTGGGTACATCACATAACTAGCTACATGAATCAATTTTCTCATGTCGCATAGTCGTATATGTGAATCAATTCAACTACGTGACTCATGTGGCTATTTTTTAGCATTTGACTATGTGAATATACATTAATCGACTACATGAAATGGATATGTGAAATAGAACTTCATTGATTAATCCATGTGAAGCTGTGAAATTCTAGTATTCACTCAAAATTAATCAAAAATAATTCTATCGACATATAAGATCAATGAAATTCTAGTTTTTACTCAAACTCAATCATAATATCATCATCTGAACTCCAAACCTTATCAAGAACACTTTCTTCTATCAATAAACATTCTTCCATGATATGCAAAGACACATAAACCATATCAAGAACCATAAGAATTAAGGATCAACTTAATAATGGTTTTTAAAAAATACAACAATCCAAACTCCCCATTAACCATGGGATCTTCAAGATTTCTTGAACCACACCACAAATCTATGGGGTTCTTAAATCTCCCCCTTTTTTGACAACAATATAAAACACCTTAACTTACAATTTCTCGACACATGGATCATAAAATCACATTCAATATCAAAGGGATGTATCCTAGAACTACACTATAGTCTAATATAATGATTTTGGGAGATTTATTTCCCACGATGACAAGAATGTTTAGGTCGAGTGACTCAAATGACTGTACTTATTAAAATCGTACTCACCCTTCATCACATACTACTCTCGCCATTTAGAAACATAATACAAATTTCCATGGAATTCTAAAATAAATAGAAAACTTAAGTGTATGGGGAAGGTTTAACATGAAATTTTATTCTTAACACCAAAAATCTCTCACATGGTATAGGTTTTGTAAAGATATATGAAAGAAGATCCTTTGTTCTAATAAATAATATATTAATTTACCATTAACCCAAATTATATTTGATAAAATGATATCAAATATCAACATTTTTATAAAGATAGTGTTGAACTAGATTTTTTGGAATATCAATAGCACTTTGATTTTTATAAATAATATTCAATGGTTTCTAAACATCAACCCAGAAATAGGCTAGTTGTACCAAAATCTATAAAGTCTATATAACTAAATGAGTAACTTTCAAAAACTCTAATTTAACTATCCTCCGCATCACTAAACTCGACATCTTACTATATTAACTAGCACAACCATTAAAAATAAAAAATACTCCACCTGATGTGGATCTGTGATCTGTACTATCACTATCCCAATCTGCATCAGTGTAACCAAGAAAGTCTAGATCCACACTGTATCAGCATAGAAATCCATAATTCACAACACATTTTAAAAACATCACAATTATTTTAATTGAATAAATTTGTGACTCCTTTGGCTCACTTTGATACCTTTCACACAAAGTCACCACATAGGCAATGTCAGTTCTGGATTCTATGAGATACAAAAGGCCACCGATAATAATTCTAAATTTTTTCTGATTAGTATTATTTCCTTTTTCATATTTGAAAAACTTTTTCCCAATTGATATAGGTGTAAAAACTCTTTATAATATTTCATTTCAAACCTTATAAATAGTTTTTTGGAATAATTTTCTTGAAAGTGAAGATATCATCTAAATTCTGCTCAATCTATATGCCAAAAAAATATTTTTGTTCCACCAATATATACATGTTATATTACATCAACATATTTATAGGTATTTATCTACATAATAAATTGTTATTATAGGAAAAAAATTATGTCATCCACATATAAAATCACTATAAATGTGTATGTTCAATCCTTCATCAAGTACAAAATGTTATCAATAATGCCTTTACCAAACACTATTTTTCTCAATCATCCAGTTTAGAATACTAATACATAGAGAATATTCCAATACATAAATATATTTATTAAATATACATAATATTTTTCCGTAATTGCTAATAATGAAACCTTAATTTTATTCAATAAAGGATTCTTATTCAGTGTCAGAATTTAGAAAAGTAGGCTTTACATCCATTTGATATAATCTATAATGCTAATGATATGCAACTTCCAAGAACATTATTTTTGTATTAAGTCTAAAAATCAATGAAAATGTATCTTCAAACTCTATACCTTCTATTTGAGAATATCCATAAAAAATCTCTAACCTTGTTCCATGTTTCTTATCCTTTCTTGTTAATTTTTGTTATGACAACCAATTGTGTACCAATCACATTTTTAGTTTTAGGTCTTGGTATAAGTTACCATATAGAGTTTTTAAAAATTTTGTTGAGTTATTAATTTATAATTTTCAACTGATCATCATGTATTATAGCCTCATCTATCATTATTGTTTCAACCTATCATACATGAGCTTTTGGTTCTCAAAACATAGACTCCTTCCAGTCCAAACTAGTGCATTCTGATTACCAATGATGTTCCCATTTTCTATATTGATATTTAAAATCAAAAAATATAATATATCACAAAAAAACCATTTCCATGATCATAGGGATTTTATGAATTAGTATCAACTATTTTTTGTTTGATTTAAGAAATGTTTTTAACCATATTTTTGGAAATATGCTCATTGTTTTTTACAGAATACTCAAATTATTCTTGAATATAGTGACTTTTTTTTCAGGTATCCATCAATATTTACATCTGAGAAAGAAATTAAGAATATATTATTTCATCATCTATATACATTCCCATTAGATAAATAACCCATAAATACTATATCACTGGCATTTTATTCAAACATTTCTAGAATTATTCATTTAATTTTAATATAACACGGACATCAAAATACCTTGAAATATTTCACTGTAGAATTATTCTTTGACCAAATATTATTGGTTGTATCATGTGTCTCAAGTATAAAAATTTAAATATTTTGAAAATGAACTAAATTACACATTACTTCTCTCTATAAGTATATTGAAACATTATTCTTATACAACATTTTTCATCCCATTTCCACAATGATCTTATTCTCCCTTTCTGCAACACCATTCTGTTGTGGTGTATAATGTGTGCTACAATGATCATAAATCACATGTTTTATAAGTTGGGTTTTAAATTATTAATTAATAAATAATTTATGATTATCAAATGTCAGTATTTTTATACACAAACCCTTCTTAGTTCCTACCTTCCTTTTGTGCATTTTGAACACCCTAACCACCTCGAACTTGTTCTTGATGAAGATAACATTTTTCGTTGGAGTAAATTAATCTATTAATGGATTTAAATAAATATCAAATCAAAATCATTTATGTCTCGAATCCCCAAAATATCTTTTTATACTAATTCTAATGGTATTGTGGAAGTAATATCCACCTTCTTGTGAGTTTTCTGAGTTATCATTCCCTTGTGTCATATTCTACAGATTCCATATTAATCTCATTTTTCATTTTGAAAGTCTTTTACCAATTCTTGTTTTATAATATTTCCAATTATTCATTTAAAATATTCCAATGTTTTATATTCCATAATATTTTCTCATCTTCCATGATCATGTAACATTTATTTTAGGAATCCCCAACCAAGAATAAATTCCAATTTGTTCTACTAAATTGAGAGAAATTTTTTACCTAAATTATGATTTTAAATATCACTTTGTTTCTCTTGAAATTATCTCATAATCATTATAACAATGTTGGATAACTCTTAGAAATTTTTTTTATCCCTAAAACATAAATAAAATCATCTAATTTCAAACTATCATTCTCAATTTGAGTGGTTTCAAATACTTCAATTTTCCAAGAAGGGCCATTAACAAACATTAATGAACCTCCTTAATGTCTCTCAATGTTATTAATAATTTAATAATATTCTCTATTATTCAAATAATAGCCCACATCGAATATCCATGCCTTTTTCTTTTTACTCTCCTTAAAAGAAACTTTTTCCAAGCATGAATTTTCTTCAGTGTGAACTTAAACTAATTTAACATTATTCAATCCATTTTCCATATATACACACTTTCTTCAAAAAATTGCTTCCTTCTCATTAGAACTTCTCCCCCAATATTCTTTCCTTATCCTGGTTAAATACATGTTATACCAACCAAAATAATATTTATGTTAAAACATTACAAAATACCATCAATAAAACATAAAATCTAAATTTTCCGGAAAAATCAGAGTTGTGTCCAAAATTATTTTATCAATAATGTGACATTTAGTGTGCTATTTGGGTTTTCTTTTATCTCTGATTTAGAATAGTAGTTTCATTAAATCCTATTTTATCATCAGGTACTCTTGTAGAAAATTTATAACCATTTTTTTTGTCATTATGTTACTAGAATTAATATTTAAATGTAATTTTTAGTGTCAATGTTTTTGGAAACATATGTCTTAGGTGAGGACTTTACCAAAAAAACAACATATTTGGAGGATTCTCCATTAACTTTATAAGAACTTTTGAGATCCATTTTGATCCTTTTAAGTTATTTCATAGATTCAATACATTTTCATTATGTCATTGATAATTATTTATCCTTAAAAGTGAGTTTTTATTTGAAATCATTCATTATCTTCTCATATTCAGTAGTTTTCAACCTGAGTTTTTAATTTTCATCTACAACATTTGTCTCCCATTTAGATTACTCGCCTTTTTTATTAACCGATTTCATATTACCTTTTACAAAAATCATATAATATTTCATTATAATGGTATTTTGATTAATGAATTACTCAATTTTATCTTTGATTATGTATTAAAAATTCATTGTTTATGAATTATATTTATCTTCTCAACACAAATCAATGGTTTTTTTGAATTTGAGCCATAAATTTTATAAATTTTTCTTAGGATTATTCATCAAAATCGATAACAACTAAAATATCAGTTTCCTTTTATTTTATTATAAAGTTTCCCTATTTTATTCTTTGAAACAACCTCTTACTTATTCCTTCCATTGAATATTATTTATAATTTTTTCTCAACTTCTTTCCTCATGTATTTTCATCATTTTCATATTTTTAATTTGCTCCTATGTTCCTTGAAAAATTTATTTCATTGTGGAAAAAACCATTAAATTTATTACATATGCTAAATAATGTACCTTTTCTCTTGATTTTGACCTTCTGAAACAGTTATAAAGGAACACAATAACTCTTTAATATTCTACTTAATTCTCAGAATTAGTGGAGTCAACAAAATCTTTATCATTAAAAATTTTTATATTCCTCATAGATTCAAAATCCACCTCATATATTACATTATTTTTTAATGAAATATAATTTTATATTATATAATTGAGGAAAAAAATTATTTAATTCATCATGATCAAGATCTTCCATATTTTCAATTGATGAGATTTTAGGCTTAAATATGTTAAGAAAATTTCTCATCAACTACTTCACAGTTATGGAACAATCAAGTATCTCACCAAATCCTCAAATATTACTCAAAATTACATTAGACAGAGTAATTAAATCATCATATCATTCATCCTATACCATTTTTATTTTTTCAAATTAGATTCTCCAGATCCGTAGCTTTGCCTCTATATGTTTCAAATTGCCTTAAAAACTACTCTCCAAATTGTCCCTAATTTCTATTACTATTCATAGTCCCATAACATTAGTATATACATTATTTAATAATGATATAAGTAAATAATATTTTTATTTACTTCCACTTTTATATTCCAATTTTCATAAAAAATCAGTTAACCATTATTTATAAAGGGTGGAAATATCACTATAGAAAGATAACAAATTTCCCAGTCAAGAGATAAAAAATATGACCACATTCAGTTTTTATAACTATGATATTTTTCCCATAGAATTTAGTTAACCCATTATATTATTTAAATTAATATTATTAATGATCAAAAGGAAATTTCTTGGATCGTATATAGGTAACATATATGCTAATAACAATTAAAGTATCTACTAAGATCGGTTTCCTCCACTGAGAAGGGGGGCTGAATCAGTGGGGGGAAGTTTTTATAATTTATTTTCAATATAAATTAATCTTTATGAAGTGTTAGAGTATGATATAATCAAAAAATAAATATCCCAAACTCACATGACCTTGTTGAAAATAAAATATAAAGGATCATGCAAATTTTTACAATGTTTTGATTCTATGTGTGTCCTACCAATTTTCAAGGATGGTTACCCCACTGCAACCATGGATTCTCTACACTATAAGAACAAGTGATTTCCACTTACATGCATTCATATGAAATCCCACAACACATGTCAATATTCACAACCAACATCATAACTACATGACTTATTAAAAAAATGATTATAAGATGAATAATATAACAAAATAAACCAGGTTTCTTCGGAAACAAAAGATAAAAATCCACTTCTACAAGCCTTTAGAATATTCAGGAAATAATTTCCCACAGTGTAGAATCAAATTTCACAATACAAACAATATAAGGATGAAATAAAAATTTATAAAACCATAAGATTCATCATATATTGATAATTGAATATCCAACCTCTTCTTTGGACTCCTCTTCTTTTTCTATTTTCTATGGAAGAAGAAAAAATCATGAATTTTTTTCACACAAAGGACCAAAACACACTCTTTTTCATCTATTGTAATGATTAAAAAGATATATTTAGAATTACCCCATGTTATCCATAAATATATACATAAACTATAATAGAATCATGGAAGAAAATTTTTATTTCTATAGTATAAATAAATAACTATTTAATTATCCAAAAGAACAGAAACATACTCCTCGAAAACATTCTAGAATCTAGGCTTAAGAACTAAAGCCTATGATTATAGAATCATTCAAAACTATACAAGATTTTTCCTAAATAATTTTTCCCTTAAATATTTGAATTATGGAATCCTAATGGATTTTAGACTATAGGTTACCAAAATCTAAATCGGCTATGTGATTTACCAAATCAGTTACATCTCATAATTGGAAATATGAATCAATTTAGCTACATCACATAATTGGTTACATGAATCCATTTGACTACATAACATAATCAGTTATATGAATCAAGTCATCCATATCACACAATCGCCTATATCAAACAATTCAGATAATTCTCACAATCAACTATGTTAATTAATTTTTCTATTTAACTCATTTTTCTACATAGAAGAATTTGGTTAAATGAATCAGATATGTGAAATGGTAGTGTGAAATGGATAAAAGAACTAGAACTTCAAAAATCACTGGGGTTCATTAATGTGGTATTACTTGTTTACTAGAACCTTCACTTTCTTGACTTAAGAATAGGATATGAAATGGATTTGAAGATAATAATAAACCATGTATCCTCTATAAAAATCATTTTTGAGTTATATGGAAATGTATAGTTGTGGTAGGATTAAAATTTCATATCATGAATAAATAACCATCAATGAGATGGAGAATGATCAATTATGGGATTCTGTAATGGTAGAATATATCATGTTCTGAGGTGAGCCCGATTCACATGTGGCTAAGGACTAGCTTGAGGAGGTGGTTGAGAGTTCTCTATAGTTTCTACAGCTTTGGTAGGACAACAAGTCAGTAGGTGAGTATTCATCGAGGCATACCGACCATTTTTAGTACTCAATAAATATGATACTATCAGTGCTTCAGGGCTCGAAATTCCGAGAGAGTTGTGTTTAAGGATATCTAAGCAAACATTATTACTCCATGAATTTCTACCTATGTTAGGGTGGTAGAGTAAACCTTTTTGGTTGAAATTTCTTTGGACGATCAGATACATCCAGTGAAAGTTAGTAGTGGGAAAGCAATAAATTGATGCCAGTCTCAGAGACTTGGGCATGTAAAATGTTTTGGGAAGATGGAGTGAAAGTGATAAATGAATCTTAAGGGTTGTAAATGTGGAAGAAAATCTAGTATAGCATCACGAGGTGGTGTACATTTCGACATGTTACAAACCATAACCCTTTATTGGTCCCCACTAGGCTCAGGGAGTTGGAGGGCAGGGGAAGGGAGTAGCTGCATGCGGTCAAGGAGTGCGACCCAAGGGCTCTATAAATGATTCGAGGTATGGTATATGTCTACTATTGGTTATCGTATCAATAGACATGGGTACCAATCATTCCTTCCTTCCACAAATTTTGTCAAAGACCTAAATTTTCTGGTTAAACCATTGACTTGACAATCATGCCTGGAGATACCTTTGTGAGAAGACTTGATAATCACACTAACACCAATGGTGAGATCTGACCCTTGTGGTGGAAGTTTCGGTTGAACTTCTTGGTGGCAGCGTCGAGGCCTTGTGATGTTAGTTTTGGTATGGACTTGAAATCCACATTTCACACTCAGATTGACTATATTAGGCAAAGAGGTTGTGGTTTATCTACAATGTTGGAATGGGATTTTCCTTGGTCGGCAAAAAAAACCCAGGCAGCACAGGATAAACTTATGCATAGGAGGGTGAAACCAATCACTAATGAGTTGGCCAACCTTACCGTCGTGGTAGTGGGATTTTTTGGTTTTCGGTTCCCAATATGAGTAGAAGAGTTTGTGGAAATATTTTCAAAATATGTTTCCTGGATTACCTCCCCAAAGGGAGATGGACTTCTGCTTGGGCTGGGTGCTACCAGAGTTTTGAATCAGACTTCTCTAGGGTGGCGGCACACTTGTCAGCTTTGATGATGAAGGGGGAGCCTTTCCTATGGATGTAGAAGTGTGAGAAGAACGTTCAAGAGCTAAGACAATGAAAATGGCTACAGTTCCTCTACGAATATGACTTTGAGATAGTCTATACTCATGTGAAGTGGCATGTGGTAGCACACGCACTTAACCAGAGTTCTGGTCTGCTGTTACTGAGTGAGATAACAGAGCATCTAGTTGTGATGCAGATATCCTTCATGGATAAAGATGGAGAATCTTACCTCCAATCTATGACTATCACTCCCCCCATTGTTTAGTGAATTTGGGAGGCACAACTTGAGACACTGACTGTGTGGCCCAACATGCTCAGATATCATCAAGACAGTCTCCTGAAAGATTTTATGAAGGTAGGGAGCACGTCATCCTTTTCAGAGGATGCACTATGGTACCGGTGATGCTTCAAGAGGAGGTTTTGAGGGAGATCCATACATCTCTTTTAGTGGTATATATTGGTGTGGTAAAGATATACCAAGACCCCTGGCATCAGAACTGATGGCCAGGGATGACAAAAGTAGTGCCAGAGTTTGTATCACTTGTTAGAAAATTAAGACTGCATAGAGCTTGCGGCATTCATATGCCGATAGGATGAGGGAGACCATGTCTTCCTAAGAGTCACACCGCGACGAGGTTTTCATAGTTTTGGACAAGGTGGAAAGTTATCTCTGAGGTTCATTGGTCCTTTCTAGATTCTCAACAGAATGGGTGGTGTGGCATACTATCTATCTCTTTCCCCACAGATGTTTGTATGATCCATAAAACGTTATCAACCATTTTAAGATTGACATAGATGATGGGGTGGAATTTATGGAGGTTCCAGTAGATATTGAGGATCAACAAGATTGGGTCCTTCGTGGGTGGTCATTTCCTCTGGTGTACATCCATTCGTAGCAAGGGAAGCTCCAGAAGAGAACATGGGAGCGGGAGACTCAGATCTGTGCTCAGAACCCCCATTTTTTTTCTTAGTCTATGTTGTGGCCTTCAAGGATGTAAATCCCTAAGTTGGGGAGAATGTAATGTCCCAAAAATTCCATATAAATTGTTTTTATGGAATTATTTCAAGACCTAAAAATTTGACGGCGCGCGATTCTAAGGCCCGGAGTGCCCAGAATGATCCGTCAAAATTTTGGTATGCTTAAATTAAGGTTTGTAAGCATTTTTCCTAAGAAATTGGAATAACTCTTAAATGGTTACTTGGATTATAAATTTAAGGGCACCTCTATGCTCAAGATGTCAGGTTAACCCTAGGCACCACTTAATTTTAGTTGGCGCGGGCCTCCTGTGGGAAAACCCAAAAATGGCATAACTGTAAATAAAATAATTAAATAAAGTTATTTTATTTTTCAAATATTTATAAATCATGAACTGTAACTCGGATTAAAAATCTTAGACCACCACTAAACTCGCAAGGTTATTCTTTCTTTAGATAGATAATAACATTGGTCAGCATGGGCCACCAGTGAAAGTTAGTTTTTGGCCGCAAATAAAATAATTAAGTGAAATTAATTTATTTTAAAATCCATAACTTTTAAATGGAAAGTTGGATTGAAAATCCAAGAGTACTGTTGGGTTCACTAAGGATTTTTCACCTAGTTAGAGCCTAACCTCAACCGGTGTGGGTTGAGGGTGACTGATAATAATTTTCTAACCTTTTTTTGGTGAGTTCAGTAAATGCGTGAGATTCATTTTGTAACTTTGGAATCGATGCTCAGATTAAAATTCCAAGGGCACCATTTAATTCATAGTTTCGGGATTCACTTAAGGGTGTATTTACTTTGACCACAGTAGGTCGGGTGAAATAGTTAGTTTTTTGGACTTTTTAATGAATGAAAATAAATTTTTTTTTATTTTTTTATTTTTTGTTTCTATCTTATCCTCCAACGGAAAAACTGTGGTAGGACCAACGATGTGTCATGTAATTAAATGGCTTGAACCATTAATCCTAGTAACTACTTCATTGGATAATTTGGTAAGCTTCCTAATAAATTTACACCCATTAATTCCTGACACCATTAGACACCCCCCCCCCCCCACCTCTTATATATATAAATCTTGGAGAGAGGTGTCGGCATAGCTTTGCCAGGAAATGATGTGCTGAAAGAGTGTCACGACATCGATCCCTTGGAAGACGGAACTAGTTCCAATGAGTGGTGGTGATTGATACTGAAACCCTGAATGAGGATCGATGATCAAGCGACGTCATTGGATGTTCTTATAGGAATGGCGAACACCGACCCACTTCCTCAACTACGGACATTTCTCTATAATTCATGGAGTAGGGGTTTATATATATGTTTGAATTTATTTTATTGATTCTTCATGTCTTAAATTCACAACGACGATGGCCAAACAAACATGTCCATCGTCCTTCACATAAACCTTAATCCTATTCTTTTTATTCTCTATGTGTTCTACATCTGTTCTTCATTGGAAAATATTTATAGACACCGGAAACACGGAGTTTTGATGAGTAAGATATATGGACGAAGAGCCCTCGACACAAGTATCATGAATATGCGATATTTTAATTTTTCGGGCTTGAAACAAATCCATGATGGCTCACGGAAAAAGTCAGCGGCCAGCACCTAGTTGTATTTGAGGAAGGTGGGGCAGTGTGCGTCCGTCCCACCGGTTGGGCAAGAGGCCGCAATCCATTGGTCGAGGCAGAGTAGCACGGAGGCCAGCATTCGGCCGGCCGCGTGGCAGAGCGGTGGTGCATGTACGTGCCGCCGATGGAGCAGGAGGTCGTGGTAGAGGACAAAAGTGGCCAGCCTCCATCTGGTCGTGGTGGAGCAGCGGCGTGCGACTGCTTCTTTGGTAGGATGACTGGCCCGCCTTCCGGTCGGTCGCACCGCACCGGGCAGGACCCCTCCATCAGGTCCCATGTTCTAGCAACCGAATGGTCCACAGACCATTCAATAATATCAGGAGGTTCCTCCCCCTAGAGTTTGAAATGGCGGACCCTACCTCGGTGGACCACCAGCCAAGCAGGCCGCACCACAGCATGTCGCACCACAGTGGGCCGCAGAGCAGGGGGCCGCGCCCAGTGGTCTGCGCCATTTGGCCATGCCAGCGGGCTGGGCTTGACCATGGCCTAATGGTAAGGGCCCTCCAAGGTCTAGGCCATCCAATTCGGACTCATGTCGGGTCATGTGGGACCCATTTCAGGTCGGGTCAGTCCGACCGGGCCGGACCGGACCAGGGCCTATCCAGACCCATTTTCGCCTTTATGGCCATAACTTGTGAACCATGCGTCCATTTGAAAATCCATATGTGGCACTGGAATCAGGGAAAAATATGGTCTTTATGGTATAAACTACTCTATTTTGGATACGGTTGGAGTACAGCCGCGTAGGATCTGACCCCAGATCCAACCGGGGCCTCAGAGCGGAAATGCTAATAACTTATAGACCAGGAGTCTGATTGAAGTGTCGTCTATTATGTTGGGTACCTAATGATTTTGAGGACCTTTGGGATACTTCTTCATGGAAATTAGGGGTGTTTTTATTATGATCAATGGATTGGGGACTGGTTCTCCCAAGCACGCTACGTACGGAACCCTGCGACTGGATGAGATCTGACGACTGCTGACCATTTCAACTTGGAGTGACTCGACAAGCCTAGTGGGGAGCGCCTCATTGTGATGAGGTAGACCCATGGTGGAGAGAAACTATGTGTGATGTGGCAGACCCATAGTACTCGCACGGAGGAGTACCTAAGTAGGCCATCATGTGGAGCGACTGTTTCTGACGCGGTAGACCCATGGTGGGGAGTGCCTCTGTGTGATGCGGCAGACCCACGTTACTCGACAAGTGGAGTACCTCAACAGTCCAAGATTAGTAATAATCACCTCTGTGTGATGTGGTAGGCCCACTGTACTCATTAGAGGAGGTGTTCTCCAGTATTTGGGTAGTTTGATGTTGCGACTGGGAATGTTACTTGTTCCTAGCCCTAGAGAATCTATGACTGGATATCAGTATTCATAGCAATCCTATGTGGGTCAAATCCTGTGTGGGTCAGCGATCAACGATCTTGTGTGGGTCAGTGCAAACCGATCTTGTGTGGGTCAGATCCTATGGGGTACATTGCAGGGGGTGGTTAGTACCTATCGATCCTGTGTGGGTCAGACTCCGTATAATCAGCAGTAGTGCCTCTTGACAGAATAAGATGATCTAGCTTCACGACTAATCATCTATACTTCTATACTTCACTGAAAACCTGGTGTGAGTTGAGTCCTTACCTTTGTGTTGTTACCTTTATGGTATTCTTTCTTTTGTGGAACAGTAGATCTTTTTTCTATGGATTTCGGCCTTGTGTTTCCTCATAAATGGGATGGGTATACTTGAAAATTTATATATATGTATGGGCATATACCTAAGTAGGGTTTACTGTTGTTTCCATGCTTTTTGGTTTATCCTTTTTGGATTTTGAGAATACATTGGGGGTCTTGGGGTCCCTACGGGGTGTTGTTATACTCACCCCTACACGGGCTTCGCCCGCACCTTGTTATGTCTTGTGCAGACGACAGACAGTGCGAACTAAGGACGAGGGTACTAGGATTGGAGGCTGCTTGGAGGTGGACCTTAGACGAGGCATTCTGCAGAGAGGACCGTTCGAGATATGTACCTACCCTTAAGGTAGGATCCTTGGCGGGTGTTGATAGGATCTGTATATAGTTTTACTTGTAATTTCTAGTTGGGCTTGTATTTTTTCCCCTTTACCTACTATACACACTCTTTTTACTATATAGTTTACTTTGTGCTCGTACCCTGTTGTGTTCTTGGTTGTGTTAGTTTACAAATTATAAATGCAATTCATTCTTGTTTTACAGAGTATGCCTTTCGGTGCTAGTCACTAACCCCTAGACTATAGAACGTAGGCTTGGGGTAGTCATGAAATGGGCCTCGAGGGACGTGTCATGAAAAAGACATAGCTAAAATTTTGAAAGCCTCACAAACTAAATTCTTTAAAAAATTATTGTGATAAAATGATAAATCAATAATCCATGAATAAATAATGAGGAATAGATAAAGAATTACTTTATACTAAAAACTAGATCATGATTCATGAAAAATTATACATTCCAAACACAAAATAAAATAAGGATTTATTAATTATCAAAACAAAAAAATCAAATATAGTGGGAAGGAGAAGGATTCACACCATCAACTTTCCTTAGATATTCTTAAAGAATTATTCAACTGAGCAATTTTTGGGATGTGAATCCTAATAAGTTGTCAAAGTAAATCTACTAAAAGGATAAAAATGAGATAATATCTCAGTATTGATGTTTAGGTAGTGTTAGCATGGTTCTTCAGCAAATAGAAGGTTGATGAGATGATGGTATCATATGATGGGAATATGCATTGCTCAGTTTCACTACATTATATTAAGTGAAACTTATTGATTTAGTGATAAAGTATTTGGTAACATTTCCTGATTCCTTGTACATTAGTGTTCTTGTACTGATTTTTAATGGCCATAAATAGTCACCACCTTCAATGATGTCTCATATGTAATCTTTGGATAGTGGTGAAACTGAATATCCAACTTGGCCCGTTTTATTTAGGCAGGTATAGACCAGTTGTATTAGGTTATGAATTGAAATGTGAAAAATATTCAACTAATATCAGTTGTAATTTTTTATTATGTTTATAAGTTTATTATTTTCTGATGGTAACAAAAATATAAGTAGTGTTCTATAATTGGCTATGGACTTAATTTTCTAAATCGTATAAAATAAAAGTGTCCCTTTTCATACATTATTTTTTGTCCATAATCCTTGTGTTAGTTTCTTTCATTGGGTATGTATGTGTAAGTAAAATGAATTCATGTGGTGATTAGGGTGTAGAAACTCCATATCTTCAAGTATATTAAAAACATGAGTGGATTTCAATTGGTATTTGGTTCCACATTTTATAATTTTTTGTGATATTACATCAGGTGGTCATATTTTGTGTGGGTTTCCCATCTACCTTGATTATATCAGGTAGTTTGGTTCTAATGTTTCTGGGAAGGTTATTCCAATAGTGGGGAGTTCTCATAGAAATCCTTTGTTAGTTTGGTTTCTATAGCTAAGGTGATTGGGAGGGAGAAGTGGGTTGTTGGCATTGTCTTACTATTTTGGGAGTGTGGTGAGTGGGATACTTAGGTTTCGATAATGGGTGGTCATTGTGTGGCTTTTGGTATATTTTGGAAGATCTATTATACATTTTAGATTTTATGATTACCCTTGTATTCAAGAGTAGAAATTTAGGTCCAATCATGGATCAAAAATGTGTATTTGGACCTTGTTAATGTGTCGGGGGTGTTAGTGTAGTAAAAGAATAGAGACTTTGTACTAGTCTTAGGGATATGATTCTATAGTATAAATGAAACCACACCATGATTCAAAGAATCACGTTGTTGTAAAGTACTATGTTAGAGTAAAATTCTAGTGAGGGTCACCTATCACGTTGAATCTGAGGGGAACCATTACATGATTAGTAGCAAGATGAGATTAATATTTTGGTGTAGGTTATTGGTTACACCATATCCAAAGGGCACCACGGTGTGACAAGTAATACATAGGAATGAATTATTATGTATAATCAATGATCACATAATTGATGATGACCTTATGAAATGATGGGCCTCACATAGTAATAATCAATGGTTGTGTAAGAATAAAAATATATGGTGCATTATTAAAGTGTTTGGTAGGTCATAAATAATGAAAAATGGAGTGATTTGCGGAATGATAGTGGTGTCATGGTTGAGATATATCCCATGAAGGATAGTTAGTGTAGGTTCGTCACACCATGAAGGGAAGGGTCACATTATGATGTGATCATGGGCAATGAAGTCGTGGTTTCAATTGGAATTAAGGGATGTGTGTCATTTCATGAAGAGGGGTGATCATTCCATAAGGATTAGTCTGGTAGGGGGAATCATGTCGTACGCCTGTAGGGTCACGTTTGGATGTGATTTATGTCTATTTTTAAAAATAGTAATTAATTAATTCAATTTAGTTAAAATTAAAATAGGTTTATGCTATTTTAGCCAATAGTACATTGGGTATTCCCTAACATTACCCTCTATCACTTTCGATCTTCCCTCTTATAATATCATCATATGTTTTTTTCTATTCTTCATGTAATTATTCATAAGGATTATTCATGGATCATGATAGTTATCCATGGGTGTCTACTTTAAGTATTTCTTATTGTTTCCTTGTTTTTTATCAGTTTTTGGGTTTCGATTCGTCCTTTGTGTGAAAAATCACATGATATGTGATTTATTCTCCCATACCCTCTAAGAATTATTGATCTTTGCTTCTTGCTAGAATTTATTTGAAGATATATAATTGTTCTATATATTTTGATAAAGCTTTGATAATTGGATAATATATAGAAGTAACAATAGTATAAAAATCATATTCTGTGTCAATGTTTCGAAATTGGTTATCTCATAACCAATGTTAAAAGGAACAAGGAGAGTATTTTAACATCATTTATGAGATAACTAATACTAAAGTCCCATTGGTAATAGATTTGATGCTTATTATCACATAACAAATTTCAAAACCTGATTTTCACAATTAGTTATGTGATAATTGATGCCAAATTTATTAAAAAATGTAGGATTAATTCATCATTCCCCCTTTTTTGTCGACGTTATTTTAGATAACCTAACCTAACTGACTCGTGACCACACAATTATTTCCTTTGAACCCCCCCCCCCCATCATTTTCTTTCATGTTGGAAGATCTTTTTTTATGATCTCCAAAGTTTCAATATGGTTATATTAAATCTTTGGGATCATTTTTTCATATTCTTAGGGGTTCAGTTTCCCTTGCTTGATTTCCTCCCACTATTGTTGTGTACAAGTAGTCTCATTCAAGTTCAATCATCATCGAAAATCAATATTGATTTTCAGTCACACTTATCTTTCATTGCTTTTAATATAAAGTTCATCTATTAGTTATTTGGATCTCTTGGTTGTGGACACTCTGACAAAATATGAATATTTTTTTAGTAATTTTTTTATTTTTTATTTGAAAAATATTTATAAACTCTTAGTTAGTGGCAAAATGAATTCATTTATATGTTTATATATATAGTTATAAATTTTCATTTTTATTATTTGTTTATAGTTATAATTTTTTTGATTATAAATTATTTGTGATTATAATTTATGGTTATGATTTTTTGTGGTTGTAATTGATTCTATTTATAATTTTTTTTATTTATAAATTATTTGTTTTTATAATTTTTCTGTGTTTAAAATTGTTTTTTTATAATTTTTTATCATTAAATTATTTTCCAGTTATAATATTTTTTATCCTTATAATATTTTTGGTTATAATTTATTTTCAAGATACAAATTCTTTTAGCTATATATTATTTTTAAATTTTGAATTTTCTGTAATAATTTTTTTATAATTATAATTGATTTTTATTATGAATTGTTTTTAGTTTAAATTTTTTTTTCGTTTATAATTTTTTTTATAAATTTATTCATGATCACATATTTATATGATTATTTGTTTTAAATTTATATATTAATTTATGTGTTTAAATTTTTATATGATTTAATATATTCATTTATTAAACTATGACTATATGATCATCTGAACTTTAACCCTTATCAAGAACTCTTTATTCTATCATGAAACATTATTCCATGATATGTAAAGACAAATAAACCATATCAAGAACCATACTAATTAAGGATCACCTTAAATATGGTTTTCAATAAATACAACAACCCAAACTCCCCATCAACCATGGGATCTTCATGATTTCTTGAACCAGGCCACAAATCTATGGGGTTCTTCAATCTCCCCCTTTGTTTTTTTACAACAATATAAAACCCCTTGACTTACAATTTATCAACACATGGATCATAAAATCACATTAAATCTCAAAGGGATGTATCCTGGCACTACACTACAGGCTAATATAATGTTTTTGGGAGATTTATTTCCCATGATGACAAGCATGTTTAGGTCGAGTGACTCAAATGACTATACTTATTAAAATCATAATCACCCTTCATCACATACTTCTATCTCCATTTAGAAACATAATAAAAATTTCCATGGAATTATCAAATAAATAAAAAACATAAGTGTATGGGGAAGGTGTAACATGAAATTTCATTCTTAACACCAAAAATATCCAACATGGTATAGCTTTTGTAAAGATATATGAAAGAAGACCCTTTCTTCTAATAAATAATAGATTAATTTACCATTTACCCAAATAATATTTTATAAAATGATATCAAATATCAACATTTTTATAAAGATAATGTTGAACTAGATTTTTTGGAATATCAATAGCACTTTGATTTTTATAAATAATATTTAATGGTTTCTAAACATCAACCCAGAAATATGCTAGTTGTACCAACATCCATAAAGTCTATATAACTAAAAGAGTAACTTCCAAAAACTCTAATTTAACTATCCTCAGTGTCACTAAACTCGACATCTTACTCTATTAACTAGAACAACCATCACTAATAAAAAATACTCCACCTGATGTGGATCTGTGATCTGTACTATCACTATCCCAATCTGCATCAGTGTAACCAAGAAAGTCTAGATCCACACTGTATCAGCATATAAATCCATAATTCACAATACATTTTAAAAACATCAAAATTATTTTAATTAAATAAATTTGTGACTCCTTTGGATCACTTTGATACCTTTCACACAAAGTCACCACATAGTCAATGTCAGTTATGGATTCTATGAGATACAAAAGGCCACCAATAATAATTCTAAATTTTTTCAGATTAGTATTATTTCATTTTTCATATTTGAAAAACATTTTACCAATTTATATAGGTTTAAAAAATCTTTATAATATATCATTTCAAACTTTATAAATAGTTATTTGGAATACTTTTCTTGAAAGTGAAGATATCATCTAAATTCTTCTCAATCTAAATGCCAAAAAAATATTTTTGTTCCCCCAATATAGACATGTTAAATTACATCAACATATTTATAGGTATTTATCTATATAATAAATTGTTATTATAGGGAAAAAATTATTTCATCCACATACAAAATCACCATAAATGTGTATGTTGAATCCTTCATCAAGTACAAGTTGTTATCAATAATTCCTTTACCAAACACTATTTGTCTCATTCATCCACTTTAGAATACTAATACATGGAGAATATTCCAATCCATAAATATATTTATTAAATATACATAATATTTTTTCGTAATTTCTAATAATGAAACAATAATTTTATTCAATAAAGGCTTCTTATTCAGTGTCATAATTTAGAAAAGTAGGCTTTACATCTATTTGATATAATCTATAATGCTTATGATATGCAACTTCCAAGAACATTATTGTTGTATAAAGTCTAAAAATCAATGAAAATGTATCTTCAAACTCTATAAATTCTATTTGAGAATATCCATAAAAAAATCTCTATCCTTGTTCCATGTTACTTATCCTTTCTTGTTAATTTTCATTATGACAACCAATTGTGTACCAATCACATTTTTTGTTTTAGGTCTTGGTATAAGTTACCATATAAAGTTTTTAAAAATTTGGTTGATTTATTAATTTATAATTTTCAACTAATCATCATGTATTATAGCCTCATCTATCATTATTGTTTCAACCTATCATACAGGAGCTTTTGGTTCTCGAAACATAGCCTCCTTCTAGTCCAAACTAGTGTATTCTGATTACCAATGATGTTTCCATTTTCTATATTTATATTTAAAATATAAAAATATAATATATCACCAGAAAAACCATTTTCATGATCAAAGGGATTTTATAAATTAGCATAAACTATTTTTTCTTTGATTTAAGAAACCTTTTCAACCATATTTTTGGAAATATGCTCATTGTTTTTTACAGAATACTCAAATTATTCTTGAATCTACTGACTTGTTTTTTCAGGTATCAATCAATATTTACATCTGAGAAAACAATTAAAAATATATTATTCCATCATCTATATACATTCACATTAGATAAAGATCCCATAAATACTATATCATTGGCATTTTATTCAAACATTCCTAGAATTCTTCCTTTAATTTTAATATAACACGGACATCAAAATATCTTGAAATATTTCACTATAGAATTATTTTTAGACCAAATCTTATTGGTTGTATCATGTGTCTCAAGTCTAAAAATTAAAATATTTTAAAAATTCACTAAATTACACATTACTTCTCTCTATATGTATATTGAAACATTATTCTCATACAACATTGTTCATCCCATTTCCACAATGATCTTATTCTTCCTTTCTGCAACACTATTCAGTTGTGGTGTATAAAGTGTGATACCATAATTATCAATACCATGTTTTATAAGGTAGGTTTTAAATTAATAATTCCTAAATAATTATGATTATCCAATATCAGTATTTTTATATACAAACCCTTCTTAGTTCCAACCTTCCTTTTTTTCATTTTGAACACCCTAACCACCTTGAACATGTTCCTGATGAAGAGAACATTTTTCATCTGAGTAAATTAATCTATTAATAGAGTGAAATAAAGATCAAATAAAAATTATTTATGTGTTAAATCCCCAGAAAAATCATTGTATAATAATTCTAATGGTATTTTGGAAGTAATATCCACCTTATTGTGAGTTTTCTGAGTTATCATTCCCTTGTTTTATGTTCCCCAGATTCCATCTTGATCTCATTTTAGATTTTGAAAGTTTTTTACCAATTCATGTTTTATAATATTTCCATGTATTCATTTAAAATATTTCAATTTTTTATATTCCATAATATTTTCTCATCTTCCAAGATCATGTAACATGTATTTGAAGTATCACCAATCAAGAATAAATTCCCATTTTTTCTACTAAATTGAGAGAAAATTATTACCTAAATTATGATTTTAATTATTAATTTATTTATCTTGAACTTATCTCATTATCAATATAACAATATTGGATAACTCTTAGATAGTTTTTTTATCCCTAAAACATAAATAAAATCATCTAATTTCAAACTATCATTCTCAATTTGAGTGGTTTCAATAACTTCAGTTTTCAATGAAGGGTCATTAAAAAACATTAATGAACCTCTTTAATGTCTCTCAATGTTATTAATAATTTTAGAATCTCCTCTATTATGCAAATAATAGCCCTATCAAGTATCCATGCCTTTTTCTTTTTACTCTCATTAAAAAAACTTTTTCCAAGCATGAATTTTCTTCAGTGTAAACGTAAACCAATTTAACATTATTCAAAGTGGGAACTGACTGAGTAAATTTTTATGAATTTCTCAAATATATGTATCTTTTTTTCATATATTCAAAATATCCCTTTAATATAATCAAATTTTTTTCTGTTTTCAACTTTTATACATTTTTTATATATACACACTTTCTTCAAAAAATTGCTTCCTTCTCAATAGAACTTCTCCTCCAAGATTCTTTCCTTATCCTGGTTAAAGACATGTTATACCAACCAATATAATATTTATGTTAAAACATTAAAAAATGCCATCAATAATCCGAAAATCTAAATTTTCATGAAAAATCTGAGTTGTGTCCAAAATTCTTTTATCCATAATGTGACATTTGGTGGGCTATTTGGGTTTTCTTTTATCTATGATTTCGAATAGTAGTTTCATTAAATTGTATGTTCTCATCATGTACTCTTGTAGAAAATTTATAACCATTATTTTTGTCATTATGTTACAAGAATTAATATTTAAATGTAATTTTTAGTGTTAATGTTTTTGGAAACATCTTTCTTAGCTGAGGACTTTTCCAAAAAAACAACATCTTTGGAGGATTGTCCCTTAACTTTAGAAGATCTTTTGAGATCCATTTTGATCATTTTAAGTTATTTATTAGATTCAATACATTTTAATTGTGTAATTGATAATTCTTTATCCGTAAAAGTGGGTTTTTATTTGAAATATTTCATTATCTCTTCACATTCAGTAGTTTTCAACCAGAGTTTTTAATTTTCATCTACAACATTTCTCTCCCATTTAAATTACTCACTTTTTTTATTAACTGGTTTCCTATTCTCTTTTACCAAATTCATATTATATTTCATTATCATGGTATTTTGATCAAGGAATTGCTCAATTTTATCTTTTATTATGTATTACAAATTCATTGGTTATGAGTTATCTTTATCTTCTCAACACAAATAAAAGGTTTTTTGAATATGAGCCTTAAATGTTTTAACTTTTTCTTAGGTTTCTCCATCAAAATCGATAAAAACTAAAAGATCAGCTTAATTTTATTTTCTTATAATGTTTCTCCATTTTATACTTTGAAATAACCTCTTACTTCCACCTTCTACTGAATGTTATTTATAATTTTTCTCCACTTCTTTCCTTAAGTATTTTCATCAATTTCATATTTCTAATTTGCTCCTATGTTCCTTGTAAAATTTATTTCATTGTGGTAAAAATCATTACATTTATAACATATACTAGAAAATTTACCTTTTATCTTGATTTTTACCTTCTAAAAAATTTTAGAAATGAAGAAAATAACTCTTTGATATTCTACTTCATTCTCAGAATCAGTGGAGTCCACAACATCTTTATCATTACAAATTTTCATATTCCTCATAGATTCAAAATCCACCTCATATTTTACATTATTTTTTAATAAAATATAATTTTATATTATATAAGTGATGAAAAAATTATTTATTTAATAATGATTAATATCTTAAATATTTTCAATTGATGAGATTTTAGGCATAAATATGTTAAGAAAATTTCTCATCAACTACTTCACAGTTATGGAATAATCCAGTACCTCACCAAATCCTCAAATATTACTCAAAATTACATTTAAACAAGTAATTAAATCATCATAATATTAATCCTATACCATTTTTATTTCTTCAAATTAGATTTTCTAGATCCATAGCTTTTCCTCTATTAGTTTCAAATTTCCTTCAAAACCACTCTCCAAATTGTCCCTAATTTCTCTTATTTTTCATAGTCCCATAACATTAGTATATAAATTATTTAATAATTATATAAGAATATAATTTTTTTCTTTCCTTCCACTTTTATATTCCAATTTTCAAAAAAATCATTTAACCATAATTTATAAAGGGTATAAATATCACTATAGAAACATCACAAATTTCTCGGTCAAGAGATAAAAAATATGGCCACATTCAGTTTTTATAACTATGATATTATTCCCATAGAATTTGGTTCACCCATGTTATTGATTGAATTGATAATATTCATGATCAGAAGTAAATTTCTTCAATCATATATAGGTAACATATATGCTGATACCAATTAAAGTATCTACTAAGATCGGTTTCTTCCACTGAGAAGTGGGGCTGAATCAGTAGAGGGAAGTTTTTATAATTTCATTTCAATAGAAATTAATCTTTATGATGTGTCAGTGGATGATATAATCAAATCATAAATATCCTAGAATCACATGACCTTATAGAAAATAAAAGATAAAGGAAAACACAAATTTTTACAATGTTTTGATCCTATGTGTGTCCTACCACTTTTAAAGGATGGTTAATCCCCAGAAACCATGGATTCTCTTTACTTTAAGAAAAAGTGATTTCCACTTACATCCATTCATATTAAATCCCAAAACACATGTAAATATTCATACCCAACATTATAACTACATGATTTAGTAAAAATATGATTATAAGATGAATAAAATCACAAAATAAACCAGGTTTCTTCGGAAACAAAAGATAAAGATCCACTTCTACAAGCCTTTAGAATATTCAAGAAATAATTTCCCATAGTGTAAACTCAAATTTCACAATAAAAATAATATAAGTATCAAATAAAAATTTCCAAAGAAATGAGATTCATCATATGTTGATAATTTAATATCCAACCTCTTCTTTGGACTCCTCTTCTTTTTCTACTTTCAATGGTAGAAGAAAAAATCATGAATTGTTTTTCACCCAAAGGACCAAAGCACACTCTATTTCATCTATTGTAATGATGAAAAAGATGAATTTATAATTACCCCATGTTATCCATAAATATATTCAAAAACTATAATAGAATCATGGACTAAAATTTTTATTTTTATATTATAATTAAATAACTATTTAATTATCCAAAATAACAACTACATACTCCTAGAAAACATGCTAGAATCCAGGCTTAAGAACTAAAGCCTATGATTATAGAAGCATTAAAAACCATACAATATTTTTCCTAAATAATTTATCCATGGAATATTTTAATTATAGAAACCTAATGAATTTTAGACTATAGGTTACCAAAAATCCAAATCGGCTATGTGATTTCCCAAATCAGTTACATCTCATGATTGGATATATGAATTAATTTAGCTATATCACATAATAGGTCACATGAATCAATTAGACTACATAACATAATTAGTTACATGAATCTATTCATCTATATCACACAATCACCTATATCAATCAATTCAGATAATTATCACAATCAACTTTGTTAATTAATTTTTCTATTTAACTCATTTTTCTACATAGAAGCATTTGGTTAAATGAATCGGCTATTTGAAATAGTAGTGTGAAATGGATAAAAGAACTGGAACTTCACAAATCTCTGGGGTTCTTTAATGTGGGATTACATGTTTACTAGAACCTTCACATTCTTGACTGATGAATAGGATATGAAATGGATTTCATGATAATAATAAACCATGTATCTTGTATAAGAAGTTGTTTTGGAATTATATGGATGTGTATATTTGTGGTAGGATTAAAATTTCATATCACAATTAAATTACCAATGATGAGATGGATCATAATAAATCATGGTATTCTATAATGCTAAAATATATCAACTAATTTTGGTGGATATGTATAGCTAATTCATGTAAGTGAATTATTCTAGTGGAATTTTACATATCTATTTAACTCTGTGTAATTGAACATATATAGGTGAATATACATAGCTAATTCATGTAATTGAATTCACAGATCCCTTTTACATAGAATAATTCACAAATTCGATTTGATGTATCTAGTTCTAGAAATGTTTAGGTATCTTGATTAATCAAATTTTATAACTAAATCAGACTTTCTTAATTGTATAATTATCTTTGGGTCCATTTTAATTATTTTAAAAAAATTAATCATCTTTCCGAATAACTAATAATCAAATCATTTAGATATTTATATATTTATATATCATGTTATCATTAAAATACACTAGAAAAATTGTTCTAGAAAACTAAATAATCTAAAAAAACACAAAATGATTTAGAATATATTTCAGATTTGATAATAATTGATTTAGAGTTTTATATATTCTAATAAAATGTATTTCATGTTTTTATTTTCCCAAATAAATTAGAATAACTCAATTTCGTGTTATTTATCTAAAGTTATGGTCAAAATATATAGGGCGACCAATTTTTATTAATTAGCAATTTGGGATAGAAATCGACTATGGGTATTTAAATTTTGATATATGATGAATAGTAATAAGGCTATATAGGGATAGTAAAAATCATTTATAAATGATATTTAAAGGACCCAAATGACTTATTTATCCTAGTAACTAAAAATGAAACTTGTAGAACATGTTATGAGTAACAAAAAATAATATTTAAATATATTTTAAACAATTAAATATTATGAAGATTAATCATACTTTAATAAATACTCAAAACAAATTATCAAGACTCATAAAGAAAAAAAATAAATCTTTATAATTATCAAATAAAAAATGTGGATCTATGATCCACTAAACACATTTTAATTTTAAAAAATAAATGAACTATATAAGAGGTAGTTATATTTTTTGTTGGTTAGACGTAGAAATTTAAAAAAAAATTGACCAAATATTGAGTTTCTAGTAAGAGATAGAATGTAAACCAATGCCTTCAGTATAGATTTTTAGAATAATATCCATGGGATAGATTTGATTCCAATCATTGGGAGAAAGCCTTTATGATATGATAATTATTGAATATAAAACCAATTTTTGAAATTACTTGCTTATTATCTAATGAAATATTGATTTATTCTTATGAAATAAGCCTCCAGGATATCTCACTAAGAGATATTGTCATAAAATGTATACCCTCATACTTTATCACATGGAGGGTATCATTTTCTAGAGGTGAAAGTGTTTTAAATAAGTTTGAAATATTAATAGATAAATCTATTAATGGATATGAAGAGGTTCATTTTGTTCCACTATATCCCCCACTCTCTATGAAAAATGTAAAAGGGTGGGGATAAAAAATAAGTAAATTATCTTATGGACCCAGAAAGAGAAGTAGTGGATAAAATTATAATATTCTAATATTAATTTTTAATGAATATTAGTATTTTTCAAATTTATTTCACTAATATAAAATTTTAATATATCAATACAGGACTACATTAAAGAGAAAGCGATGTTAGGGTGTTTTAACCTTGAGGGTATGATGTATATTCTGTCTATTGATTTAGGAAGGAAAAAACACATAGTCCTTGTAAGAGGATATGAGGTAAGTGTTGGTATTAGAAATGTTTTTAGTCATCCTAGTATGATATTAGGGAAGGAAAAAAACATGGCAGAAATAGATTTTTTTAAGGATGATCTGTGAGATATCAATAAGTTAATAGATGGTTGAATTAAATCATCTATATAGGATATGTTTGTAAAAATTGTGAGACAGAAGTAACATGTATAGACTACTATCCTAGATCCTCTACCCTATTATTCAGACTCAACTGTGTACTATTTGATTTATGTTGGGGATCCCCATATATATATTGTATCATATAGATTCATATAAATCTCATGGAATTATATAAAACATAATGTTAAACTATTGGTTTAAGAATGAGTAGTGGTAAAATATATTATTAATCCAATTTCTCTAGGATCATTGCATACTGAGGAGGTGGTTATAGTTGGAGATAGTATGCATCAATTTTTACTCTATCCAAGTAGAATTCTTAGTCAGGTAACATATGATGAATGGGTTTTTTTTTAATTTTTATTTACTTTTGATTTCAAATTAATTTAATTTTTTTCTTATATTTACCTTAAATACAATCATATAAAATAAAAGGAATTAGTGTAACGTAAACAAACATTTTAGGAATCATCACCTATAGATACTTCTATGTTTTATGATATGCTAACAAAATTATCTCAAATATATTCTATGTTGGTTTCATTTTATGAGTTTATAATGACTTTTGATATATCTTAGAGAGACTATACATTAGGAAAATTTAAAAAGATACTATGGATCTTGTTAATGGTGATGATCTCTTGGTACCAGTCTTTCAGTTATTTTCCATAAATTAAAAGTTCAATTATAATTTATATTTATTTAAATTAATATAACTTATAGTAACTTAGTTTATTATATATCTAATTAGTTGTCTTCACACTCATTAAATCCAAATATATATCACTTATATCTAATTTTTTAAGGATCAAGAATAAATTTCAACAATTATTCTATATATTAAAGGTAATGTTAGAGGAAATTATATATGTGAAAGATTGGAAAATATAGAGATTTGGAGTTAGTTTATGCCAGTCCTGGATAGGTAAGAAGACTAATATAATCATGAACTACTATTAATTATAATGTCCTCAATTTAAAGCTCTGCATATTTTAGTGTTTATTTGATGTTATGCATATTCTTCCCACATGAATGCATGACATGTTGGTTACACTCTTTACTAGTTGGAGTAGATAAAAGTATTAAAAAATATTGAATTGATTATTTTTAAACGATTATATTTTTTTATTCTCAAAATTTTATCATTTTAAATTTTTTGGAAATTGATATATATAAATACTAGTCATGGAATTAGTTTAACAATGTAAAATTATTAATAAAAAATCCAAATAAAATTAAATATGTGAATTTTTAGGTATCTAAATTTTATATTGGTTAATACAAGTTTTGTCTCCCTTAAATAATGTTTTTTAATTTCAAATTATAGCTTCATAACTATAGTGTCATCTTCAAAAAAGAAGTTATGAATATGGTTTTATATTTTAAGATTTATTTTTGAGATTATCACGATCAGAATGATGACATAACTTTTTAAGGTTAGTTCCATTACAAATACTATGTTTTACACCAATATGTTATATTATTATTATTTTTATAAAATTCATTGTTTTTATAAGATTTTGATGATTTTATATCATATATATATATATAAATTCATAAACCACCTTCAAATTTTATTTTAAAAAGGTTTTATAGATATGATTAATTTTAATATGTACATATAAAATATTGATTTATGTATATTTTTATTATGGATAAAGTTTTAAAAATAAGTATTTTACATCTTTTATTTTTATTTTTCTATCATTTTTTCTATTATAATAATTTTATAGGAATTAAATTATATAATTTATAAAATTTAAAAAAATATTCAACATCATTTATTTGTAAAATAGACATTGAAATAAAATATCAACACTAGGTTTTTAAAAAATAAATGTTGATAATCCCTTTCAATGTACATTTTTAAATAAAATTTGAACGTTAACGTAATTTTAAAGTGATTTTCAAAATTTGTTTTTAAAAAAATGTGTTGAAACTATTCTTTTTATTTCATATATTTCAACTTCACATTTTAACCGATATTAAACATAAAAAAATATGTTAAATGGTCAGTTTCCTCTAATGTAAGTAAATTAAGTAATTAATATACATTAAATGGATTTAGTATGTATATGACACATGATATTAAATAAATTTTAATATAATCATGTAGGGTGATAGAAGATAAAAATTCAATATTGTTTCTATTTTATTCAATGATTTAGTCCTCACAAATTTCATAATAAAAGAACAATTGATTCAATTTTGAAATTTAGAGTGAAACAAGAATATAATTGTTTAATAGATTGAGTTTGGTTTTTATTTCTTTAATAATATTTGAAATTATTTTAATAAGTATTACACTAAATATTTTTTTTCTAATTTTATGGAATATTCAAGAAGTAAGATAAAATCTACAAGATACATGCATTTTCCAAGATTCTGGATGTAGAAAATTATGAAAGAAGATTGTTTTAATAGAACTAATTTTTTATGAACTGATCTGGGTGATGAAATTCACAAAAAATATATTTTTAAGTAGTTGTCTGGGATAAAAATGATTAACATAAAAAATATATTTATGAAATTGAATAATGACTCATAAAGTCTGTACGTAAAGTTCACTTCATTATGGCCCTGATGCGTAAAAGTCATCTAAGTAGTGAAAGAGGGAAAATTGACAAAGTAAGGGTATGTGTATGAGTAAATATCTCTTGCATAAGAGTCTATAATGATTCATAAAGGTACATTCCCTTCCCATTTTTGGATAATTAGATTCCCTTGGAGTAAGAAAGCATACATGCCTTTGTTAATTAAGAGGAAGGGTTGTGCTCCCTAAAATATGTAAGGACCATTCCAGTAGATTATGTGATGTTAAATTGTTTTTTTACATAAAAATGAAAGTACAATCTTTCCTAAGATAGATATGTGTTTTATACATTACCAATAGGGAGAATTAATGAAATATAAAGGTCTCTAGGGGTATTTGTAAAAGTACCCCAACAATGATATGATTCATAAAGGTTAATGTCTTCAAAAAATTGATAAGGACAAAATATACAAGGGTTGGTAGAAAAATGTTTAAGTATCATTAACTAATGTATAAAATTTTATTACCTTTTCATTAAAGAATTTAAAAGGACGTGTATTGGTTATTTAAATAATGTTCATGGGTTTTATACATAGTGTAAATTCAACCAAAATTCATATTTAATATTATAATATTTTGATGATAAGTTGAAGCCTGAAATATTTTATGTTTATCACTATATAAAAAAAGATTAATTTTCTAAAAGATGGAGTCACACCACAATGGGGTCTCAAGATATATTTGAAATATTGGATCTGAATGGCATGTGGTGCAATTACATTAACTAATTCGTGAACCTAATTGACTTTGATTTTTTTTTTCATTTTTTTAAAATATTCATATAAATCTAAAACTAATTTCAAAAAGTTAAAAAATAATAAAAGATAAAATTATAGCTTAGTTTCAGCCTATACATTATAAAAACTCATGTATTGTTATAACTGCATTCCTATGGGATAAAATTTGAACATAGATTCCCAACATGTATCTTCTATTATATGAGAACCATTTCGGGGAGATTATCTATGTTTTTAAAATATATTTTTGTATTCTGAAGCATTTGAATGCTGATTTATTTCCATTAATACCTAAAATTGAAATAACATGTCACCCTAGAGCTAGGGTATTGGTATGTGAAAAATATAAGAAATCAATTTCTGAACTTCTTAGTGAGGAACACTTACTAAACTAATATAAAATTTATACTTCCTGCTCTGAAACCACTAAATCATATAAAAGATAAATATTCTATAATAAATGAACCATGTAAGATCATATAACTCTAAACTAATAGGCTGTATCATTTGACGATAATTAATAAAAAGTTATAGAATTCCCTGAGGCACCATCTTTTTTTAGAATAAAATTAGGATTAATCTAACAAATTTTTAAATTTCATGGACTTCTTGAGGAAAAATCATGACAAAACCTATATGAATTCAGATATAATTATGAGTACATGAAACCAATAGGGGTGAATAGGGACTAAATGTGTCTTAGATATTTCCCAATTTTTATAGATGGAGTGGCCAATTAGTGGTTCTAGTATGTAGACTCCAATATAATTGGGAACAAGAATGAACAAAATAAAATTCCCCTTGAAATTTTTTCCCCTTCCCCTAGGATAGCTACCAATAGGAAAGAGATTTGTGAGAATAGAAAAACAAAAGGTGAAACCCTATGTGAGTATTGGGTGAGATTAAAGAGATTATGCTCCCCCCCCCCTTCAGCATTAGATTGGTGAATAATTGTTGATTTAGTTATTCTATAAGGGACATGTTCTAAAACATAAGTGAGTGATTGACATTTTCCTAGGGGTGATTGGTGGATAAAATCCCAAATTCAGGTATAAATCGCACTAGTAACATAGAAAAAAATTTATAATAATTTGGAACTAAGGTCTCCCTTTATGTGAAATTTTCTCATGAAGTACCTATATCTAGTTATAAATGAAACATCAATGTGATATAGTTTAGTAATCTTACCCTCATTGTGAGGAATAATATGTTATCCAACACTTCACAAAATTAACCCCAATATAAAAAAATCTATAATATGTTCTCTATGGAATTATTTCCTAAACTGATCCCTTTAGTGACCTATTCCCAAAAATGAAGGAGTCCCATGAATCTTTCAGTGCTATGTTTCAAGGGAGACCCTTCGAACTAAATAACAAGTTATGTCCTTTATACACAAATCATACCTATAGTTAGGGCTAGAATAACTATACAGATGATTTTTTTTTACTCCCTGGTCCATATGGAAGATTTTTTAGGGGGAACGTGTGAATAACCCAACAACAGTATCCTACAATGATAGTAAACTTTATTACATTACCATAAGATACAAGAGATCACATCCTAAGGGACCTAATATTTTAGTAATCTTGGTAAACAATATATATAATTGAGTCTTGAATTACATTTGAAAATATAAATAAAAACAAATTGAAAGTAAACAGTATGAATCCTTGAACTCATTTAAATATCCCTTCTCCATATCTTAGTGAAAGGAAAAAAAGGATGATCTAAAATTATTAGTATTGTTTACATACATAGGAATATATCATGAATAAATATGTAATAATTAATATGGTAAGATAATTAACTAAAAACACATTTTATTTGATCACAAACTTGTGCATGAAGAATAATATACAAAAATAATAAATGATGATCACATAATTCTATATAAATAATAAAATGTGGTTGAAGATAATCTATGGATATCATAAGTAATCAAATAATCACATGGGAACCAATAACTCAATTATTAATGAAGTAAATTCTTAATATTGGACATCAGGATCTCAAACATCTTGATATTAATACTATTAAGACTTTATTCCAATATTATTTAATTGATGGGTAGGTATACACCAAAAACCCATTTAATTCCAGATTACTTAATTGTCTCTTGGTACATGTTGATTAATCAAGGATATATATAATTATGGTCCCCATGCTTCACTGCATGTCCAATGAATTTCTTGTATATCAAATGATTGATTTAATTTTTGGACAATATGTTTTATCAATAAATAATTGTATTAAGTAAAAAAATATTTGTTTTCTATAATTATCATGAAAATATAATAAATTTAAAATTATGACACCATATTTATAAATGTTATATAGTTTAGGAAATAATTATATCCTTGAAAAAATTAATATGTATATTTAATTGAAATTTAATGCCCAATGATCATAAGAAAGTGAATTTTTCTGGGAAAAGATAATGACTAGAAAATTACTCAAGAAAATGAATGTCAATACTTGGTCAAAATGAGCATAAACAATTCAATTAATGGATAAATATTGTATCATTATAACATATCCTCATTGGATTATAAGTGGAATAAATTTTAGTTTTTATTTATGAATATAAATTCCATAAAAATATCATTTAAAATGTTCTAGAGGAAAATATCCATTTTACATTAAAATTAATTTTTAAAGACTAATAATTTCTAGAATATTAGGAAAACCATTTATTAAAAAACCTCATAATCTTGTAAAATAATACTAAAATAAATAACCAGTCAATAGAGTGGTAAAATTCCATTCTTGTTGGGTATCGTAAAACAAATATTCCTTTTTCATTATCAGTAAACAGGAAAAAAGTACCATATTCACAAAATTCTATGAAGTTTTATTTTAAACTAGGTTTTGTAAAAATTTAAACAAGGGTAAAAATTAATTTAAAAAATAATTGTATAATACTAATATCATTCTTGAAAACATTTTTAGAAAACATGGATATGAAAGAAAAATCATTTTTGACAGAAAAGAGAAATAATGTTGGCTTTTATTAAAATTATTTTCTCAATAATTATAATTACTAAATATAAGAAAGTGGTAATATTACCTAAAAAATTTAGTAAAATATAGTGGATAAGAAAATTAAAGGGTTTTATTAAAAAATGGCCATATAATTTCCTTTAGTGGAAATTTAAGCATAAATAATCCCGATTAAAATAATATTGAACCACAAAACCTTACAGATTTTGTAATTTTTGTATTAAAACCCTCATAAAAATAATAATTTCAAATTAAGCCTTAAATAACATGTATATAAAGGGGATAATTATATAACATATCAAAGGGGTATTGGATACACCAAATAAAAATAAATGGGTTCATAATACCAAATATTACTCAATGGAGTGGAAACTGAGATGAAATCTCTTACAAAGATCATATCGTTGAAGTGAGAGTTAATAAATGAAATGATTAGGTGTATAAAATTTATATACACATAAAACTAGTTGAAATACAACATAAAATAATAATAATAAATCATTACATGTATAATATTATAATATCAGATACAGTGAATAAGTAATATAACCCAATGAAAAGAAATTGAATTTTGAATCACTTTCCTCATGGTAACTTTCAAGTCAAATCCACTTGAAGGAAATAATATGAATTTAAACATAAAATTCCATGAATTATTAAGTATTCATTATATAACATGAAAAATGGTGGTATATACACCATATAAAAAGGAATTTGTTCATAACATAAAAATACGCATCAATGAAATGAAATTGAGATGAAATACCTTACCTTGTGTTTCCCTTTACTTGATCATGACTTAACCTTCTATATAATGATTTTAAAATTTTTATTAAATTATAAAAGAACTATATTTATATTTATAATGACAAATATGATCTTTTTATAACATCTTATTACCCATTTGTTAATAATATTTCATTATTACGATTTTTTCAAGTGTTAACTAGTTCATTTTATCAAGCATGTTTTTTCATGAAAGTTATGATTCCTGTAAATTAGATATAGATAAATTATACCCCAATTGATATTATTGTTATATATATCACATTTATTCATTTTATACCTTTTTATAACTATTATTTAAATTTTTATATGAAAAATAATTCACATCGATTTGTATAGATGGTAGGTTGTACTTACGCACGAGTAATGATGTCATTCATTTAATGGGTGAAAGGGTAAGTAATTAAATGATATAATAATTTTTTTTAATTATTTTTTTTTATTTTTATCATATATATTCATTATTACCATCATTACAACTATCAATTTTATTTTATGATAGAAAATAAATTACATCGGTTCGTGAGGTGGTAGTCTCTCGTACACAAAAGTGAAGGCTTTGTTTCCCATTTGATGGAGAATGATATGGATAAATATTATGTAATAAAAATAGTAACATAACATTATTTTTTAGATTATGGGGTGATTATCCACTAGGAGAGGCTAATATTAAATATTTTTAATTTAATATTCATGTGATTTATTTATCATAAACACCAATTTTAGTGCATTTTACTCTTTAAACTTTATTTCACTGTGTGATTGTAATTCCTTCTTAAAATTTACTATTACATGGTACATTTTTTAACATATCATAAAACAAAAAATGGTCTTGGTTTTATTTTAATATTTTATTTTCAGGCCTCCCATTCTCTAAGGAACAATTCAAGATTTTGGAGCACTTGATTATTCAAATTGGAAGAGCACCAAAGTGGGCCTTGAAACAATAAACATTCTAGGCGAAGTGAGCTGAATAGCAGCCCAATAAACGTACTATAGCATCCATGATTAAAGCCCAAAGAGTCTCAAAATTTAACTGGAGATATAATACATCATGGGGAACATTTCATTCAATAGTGGGAAGAGATAATTTTGTGTTTTTAAGTGAGGTCCATGCAGCCCAAGTGGAAGATGCAATTCTTGTCCAGATTTTGTGGCCCAAAAAAACATCCCACTATTTAAATCTTGTCTTGAAAACCACAAAGTAATTTGTGCTGCAATTTTACAGGATATTAGGGGAAATTTGAGGCTTCATTTAGATCATCTATATCCCACTCAAATTCGGCTTTATATAATGTGATTTTGGCACTTCTGTTTGGTGGATGTATGCTGGCTGCCACTTCGGGGAAAGAATTGAAAAGTCACATCTCCATTAATTGTCCACCCACAATTCCAAAAAAAAATAATTAATGGAACATGGGATGATGGGTTCTTGACCAAAGGCTTCCTTATTGCCTATTTAAGTCAGTTTTGGTGGAGTATTTAGGGATCTTTTATTCTTTGTTCCATTGTAATGTTTTACTGTCCATTTAATATTGTAATTTCTCTTCATTTTCATGTAAGTTGTTTGAATCACATTATTTATTAATAAAAGTTCTTCATTTTAATTTTTTTTATTTTAATTCTTATCACTTTGATACCGTTTCTTCAAGGTGTGAATTTATTCACACCCAATCTTGTGAAATTTATCACACAACGATGGAGTGAACATTTTTGTTGTTGTTGGTTTTACTTCTTCAATTCCGCCCCTATAAGTCTACTTTCCACTTCCTTTGAGATCATAGAATCAATAGAGGGATAAATTCTTATGGGTTGGTCCAAGAGATATGCATGGGGCATATTGGATGTTATTTTATGATCTTAATTTTTGTAATCATTTCATTATTTTAAGATTTCTATTTGATGATTTATTTTCTTCTTCGTCTTCGCCAACTTTAACATTGACACATTTCGAGTGGAAGTATGATCCAATTCCTTGGAGTGATCATTAAATTGATCCTCTAAGTGCATTGGTGATTAGCCTTGGAAATATGTAGGGGTTAAATTGGTGAATTATGTTAAGAAATTATATCATTTTGTGGATGCGTCTTCAATTAGTGAAACAAACGTTATAAGAAAATTAATACATCCAATCTAACCCTAGTAACAACTTAGGATCAAATCATCTCCATTAATTATTTTAGACTACGTAATTGTATGTTTTTTTATTTTGTTCTTTAAATTAAATATCTATTTATTCCAATCAATTCCATCTGAATAGTTGGACACTTCATAGCCAAATCCTTCCAAAATCAGAGTGTCTCTAGGTTTCTTCTTTGGTCCTTATGGATTCGACCCTGACCTGTACTAAAACAACCACATACCTATAGGGTAAATATGGGTGCAACCAAATTTTGGCGCCATTAATGGGGACCCAAGTAAGTACCTTGTCACGTATCATCCTTTTCTCACCCCACATTCTCTATTCTCACCCTCATATATCTTATCTTTACCCCTTTCTGTTTATGTGTTTCCTGAGAATCTAGAATCCAACTTTCAATCTTCTCCAATGGAGTATCATCCAAATTACCATGTCATAAACTCATGCTGTAATCAAATGGAAAATCAATATTGGGAATTCTATAAATTAGAAAATTTCATTGATCAACCCTTGATTAATTACCCCACACACGATGAGACGTACAATCAATGGGATAATGAATGCTTAAATGATCAATTTCCTACCATCTCAAGGATGATTGAGGATTCCAATCGTTTTGAATTCCATAATGTTCAACCTCCCATTCTATCTGTTACTCAATCATTTCTTGAACAATTGTGTAATAAAAATTGAGATACTGAATTTTTAGGTTTCATCTTTGAGGTTTGAAATACAAAACATTAAAACATGTGAAGAACCCACTTTAGAGTATGGGAAATCAGAGTTAGATAATGATGTTAATTGGTCAGGTAATTTTGAATGTCACGATGAAGAGTGTTTAAATCAGGATGAAATTGATTTTTTGAATTCAAAATATAATAACATGACATCATGGATTGAGTTTCCTGAACATGGCTCCATTGGTGAATTTTTAGGACCACCGATCACTGAACAATTGGGAGAAATCCCAAACATTGAGCCCATACTTACTACTACAATTAAAATGGACACTTTTGGGGATAAAACATATATTTATAAGGAACCAATTCATTCTAAATTTTTTGGAGAAGAAAAAGATTTTCATTCAAATTTCCAATCTTCTTTAAGAAATTTCAATCAACATGAACTCAAAATCATTGTCCTTCCTTCCCCACTCAAGTATCCCGTTATTTGTGATAGGCAAGATCATGGGGTTTTCATTCATTAATCTCATGAAACCCAAAAAGGGGGGGGTTGATCTTTGATTTATTAGGAAAGACTACAGAAGAAAAAGGTCAACCATTTCTGATAATCCTTACATTATCCCATTCATTTTAAAAAATAGGATTATTCATGAATCAAATTCAAAACATTATTACCAATCACAAGGTAGAATCATTCTCAATAATGTTGAAGTGGATAAATATGAGGTCCTTAAAATGTTGAAAGTTGGTATTGGGTAAGTTAGGGGTCCTTGTCGAGCTAGCGATGTTAAACAAAAGCGTTTCACAGGAGCCAACCCATGGTTTTCATGTTTTATTTTATTTAATTGGTACATCAAGCTATTGACATGTTCTTATTTTATGATTAAGGATGGGTATGAAAGTGGCGCACCGTATTCATCCATGTCACGCGGTGTGATCCCTGAGTAATATCTTACCTAGAAAATTTAAAGAATACAATGTATCATCAGTTTATTTTATTTTATTCTAAGTTTTTGTAGGTATTTAAAAAACAGATTGTTGACAAGTTCTTATTTTATGAGTAAAGATGGGTATGAAAGGGGAGTATTGTATTCATCCGTGTCACGCGGTGTGATCCCTGAGTAATAACTTATCCAAAAAAATTAATGAAGACAATGTATCATCGGTTTGATTTTTTAAAATTTAATAATAAAATATAAAAAACAAAAAAAAAACATAAAAATTTTGATACTTGGTATTAAATAAATTGTTGTGTTGTCTGCTTTGTTTGCTTTGTTCTTCTTTGTATGGTTTAGGAACTATTTTGGGTGATACATGTTCAATCAATGAGGTACCTACATCTCCCAAGAGATCAAAGGAGTAATCTGGAGCATCATGAACTTCAAATTAAAAAACCAGGTGAATTTGTTCCTTTTTTATCATTTTCAATTTCCTCTTTGATCTCCTATCCTACCCCCTTCTAACTTTTCATTTCTTTAAACACGGATGAAAGTTTTATTCTATGTTGGCGGGAGATGAAATAAATTTTTTTTTCTTGTGTGAAAAAAAAATGTGTGGGAGGAAAAATTTCATTAACCTTGAACATGATAACACACATTGAAAACTCTGAAAATGGATATCAAAGAATTTTTCATGCCTTGATTCTGATTTTAATGCAAGTTTAGGTTCATGTGCATAGATTTTGGAAAGTGCGGATGTTCGATGTGATTTTTCACCGTCATATTTTGATCCATTTAATAAAAAAACACAATGCATGTCCTCTAGATTGTGGGGTTATAGTTTGAGTTCATGGAAACCCATAATAAATAGAATAGGATTGGTGATCATGTTAGTTTTAATATGTGTATTCAAAAAAAATTCAAAAACAAAACAATTTTCGCGTAGAGCAATGAAATGACCTAATGTGTGGCTTGCGGCACTTGGGGATCACGACTCCATAGTTTTTTTTGTCCTGTAGATGGGAATTTTATCTCTATTTATGGTAATTTGAATTTGTTTTTGATTGAGTTAACTCGATATGATGCCCAAGTATGTGATATTCACTTGGTTCCCTAAGTTCTTTGAGCCTGGGAGTCATTGGCAAAGTCTTGCTACATGGGTTAACTCAATTGAGTTCAATTTCAATTACCATGACAAAATTTCAAAAAACAAAACAAAACAAAAAAAACAAAAAAAATTGAATACTCATCTTAATATTAAAATCTCATTCCTCCTAGTGCTTCCATCTTTTCTACCTTTGAATGAAAATGAACCCCCATGTTCATTGTGATGCACAACACTCTGTCATGCTCAATAGAAATTGGATGAATTATGGAGATGAATATGAACAAAGGAGGGGGCTTGGGATTGGATTATACCTCTAGAAAAAGATTATTTTAAATTATTTTTATGGGTTTCAAAATTGTTTTGGTATGAGGTATTTGGGTGAGTAATGTGTATTAAAATGGTTTTGGAAAAGGGAATTCGAATTTCATATTTTTGTGATATATTTTGCTCGGGACTAGCAAAACTCAAGTTGATGGTTGTGATTAGCCACTAGAATAGGGTAATATTAAATGTTTTTAATATAATATTATTGTGATTTATTAATTATAAAAAACATTTTTAATGAATTTTACTCTTTGAAGTTTATTTCACAGTGTGATTGTAATTCCTTCTTAAAATTCACTATTACATGGTACATGATTGAACATATCATAAAACACAAAATGGTATTGATTTTATTTTCATATTTTATTTTCCGGTTTCCCATGATCTAAGGAACAATTCATGCTTTTGGAGCACTTGAAGATTCAAATTGGAAGACCACCAAAATGGGTCTTCAAACAACAAACATTATGGGCGAAGTGAGCTGGACAGCAGCCCAATAAACGTACTTTAACGGCCATGATTCAAGCCCAAAGAGTCGAAAACTTTAACTAGAGATAGAATAAATCATGGGGAACATTTCATTCAATAGTGGGAAGATCTAATCCTATAATTTTAAGAGAGTTCCATGTGGCCCAAGTAGAAGATGCAATTTTGGGCCAGATTCTATGGCCCAGAAAAACATCACACCATTTAAATCATATCTTGAACACCACAGAGTATTTTGGGCTGAAATTTAAAGGATATTATGGGAAATCCTGGGAATCATATAAATATTATATGGACCACTCCAATTAGGCCTTCTAGAAGGTTATTTCGGTGCTTTTGTTCGGTGGATGCATGTTGGCTGCCACTTCGAGGCAAGAATTGGAAAGTCACATCTCCATTAATTTTCCACCCACCTTTCCCCAAAAAAAATAATTAAAGGCACATGGGATGATGGGGAATCGACCAAAGGCTTCCTTATTTCCTATTTAAGTCATTTTTGGTGGAGTATTTATGGATATTTGATGCTTTATTTCATTTTAATGTTTTGTTGTCCATTTGATGTTGTAATCGTTTTTCATTCTCATGTAATTTCATTGAATCATATTAGTTATTAATAAAAGTTCTTCATTTTCTCTTTTTATATTCTTATTATTATCACTTTAATACCGTTTCTTCATGGTGTGAATTTAATCACACCAAATCTTGTGAAATTTATCACACAATGGTGGAGTGATCATTTCTGTTGTTGTTTTTGCTTCTTCAATACCGCCCCTATGAGTCTACTTTCTGCTTACTTTGAGATCATAGAATCAATGGAGGGATAAACCCTTATGGTTTTTTCCTAGGGAGTTGAATTGTGTATATTGGATGTTATTTTATGATCTTAATTTCTATAATCCTTTCATTATTTTAATATTTCTATTTGATGATTTATTTTCTTCTTCGTCTTCACCAACTTTAACAATGACACATTTTGAGTACTAGTACGATCCAATTCCTTGTAGTGATCATTAAATTGATCCTATAAGTGATTTGGTGATTAGACATGGAATTGTGGAGGGATTAAATTGGTGAATTATTTTGAGAAATTATAACATTTTTTGGATGCGTCTTGAATGAGTAAAACGAATGTTATAAGAAAATAAATACATCCAATCGAACCCTAGTAACAACTTAGGATAAACTCATCTCCATTAATTATTTTATACTAAGTAATTGTATGTGTTTTTAATTTTTTTTCTTTAAATTAAATCACTTGTCATTCAAATCAATTCAATCTGATTAGTTGGTCACTTCATAGCCAAATCCTTCCAAAATCAGAGTGTGTCTAGGTTTCTTCTTCGGTCCCTGTGGATTCGACTCCTACCTATACTACACCAACCACATACCTGTAGGGTAAATTTTAGTGCAACCATGGTGTTATTATATTGTAATTTTTTTGACATAATTTATTGCAGAAAAAGATTAAGTAAAAAATGAAAGATCTTAATGAAGAAAACTACCTTGCTTAGAAAACCCACCTCTAGATCTCTTATTAAGAACTCTAAGGTTGGAATTTTGGAAAGAAAAAAAGATCTATAATGTGGATAATGATATTATAAAGATATTTTTTATGGGTTTTTTCAATGTAAATGTATAGAGATGTGTGAATAATCACAGATAGGGGTGGACTTTTATAATTGAGGAAGAGTTTCATTTTTAAAAATACCCAAAAATATTTAGTAATGGGAAGTAACTCTAACCCAATAGTCCTAACAATTTGATAAATAAGGTATTCGAGTGAATTTAATCTTAAACCACATTCCCACTATAAAAAACAAACATGTTTAAAATATTTTATTCCATTTTACACCAAGTTTACTATCTTTTTCCATTTTAGTTTTAACCATGGTAATTAGTTTTATTATTTACCTAGGTAATTTATACGTTAAGACTAAAAATAAATGATCCTTATTATATAATATATCCCCAATGGTTATAATATGAAATATAATTTTTCAAATAAAATCCTATATGTTTTGAAAATTAATTTTAATACTTTCATGTGTAACGCTCAAAATCCTATTTTAACATTAATCATTGTAAATAAATTTTTCCGTATTTACAAATCTTTATGAAAAAAAATTAATTTGAATTTATGTTATAATATTAATACTTTCAATTATTAATATGGAATCCTTTTTTAAAATTCAATTCATAGAATTGGTAGATATTAATTTAAAATAAAACCTGCAAAGGAAAAAAATTTCTATCCAAAGAATAATTTTCTAAAATGCAAAAAGTTTTTATAAAAAAGTTAATGTTAAATTTATTATCATGAGGTAAATTTTATTATTAACAATATAAATGATCTAATTTTACTTTTTAAAAAATTAAAACAAAATGTAACTTTTTAAATGTTTTAAATGAAAAATGTTATCTTCAATAAAAATTAGTATTTTTTACTATTCATAAAGAAAATGATATTTTTAGAAAATTTTTGAAAAATCACTTTGATAATTTTTATATTTTAATTTAAAACATAATTTTTTTAGAAACACTTTTTATAAAATTGGTAAAACATAATTTTAAAAAAAAATGCGCAAAATTCGATTAAATGGTTTTATAGAAAAATATAGTTCTTAAGAAAAAACTAGATTTATTCTAATCTCATGAATAAAAATATTAGATGAATAATAATTAATATAAATGAATTCACAATATAAATATTCTAATAAAATAATTCACCAATACTGACTAATTTATTTTATTAATATATAAACCCATTGTGCGCATAAAAATATGTCTTTTACTTTAAAATGATTTTTATTTTAATTTATAATTGATTTATAACTAGTGAATTTATTTTATATGAGTGTAAAACATATAATATTAATTAGTTTATTAATTTCTATTCATACCCACCAATTTAATGGTATAATACATTATGGTTCATTTAGTCTCAAGGTTGCATGTACCACAATATATCAAAGAGATTAATTCTATCTAAAAGAAATATATTGTAAAAATATTGAGGTCTAACAGAAAGAGTAAATAATTTCATAGATACTTCCTAGTAAAATCCAATTTTCATCTTAAAAGGAATTTTCATCTTTTGTAACCCTCTCAGATGCCTAAAATAACCTTGAGTAAACTATTAAACAATAATAAATCATGTTGAACACCTTGATTACCCAAATGGGAAAAATATATAATGATATTGATGGAATAATGAATCAAATGAGTGGAGGGATTCCCTTAAAAATAGAATTAAACTCCAAAATGAAAGAGGTTGTTAGCACCATGAAACTTCTATGTAGTAATGTTTTTGAGAACTCTTGGTCTATGAGTTATGATCCTAAACCTATTGAGTAAATTTTTATAACTTTCCCGCTTGATTTATATCCTAATGAAGATTGCCCAACCTAGGTTTTTGAAGGTTCTTGCATGTATCTAAAGCAAGTCAGTTTAATTCCTGACATTGTTTTTTCATTAGTTTTAGTGGATAATATTTGAAAAAAATGACAACGAAAGCACAATATATTATAAGAAAATATCTCTTACATTTAATTTATAATTAATTTAAAATAAGAATTAAAAAAACCAGAAATTTCCTTTTTATCAATCTAGTTTTTTCTCTTATATTTTCATCATTTAGATTGAGAACCCAAACTATAATTCATATAGTTGTATCCCCATGTGATATATGAATCTTTAAATATCACTCTTGGTATTCATGGTGATAACATGAAGGAACTATGTACCGTGTTTCATTATCAAATGATCATAATAAGAAATATATATTGTTCTCTCTTGATTCTAAGAGTGAGTGAGGAGGATTTATCTATCGAATTTGAAAAAATTCTATACTCTAGTTATTGAGAACACAAGATCTTATGTCTAGAAATGACAAAAAATGTAATATATAGTTATAGTTAAATATTTTCAAATTTCCCTAAATCCATTCATTATATAATCATTTGAATGTATTTCCCAATTATAATAACAATAATATTAAAAATATTATATCACTTAACATGTGAATATTTAAATATCAATTGTTAACTAAATAAATCAATATTTATTTAAACAATATTATATAAAATATACATCATTTTCATTAATCTCTTAAACTCGTTATATCAATACTCCTGGGTATTTATAGAAACGTGAATAATAAAACATTTATTCAAATAAATTTAAATTTTTAAATAAATAAATAAAAAATATATTCAGAAAACTCATGAATACCTATTTATCTTAATATTGTAATAATAAAATAAATATTCATATTAATCTCTTCCCTAAATTGGTGAAGAAATAAATATTTATTTATTAAGTTTTGAATAATAAACAAGAGATAAAATTCCACTCATATATATATATATATATATATATTATAAACATGAAAATCTAGGGATTGAATTTATGTGATTGATGATACTTGAATAATTATTATTACATAATTTGAAAAAAATGTTTATTTTTAATGTTAAATTCAAAATAGAATTTAATTGAGATTATGGATACTCATATTATGTGACCTATTAGGACTCTTTCACAGTATCATTAGTTGAACTTACCAAATTTCCAAGATCATTTTCAAGAATCAAGTCAAAAAAACCATAGGGAAATAATTTAATATTTCAATGACAATAACCTTTCAATAAATTCTTACTATGTAATATAATCCCTTTATCCTCATATCCCATAAAATAGGTTGCATACATGAATAATAAACATATATTAGTGACTAATCATTATTCGAATCATTTTAATAAAATCATAGATGAACTACCATGGCAATTAATTTAATAAGATAGTTCTATTCCAATCCAAGTCCAGAAATTTATTCTTCTATTGAGTTAGAAGGTAAATATCCTTTCATGACTTATTCAATTAATGTCATATCACTTATGATGCATCCACCATATATTACCTCATTATGAGCATATGTCATCTTGGTTTTCATTCATATATCAGATTATGTTATTCATGATATAAATTCATGATAATATCTAGTTTAAGGAAAAATATACAGGTTCATAGATATGAGAATCCAATGACACATATAACATGTGGAAATCATATTTGAGTGTATGTACTCATAACCTCCCTCATTATAGATTAACAAGAGTGAACTTCATGATAATAAGTCGTAATGTATTATGATACTCCAATACCTGATAATTATACATCATCAGTCACCTGTCAAATAGAAGTTATCAAAACCATAGGAAATATGTTTAAGAATATTTTTATATCTTTTATTGGTTCTCATTATATAAGGGTACTATTATAACCTTTTCATGTGATGAATTCTCTAAAAACATAACCACGTTAATTTTATATATAATAAAATTCATCATGTGATAATATATCTATTAATATTTTGGTAATATATTATACAAAGACAGCTGATTCTAGGAAATAAACTCCAATAGTATTTTACCTACACTAGAAAAAACAACAAACAAATTCTGTTATAACATATATCAGTTGATATTCATGATTCAATAGATACAATTATTTAATTAATGTGGCCACAACATTTTTTTCTACGACTACTCGTCTTACTAGGACCTCACCTCTTTAATAAAAGTCCCTCAAAATGTGATAATTTTAAAATAAATTATTTATATTTTTATGTGATCATATATCCTTCTCTAGAAACACTACTGGAGTATTATAAAATTATAGAGTGAAAAAAAATTAATATTATATACAACATCAAGATCCTAGGTAAATTAGTGTGTCCAAATAGAATCATTATCTGCATCAGAAGCTACTATATGCTCAAACTCTATTATAGGATTAGAGACTGGTGAATTCTTCAAACTCTTCCAACTCACATATCTTCTATTTAGGGAAAAATATCTCAAGTACAATATCTAATCATCATGATATATCTATAAACTAACATATGTGAATCCCCCCATAGCTAGTTCATCAACATCTTAATGGATTAGGAACATATCCTTTTCACATCTTATATACATAAGGATAATTTTTACAACAAAAAATATGGATCTCCTATGTATACATGATATCTTCCAAATATGATAAATGCATAGATAAAATTAAACATTTTAAATATCATAGAATACATGATAAATATTATTATAGAATAATAAGGGATACTTCTCATTATTTCTCTCTCTCTTCTATTGTTTCTAAGGAAACATTTTCATGGAGATATATATACCATGTGACATTAGAAATAATCCACTCTTGGATTATTCCATATTTCATCTCTTCAATACCTTATCAATATATATACCATGACTAAGTCCAAGTATCCTAAATGATCTATCATAATATATCTTTATACCTGTAATGTAGGTTCCTTCACCTAATTCTTTCATAGAGAACCAATTTTTTAACCTTTATTAACTTACAATATGAATTATATCTCATTTCCCTCAGTAATATTTCATCAATATATACTAGAAGTAAAACTACTTCAACCCCATTAAACCTCTTATAAACTCTATGATCTTATTAATTCTTTATAAAACTATATTATGTTATCAATTTATCAAAATTAATTCCTTTTATATAGATTCTTTCTTCAAACCATAAATACATATAAATAGCTTTCATACTTTATGATGATGTTTATTTCTAGTCATATAGTGGGGTGCTCTGGGGTCTATCATCATCCAGGGATACGAGAGTTGTTTTGGTATTGGGATTAGACACATAAAATGGTATTCCAATATATCCTCATCAAAGAAATCGAAATCCATGTAGTTTGGTGACACTTAATAGGGAACATCATACCACTTAAGGTCATGTGATAAGGACCAAATTAGGTAGTTTAGCACCAAACAGAAAGGACATCTAGTAAGATGGTTCCTAGTCAATGTTTGTTATGGGACTTATGCTGAAGTGGCCTAGGGAACCTAGAATATATAATTATTCCTTGTTTTAATTATACCATACTAAGAATATGGACCATAGAGGGTAGGGTTGATTTGGTATGTTGGGTTTGCACCTCAATGAGGCTTCGTACGTATCCCATTTGGATGGGAATCATGGCCCACATAGTTTGATACTAAGGACCTACACCTATGGAGAACCTTGTTTTTTTATCACAAGGGTGTATATCCCTATTAGAGGATTAAGTGGGGACCTATTCCTAAGTAGGATTCCATTTTAAGTTTGGTACCATGAGGAGTTACTTAACCCATGGTGAATTGGGGGTTTGGTTGGGGCTTACTCTTGAGGAGGATACCAATGGATGGGTATGGGGATGTGATTAGGGATTACTCATGAAAATGATTCCCATAGGTATCAACGTTATGATTGGGTATTACACATTAATGAGATTCAAATATGTGAGATTCTAGGTCTTACACCATGTAGGAGGCCAAAAAGTTTTGAGGGATCATGTGGATGTCATGACCACCACCAATCACTAATCCATTGTGATTCACGACTGGTGTGAGAAAAAATAGGGAACGGTATATCTATGAATCCACATGGTATGCATTTTCCTGAGGTTTGATACATGGTATTGGGGACCCAAACCTACAGATTTACTCTTAAGGAAGATGAGAGGAAGATATAAAGGAATATTCTATACCAAAATATACATATGACTATGTGAATATCATGATCATAGCTATCCCCTAGTCTCACAAGTCATGATGAGTCCTTAAAGAACATGGTAAACAAGATGAAGTGGATGATTTAGCAAACCACACACTTCTCCTCCTCCACTGTGAAGTTTCCAGTCAGGATCCAAGTATCACTGAGAGGGGGAGGGGGTGAATCAGTGATATCTTTTTCTTTTTAAGTTTCCCCTTTTTGAAACAACCTTCGCCTCCTGTTAAGGATTTTATTCCCTGCTGAACACACACAACCACAGGAACACAAGATTTACAAGGTTCACTACTCAACAAGAGTAGCTACGTCCTTGGTATGGTATGGAAACAATCCAGTACCACACAATCCACTAGAAAACAATCCTTTAGTGTGTAATACAACGAGTAGGATATACCCTTACACTTGTGCAGCACTTTGAAAACAATCCAATAGTGCGTGTGCTCCCTCTTAGCACAAATAGGGTAACACAATGTTTCAGTGCTTCTTTACAATTGAACAGATGTATTCTCTGAAGTAAAAATCTTCACTTTCTTACCCAGAAGCCATTAAGAACTCTCTTATGCACTACTGAATAGGTGAGAAGACCCCAAATATTTCGTGTAGCATTTAGGGCGCCTTGCGCGCAATTCAAATGGCTTGCACGTAAAAACCCCTTTTGGCACGCAAAACGTTTTTGTGCAACTTTCCTTTTGCGCGCAACTTTTTCTCTTTTCGCGCAACTTCCCAATTTTTCGCGCAGCTATCCTCTTTTCATGAAAACTTCTTTCTTTTCGCGCAACTCACTTAGCGTATAATTTATGCACACCAGAGCTCGAGATTTATTCTAAGTGTCGAGAATTAACAAATGAGAAGGGTTAGCCTCATATTTATAGGCATTTTTCACCCCACGCAAAAAACATTAATCCGCAAGTAAAACCTCCTCTATGTGCGTAAAAACTCTTTTATGCAACTTCATATTTCGCACCATGCTTCAATATTTCACGCACCTCATGCCTTTCCATTTTTCATCCTTCTAAGCATGAAGCACAAATTGTGCGCAAAATTCCACACCACATTCCATATTGCGCGCAAATTCATCCTTTCACGCGACATCGTATTTCGCGCAATGATCCAATTTTTCGTGCAACCCGCTACTATTTCACGCAACCCGCATATATTGCGCACACCACTTTATTTTTTCGCGCAACATGCCTAAATTTCCATGCACTCCATGCCTTTGTCATTTTTCAATGTTCTGATCTTGAATCATGCCTTGCACGCAAAAATATAAACCATATTCAGTATTTGATGCTTTATCCATTGCCAAAAACACATCTTCATCCCCCAATTTTTAGGCCCTAACATTTGGAAGACACTGGAAAACAGCGCCACCTTAAACTGTGCTTTTCTGCCGTCCCTAGATTGTCCATTGCTTTGTCATTTTCTCTCTTCACTGCTTCCCATAACCATTCTTCTGCTCTTATCATGAATCCCACTATCGTGATATTTATCCTTTGATAGATCAGCTTTAGCATCGTCAGAGTTGCAATGGGAACTGAAACTTCCCTATCTCCCAGCAGCATCATTCCTTCCAATCAAAACTTTATATGACTGGCATCATCATTTCTCCCCCTTTCCTTCATAAGGCTTGCATCACAAGTTCTCCTAAATCATGATATGTGTGAAATACATACCAGTAATGCATCGTCTGATTTGTGATCCTTCTACAAAGTGAATTGATTTATCTTCTTTGAAAACAAAATACAACACTCTGTAAAGGGTAACTCTTCAAACTTTTTCTCCATTCAACTTGGTCCCAACACACTGATGGAAGAAGACAAGGTGACAGGAGAATAAAAAATGAGATTTGATGCACTTGTTCCCTCTCCCATTACGTATCTACGATTGTCATATATGACTACCCATATAGACACAGCCCTCTGGGAATAATGAGGAAAAAGATTACATCCTCCTACAAGAAAGGGTAGTTGATTACACAGGGGGATTCCATAAAATTGGTTCCATAATGGGAGAGGAGGATGTCATTCCATGTTAAAAAGAATTACAAGCATGATCCTTACCCACCTCGCCTAGTACCAGAGGCTCTAGGTTTTAGAGAAAATAAGGGACAAACATAGTCCCATCACTCATCTCGGAAACCATGATTTACCTAACACTTCCCCAAGTTTGGGGTCATCATGACAATGGTAATGCAAATCCACATGCACCATGAGGACCCTAACTATCAGTTAGGACAAGTTCCATAATTCTCTGGCCATAGGAATAAAAATTCTAATGGGAGACATGTCGGTGATCCCCTCTTCATGGTATTGCAAGTCCATAGGATTTAGTTGAGGATTCAAATTATTCCCCATTATTTGAGGGATCCAAAGTAATAAGATCCTTGATATTTGTGTCTTGGAAATAGACTCAAAGTGGGACTCATGCAGGTCCTGGATTACAGAGAAAATGTGCTTCATGTAGGGTATGCGAGGAACTTGAAGTGCTTCGAGCAAGGGGTATACGAATTCATGAGCTATGTATTCCATGTAAAATGGACAACTTGGGTAAAAAGACTTGGTAAATGGTTTCTCCTAGACACCACAAGTCTCTTAAAGTGACCCCAGATGAGTCTGTTATAGGTCCCTTGTGAGGGAAGGTGCCTCGCATAGGTGGTTGTATACTAGGGAAAAAGGGGTCCTCATGTAGGTTTCTTGTCTTTTGGACCCTAAAGGGACTTCTATCTCACTTATCCCATTTAATTATATCTTCTCTTAGGTTTCTATGTGCTACCTAATAAATTTTTGGAGATTTGGGTGAAGGGGTTGTGCAACCAGAGCTTAGGGATTTTTATTATTTTCTAGTTGTGCAAATGAGGATCCCTAAGGTTCTACTTATAGGAAAATAGGGGACCCTTTTCAAAGAAGATTGTTTGCATTGGTCCTGGGTACAGTATTCCTACACATGGGTGGCTTGACCTTTGGTACCACACAAGGGGGACTGTGCGAGCCTTCAAATGCATAGGGGTGAGTGTGTGCATGTTATATTGGGAAATTTCATTTGATATCATTAGGTATCTATATCACTTTAACATGATTAAGGTTATATTCATAATATTTTCATTTTCCTTGACAAAATAGAGTTCTAAAAAAAGACCCCCCCCCCCCCTCAGGATTGGATCTGATCAGAAGAAGAGGGTATAATCCTTAAGTATAACAGGGAAACAATTATAAAGGTGGGGGATGGACAACCGTGTAGGGAATTTGTGTGGATATGAACTATAGGTTTAGGGATTACATAAATGGAACAGTTTCCCAGTGTTTGTATAGTGTACAGGTTAGTGGCATCTAAAAATAATGTTGGCCCCTTTTTCATCTTCCTCACTTTTTGGGTTGCTGATCTTTTTTCTATCATTGTTGTGGTCATCCGCCCAGCTATGCCAAGTTAAACATTTCACAAAGGTCTCTTGAGAAATTCACAATGGTACAACCACTTGGGTAATGAATCTGTGTTGATTCATCTAGACGAGGAGTCTAAACAAGTCAACTTTATGAGTTATTTACATGATAGGATATTTTGAGGAGGATTCACATAGGACCTTGTCGAAGGGCCTATGTGAGTATTTTACTTTTCCAAAATTCAAAATTCATCCAAGTCAAAATATTAAATTTTTCGAACTTAATATTTTCTCTTAATAGAAGAATTTGGTTCTTTCTTATAGGGTTTCAATCGCCACATGGATGGCTTCTAGTGAATAAGTTACTGCACATTCTTCTGAGAGGATCAAATCTATTGGGTCATATTACTACTATATAGTCGAACCTACTCTTCAAGATCTATAGGAGAATTTTTAACCATACCAATAACATTACCCATGAAGTGATTACATCCCCCCTTATGGTTATGGAATTCTTATTGATGTGTTCATCCATGGGGTTAATACTTACTTCCAGAATTCTAGGATCATGCAGCACATCAAGTTCCCTTTTACCAACATTTCCTCCTAGGGAGCTTTCATTTAGGATAGAATGATTCCTATTGAATGTATCATGCACCATAGTAGTTGAACCTCAGATCTGAATCCACATATCCAATAATTTAAGCCTCATTTTTATGACTCAACCTTTTATACTTCACAAACAGATCAAATTCAAGGCTGGTAGGGATACTAGGATTTTCGTTCTATCGGGGGAGTTAGGCCCAAGTAGATATAACCATACAGGATGTTCTATAATTATTCATAATTCAAAAAGTAGCTACAAGAAGTTTATATCTATGACTATTTTTATGTAAGACAATATTATTTTTATAAGAACTCTGTGATCATTCTCGAACTCCTATGCTGATGGAGTCCATAGAGAAATTATTTTCATTTGATGCAGGGCAATGTTGGTGTTATCCTATGGGATGTCTAAAGAATTAATGGATTTACCATTCTAGGGGAGATGTGTGATGAGTTCATCCCACTGGATATATTGTGGGATGATACTAAAAGGATGCTACCCTAAGCCCATATGCTTTTTAAGGTGATGATGAAATTTAATAACAAGTATCATTTCCCCAAGAGTGATATCCATCCTGGAACATGGATGAGTTCTTTTCTAGAACTAATAAAAGACGTCTCACTTCTGGGTGCCCTACATGATGCACCACCACAGAGAATTAGGGTTCTCCTGGTACATTTTGGCCCACACCAAAGAAGGTATAATTTACCCATTACGGTTATAAGAACAATCCCAAATTTTATGTGAAGACTCACATGTTTGGATTCCTTGTTATGTTGATATACATTTATCTTAATCCATTCTATGATTCTAATAGCGTTGTTAGTCCAGACACTTTTTTCATTATATCCAAATTAGCCGAGGGGAAGCACATAGGATTGGATGCCTCTATCCTGAAAATAATTAACCATTTTTTATTTCATACGTACAATGGGAAGGCCCCATTTTGAATTTTAGGTATATATCAAGTGTTGTGGGAGTGGATTATAGAGCATTTCAATTCATATATAGTTTTGTGCCCTGTTAAAATCCTCAGTAGTCGATGTCACCCATTTTGTCAAGCGGTTTATGGAATTCAACCTCTAAACCCGATGTATGAAGAAGTGATGACGATGACGAATGTGCCGGGAGAATTCAAATTCTTTCTATATGGTAACCCAATGATAGTGACATTTATCGATGAAGATAAGGAAAATAATTATGATCTCGAGTTGTACATGATGAAATTTAGATACAATGTACTGGTGGATCGCATTGACAGTGAGACCATCTATGAATATTGTGCTCCATATTGGTTTTATCACCAATTAAAGTTCCTAAAATAGTCATGTATATTCCCTCCTACACATTTTAGGCTTGATAAACATCAATTGGTAGCTGAATAGATCTTCATCCTAATGGAAATGGAGGTATAGAAAATTTCAATAACGTTACCTCTATCAGATGTATAAGTTGGGCTAAGGGTTGGGTTGTCTAAGCTATAGATATCTCCATAATCATAGGTTCTTTGATGAAACACATTTACTAGTTCATTAATAAAACAACTTATAGTCATGTAATTCATGGTAGAAAGGATTAGGGTGAAAATGATATTGCTGAAGCTCTGGAGCCTTCAAAGTTATCTTAGGAAAATGCCAGTAAGCATGCTAGGATTGATAAGACCATGCCTCTTACACCAAGACGGTCCATACCCATTCTTCCATTAGCGAAAACAGGACTAAACCTGCTTCCAAGAATAAAGGATTAGGGTCTCCCTCACATCCAGCCACACCAGAGCCAAATTATGTGCGACCCTTAGTGATCTGAGTTTGGGAGAGCATAACTTGCAATGTCAGAGAAGAACACTACTATAAAACTAGGTTTATCCATCATTAGAACTTTAACAGCACTATCTAAAAAAACTTTTAATTACCCCTTAGTCAGCACTATAAAAATTTTGTTAAATGGGACCCTTTATTAGTGCCGGTAAAAATGCATTAATAAAGTCCCCCCTTTAACAATTCTAGTAAAAAAATCCTTGAAAAATGGGTCCCTTGATCAGTGGTATTGAAAAAGTGCTGATAAATGGAGTCTTTATCAGTGCTGTAAAAAGTGTTATTAAAGGGGATGTCTTTATCAGTACCTTTTTAGATGCACTGATGACCCCCCTATTAGTGATTTTTATTAGAAAAAATAGAGGGTATAATTCCTAAAAATAATTAAAAATAATATACTAATATATATATATATATCATATATATTTTTTCAATATTTTTTACATAAGGATAAAGAAGCATTTACACTTAATATATATGATATTTATAAAAATTATCTAATCAACTAATTAAAAAAATTAATTAAAAATTTTCTAATTATTATAAACAAATAGTTATTTAATAACTATTCAAAGATAAAAAATATAAAAAAATAAAAGATCTAAATTAAGTAGAAAACATAACTCTAACATCAATCGGCCATAACTTTTGATCCGAGAGTCTGTTACAGCTCTACCACATATCAAATTGAATCATGTGATGATCTCTATTTCATTTTTAACTAAGGACTCAATCACTATTTTTCCAAGGTCATAAGAGGCCCAGAAGGCCCCCACAAATGAGTTTTTATTTGGAGTTCCCCAATTTTTTAATATTAGATAAAATTTCAGCCTAATTTAAGGGGGACTTTTCCCTATTTTTTTGGGAACTGACTTTTTTCCCAAGTCTTGTACTGATATTGATATTATGGTTTTCAAATTTTATCATTTTTTAGAATTTAGTTTTATTTATAATTAAATATATGAATATTTTCCTCTTTCAAAATAAAATAAATATCTTGAATAAAGACATATATCGACATATTTATTTATAAATGTATAAATATATAATATAAATAAATATTTTTAATTTTATTTAAAGTATATAATTATCCATTTTATTTACCTTATAAAAATTCATTCACATGTATATATACTTATATTTGTGTACTAGTAAATGGATATATATTTATATAGTGTTATAGTATATTTAAATGAATATAATATATAATATATTTAAATAAATATAAGTATATATATATCGAACACACAGATATATTTTATCAATGTATCTAAAAATATTTAAATAATTATATGACTAAAAATATATTTGTCTATATATATAACTAAATAGAAATATCATTAATAATACAAAAAAACAACATGGTTTAGTGGAAAAGGCATTCCATCTTTAAAAGAGTGGTGCAGTGTTCTAATCTAGGCGAGTGCAAGAGGTTGGAAATTTGTAAAGTGTTGATAAAGGGGTGGTGGGGTAAAAAGCACTAAAAAGGGAGTAGTGGAGTTTTGTTAAATGGGTCATGGAAGCACTGATAAAGTGGTCTATCTCCTAAATTTCCAAAAAAATGTAATTTTTCCAAATTTAAAAGAACTAAAAAAACACTATCAAAAGGTTATTTTAACAGTGCTAAAAAGAACCAATAAAAGGGTGCTTTATCAGTGATTTTCTAGAGCTGATAAAATCCATTGGATTTTAACTGTGCTCTGGTAGTTTGCATTTTTATCACTAATAAAGGCATATTATAGCATAGTTAAAGGTCCCTTTTATAGTAGTGGTGTGGTAGTTTTTCTAGTTTTTATTTCAAATCCCAGATCTTGGAGATATTATAGCACCATTTGATCTCAACCCCGACATTGATTTGGCTTTGGTGACATGGTATATTCAGGACCTAGATGCTTCAATAAATGAAATTGGTGATCAGGTCTCAATCAATAAGTCAGTATCTGACATGCTAGACTAAGTAATGCTTGATGGGGTAGTTGTTCGTCCCGACGATGAATGGAATGACCACCTTGACACTATTGATGTATTTATCATTTCTCCCATTCCCTTTTATTCAATTTAACTCACTAATATTAGTCTTGAGGGGACTTATATTGAAACTTATAAGATAAGAATAGTAAAAAGGAGCAGTAATAAATGTTTCTGGGTCGTCGCGGTATGGGCTCGTGGGCACCCCCATTGGGGCACTGAATGATGCCCTTGGGTCCCTAGAATTATCCCTAGACCAGAGGACCTGGATGGAGGATATAGTAATGGGAACCCCTCAACCATCACCTCATGTATCTATTATCAAGATGGCTGAGTTTTACACTTCTCTATCTCTATATAGAAATAAAACAAGGGCATTGATGTTGGCCTAATACAAGTGAAATAGTAAGTCTTAGTGTTTTCATTCGATATCATTAATTTCTTGACAAACACCAATTATTATGCTTTACTGTTACATAATCCAAGTCATTTTCCTCCCCCAAGGATTCTGGAACTGATCTTTCAAGTATTGAGTATGATTCCCTGGGGGAGGTGCGGACCCATTGTAAAGACCCAGAATTTCCATGTAATTTGTTTAAATATATGGTAATTTTACGAGTCTGCAAAAAATTTATGGTTCATGATTCTGAGGCCCGATGTGCCCAGAATGAATTTCCGAACTTTTCTTCTGGTATGTTCAGTAAACGTACGAGCGGGTTTTTATAACATCTGAACTGATCCTAGGAATTGAATTCTGAGGGCACCGTTGGACTCACAACACTAGTATTCAATTAAATAGACTTTCACCTCGATGACAGTTGGTCGAGGGTGAAAGTTAGTTTTTGGGTTTTTTCATGAAAAAAATTAAATAAAAATAAAATTGTGTAGACATTTCATTTTTATTTGAAACACCCATGTGAATATTATGGAGGTGGGTACCATAAGAGTTTTATCCTAAAAAATTGAATGCTCGGTGGTGGGGACCACCCGAGCTAGTAAAACCCCAAATTCAATGTTTGGTGGTGGGGACCACTCAAGTCCCTCGTAATGGGGGGAGGAAACCTCTCAACTCCCTCATTAATGTGAAGGATCCTATTAACATCCTCCACATTAATTGTGCCAACACATAATACATTATTATTCCAACTTATGTAATTAATTAACCCAATTTGAAATTGTGCCAACAATTATATTTTGGGAAACACTTTTTATTTTGCTGGGCTATTCTTTTGAGGGAATTCGTTGGCTAAGGGGAGAGCTCTTGGTGGGAGAAAGCTCTCCAAAGAAGAATGCCAACAAAGAAATTCTTCCACGAAGAATGCTCGACCGATGAAGAACAATGACTTTGACTTCTTCCTCAGGACACCCTTCAAGGAGGAATGTCTTTGACTACGACGAGCAGACGCACGATCCCAAAAATTGGAGGTGTGTGGAGGATGAGGCGAACGTCAACAACTTCACCTTTTTCCCTCCTCATCGACGTCAAAAAATGATCAAGTAGGGGTTTATTCATGTTTGAATATTATTCCCATATTCTTTCCATGATTTCTTTTGAAATTTGGGAATGAATCATTGCGCGAGGTTGTAAAGCTTTACATTCTTCTTCATGTTCATGATGAACCATATGCTACCACCCTAAAGCAGAGGGTACGGGCCAAACAAACATAGCTTGATCCCTCGGCAAATCTTGTGATGATTTGTGGTGTTGATCACGATGAAGACAACAGCGCAACGGTTCCACCCCATGGCCACCGCGCCCCACAGCTCTGCCACCCTCGGCCCTACCACACCACCCATAGTCGCCGCCATCTGGGCCAAACTTTTGTCGCCATTCGCCAAGCCATCGATTTCGTCTGCCGATCTGCCATCGTCGTCTAAGTCAAGCCTCCACTGTCGTCTGCCTTCCACGCCACGTCACCACCACCGTCCGCTGTCCAGGTTGGGCTGCCCTGGCAGAACCGCCCTCGCCACGCTGCCCTGTGCCGAACCTCCCTCGATGTGCCCCTATAAGCTACCCCGGCTGAGCCACTCTGCAGCCTCGCGCTGACCATGGCTGATCCAGTCCATGGCCGAGCTGTCCTCACGCTACCCTCCATGGTTGAGCCACCCTCACTCCACCCTCCACGGCCAAGACACCCTCATGGAACCCTCTGCGGCCTCAAGGCCACCCGTGGCCCTCTACGGCCCCTCGGGCCTGCCCAGCTGGACCGAGAAGGTCAGGCCGCCCCGTGGGCCGGGCTGAACCCAACGGGCCGAGCCACCCAAGGGGTAGGGCCGAACCCAGCGGGTCAGTCTGGAATGACCCAAACTGGGTTGTCCAAGGCCGGGTTAGGTCGGGTCGGTCCGACTGGGTCGGAGCGGACCCACGCCCACTATGTCCCATTTACATTATTTTGGACATAACTTTGGTACTGGACATTCGTTTGATGAACCGTTAGCGGTGCTGGAAATTTTGGAGAGAGACTGTCACTTTGAGTATACCCCACTGGAGTTTTGGGTAAAGTCGAGGTATGGTCTGGTTGGATCGAGCATGAATCCAACTGGGCCACCAAGGATTAAAAGGCTAATAATTCACAGACTGGGTGTCTGATTAATGTGTCTTCTATTGCGTTGAGGCCCCTATGATGTGTCGGATCGTTGTGATACTTCTTCTTGGGACGTCGTAGCAGTTGGAGTATCAACCAGTGACTTGTGGAGTGGATACTCCCGTAGACAAGTATGCTTAGTTCGGGAACCCTATAGGTGGATATGATGACATACTAGGATCATTTTTGGGTCTGACGATGTACTAGAGATCTGGTGTTGGTTTTCTCCAAGCGATCCGGTGTGGGTTAACTCCTTACGATCCTATGTGGGTCAGCACCTTGTGATCTTATGTGGGTCTACACCTACCGATCCTGTGTGGGTCTGCTCCTAGCGATCTTGTGTGGGTCAGATCCTTGTGATCTTGAGTGGGTTAGCACCTTGTGATCCTGTGTGGGTCCGCACCTTCCGATCTTGTGTGTGTCAGTACCTAGCGATCCTGTGTTGGTCAGCTCCTAGCAATCCTGTGTGGGTCAATTTCCTTACAGAGTAAGATGATTTAGTTGTTACATCTAATCATATCTAATGTTGTATGTAAGTTATCAATATTGTGAGTTGATTCAGATCCTCTATGTTTCGTCATGATTGAGATTGATTACTTGATAACTTAGGTATATGTTTTTGTCATATTCCAATGTAGGGTTATCTGTTTTTTTCATACTTTTTGGATTATCCATTGTGGATTTTGTGAGACCTTTGTGGGTCTCGGTGTCCCTACTGAGTATTTTTATACTCACCCTTGCATAGGATATGCCCTCACCTCATTGTGTTTGCTGCAGACGATGGACAGTGCTGACTGAGACTGAGAGTACCAAGACTAGACAGTGCTCAGAAGTGGACCATACGGCATGTCATTACGCAGAGGATATGGGTGGACGTGGAGTGATGAGGAGGTGATTTGTACCTACCCTTCAGGTAGTAACCTCATAGGATGACCCAGTAGCAGTCTTTCTCTTTAATCATTTGTATCGTATTTCAGTTGTACTTGTACCTTTACTATTGGGCTTGTATTCCAGTCCCTTTTTACATTCATCACTCTTTATGCTATATATTGGACTTGTGTTCTTATCTTGTTGTGTGCTTGGTTGTGTGTGCTTATAGGATATAAAGGAAATTCCTTCCTAGTTTTGGGAAATACGCCTTTCGGTGCAATTCTCCAACCCCTGTCCTATAGAAGGTGGGTTTGGGGTAGTTATAGCACAGACCCTATGGTACGGGTTATAAAAAATTGGAATCATAGGAGTTGGTTCTACTGCAGAACATAGGACTCTGATCTTTCTTTTTAACAGCAATAGTGTTAAGTGTGGTGAGTGTGGTTATCAGTTTAAGGAATCCACTGTTGGTGTGGCGGCTGACATATCCATACACTAGGATCCTGACTTCTGATTTCCAACTCAGTGCATGAAAACACTGATTGCATGTGTGTTTCCAAGATTTTTCATTGTTGTCTCTTGAGTCAGCTCAACATGTATAACGTATTGACCATGGAACACTTGTTTTTTTTAAGATGCCTCCACGCAAATATTCTCCTAGGGTTCCAAGAATTGCAAGTACTGATAGCCCACTGAGTGATGAGGCCTCGGTGCAAGGCCCTTTTCCAGTGGAGGCACCAGCAGTACCTTTACCCTTTGGGACACTAATGCGACTAACCCCAGCAGCATAGGGTGCTTGACGCTTGAGCGCATTGCATGAGTTACAGTGCTAGAGGCCACCCAGGTTCAGGGGAGAGATGGACCCACAGGCAGTTAATGATTGGAAGGATGTTGTGGTGAGATTTTTCTAACTGGTAGGGACACCAGTCGATTTTATGGTGATCCTTGCTGCTAGCCTTCTACAAGCAGCAGTAGGAAAGTGGTGGAGCTTGATGCTCTAGGTTCACGATGGGGTGATGCTTCTCTAGGCAGACCTTGACAGCCTGTTTCGGGTAGAGTATGTTTCAGTGTCTCTTTGTGCAGTGCGCATACTAGAGCTGCTTTATCTACAGTAGGGAACCATGATGGTAGCTCAGTATTCAGCGAGGTTCACTAACCTCTCACGTTACTCCAGGGATATAGTATGGGACCCATTCTTCAAGGCCCGAACCTTTGTGTAGGGGCTTAGGTGGTAGATCAGGTCTTTGATGATCTCACTCAGCATCCTGACGCAGTCGTGGCTATTAGAGAGAGCCCTCTTAGTGGAGAGTTTCCTTGATGAGAAATCACCAGCAGTGAGACCCACCACCAATCTACAGGTAGCAGAGTCCTCTATATCTGGAATTAGACAGATGTCGCAGAGGTCTAAGAGGACCAGACCTACAGGTTGACAACCGCTGTATTTAGAGTTCGTTGTGCAGAGCGCCCGAGGTAGATATAGACATTCCAGGATCGGGAAGTCTTACACATGTGATGGTAAGGGTAACATGGCTCGTGACTGTCTGACCTATAGTACAGATGATTGAAAAAAGGTCGAAGGAACACCCAGGTAGAGATAGAGGTTCGATCGAGGAGGGCCGCAGGGATTAGGCGGACATCGCAGAAGAGTTGTCCATGTTACTGGTGGTGGGTGAAGATTCAAGATATTACCGAAACCACCACTAGGAGGTCAACCCTGACATAGGGAGCAGGTCGACAGGGGCGAGCTCAGCTCCATGTAGCTGAGTCCTACGATCAAGATGCTCCAGAGATGATATGAGGTATGATTTGTGTCTAATCCACCTTAACTGCAGTACTTATAGACACAAGTTCCAGTCATTTTTTTATTTCCACTACCCTCATTTTGAGCTCGGACATTCCAACGGAGTAGTTGGATTGATCCTTACATCTAGAGACTCCTACGGGAGCGGATTTGACGATTACACACAAGTGTCGGTAGTGTGAGCTTACTCTAGGAGGTGAGGGCTTTGGCTGGGATCTCCTTATAGCAGCGCCGAGCCCTTTCGATGTCAATCTAGGTATGGACTGGTTATATACAGACCATGATAAGATTTAATGTATTAGGCGCAAAGTGTGGTGTGTCCACATGGATAAGACCAGGTTTACCTTCACTAGAGGGAAGGGAGAATTTTTAGCATAGGATGGACTTACCTAGAGGAGGGTGCAGCTGATTACTCATCATTTGGTTAGCATTACCCTTGGAGCGGTTGATGTGTAGAGTCCAAGTTATCCTATAGTGGTGAACCATTATGTGGATGTCCTCCTAGATGATGTTCTTGGTCTACATCCTAACAGAGAGGTGGACTTTTACATTTACTTGTACCTTGAGAAAGCATTGATATCTACACCAGCATATCGAATGGCTCACACGGTGCTTCGTGAGCTGCGGGTACACCTAGAGGACATTCAAGGGAAGGGATTCATCCGGCCTAGTGTTTCTCCCTGGTCATCCTCGATTTTTTTCACCAAGAATGTAGATGGGAGCTTGAGACATTGTGTTGACTATCATCTCATGAACCAGGTGATCTTGATGAAAAAGTACCAACTCCAGAGGATTGAAGACCTCTTTGATCAGCTAAAGGGAGAACAGTGGTTCTCGAATATAGACCTCATATCAAGGTATCACCAGCTTATAGTACGAGACAAGGACGTGCAGAAGATGTCTTTCAGATGTCGGTAAGGCCACTACGAGTTTTTGGTTTTTCCATTCTGCATGGCAAACGCTCCAGCAGTGTTCATGGGACTCATGAACAGGATCTTTCAATCAAACCTTGATCACTTTATTGCAGTCTTTATCGACGACATTATGATCTACTCGACTACTGGGGAGGAGCATGTCTATCTTTTTCGGATAGTTCTAGACACACTCCTAGAGCCCCAGCTTTATGGTAATCTCTTGAAGTTATAATTCTGGATCTGAGATGTTCACTTTCTAGGACATGTCATATTGGTGGCTGGATTTGTTGTGGATCCAGCGAAGATTGATGTGGTACTTTCTTGGGAGCCACCTAGGAGTGTGACGGAGTTATACTGTTTTCTGGGTTTGGCTGGATACTACTGGAGATTTGTTCCAAATTTCTCAAGAGTTTCAGCACAACTTTCAGCATTAATGAAGAAGGGGAAACCCTTCGTGTGGTCAGAGAGATGCCATCAGAGCTTTCTGGAGCTGAGGAAGAGGCCGACTAGTGCCCCCATCTTGAGGCTTCTAGAGGACAGAGTAGGTTTCATAGTCTACCTCAAGGCATTAGGGACTGGAATCAAATGTGTACGGATGAAGGAGAGAGTGGTGATCACATATGGTTCTCGACAACTGAGACAACGTGAGCATAACTACACTACACATGAACTTTAGTTAGCAGTAGTGGTCTTTACCTTGAATATGTGGCAACACTATCTGATGGGTGAACATTTTACAGTCTACTCTGATCACAAGAGTCTTGCGTATATATTCTCTTAGAATGAATTGAACCTGAGATAGCAATGTTGGGTTGAGTTCCTCCAGGACTATGACTTCGAGATAGTCTATAATCCTAGGAAGGGGAACGTTGTAGCAGATGCACTTAGCAGGAGATCTGGTATATAGTTTCTAGGTGAGGCGACAGAGTAGATGGATGCTTTTCAAATATCCTTTGTGAATCATGATGGAGCACCTTTTCTACAGTCTCATACAGTCACTCCCCAACTTCTTCAGTGATTCAGGGAGTCACAATATGGGGATGCTGACTACGAGACATGGTGTGCTCAGATATCCACAGAACAGGCACCTGATGGATTTTTTGAAGGTGGGGAGCAAGTCATTCTCTTAATATGACATACCCTGATACCAGTATCACTTCAAGAGGAAGTATTGATAGAGTTCCACACTTCCCCTATAGCAGTACATCCAAGAGTGGAGAAGATGTACCAGGATCTCTGACGACAGCACTGGTGGATGGGAATGAAGAAACAAGTAGCATACTTTGTTTCTCAGTGACTCACTTTTCAGCAAGTGAAGGTGGAGCATCAAGTACCAGCAGGCTTGGTTCAGCCCTTAGAGGTCCCATAGTGGATGTGGGATGAGATATCCATCGACTTCATGATAGGACTTCCATGTATATCTAGGGGTCATGACTCGATTTGGGTGATCATCGACCAACTCACCAAGTTGGCCCACCTCCTACCGATCAGAGAGAAGGTATCAGTAGAGATCCTGGGATGCCTCTATGTGCTGGATATTGTGCAATTACATACAGTACCCTTGACGATTATCTCTGATCTTGATTCATGTTTTACTTATCGTCTATGGAAGGGGTTATAGGAGGCTTTCAGGATGAAACTTTGTTTTATCACTGCCTTTTATCCTCAGATGGATGGCCAGACTGAGCAGACCATTTAGACCCTTGAGGACATGTTACATGCTTATGTCCTTGACTTCAGTCACAGCTGGGAGGATGACTTGCCTTTAGTGGAGTTTTCATTCAATAATAGCTATCACTCCACCATTGGGATGGCACCTTTGGAGGCATTGTACGGGCGACATTTTAGATCACCTTTGTACTGGACTGACCTAGGGGAGTCAGCAGTAGTGGGACTAGAGATGTTACAAGCTACCATAGAGAAGGTGCAGATCATCCAGGAGTAGATGAAAACTGCACATATTAGGCAAAAGTCGTATGCCGACAAAAGACAGAGACCTCTACAGTTTGAGGATGGTGACCACGTCCTTCTAAAAGTCTCAACTCAATGAGATTTGCGGAGATTTTCCCGAGGTGTAAAGTTATCTCCAAGATTCATTGGACCCTTCCATGTCCTCAGTAGATTTTTCAAGGTGGCTTACTGCTTAGCTCTTCCACCTCAGTTTCACTGGGTGCATGACGTCTTCCGCGTATCACAGCTGAGGAGATATTTGATGGACCCATCTCACATCATCGACCATGGTGAACTGGACATCGACGATGGGGTGACTATTATGGAGGTTCCAGTGGAGATTGAGGATTGACAAAAGTGGGTCCTTCATGGTTAGTCGATACCTCTGGTGCACATTTTCTGGTAGTGGGAGAACCTCCAGGAGAGCACATGGGAGCGGGAGGCTCAAATGTGTGCTCAGTACCCCCACTTGTTTACCTAGTTTTGAGTTGTGGCTTATGGGGATGTAGAGACCTGAGGTGGGGAGAATGTAAAGACTTGGAATTTCCATGTAAATTTTTTTTTAAATATTTGGGAATTTTACGAGTCCACAAAAATTGACGGTGCATGATTTCAAGGCCCGATGTTCCCGGAATGAATTTCTGAACTTTTCATCAGGTATGTTTAGTAAATGTATGAGTGGGATTTTATAACTTTTGAACCAGTGCTAAGAATTGAAATATGAGGGCACTGTTGGACTCACAACACTTGTATTTAATTAAACATACTTTCACCTTGACGATAGTTGGTCGAGGGTGAAAGTTAGTTTTTGGGTATTTCTGTGAAAAAAAAATTGTGTAGACATTTTATTTTTATTTGAAACACCCATGTGAATATTGTGGAATTTGAGACCACAAGAGTTTTATCCTCCAAATTGAATGATAAGTGGTGGGGACAACCTGAGCTAGTAAAACCCCCAATTCAAAGCTTGGTGGTGGGGACCACTGGAGTCCCTAATAATGGGGGAGGAAACCTCTCAACTCCCTCATTAATGTGGAGGATCCTCCTAACTTCCTCCACATTAATTGTGCCCACACACAATAAATTATTATGCCAAACTATGTAATTAATTAACTTAATTTCAAATTGTGATAATAATTAAAATTGGGGAAACACTTTTTATTTTGGTGGGCTATTCTTTCGATAGCATTCTTTAGCAAAGTGGAGAGAACATGGTGGTAGAATGCTCTCCAATAAAGAAAACCAAAAAAGAACTTATTCCACAAAGAATGCTCCACCAACGAAGAACACCGACTTCAATATCTTCCTTGGGACACCATTCAAGGAGGAATGTCTTTGACTACAAAGAATCGATGCACGAGCCCTGAATTGGAGGTGTGTGGCAGATGAGACAAACATCGACAACTTCACCTTCTCCCCTCCTCGTCAACTTCAACAAACAATCAAGTAGGATTTTATTCACATATAAATGTGTTTCCCATATTCTTTGGTTTATTTTGTGGTTTGGGAAAGAATCATTGTGAGAGGTTGTAAATCTTGATATTCTTCTTCGACTTCTTTATGAGCCATATGATATCACCCTAACACTAAGGGTACAGGCCAAACAACCATGGCATGACCACTCCTCAAATCTTGTGATGATTTTTGGTGTTGATCGCGATGAAGGCGACGGTGCAACGGCATTGCCCCGTGGCCACCGCACCCTATGGCTCTGCCACCCGCGGCCCTGTCATGCCGCCCACAGCTGTTGCTATCTAGGACAAGCCACCATTGTCATCCGCCGAGCCGCCGCCACCATCCGCCGAGCCTCCGCTGTCATCCGTTGAGCCACTGTCATCATCCTGGCTGAGCCACTGCCATTGTCTACCGTCTGGGATGACTGACTGCTGCCGTTTGCTATCTGAGCTGAGCTTCCCCTATCAAACTGCCCTGCCACGCCACCCCAGGGCCGAACCACCCTCTCCATGCCTCCCCGGCTGAACCGCCCTTGCTATGCCGCCCTAGGAAGAACTTCCCTCGTCGCGCTGCCTCGGGCCGAACTTCCCTCACCACGCCACCCCGGCTGAGCCGCTCTGTGCCCTCGTGTTGAATGTAGCTAAGCCAGTCTGTGTCCGAGCTGCCCTCACAGCACCCTCTGTGGATGAGCCACCTTCACTACACCCTCCTTGTCCCCCCACAACCTTCCGGGTTGAACCCAATGGGTCGGGCCGCCTAGCGGACCGAGCTGAACCCAACGGGTCAAGTCGGGTCGGGCTGACTGGGTCGGACCAGACCCAGGCCCACTACATCCCATTTATATTCTTTTGGCCATAACATTAGCACCGAACGACCATTTGACAAAATGTCTTCGATTCTGGAAATCTTGGAGTGAGACTGTCATTTTGAGTATACCCCACTAGAGTTTTGGGTAAAGTTGTGGTACAGTTAGGTTGGATCAAGCCCGAACCCAACTAGGCCCTCGAGACTCAAAGGTTAATAACTCACAGACCGGGCGTCCGATTGATGTGTTTTATGTTGTGTTAAGACCTCTATGACGTGTTGGATCTTTGAGATACTTCTACATTGGACTTCATGGTAGTTGGAGTATCGATCAGTGACTTGTGGAGAAGATACTCCCGGAGACGAGCATGCTTAGTGCGGGAACCCTATAACTGGCTGTGATGATGTACTAGGAACCAGTGTGGTTCTAACGATGTACTAACGATGTACTAGGATATTGTGTGGGTTATCTCCTATAGATCATGTGTGGTTTATCTCCTTGTAGTCCTGTGTGGGTCAACACCTTGTGATCCTGTGTGGTTCAGCACCTAGTGATCCTGTGTGGTTCAGCTCCTAGAGATCCTATGTGGGTCAGCTCCATGTGATCTTGTGTCGGTCAGCACCTTGTGATCCTGTGTGGTTCAGTACCTTGCGATCCTGTGTGGGTTAGCACCTAGCGATCTTGTGTCGGTCAGCTCCTAGAAATCATGTGTGTCACCTTCTTTACAGAGTAAGATGATTCAGTTATTATATCTAATCATCTCTACTACTATACTTATGTTATACATATAGTGAGCTGATTTAGAACCTCTGTGTTTCTTCATTATTGAGATGGATTACTTGATAACATAGGTATATATATGGGCATATACCTAAGTATGGTTATCTATTATTTTCATACTTTGTGGATTATCATTTTTCGATTTTGTGGGACCTTTTAGGGTCTCTAGTTCCCTACTTAGTATTGTTATACTCACCCCTTCACGAGCTATGTCTGCACCTCGCTGTGTTCGGTGCAGACGACAGACAGCACTTACTGAAGATGAGAGTACCCGGACTAGATGGTGCTCATAGTTGGACCATACGTTGTGTGAGTACACAGAGGAGACGGGTGGACGTGGAGTGCTGAGGAGGAAATTTTTACCTACCCTTCAGGTAGGATCCTCGAAGGATGACCCAGTAGCAATATTTCTCTTTCTGCAGTTGTATCGTATTTCAGTTGTACATGTACCTTTATAGTTGGGCTTGTATTCCGGCCCCTTTTTACTTTTAGTACTCCTTCTGCTATACAGTTGACTTGTGTTCCTATATTTTTGTGTTCTTGGTTGCACGTGCTTACAGGATATAAAGCCAATGCCTTCCTAGTTTTGGGAAATATTCCTTTTTGTGCTAGTTTCCATCCCCTGGCCTGTGGAATGTTGGCTTGGGGTAGTCACAACACGAGCCCTGGGGGATGTGTTGTGACACCCATTCTGATGATTTTTTCATTTTGACGGATGAAGCATCAAGATATGCAGCCATTTATTCCCCCATTCTTTTAGATATGGGGTAAGAACATGATAACACCATATAAAATCCTTTATATATCATGTTATGTTATTGACTTCCCTATTCTCACTATATTTTAGATCAATTTTCTACACCGAAGGACAATACAGAAACAAATAATGGTCCCACTATTACTCTATATGGGGATGATGGGGATCTTATATAGTCTGGTGAAGTTGTTGATGTTAACCATGTTTCTATAGGTACTAATTATTTTGTTCTTGTTGAGCATTCGGTATAGAGGATCAATGGTAGATCAAGTTCGTCTCTAGAGAAACATGCCTCTGAAATCTCTACCGGTGAGGATGTTGTGATACATGAGGCTACATATCATGAATTTATGGATCTGATTAATCTGTACATTGATATTCTTGGTTCCCTCAAGGACTTCGAGGATTTTTTTAGGGAATTAGTGGAATAATATTTTTTTCATTCTTACATTAAACACAGATGTATTTATTTCACATGATGCTACTCATCCAAGATAAAATTGTGTGTCTATAGAGAATGTTTCTCATTCACTCCATGAATGAGGAATCCAAGTCCACCCTACTCCTGTTGTCATGGGTGTGATGGATGAGAAAACCAAAGTGGGATATTCTCAAAATTCTCTGATATCAAATGTGCAGAAAACTCAAGAGGATACTCCCTATCAGGAGGCTCCCACTCTTAGATTTTAGACCGTTAGTATCGAGGAGGTATCAATCCAAATGGTCAAACCAACAACAGGTGATTGTTATCAACTATTTTGGACACTTTTCTTCCTTTTCTACTTGTTGACCTCCTAATGTTGATGAGAAGTGTCACATGTTATTTTGTTCCATCAGCTTCAATGATTGGGGCCAATATGGGGGATTCCATGCTAGATCCACCAACATTAGTAGAAAAATACGATGTTGTTTTGGAGGGAGAGAAACAAGGATCATTGAATTAAATAATCCCAGATTATATCTACCCCTCCGAGAGTATCTTTAAATCTGATATGGAGATGTAAAAATAGTTTCCCTCTACACTCCTTTTGGTATGGCAGGATATTTGAAACATAATTGGGGAGATTCCTCTAAAAAAATATCATCATGGATTCACTAAATTCCATTTATGATTTCCATATTGGGATATGGTGAGTTTAATTACCATGATATCCATGATGTGGTGAAGGTGATATTTTTCCAAAGGGAGGAGGAGAAAAGATCAAGACAAGCCATGGCTCATCTGGTTGTCCAATTTTTGGAAATTTGAGCTACTATAGTCCAAGATGAGGTCATCCACTCCTTGAGGGTGGAGAAGAACCAAGATTTCCTTAATGATAAGTCTCTCCAAATAATTCACCGAGAAATGGAATTAAATTCAAAAAAGTAATAGGTATTCCAACTCCACTGATCCTTGGCATAGGCTATGGCACAAAGAAGATATGTCATTGGTACAAAACAAGAGAATCTATATAAAGATGAGGAGGCAACGGTTTCACAAACAGTCAAGCTCTGAGAAGATGTGGAAATTTCATGTGGTTTAGTTCAACTTACCAACACTTTTATTGAGTAAAAACTATATAACATAGAAGAGAGGGTCTAGTTCATGGAAGTTCTCTTGTATTTTGAAGCATAAATAAAAAGTATTGTTGTTCCCTATCACTTGTTCATGGATTTATATATTTATGGTAATCATAATACAACACTTAAGAATGATTCATTTGATTTCATGTCATCACATTATAATTACAATGATCAGGATGAGATAGTGCTTTACTTTTTTGTTTAAACCATGGGTCCTAACGAATGTCATTCGATTGTTTCTAGGGTCATATGAACAACCCCACAAACATTGTTTCTTTTGTGTTATCACCATCATTTTTTCCTAAGTCCAATATGAAGGAGATATAGAAGGAAATATTTTAGACTTCCCTTTTTGGGTTTATCATCAAAACAAGTTTTCTATCTTTTATTTTTTTTTATTGCTATATTTATGCTTAAACCATACATAGTATAGGTATACTAAGCTAATACTCAACTATTATCCATATTTCCCTCTGTGAGTTTTCAATATGGTGAGTACTATGTCTATTTTTTTGGGAATTTTAAAGTTATGCAAGCTGGACTAGTGAGGTTGTTGTTTTAGGATGAACATCTTTGACCATACATTTTGATATGATTACCCAAACAAATCTTGTTGGAAAAAAGTGCTATGATATTCTTTAGATACCCCCAAGGGGAATTATAATCCAAAAATATTGTATTTTACATATCTAAAATAATACATTTGAGAATAGGTTAGGTCTCTCTTGAGGATGAAGTTACCAATGGATGACAAACCCATTTTTTGGGCTGCTTTATGCAAAGCCAAATGGGTCATTCTACTACAAAGTCTATAGTAGAATCCTTTGACGAACAACCCCATTTTGTGGGATAATTTATGGAAATACAACTAAGGTGTACTGAAACATAGTCAGCTGAACGAGTTCCCAAAAATTTTGACATTCTATTTTACTAATTTCTAATGAAATTTTATGGGGATTCAAATTTCTCTTGACCAAAATGGGTAGTTTTTCCAATGTAAAATGTCTAAGAATGATGATATCATCTCTATTTGTGCTGGTCGAGAATGGGAAATTTCTCCTACATGAATTTTTCTTGTGTGTAGGAGAGTATATTTTTTAAATTAAATGATTTTATGGGGAAGTCCACTCTTTGGAAATTTTTGAAATATCATGCAATTTAATGTCATGTGACCCAGACATTGACTATGTTTTTTATCATCTTATAATGAGTAATATTTTGTATACATTAACATATTATTACTAAGATGTTATGTACTATAGTTTAAATTCATACAACAAAGAAATAATGGGGGATATAATTTAGGGTCTTTATATTTAATTGAAAGGTTAAATATTCTCCCATTCTGGGTAACCCATTGAAGAATGTACCATCATATTTAGGTATGAGGAATAAAATGTCATAAACTATAATTTTGAGATTTCTAGATCTAAAGAGTGGTATAGGGAAATGGATTATGGTGATTGATTAAGTCTCTCCAGAGGAAGAAGTTACCAGTAATTAAAAATCTTGTTTTTTAGGCTACTTTATGAAAAGACAACTAGGTGTGTTACAGCATTGTTAATAGTGGAATCATTTAGACAAAAATCCCATTTTGTGGGATTATTTAAGCCAAAATCATCTAGTATATGTTAAAAAATTTACAGGAAAATAAGTTGTTAGGAATTCATACATTCTATTTCTAGTGGTTGAAAGAAGTGTATGGAGATTCATATTTACCCAGGCACAGAGTCTGGCTTATTGGAGGAAGGTACCTAAATATAGGAGGAGCATTTTATGTCAAAATTACCTAATAATTGGAAGGAAATGTTTCCTATATCAGTATGAACAAAGTGAAGAAAATATGGTGCCTATAGTTTTAGGTTTTACAACTAGGACCTTAGCATTATGGAAACGATGGGTGATATGTGTCCTACCAAACCAAGATCGTTTCTGTATACTTAGGACATGAGGGGGGATTTTAAACCATGGTCTTGGGGGTTTTCAGATTGGGAGAAAGGATATAAGAAAAATATGAGAGGGATGACCATAGACTAAATTTGAATCACGGGGTACAACATAATGTCACCAAAGATTACAAGGAAAGAAGAAGATTCTCCCAAGGGTGAAGTTAACGCTTGTTAAAAAATATGTTTTGTGGGTTGTTTTTTGAAAATCCAACGGGGGTATATTACTACATATCCAAACACTTGAATCCTTTTTCTGAAAATTTATTTTTGGGATATTTATGCAAATTCAACTCAGGTTTGTTATAGCGTAGTCGAGAAAAGGAGTCCGCGGGTATTATACATTCTATCACTAGAAACTGAAGAAATATTATGAAGGTCTGAAAGTGTCCATTATTAAGATTATTTAATGTAAGGGATATATCTAAGAATAAAGGAAATATTTGGACTAATATTGTCCATGAATTATAGGTCCCACTCATATATTTGACTCATATGTAGAAGGACAAAACTATGTTTCCTTGGTGGACCCCCTAATGATGGGACCCAAATTAAGAGATAATGCATATATATTTATTTTTATATAGGATAGATAGTACTCTTATTTACCCTTTAGATGGGGCTAGGAAATGATACTTAGTAATAACTATGTATCTCATTGGGATAAGAATCAATCAATACATAGTTCTTGAGGTACCATGCAGTTTAAATTCATATTGTCAGGACCTTAGTCATGCAGTTTAATGTCATGCAGTTTAATGTCATGTAGTAAGGACGAAGGTGTCTCAAAATGGAGAGTAAGGGAACATTGCAGCTAGTCAAGGTAATGGTACTCGAGTGCCACTACAGATCTGCTCAGATTAAGAATCAAGTCACACATATTTCTAAAATAATGATCCCTCGCACTGGTTGGATTCAGGTATGGAGGAAATGGTTTTTTTAATAAGGGTCCATGCATAGGGTGAGAACCCATAATGGATCCCCTCATGTTGATCTGACTCAGACATGGGAAAGTGGGTGAATTTCCCATGTTATGTTACAGATAATCCCAAAATTCAAAATATGAACACCACTAGGTATATCATTGAAATGAGAATCAATACACATGTAGTTCATGATGAAATCAGGTAGTTTATTGTCATGAAATAAGGACATTTTTTGTTCCATTTAAGGTCTTCAATCCAAGACCATTGTAACCCCAATGTGAATTGATATTCCTTACTTACATAATGAATACTTTTACCAATTCTCCTAAGCCCACGTGAACTATGTTTAATATGAAAAACAAGGATCATAAAAGGTTTCTTCCACATCATAAAGGTAGCACAAGTGAACGATAGGGGAATTTTGATTATGTGGGGGCCAGTCAATGAGATATTATTCAAGAATTTATATGTGTCTCATTAGGATGAGAATCAATCCATACATAGTTCATGAAATCCCATGAAATTTAATGTCATGCAATGAGGATGAAGATGAACCAATGTGAAAGAATAGAAATGTTGTGGTTGGTTCTATGAATGGAAATATGGGCATCACTATTTATTTTACTAGAATGAGAATCAAGGAACACATATTTCTTAAAGAATCATGTTTTTAAACATCAATAGGTAAGATAGTAATATTCCTAACATGAAAAGGGTTATTGATACTAGACCAGGGGTAATATTATGGTGTTACTACATATCTTTTTGAATTAAGAATCAATCCACATGTAGTTCTTGAACATATTTCCTCACATTAATAAAGTTCTAACATGATGAAAAGGGACTTTGATATCCTTCAAATTGATATATGGGTTAATACATAAGGTATGGGTGTCACTAATTATCTCATTGGAATGAAAATCAAGCCACACATAGTTCTTGGAAAGCTCCTAATGAATATTTGGCTCGTACACAAGGAGTGGGGGATATTTATTTGTTGCACTTGGGCCTAGGATTTGAGATCCTGTTGTCACTACATATCCCATCATAATGGGAATCAAGACACACATAGTTCATGAAATTTTTTCCCCAAATTAATTGGGATTTGATATGGGGAAACGGAATTTAATATTTTTCAGAAGGATGGTTGGGCCCATGACATGAGGTTTTGGCATCACTATACCACTCATTGTAATGAGAATCAAGTCATATGTTCTAGTAAATTTCCCTATGAAGATCTGATTCATATAGTGGTGAAGAAAGGAAATGGGTTTCTTTTCCACAATCATAGATTCACCAAGGATATGAGGCTTGGGCATCACTATGTATCTTCTTGGAGTGAGAATCACTTAACATGTAGTTCTTGAAAGATTTGTGAATTTTATTGTCATGCTATGTTTATGTTTTCTGTGTAGTTTTATGTCATGTGGTAAGGATGTGATAATGTTGGTACATATACCCATAAAGGTATCCCAAGTTCCATTATGGTGTGGAAATGATGTAGTTGGTACTTAGGCCTAAGATGGTGGCCCATATTTAAGGGATCTATGAGGAGTGTCTCAGCTCTCGGTACATTGGGGGTTCCTAAATGTTCACTAGGAGGGATGTTAACCATGCAACTTAATATCTTACGCAGAGGGAAAATAGTGCCTTTTGGTTGTAATTCATACGACTAGGACCTTATGTCATGTAGTTTATCATCATGTGATAAGGTTGATGATTCCATATAGTTTAATATTGTGCGGTGAATATGTTATGTCATGCCTTTTAATGTCATATCAAAAATAAAAACTATGAATTTTAACATCTTATAGCTAAGGTGGCATTCATGTGGTCAAATGAAATATTTATTTAAGAATCTAGCATTGTTTGGGGTCGTAGTGATCTCTCCATCCATTGAGATTAAGGAATGATCTTCATGAGAGTAGACCTTGTATAAGGAGTAAAGTCCCTCCCACTATGGATGAAGCTTTGGTGTCTTTTTTCCTGGTATCATTGGAGTTCTATAGACCAATACATGTTCTATTTGGTGGAAAGAGTAGAGTCAAACCTTCTTATTAAGGGCTCATGCTATCTGATTTTGATAGACCTCAAGTGATGCAAGGTATGCAATATTTTTTCATCTAGTCACTCCAATTCATCCAGTCATTTCTATGATTTATTATCTACATATAGATTATTACATATGGAAACACAAAGTGATGGGAACTAGACATCAATGGTCAATACGACTTTTTTTCCATATACCAGTGAGTATGAGATCACCCATGTATCAATAAGTGTTGTAGTCCAGTAAGCCTATAAGGAATTAAAGAGCTTGTCACACCAAAATTTTTTATATTTTTCCACCATCTTCTGAAGTATGTTTGACAAGGTCTTAATTAAGGACTCAATCTATCCATTATCCACTACATGATTGCGAGATGAATGGTTGGATTTGATATCATACTCCTGATATAGATTCTTTACCTAAATATAGAAAAAATTGGCTCCATTGTCCATTAGTACTATATGGGGGACACCAAATCTATCAATGATTTTGGTTCTAATGAATCCTACAATTATTCTGTCCCTGACTTCTTTCAAGGGTGTTACCTCAGGCCATTTAGAGAAGAATTCGATAGCAGTTATAATATATTTGAACTTCATGGTTGTATCTGGAGGGTATGTCCCTATAATATCCATTCCTCATATGGAGAATGACCAAGAGTATTTGGTTGTATATTGAAACCTCGAAGGTCGATGGATAAATTTGGAATCCACTTTGAATGAATGAGTATACTTCTAGATGAATTCTATACAATATTACTTCATGGAAGGCCAAGAAGTATCCAAGCCATCATATTTGGTTGGAAATCTTATATCCAAAATGATGGAAACCTTAGGCACTGGTGTGAACCATTCATATGAAAGTAGCAACCTCTTATCCATCAGTGTTCCTGGTAAGGAATCTATCAAATCAGCATTTATAGAGGACTTTTTGAGGATTTGGTTCATCATAAAGTGTGAAGTTGAATAGTAGACATTGGATTTTCCCTTTCCCAGATCATTCGGATAGAAGTACTCTATTATAGAGTTAGTCCATGATAGGTACCATCCACCCAATGGTAAGACCATATGGTTTAGTGATAGGACTGACTTCATTAATAACTTTATGTTATGACTTGATCAAAAGTTGAAACCATTAAATGATGTACAATGTTTATGGCCATTTTTTCCCAGTATAGATACGCTAGTGTTGTATCTTCATTCTCTAATGCATCTGTATGGTCATTTTTTGATCTCAGGACATGATTCAATGTTCACTTCATGGAGAATTCTACCATTAACCCTCGAACGTAGTTAAGTAGGGGTATTAGCTCATCTTTTTTATAGTGTAATCCCATTTGATGTGTTTGATCAGAAACTATGAGTCACCATTCACCTTCATGTGGTCTACTGGTATTTGGAATATTAGTTCTAGACCTATAATGAGGGTCTAAAATTCCACCTAGTTATTGGTAAAACCTTATGATAGTAGGAAGAATTAAGGTAAAACCACCTTCACTGGGGAAATTAGAATGATCAATAACTAGACTCTATTGAGTTTAGGGTATTTCATTCTCCTTTCCATTGGGCTCCTGGATGTGTCTTCAAAATACATTTCCCACATTTGGGGTCCACCTTGAATGGATGATATCTCCTCATACAAAAGTGTAATTAATGACATTGTTTCTAAAAATTAGTTCTCTTCCATGATAATTAACAAGTCCTGGCCTTTCACTGTTTTTGGATGAATGAATTTTGTGTTGAACTATTATAGAATAACTACCCTTAATTTTAGACATCCTTTCAACATAGGAAAACTAAGGATATATTTCACAAGGTTTTTTCGAGAGACCAATTGGACATTATGATATTGAAGGTAGTGACTCAGTTTTTGAACCACAGAGATTAATTCAAGGAAAATCATTATCTGAATAACGATTCTCAGAATTGATCATGGTTTGACTAAGGTAATAGATGTTTTTTTCATTCCCAGCATCATTCTTTTGTGCAAGGAAGGTTCCTAGTGATCCATCTAGTAACTTCACATATAGAATGATAATATTTCCCTCAATGGGTGGCATTAACATTGATTGTCTCAAGAGGTTCTTCTTGAGGATATCAAATTATTCCTGATAGTCACTAGTCAACTAATATGTGACCTCTTTCCTTAACAATTTATAAAATGATAAACACTTTCCTGAGAGGATGGATATGAAGCACTGAATGTAGGCCAAGTTTCCTTGAAATCCTCTTAACTCTTAAGTTTCAAGTAGGTGACATGTTATGTATAGATATTTTTTTCTTAGGGTAAAATTTGATGCCGAAATGGAATACAAAGAAGATGAGAGACTTCTACATGGTTGCCCTGAAAGAACTCTTTTACAGGTTTATCTATAGGATATGTTGTTGTATCTTATTGAGGATGGTCTACAGGTCAACTATTTGGTCAGAAAATTTTCAGGACTCGACCACTATATCATCAACATAAAATTCCACAATCTTTTCCAGGAAGGGTTTATTAATGTGATGCATGGCACATTGGTATGTGATACTGGTGTTATTCAAGCCAAAGGGAATTACCCAATAATATAATATTCCCAGGGGTATGAAGGTGGTGGATTCTTCATCTTATGGGGCCATCCAAATTTGGTTATACCTTGAATAGTCATCCATAAAGGACAGGTATTGATAACCTGCAATTTCATTAATTAAGAGTTCTATGATTGGAATCAAGAAATCATATTTTGGATTGTGTTAGGGGAGATCTCTGAAGTTGATGCAGACACTGATTTTCCTATTATTCTTTATAATTAGGACAATATTGGATAGATATTTTGTGTATTTCACCTCTCGGATGAATTCATCCTTGATGATTTTATCTGCTTTAGCCTCAATTTTGGAGGCATGATTCGGGTGCATCCTTTTAGCTGCCTTCTTTTATTCCCAATGGTCTTTTGGAAAACAAAAGTGGTGGGCGGACACCTTGGGGTCAAGTCCTAGAATCTCTATGTAATTCCAAGAGAACAAATATCGGTGTTTGTTCTAGAATTAAGTATACACCTCATGATCTTTGGGATTCATGGTCATTCTAATTAGAGTTGGTCATGGATCTTCTTTTATGCCCATATTTATCTCCTTAATCTTATCAATAGTGGTGGATATGCCTTACTCATTTGTTGGAGGGGAATCCCTGAGATCTCCCTATTCTTCCTCCACCTCATGATTTTCCTCTTTCACCTATTCTTATGATGTAGGTGATGAATCAAGTTTCTTGGAGTTATGAGAGGGGTAGAAATTTGGAAATCTAGAAGATGAAACAACTATTTTAGGATTTCTTGCTAGTATGAGGTTCCCTTGGAGATCTGAAGTGGAAACAAGGGAATGAGGAGAACAATCTTCATTTTCCCTCATTGACATGACAACTTATTCCAAACCATATGATGGAACATAGTTTTATTAGAGATCAGGGGGTGGAATGAAGACATTTTCATCCACAATTTCATTATTTCATAGACATTTAGTGTATTCTCCAATAGTATCAGGATCATATGTCACCATTGACATCACCATGGTCAATAAATGTGTGCTCACATTTAGATCCACCTCTTTGGTGTGGTGGATGGGGAGCACATATCATGTACTAATATGTTTGAAAGGATTTTCCTAAATCATTTCCAGAACATTTGGGGTATTTATCCAAGCGACATTATCATCTATGGATTGTTTCCTTTCCTTATGGTAGAATCATGTGTCAAGGTATTGTGACTCACAGGATCTTAATATGGAAATTTAACCTTGAAATTTTCTAATTCGATCATTGATATAATATTTGATGCATTTTTAGTATGATGAGGGGATAACCACATGCTGATGTAGGTCTTTCCAATAGAACATTTAAGGTTGTATATTTCCAAAAAAACATGAGTTCTATGTCAGACATGAGATCTCTCAAGTTACTTCTATTTTTTATTTCCCCAATATGTTTTTTATCATTATTTTCATAACCTTATAAAATTAGGGTATAGGGGGACAAGTGAGATTCATTAAAACCCAGTTTATGAAGTGTTCAGATTAGTATTAGGTTTACTCATGAGCTATTTTCAATGAAGGCTCATCAAATATTAATGTCATTTACCCTGAAATATATATACAAGGATCTAACGTTCCCTTGTATTATGGATTCCTCATCCTAGTATATCAAATGGATGATTGTATGTCATTCTTTAGGGTCATTCACTATATGATACACCTCAGCAGTAGAAACCACAACATTAAATTCTTTAGGGGTTGATAAGGCCTCTATGAATACTTTCTAAAGGACGTTTAATAGGCTCAGAGCATCCAAGATTGAAAACATGGCTATCACCAAGGCTAATTTCATCCAAACATCATACTTATAGTCCAATTTTTTATCTTTCACAGTATTATAAAGTTCTTTAATAGGTTCTTTAATATCTGAAGCACTTGATGTGCATATATCAACAAATGTAATATAAGTTGAAGGTGCTTATACTCTTGGTTGATTGGGTTTTCTACGTCTTGTTATGTGGTGAGGTTTATTAGGTGATGATGTAACTTCAAAAGGATCCTTTAGGATGATCATCTCTAGTTAGACCTTTTCATGTGTATCAAAACATCATTTCACCTTTTGAGCACTCCGAAGAGATCTCTCACAAGTTTTGGCCATGTAGACAATTCGGGAAAGGGTGTGATTAAAGTAGTGATCCCTAACATGACCACATCTTTCCCTATATCCTCTACTTTAATTGAATCTTCCCCTAATTCCCCAATAAATTGTAGTAAAATTGGGTTTATAATCACACTCATTGTCTAATAAGGGATCCATTAATTTAATAATGTTATTGGAACCAAAGATCAACTCCGCATCCGATGGAGAATTCATTTGGTGGATGTCCCCCTGTTGTACCATTTGGCTGGGTGGTGCCCATACTTTTGAGACCATTGGAACAAAGTCCACAAAGGTCAATGCTAACATTTCCCTTGAAACAAGCTCATATTATTATCTTTTCTTCTTAATATTTTGGCCATTTAGATTTTTTTAAGATTAGATTTCAGTGGTCTGAGGTTTTGGTGGAGTCGGCTATGTTGTATTAGAATAATCCTATGGCATAGTTGGCTAATGCAACTATGCTTGGTGGATAACCTGAGTTTTGTAGATCTTTTTTCTAACCATCCATTCATTGAAATCCAGCATACCCTTACTGTTAGCTTCCTTCCATTAATTCTCCTCCTCTAGATTAGTAGTAGAGAAACATGCTTCTTGAACAGAAAAATATTTCAACTTTACTTTCCCACAGTCCACCATCTTTTACGGGATTTCATGTGAAACAAAAAAATCATGGATGTTGTTCCCCAATACTTGATGGAAGGGGAAATAATTTGGTATATCTTCATCACCCTATTAACTGGGATTCCTAGGATTTGGAAACTTGATCATGTTGTTTTCCAATTCCAATATAAAGTATTCTAGGACTTAGTCATTTTAGAAAGAATACACCTTGTTTTTCAACTCCTCAAACTATTTCTTATTATGTTCTTTTTTATCATCTTAACAGTTCTGGAATTGATACCAATGCTCTAGGGTTAAAACTACATGATATGGAGTAGGTTTTGGAGTAGGAGTGGGTACATGGGTCAACTTAAGTGTAACAGTTGATGCTTATGATTTTCCTATTATCCTTTCCTGAGTTGATGGAATAAATTGGGACTTCTCCTTAGTATATGTTATTGTGTCCTCACCTTTTTTTAGAAATTTTTGTAAGGTCCTAAAACCCTCCATTATATTTTATAGGGATCAGTGGTGTTCGTAACTCATCACAAATATTATCTATACATATGGGAAACAATTTTTATTGATGGATCATAAGGTTTAAGGATTATGTTAATCATTTCCACCGAGTAATGAAATCTAAGACCCTTTCATTCTAAAACTGTTTGTAGTTTGAAAGACCAAGGACTATTGTATTCTGAAGTGTCAAGATAAACTATATGAGGAACATCTGATAGAGGTATTCCCACCCTGTAATTGAACAATCATACAAGCTCATGTACCATTCAAAGGTTATCCACTGTAGTGATTTCACAAAGCATTTGAGTTTCACTACTTTCTGTTATTCATGGGTCCCCATCTTGAGATCACAGTGTGAGATGAAATTTGTAAAATGATGCTTTGGGTCTATTAAGCTATAACACCTTAATATTTTTTCAAATAAATATTAAATGCATAAAACACCACGTCTCTACAAAACAATACTTTTTTATAACCTATCCAATAAACATAATTTTCTCACTTCTATGATTTTAATTTCAAAAAACTAACATACACGGTTGAGTTCAATAAGATATTTAGAGTCTAATAGGATCAAATTACATTTTTGGTGAATAGTAACTTGACCCTTATGAATAGTAACATTCCCTTATGAATAGTAATGAATAGTAAATCAGCAAAAAAAATATAAACTTCACCCATGAATGTATAAATGAAATTTAGATATCTTAAAATTGAAAAATGATCATATCATAAGTATTGGTATTTTTGTAAGTCATAAATATTTTAATTACAATTTTATGACTAATTTAATAATTTAAAATGGAAATCTATTTTCATAAAATGTAATCATAAATTTTTATTTTTCTATCTTATGGTTGTAAGATAATTTTATGAGACCTTTATTAACTTTTCAAGGTGTTATAAAATGAGTTACAGTTTTAAATTTGTTTTTATAATAAATTATCATTTTATATAAAAATTTAATTAAAAATATTTATAAAATAATTTTCAAAAAACTGATTTCATTTTTGAATTCTACACATCAAAAAATTGTTGGGTTAATTTTTGGGATTTTTCAAAAATATATGAATTTTTATGAATAGTGGAATACGGTAATTTACCGTATATTTACATTATGAGTTAAGTGCACTATTACCAAAATCATCATTGATGTAAGAACCCTTAGTTCAAACTCACATGAACTTATTACTATTTCTGGTCATTTAATCCTCACTATTTATTATCTTATGGAAAAATAATAATCTAATGATTAAAATATTAAGAAAACCCTCCTCTCCTCCACTATAAAAACCACCCGCACTCCCCTTTTCTCTTCACTCCTCTCAATACTTTTCCTTTTATAAAATATACTAAAATATCATCCCTAGATCGTCCCCCACATCCATAATCCCTTGGTCAAATAAATATTCCAAATTCTCTCCCCTAAAGAGGCCCACATGGAAAATTAATTCAAGAGGTAAATTCCTCTATTCAATTCTTTTACTTTCTTTTCATGTGCCATTGTTTTCTTTTATATCCTCTGATATCTTCATCCAAATTTTATGAAAAATACATTACCATAAATTTACTAAAAAAATTATGATTATGGAATGATTTATTATTCTCTCCCTTTTACCCTACTTTTTTGCTTGTAGTAAAAAACATCATCCGAGATGTGCTTATTTACCACATTCAAGGATGATGGGTTTTCAATTTCTATTACCATCTTCAATTCTGGTCATGAAACCCTTATTATGGTTGAAACAGAATATAATATATGTATTATATTTCATTTATGGTTTTGGATTCTTTTTGTACAAATGGTTTTGAATTATAAAGAAAAATGAGTTCATTGTGTTCAAAAATCGCCTATTAACCCAAAAGGTTATCATTAAATTTTTTATATATTGATTCATCTTCACTCAAAATAATCAAAATTATTATATAACTATGTAATCTTAAATATGTTAACTAATAACATATAGCTTAAATTATGAAAAAACATTCTCATTATAAATGTTTATCTGTACATGAATATTAGTAAACTGGTCATGAATACCAAGGAAGAAAACGCTCCCATAAAAATAAAATTGAACCTCTTAAACCCATCAAGAAGTCTATAAACGAACCTAATAAGGTTATAATAAATCAATTACATGTAGAGGATGTTATTTACTCATTAATTTATGAACCTAAATTTGATTATTCAGGTGATTAATATCATGTGAATAATATCATCGGACATAAGGTAAGGGGTTTCCTCGTCTCACTTCCATTTTTTGTGAGATATCATTATTCACTAAAATTACTTTTTTATGGTGTATGTATACATTCGATTTATGTAATATATCATTTATAAATTTATTTTCATGTTATTCAATGTATCATTTTATTATTATTAATTTTTTTCATATGAACAGATTGATTACAAAGTGGTAGTGGATTTCTACCTTGTCCTCCATTTTAATTCGGGTTACTATTATTATCTACTTACCTAAATGAAATTCTAATTTAACCTTATGTACTTATCATACATTCTATTTTAATTTACTATATATATTTACCAGCCATAATCCTTCTTTATTTTATGGGGTTTTACATGTTTCAAAAGGGTCATTCAAAATTTTATCCAGATAAAGAAACCTGATTCAAGGGAATTTCTCAAATTTGTACCCTCTTTCAAGTACACAAAAGAATATATTTTAAGACCCCATTATTTTTATAAAAACATTAATTTTATCATGAAAATTTATCATGGAACATTTCTAGATTTAATAGAATAAACATTCCTTTCCACTTTAAAATTTTCTTTTATAATTTCCTTAAAATCCTCTAAAATGTTTTATTTATAAAGATTCTTAAGAACTCTTTTTACATGATTTCACTTCAGTGGGACATAATTTATTCATAAAATATAATTTAAATGTCCTAGACATTTATTTTCTGGGATATACATGTTTACAATCTGATTTCATGGAAAATAAAAAATATTTTCCTTAGGAACTCTTCTTTCAAAAGTAAAAAGGATTTTTCTCACCTTACACTAACATTTATGAAATATGTGTCTTGTTCACCACTCATTACATGAATGTGGTGTATGAACCTACCATTTTTATATCATATCGAAATTCTCCTTATTATCATGATATTCTAAGGGATTGTGATTTGATTTTTTCAAGGTGGGATGGGATACTTTCGAATGTTTAAGGAGTATTTCCTCAAGAATTTTTCAGTGGTATCAATTAAAAGTATCTTCATCTATGTCAAAATACCTTATTGAATATTGTACTTCATTGTGGTACATATATCATGATATCATCTATAATATTTTTTTCTAGGGTTTCTGATTAGTTTAAAGAGGATGTTCTATATTGATACCATTCACCATTTGACTTTGAATTGTTGGTGTTTATGTTAAATGATCGGGGAAAGTTATTTACATTTCAATTATTAGTTTCAATATGAATGTATATATTGATTATGTTCACCCCTTTTATATTTTGAATGCATTAGACTTGGTAAGTGAAATTTCTGGCCCTCTGTAACCTATTGATGCATCAGTAGGTATCATGAGACAAATAGAAATGGACTTGGCCAAGGCCTTTCCCATTTTTAGATATTGTTTTAGTCGATGAATTAATAATTTTTAGATGTCTTGGCCGAGGACAATACTAAATGTTTCATAATGTACTACATCTGCATTTCCCTCATTATGAAACTAGTAATTGTGTGTTCATGTGGTTATTTAACATGTATAATACACATTATTATTCATTATTATGGTATTATTTATTCATCTCGTATTCCTACCATAATGTCTTCATGTTTATTTTTAAATTCATGTGTTTTAGTTATTGATCATGCCTAATGTTTTTGTTTATGATAACTTCTTCTTTATTTCTTACCCATACTGAGCATCTGAGCTCACCACTTTCTTATGTTTCATTTTCTCAGGACATGATGAAGTTTATAGTGAGTGACCTGAAGGGATATACTCATAGTTGTTAGTGTTCCCAATAAAACATTTATGTTGTATTTAAATTTATTTTGTAATGTTGAATTTATGAATGTATTTGGCTATACAAAACTAGTAAACTAATTAGTCCTTCAGGATGCGAATATCTTGTAATCATGAAAATCTAATGAAATAAAGAACTAAATCTAGGCAACTAGGGTTGGGGAGTTACATAATCCATTAAAAATGGGAAATGTTGGATTCCCTATGTTCAGAGAGGGAGGAGTCAGATATACCTATTCAGGGTCAGGTTTTTTCTAGTTTTATCAGAGATATTAATTCCTACATGTCTCTAAATCGATCTATTATTGAATTGAAAGCATTCCTGATAATTCAAGGAATGGATTGATGGGACGGAGACTGAGTAGGTACATTTGCTGGTAGGGCCATTGGTGGTGGTACTGCTGGTATATTCAATGGGTAGACCATTGGGTAAGGCCTATAAGGATGTGTCTATACCTATTCTGGTTTTTCACCAAATGGAGGGAATTTTTTATCTACAACTACATGATCCATGTATATTGGTGGTTGGTATCCCGCATTGAGAGGACTTTATGGATCCATTTCAGTTATCGAAGAAAACCCTCTTTGTTGAGGTACACTATATGTGAGTTCCAATTGAGGATATTCTTATAGAACATATCTAGTAAGAAGGTTTTCTTAGAGTAATTATTCTTTGAGTCCCCTCAATTATTTCTTATCTCCCTCATGCTGAACAAATATTTCCTTAACTGAAAGGGGCTTAACCTCCCCAAGGGGGAGGTGAGGCAAAACCTAACCCTTGACCTTTTCCTTGTTGGATGCCTTTAGAGGGGTTAAGGATGGGTTGTTTGAGATAATTCCCAAATTCATGGAAAGAATATAGTTCCAAGAACACACACCTCCTTTAATAATTTTGGTGTGGACCACATTACAAATCCAAACTTCCTCCTCTTGTTCCTCCTTTGAATTGAACTCATGTTCTGTAGAATCTGTGGGGGTGGCGTTGTAAACATTCACTAATGCATAAAGTATTTCAGGAATTCTATTCGAATATTTGTGATATTTCAAATTTCTACACCATCCACGAGGTCTCATCTTCTTCTTTTATAGTTCTCGGGGATATATTTCATGGATGGTGATCTAAAGGGAATCTCAAGATAGTTCATTATTGTCTGTCCCTAGTGAAATTACTAGATCATGGGATGTGCCGAACTAAGAGGAATTATTCTACAGTGTCTCCACTAATTGGGAGAAGACTGATTTTCACTAAAGAGTCGGTTTTGAGGTGAAAATTCCCCTATCTCAGAGGTTTGGTGCTATTCCTATTACATTTTCACAATTCTTTGGGCCTGGTTTCCTACCCTCGAAGGTTGGGTTAAAAATACCCCATCCCTAGTGGATAGGTTTGTTCTTGAACTACCATAGCTATTATTACCATGACCACCCTTCTCATTTAATGGAGTTTTTTCCAAACATGGGTTGGGTGAATCATTTTCTACACACCTAAAGCACCCACCTCTACCTCTAAAGTTCGTTGCACAATTTTTAACATTTGTGCTATTTGAAAGATAGATTCTCCTAAATGGGTGTTTTTCATGATCATTTCATATTCTTGATAAAAATTATCTCAATATCCTTATCTATTATATCCTGGTGTTAGTGATCGTTAGTCAGGGCCTATTTTTTTAGAACATCTTCAATTGTGAATAGGGTTTGTTTGATGAAGATGGTATGGATCAATGACATTTCCTGATACCGATTTTGGACAGAATTATTGGTTACAAATCAAATGGAAATTTAACTCTCTATATGAACCCTATCCCCTAATATGAACTCCATATGGGGCATCTTAGACCAGTTCTCGCAAGATTTGTAATGCCTTGAGGTATGCACATTGAATGGATCCTTGATGTCTTCCAAAATTTTGTATATCTAGGAGGGATCCCAAATAAATTTTGTGTTGCATCTCTTATATTACCCTAACCTTAATTTGATACTCATCATAGGGTAATACTTTTTCTTTCAAGTGATGAATATTTTTCCATATATTGAGTTGTATTTTATGCACACAATATTATGAAAATGTCTTTGTAATGTTGTACTGAGGGGTGGTTAAATGCCATAACATGACTGGTATTTCATCTTTATCTAGCTATTTCCTCATGTTTAGTATGTCTTCATCATCTTTTTCTATAGACTTCTCTACCTGATCGAACTAGATTGGATGCTTTCCAACCACTTTATCATAATGAACAAGATTGGTAGGGACATCCTCTATTATATTAGAAGGTAGGAAATCCAAGGGGGTGTAGAATGACTATCTCCTTAGGCTATCTTCCAGTTGTGAAAATATTTCACCTCTTAATGAAAAGTCATCAGAAATGGTCGACCTAATTTTTACAAGTGCCACATGATATGAGGGATTTCTCATTAAAACATTTCCAATTGGAGGATTCTCTTGAAAATGTGAAATAATACTATAGAGATAACATTTTCAGTGGATTCCATTATGGGTAATACAACCATGGTGGAATATATTTAGGGGAACACCCTCTTTCCCCTTGATATTTTTGTCATATGAAGGGTTATCATGACCCTCATCAGGAGATGGGATATTGAGATCTATCATATTTTTTTCATGAATCAAGTCATCAAGGTGAATTTTCTAGATAGGAACTTCAGAATTACTGTAACAAATCCCATAATTTGGTAGTTGGATAATAGGATCTTGAGATCCCACATATAAGAATTTGATGGATTCAATAACTACATCATTGAGTAGAGCAGGATCCTAGATCAACTCTTTTATTTCCACTTGTTTATATTGAGGGTTCTTTTTGGATAGATTCTTGTGAGTGACTGAGGCCACTTTCTAGGGGAATTGGTTTTCATTGGTAGGGTTCTTCTCATTCCATAGTGTGTCCATTGGGAAAGGCATATTACATCCAATAGGAATCGGTTTGTTTTCCCAATCTAGTTGTCCATATATCATGGGGTAGTTTTCCCCATGGCCCACATTGATGGGATAAGAGGTGTGTGTCTACAGCGGGGTGGCATGCTAATGAGCCACCTCATTTATGGGGATGTAATTCTGTATTTGTCTATCTAGAACTACTATTTTCACCTTAATTATCCCATGACAGGTCTATAGGATGTGGGTAGGGATTTTCATCTTCTATTTCACCATTGTCAGGATATTCTTGGTGACTTTAGGGATTAGAACGAGGATATGTTCCCATTTCATATCTGGAGTTGGGGTATGTTCCTGATTCTATCCTATGACAGTATTCATGTGTGTGAGTAAAGAGTTGGGTCTGCCCAATATTCATCGTCGGGACATTCTGACATACTTCATTGGGTGTTTACATGCGAAATTGTGGGAAGGTTGGGTGAATGATGGAAAGTATCTATGTGTGTCTTTTTATGGATTGTCTCCAAACATTGTTAGTGGGATTATATGAGTTCTTTCAGACTACTAAAATATAAAGCTTAGTGTCTATAGGTAGGTGTATGTTTCTGCTCATGGTGGGCCACCATGTTTGAATAGCAAGCTTCCTTAGATGCTACTAGATTAGTCTATTGGAAGGATGAATTAGGGTGGTTGGGTATATATGACTGCTCGATGTTGGCGACAAAATTTGATCAGTGGACCTCTTTAAAAGGTATAGGGGTGTTCTTATTCTCCCTATAGTACAGTCACAAACCTCAGTAGACCGTCTTGTATGATCGGGTCTGGATGACATGGGTTGGTCAACAGAGGATGTTTCCCTCATCATATTACAGTCTCCCTACTGCACGACATTAGCAGAATTTATTTCTAGAAGGAGTCCTTTATAAGTAATCTTGTGCCCTCTGGGTGAGTCCTCCTATGGTCTCTTGATACCCCTCCCTAAGATATGGAAGGGACTTGTTGTCACATTTCATTGATAAGCTCTAAAAAGGGTTGAAGAAGTCTATTAGTGTCACATACTTCTAGACCACTGGCCTTCACTGATCAGATGATCTGTGGTGCATAGAAAACTAGAGGGCCTATTGGTTAGATTTAAGTGTTAAGATGGTATCATGATTATGATACTCTCATACCAATACATTTGAGACCTAGTGTTGAATAAGTTGGGTTGGTGATTGTCTCCACTTCTTAGACGAATACCCAGTATGAACATTAACCTGGGAATGTGTTCACATAAGCTTTAAGGATGCCACTGGATCAAAGGGAGTTCTGAGATAATTTTCATGAATATATGAAAAACACAAACAAAAAAATATCACCAAAGTAGTATTTCATTTTAAATAACACATGCATGATTGATTGTCTTTTTTGGACCTCTTTCTTTTTTGATAGTGAATGGGGCCCAACAGGTGGGTGATATTATCATATTTGTTAATGAATCATGGAAGGTTCACCATTTTTTATTTCTGATAAAGATTTTTGTTTTTTGGATGGTCAATTTCAAGTGGTTGGGTTTTGTTCAATCATTCACATAGGGTTCACCATTTTCCGAATTGTTTCCATTAGGTTTTTCAGTGGAACAAAAAAAACCTAATGTTTATGTATCCATGAGAAGCCTTCTTTCCAAAGGCATATTCTCATTGGAAAATCTGGACAAATATGCTTAATAATTCACATTGTTTAATTTTATGGGAGGTCATGCTCATCACACTATTTTGGTGGGAATTATTTCCTACTTCGATACTTTATTATTGATTTAAGATATGATCGCATATCCTTCATTAATTCCAAAGTATGACAAGGGTCACCCTTGAATTAAAAATAAATTATTAGCTTGAATCGAACTTAGAAAAATCTCTATGTATCTGAGGTTCTTCATCAATGGTGATGTGTGTGTGTATCCAAGGTTCTCCATCGATGGTATCCTCTTATGTTCTAATTAGATATTCTTTTGTTGTTATTATGATGATTCAAGTTTTCTAGCAACACAATGGATCACTCTGGAATATATCGTTATTCAGGGAGAAGGGATTTTTTTTTATCGGGATCAGACCCATTAAATGGTCTTCCTACATATCCTCAAGAAAGAAATCAAAAAACGCATAGTTCAGTTCCACTTAACATGGAATATCATACATTCTAAGTTCATGATATAGGAACAAACGATGCAATTTAGCATCATGTGGAAAGGATGTCTCGGCAGAAGGTGCCTAGTCAATGTTTGGTACAAGACTTATGCCTAAGAGGTCCAAAGAACCTAGAAGGGATATAGATTCCTAGTTTTAATTAGACCCTATTGGGAATATTTCCTAAAGATTGTATGTTTTATTTATTATGTTGGGTCTCAACCTCAATGAGGATTCATTTATATCCGGTTTGGACAGAAATCAAAACCTATGTAGTTTGATGATAAATACCTATTCTTATAGAGGCCCTTGTATTTTTCAAGAAGGATAGTATATCCCTTTGAGAGTATTAATTTGGGAATTGTTTTTGAGAAGTATTCCCTTTTGATTTTGGGTCCATGTGGAGTTACTTGACCCATGGTGATTTTGGGGCTTGGTTGGGGCTTACTCATGAAGAGGATACTCATGGATGGGTATGATGATATCATTAAGGATTACTCCCAAAAAGTATTCCTAGATTTCTAAAGGTTATTTTTGGGGCCCACTACTAAAAAAACACCCATAGGTTTATTGTTGGGGCTTACACTAAGTAGAAGGCCAAAAATATTTGGGGTTCATGTGGATGTCATGACCACTCCCAACCTCTAATATCATGTGGTTCAGGATTAGGGAGTGAGGAGGAGACAGAGTGAAACCTCATTCTAGATATGGTAGTGGCTTACTTCTGGGGGATGCCCTAAAATTGGTTCCATTGTGGGAGAAGAGGAAGTCATTCCATGTCAAAAGGAAATGAAAGTGTGATCCTTACACTCCCTACCTGGAACCAGAGGCTTCAAGTCTTAGAGATTATAAGTGAAGGAAATGTTATTATCCATCGTGTCTTAGTCAAGGAGTTCCCTGACACCTCCCCCAAGGTCAGGGTCCTCATGGTCATGGGAATGAAAATCCACATTCAACCCAAGGACCCCAACTGTCTGTTTGGAAAATTGTGGGAAACCTCTGACTGTAGGAATGTAAATCCAAACTGGAGACACACTAATGTGCCACACTTCAAGGTATTGAAAGTCTAGAGGATTTATTGGAGACTTGAATTTAGTCCCCCTCGGGTGACGAATCAAAAGGAATATGAGACCTCTCATTGGTGGATTGGAAAAGGACTCAAAGTGGGACTCACATAGGTCCTAGCATAGAGAGACATGGTGTATCGAGTAGGGTCTGGGAGGGACTAGAAGTTCTAAAAACATGGAGTATAGGCCTATGTGAGATTTTTATTCAATAGTAAATAGACCACCTATGTAACAACACATGGTTGAGGCTTTAGCCTATGCACTGTAGGTCTCCTTAGGTGTCTATGGATGGGTCCTACGTAGGTCCCTAATAAGGGAAGTGGCCTCATGCAGGTGTTTTCTACTAGGTGATAGGTCTTTTCATGTAGGTGTCTTGTTTTTTAGACCCGAAATGGAATTTTTTTTTTCTCACTTATCCCCTTTTATCCTCTCTTCTCTTGAGTTTTGGATAAATACCTGAGGAATTTTTGGAGATTTAGGTGAAGGGAATGTGCAGGCAGAGCTTGGGGGTTGCTTCTGATTTTCTAGTTATGAAAATGAGTATCCCTAAGGATCTATATATAAGAAATAGGGGACCCTGGTTGAAGTATATTTTCTACACATTTCATGGGCATAGGTTCTCATCACAGGTGTCCCACATAGGGGTGTCTTGTCCTTTGGTTCTGTGCAGGGGGGGCTGCATGGGACTTCTAATGCATATGAGTGTGTGTGAATAAGCCATCTTTGGAAATTCCCTTTGATTATCCTTATGGCTCTTTAGTACTTTAACATGATTAATATTATCTTTTTAATATTTTCATCCCCTTGATAAAATATAGCATCAATAGTTACATAGTTTTTTACCTAAATTTACATGGATTAAGAGATAGTCTTATATGAGTTAAGAAATATATAAATATAAATATTCATACACAATATATATATTATTGAGCGTTCTTATTTCAGTTGGAGAATATTTAATAAAAGAACATATTGAATAATATCATAAAATATACTCATAATGAAACGAATTTTGTTATAGATATTCAGTTGATTAAACATAAAAATAAAATTATAATTGAGATCAGATCATGGGAAGTAAAAAATAAATGGTAATAATGTCATTGATTGGTATTGTAATTTGATAATTTTTCTCAAACATGAGGATAAATTATATTTTTTGAAGTTAGTTATACTAGTTAAACCAACATCCCCTTGACCTCATGTAGATTTTTATTCTTATAAAAATCAAGTGAATGATTCTACGGATGTATCATATTAGATTCTAGCAAACACGATTCTTTAGCCTCAAAAGAAATATGAATGGATGCAGGTATTCAGTATAACTAGACACTTTAAAGAGAATTATTAAGAGAAAAATATAATGGAATGATATGATATAACTAAGACATTTTTTGAGGTAATATGTCAGAAGAAACCCATGTTTCTACTCTTGTGCTCTAAATATTTTTTGCATAAAAGGATTATGTAAAGGATGAGGTTTTATCATAAGAAATAGTCAAAAATTAATTTGTCCTTATATTTATTCTCAATAACATTTAATCAATTAATTATTGAATTTAATATGAATTATATTAATTATAATCTTCCCAAACTTCTTAATATATTAAGAACAAGTTAAAAAATTAAAAGATGAACCCCTATCATGGTGGTGAATAAATACAATATTAAAGTAAATTTCAATAAGAAGAAGGATATAAAGTATAAATTGAAAATATTTATATAAAACCTATTAAATTCACTATATTAAAGTAAGTGAAATGATTCTATCATAACAAAAATCGTACCTTTCAAGAAGAGTTATCGTCAATACTTAAATATTATTAAAAAAACATGTGGATAGTTTTAACGCATTAAAAACTGTTGTTATTGAAATAAAAATCTCTATTTTTGAATCAAATTTATTAGATACCATATGTGTATCACATGTTTTGGGTAATCTGGGATATTATGAGGACAGAGGAATTTTATTAAGGTATAAATGGGCCAACAAGTTGGGAATGGAGAAAGATTTGTAGAATTGGGTACACGGATAGAGAATTTTTTTTCCTAGTGGATTGTCATTAATTATAAAATAATTGTGACATATAATATTAATAAATATAAATTTTATTTCTATGTCTTTACAATATAGGTTAGGTTGACCATTTTTAATAAAGAGAAAGTTTTTTTATGTTTATATAAATGAAATTTTTTACGGTCTTTATAACATATTTAATTAATTATATATATTAAATATTGAAAATAATATTTATAACATAAATAATAATAAGTTCAAAATTAATTATTTGAATGCCATTTATCTTTTCAATTATTTTATAGGACAAATAAATAAGAATCACATTCAATTACTCTATAATGATAAATTATTATATTCAAAAGATTGTGAATTATTTGAGGTATATGAATATTGTTTATTAGGTAAACATAACAAGTTTATTTTAAGGTGAAAGGGAAGATATCATTATATTTATTAAAACTTATACATACAGATGTAGGTGGTTCTATATGTAATGTGTCTCAAGGTAGATTTCAATACTTCATTACCATCATTGATGAATTCAGTGGGTATGGGTAGGAGTATCTTATGAAACAAAAAATATGTATCACTTGTAATCTAAGTTATTCAGAAATAAAGTTAAAAATAAACTTATAAAATATGAGACCACTTTAATATAATTTATGTGTAGAATATTTTAGTCAATAATTTCTTGACTATCAGGAATAATGGGGTATTATATCATAACTCACTCCACTTAGTAAACTATAGTTAAACAGTGTATCTCAAAAAAGAAATTGAACTTTTATGGATATGGTTTTTTCATTGATGAGTCATATACACCTTCCAATTACTTTTTTGGGTTATTCTATAGGAACTTATTTTTTTATATTAAATAATGTTCCATTAAAAACAATTCAAATGAAACAACATGAGTGTGGACTGGGAAACATCCCAATTTATTTTTCATAAATATTTATGGTTTTGAGGAATATGTGTGATGTATTACTATAAGTAAATTTGAAACTAAATTATATAAATGTATATTTTTTTTATTCCAAGGTCTTAGTGGGTTATTATTTCTATAATATATCATAACATAATGTTTTTCTATCTTGACATATTTTCTCTCTAGAAAATGATTTTATTTTCAAACAAATTAATAGGATAAAATTTTAACTTGATTAATTTCAAGTCTAACAAGATGATATTATTCTTGATATGGATGAGTTTAAAATAAAATGTTTTATTGAAAATGATATAACTCAATTTACATAAGAATTGTGAAGGTATAATAAATTTATTATTCTTAAGATATATTCATTTCTCATTGCAAATGATGGTGGTATAAAAATCATAGAATATGGTACAACATATTTCTAAGAAGAAATCATGAGCAATAATTATGATAAATGTTTAGAATTAATGGAATATAAAATGGAATCCATAGGCACTAATCAAGTTTGGAACCTCATAGATCAACTTGAAGACATAAAACCCATTGGGTAAAATTGTTTTTCCATAAAAAGGCTGACCTGGAAGGTGGAGTCTCTATCTAAAAATATCACTTATTCAGTTAAGATATTAAACAAATACATGGTATTAACTATGAAGAAACATTTTTCCAATGGATATGATTGAATATATTTTTATTTGTTCAATTATAACAGTATATTATTATCATTATGAGATATATCAAATGAATATCAAAACAAAATTATGGGAATTTATTTAAGGATTTATATGTAATAAAACCTAAATTTTATAAATATATAAGAAATTTTTTAAATATTTATAAATTTCAACAATCCATTTATGTGTTGAAAAAATCTTTCCAGTGTTAGAATTTTCATTTTAATGAATCTATCAAAAAGTTTGACAAGATAAAAAATATGGATGAACCATGTGTATATAAATAGGCTAGCATGATCATGGTTTTATTTCTGATGTTGTATGTAGATGAAATAATTCTCATTGTAAATGAAATCCAAATGTTACAATTAGTGAAAATTTGGTTGGGATAGTTCTTATAAATAAATTTCCTCAATGAAGAAATATATAAACTATATATTAAGATCTATAGAGATATATCTAAAGAAATTTATGGACTTTTTCAAATATATACATTGGTAAAATGTTTAACATAGAATGTTATAAGAAGTGATCCTTACATGTGTTGAATTGAAAGAGTATTTAAAAGACATGGTTCCCTTCAACAGTTAAAGAATAAAAATTAAAGATTATGATTCCATATGCTTCATCTATTGGATAAGTCATGTATGTAATGCAATGTTTCTTTTCTAATGCTTCTTATTTTTTATGTATGATTAATGGATACAAAATAAATCCTAGTGGAATTCATTGTGTATCCATAAAAAATAACATTAAGTAGTTGAGAAAAACGAAGGATGTATTTTTAATATTGGGTGGTATCGAATATCTCATTTTAAGGGGCTAAATTTATGTTAGTTTCTAAACTAACAAAGATGAATTTAGATCTCATTCAATATTTTTTTGCATGGATAGTAAAGTGGTAAGCTGAAAAAGATACAAGTAACTGATTGTAGAGACCCGAAGCCTGACATACATGGACATTACATTACTTTTGCGGAATACTTAGTACATAACAAAAACACACACCCAAGGACCGTAATAGTTATTGTCTTTGGAAACTAGGAATATAATCTTCTAATCATGGTGAAAGATCTTCAACATCTCCCATAAAGATCTTCTTTTTTTAAACCTAAATCAATTCTTTACATCCTGGGGAAAATAAAACATAAAAGGGTGAGCTCAAATTCTCAGTAAGGGTAAACAAAATAAATATCAATCACGTCATATTCATAAGAACATATCTTTTGGAAATCTTAACCTGCAAAAGAGATCATAATTTCATAACATGGGATAAATCATAGTAGTGAAATGTAATCCCAATAATCATAACTTAAAACATGAAACTTTTTGGAATACACACATAATCATAAAGAATCATTTCTTATTAGTCAAGACTCATTGCCAAGACAATCTTAGTGGACAAAGTCCCTTTCTGAACCAAGTTCACTCCTCGTTTCAGTCCTGTTTCACTGAACCAGTATAACCTACCGTTCCAGCCATGTCTATCTCATGAGATATAAAATCATTACCCAATGCATTGGAGGGAGATATAGGTCCCACCCATATCATAATGAGGCCATTCTTATGTGTGCCACAAAATCATAAATCATACATCATTGCATAACCCATGTAATAAAAATGGGATTCTTAAACAACATGACATCATAAAACAATTCATATACGATAAAGGAATTCATAAAAATAATTCTATCACAACATAATCAAATCAATGTAATAATAGGGATATAAACAAGACCCTATATTATCTTATATGGAAAAATATTTTGATAAAACACTTGACCTCCATTCTTGAGGAAAATATCCTTTCAAATTCAAAAAGATTTTCCTTTCTTAAAATGTCATACAATTTTAAACTAAAAGAAGTTCATTAAAAATAAACTTGAAAACTTGTAAAGGAATCTTCTTGAAAATAATGTTTTAAAAATCCATTCATTGCGTATAAGTTAAAAAACATTCTTTTTGTACTTTTGTCGGAAAAGTCAAAAAGTACCTCATACGAAAAATGAAATAAGATTCCTTTCATATCTTTTACTAAAAATTCACCTAAGGGTAAAATTGGATTTAAACAATTTTAGGTGGATGGAACAATATTACATATTGAGGAAACATGGATTTGGATGATAAAATACACCCTAGTAAATTTCAAAGTATAAACAATCTCTTATAAAAATGAGATTGTGATACTTCCCTTACCTTAGGTCCGATTTGCTTCGTATGTGTCTGAACCTCCTGTATAATGATTTAAATAATGTCATTGACTTATTCCAAAATCATACTCATTGTTATGATATCATATATGGTTCACTTATGGCTTTATATTACCCGTTCTTTTGTAAATTCCATGTTAAAGAGCGTTTTGGGTAAAATCGTTTCATTTGTCATCTGTGTTTTGACTTGTAATTATTCATATGATTACTTAGATCATGATTACTTAATTCCAGAATATAAAACATGATTTATATATAATATATATTCAGAATATACATATATATAATAGATCATTAAATGGAAAGAAATACACTGTTCATGGAGACAGTAGACTGTACGTACGCATGAATGCTGTTTTCTTTTCCTTATTGAGTTGAATGGAATTAAGTAGATGACATACATATACATACACATAAATCCAGGATCATTATTATGTCATATATTTCATTTTTACTTATTATATATACTTTATAATCATTCATGAATTTTTAATGTGGAGAATGAATCTCATCGCGTCGTGGAGACGGTAGTCCGTACGTACGCACGAGCGATGATATCGTTCTCATGATCGTGGAATTGTATTGGAGTGTATGTATACTATTTCAGAATCAATATCACTTTACAATAATCATATATAGTCATTATTTACACCATTATACCCAACCAAGTAAGGTGGTGGAAAATAGATTACACCACGGCGTGGTGACGGTATTCCGTACGTACGCACGCGCGGTGATTTTGTTTTCCGTAGGATGGATAGATGGTGAAATAAGGTTGTTTAATAATTATAATAACATATCAGTATATAAGTGATACTGATTTTATTACTTAATAATGAAACAACCTAAGAAGAATAAGTGGAAGAAGAAATAAAGATGAAAGAATCGGTAACGGACATTACCTCTTCTTTGAAGCGTCTCTTTGAGATATCCTTTTAGGGCACTAAAATTGGTCTTTCAGGAAGACCAGAACCTCTAGAATGTTTCTAGGGAAGTGTAGAAGATAATTTGGTAGGGGTTGGCCGATATTTAAGGCTCAAATTGGTGTGTGGAAGAGAGGGAGGAAGTGCTCTTTTATAACGGAGGAGAGGGGCACCTTTGGAATAACAAAAACTATTATTTTATTATAAATACAAATTAGGTTTTAAATAGCTCCAAATTGATTTATTTCTAAGATAAGGTGGGTATGGGTTGAAATCCTCTCAACCAATTGAATTTAGACAAGTTTAGGTTCCTATTTTAATCTTATCATTTAGATTTAACATTAAGTTGAAAAATTTTACTTTTACCGTGTCTTCTTGTGTTCTTACACTATAAGGTTAATAAACTTACTATAACAAGCCAAACGAACCCCAAGTTTCTTATTATTAATTTATATAACCTTATCTAAGTCATTTGGTCGAACCTTAGATTTTTTGGAATAAAATAACAATTAATAATATAACATTTGTTTTAAAAACTATTTTATGTCAATTTTGACACTATTTAGTAATTGATTTTTGTGAAAATCATAACAGAATGATTAGTTCGAAAAAAGTTAATTAAATCAATACTAACATTTCAAATTAACCTATAAAATTAGTGTAATTCATAAAAAGTCTCAAATTAAATTTATTTGGGTATTTATAACATCAATTATGTCAATATTTCATTAATCAGATAATTACTGCATCATCGTTGTTTAGTGATACTCGGTATTGCGTACTACACACGCAATCGAGGAAGGTAGTGATTGTGTTTAATGCAAGGCAAGTCAAGGATGTGTGTTGTTCAAGATCCTTTTGGTGTAGCGTACAACACAAGACATTAATGAAAATAATATTTTTCATAAAATCTCGGGGTGTTACATTCTACCCCCCTTAAAATGAATTTCACCCTCGAAATTTGTTGGGGTTACAAATGGTTTACTATTAGAAAGTTTCTTTGATAGAAACCCACATCGTAAAAAGGAATACCAAAACCAATATTTAAAAACAAAAGTATGAAATGTAACAGTTACCCAAATAAACTAGTCACTAGGTTTCCATATACGTGAAAATATGGATATGGAAGAGATATCTAACCATCATGTTCTGATGGAGAGTGGTATAGAACATGGATATAGAAAATCCAACAATCACAAAGCCATAAATTTGTGATGATCTAAGGTACCATCTGATTCATCAGATATAAGAGCACTAGGACAACATTTTTGGTTTTCAAGATCATTTCCCTAAAGTTGATGAAATTGGAATTAGAAGAAATACTTTTGTGATTTTGGTATAGTCTCACCGTTTTTCGTTCTTTGGAAAATTTCCACTTCATCTCTTAAATAAATGAAGTTGAATTTGTCATTCGTGATGTGTTAGTAGATCATGTGATAGAATGATGGGTCATTCCATCTGTCTCAAACAAAAGGTTAGTAAAGTTATCAAAAAATACATAAGTCCATCTATAGTGATATTAATCAAATATGGTTCCTAAAATGGACTTATACTTCATATATCATACTACTTAATATAATAAAACTAGTTTCTACTAAATAGGGACTTCCTGTAGTCCAATGGTAGGAGATAAAGGCCAATGGCACTTCTATTGTGGGTTCGATTCCCACAGCCTTGTCTGACACGATGGGTTGTCGCCCGTCCTGAAGGTTGTCCTTTTTCCAAAGCTATATTACTATAACATCCCATTGAAAAAATGTTCTATCATTAAACAATACTAACTTATGTCCAACATAATCCATTCCAATATTTAGGCTTATTTAAAATACTTCGGTCCAAGCTCATAGTATAAAGAAAATGATTACTTGAAATGTCACATAACAATCACGTGAATGCCATCATTTATCCCCCATATATCATAAGATATATCTTGTTGGTCAAATTACAAACATGTGAATACCTTAATCATGTATTTTCTTGAAGAATTAATACCCATTGAACCTTAGTGAAAACATGAATACAGTTAAAAGTTAACACTTTCCACAAACCAAAATCCTCAAAATTCTATATCCTCAAACCATGATATCACTTAGTCCTTATATCAATCATGAGCTCATGAATACTGTCAAATATGTCGTTTTCCCGTTTTCCCTTCATTATGTGCATATCAGCTTTTTTCCAAAAATATCTCAATCACATTCCATGGTTACCGGTACCATAAAATTATTGAAGACCATAATAGACCAATACATAAATATTCCAATACTAAACATTATTTTGGAATCCCATTACATAAACACTTAATCATTCCACCACATCATTGTCATATTCAACATCTCCAATGGTGATCACATGTGACTTCCCTTTTTCCTTTACCTTAAGTGGTTGCTGACGTCGATCATCACTAACCCTTAGATTAGGGAATTTATTAGCATAATGCCCCATTTCCTTGCACTTGAAGCATTGAAGTGTTGTTGGTGCGTTCTCTGCAGTATTTTATTTATTCACATCATTAGAAACCCTTTTTCCTTTACTTTGACACTTAGCTGCTCGATGAACTTCTTTTCCACACTTAAAACATTTTCTAGTCTCTTTAAGACAATCTCCACCATGCTTCTTTCCACACTTTGAGCATAAGGAAACATTCATCTTCTTTTCACCATTATTATGAGATTTCTCCTTGAACTCCATCTTTCGTTTCTTGTCAAAACTATGAGATGGATAAGTAACACCAACTTTCATTTCTACCTTAATAGCACAATGCACAATTTCTTCATAGCTACTGATGTCTCTTATATCTAATGCCCTTCGAATATTTGGTTTTAAGCCACTGAAGAATCGGTCAACTTTACTTTCAGGTTGGATGATAAATCCAGATGCATACCTTGCAAGCCTTGTAAAATTCGCTTCGTATATACCAAAAGATTCATCATCCTTTTGCTTTAGTTCAAGAAACTCCTTATCCATCTTTGTTCGGAGAATTCGAGGTAAGTACTTATTGAAAAATAAGTTCTTGAACTCGTCCCATTCCATGGACTCAATTTCATCTCTTGGCCTCGTATTCTTGATAAGATTCCACCATTGATCAGCTTCACCTTCCAAACGATATACTACTAAGACGACTTTATCATGTTTTGAACATTGAAGAACTGAAAATATCTTTTCAGTGGTACTGATCCATTGTTCAGCAACAAGTGGATCAGAAGACCCACTGAAATAAGGTGGATGTTGCCTCATGAAGGACTCAATAGAATATTGTTCCCTTCTCTGCTCATTTGGAAGTCCAGAATGATTCATAGCTTTTGTAAGTATAGCAATAATATTTTTCACTCCATCTCTCATAACATTCGTTTGTTTATGAGGACAATCATTGCATTGTCCATTGCATTGATCAACACGGTTCCTTCGGGTTCTAGCTATCGTCTAAAACCCAAAAAAAATAGTGTGAGAGGCAAAAATCATGCTAGGGAAAACAACATAGTAAAGAGGAAGTAACCTCAATATCTAACATCTTAGGTTAAATTATATGATCTTTACTGTAGTTATAGTACTATATCCTATACGTATACTTATCCTTAGGTAAATCCCTAGAAATACCTTAGAAATATCTCTAGGGATCTCACTAACGTTTTCGTATCCTAGTTTCCAAAGGTTGACTAAACCTTTCCTCTGATACCAAATGTAGCAGTCTGGAATTACTTCCAGTGGACTATAATTGATACCTATTAGGGCACTCCATGGGCGGCTACACCCCCTGGGCGGGACACACCACCATCCCCAGTGGAAGCCTTTTCCTCATGAAACCCTTGGGCGGAGAGCCATGCTTCGTCCAACGCTCACATGTGAGAGTTCCCAAGGATCGGATACATTACTACCTCCTTTGCCTCTGATACCAACTGTAGAGACCCGAAGCCAGAATTACATGGATATTACATTACTTTTGTGGAATACTTAGTACATAACAAAAACACACACACAAGGACCGTGATAGTTTAGTTTCTTTGGAAACTCGGAATATAATCTTCTAATCGTGGTGAAAGATCTTCAACATCTCCCATAAAGATCATATTTTTTAAACCTAAATCCTTTCTTTATGTCATGGGGAAAAGAAAACATAAAAGGGTGAGATCAAATGCTCAGTAAGGGTAAACAAAAGAAATATCAATCACGTCATATTCATAAGAACATATCTTTTGGAAATCTTAACATGCAAAAGAGATCATAATTTCATAACATGGGATAAATCATAGTAGTGAAATGTAATCCCAATAATCATAACTTAAAACATTAAACTTTGTGGAATACACACATAATCATAAAGAATCATTTCTTATTAGTCAATAGTCATTACCAAGACTATCTTAGTGGACAAAGTCCCTTTCTGAACTGAGTTCACTCCTCGTTTCAGTCCTGTTTCACTGAACCGGTATAACCTACTGTTCCAGCCATGTCTATCTCATGAGATATAAAATATTTACCCAATGAATTGGAGGGAGATATAGGACCCACCCATCTCATAATGATACCATTCTTATGTGTTCCACAAAATCATAAATCATACATCATTGCATAACCCATGTAATAAAAATGGGATTCTTAAACAACATGACATCATAAAACAATTCATATACGATAAGGGAATTCATAAAAATAATTCTATCACAACATAATCAAATCAATGTAATAATAGGGATATAAAAAGAACCCTATATTATCTTAGATGGAAAATAATTTTTATAAAACACTTGAACTCCATTGTTGAGGAAAATATCCTTTCAAATTCAAAAACATTTTCCTTTCTTAACATGTCATACAATTTTAAACTAAAAGAAGTTGATTAAAAATAAACTTGAAAACTTGTAAAGGAAGCTTCTTGGAAAAAATGTTTTAAAAATATATTCATGCCGTATAAGTTAAAAAAACATTCTTTTCGTACTTTTGTCGGAAAAGTCAAAAATACCTCGTACGAAAAACGACATACGATTCCTTTCATATCTTTTACTAAAAACTCACCTAAGGTTAAAATTGGATTTAAACAATTCTAGGTGTATGGAACAATATTACATATTTAGGAAACATGGATGTGGATGATAAAATACACCCCAGTAAATATCAAAGTATAAACAATCTCAGATAAAAATGAGATTGTGATATTTCCCTTACCTTAGGTCTAATTTGCTTTGTATGTGTCCGAACCTCCTGTATAATGATTTAAATAATGTCATTGACTTATTCCAGAATAATACTCATTGTTATCATATCATATATGGTTCACTTATGGCTTTATATTACCCGTTCTTTTGTAAATTCCATGTTAAAGAGTGTTTTGGGTAAAATCGTTTCATTTGTCGTCCGTGTTTTGACTTGTAATTATTCATATGATTACTTATATCATGATTACTTAATTCCAGAATATAAAACATGATTTATATATAATATATATTCAGAATATACATATATATAATAGATCATTAAATGGAAATAAATACACTGTTCATGGAGACGGTAGACCGTACGTACGCATGAACGCCGTTTTCTTTTCCTTATTGAGTTGAATGGAATTAAGTAGATGACATAAATATATATACACATAAATCCAGGATCATTATTATTTCATATATTTCATTATTACTTATTATATATACTTTATAATCATTCATGAATGGTTAACGTGGAGAATGAATCTCATCGCGTCGTGGAGACGGTAGTCCGTACGTACACACGAGCGATGATATCATTCTCATGATCGTGGAATTGTATTGGAGTGTAGGTATACTATTTCAGAATCAATATCAATTTACAATAATCATATATAGTCATTATTTACACCATTATACCCATCCAAGTAAGGTGGTGGTGGAAAATAGATTACACCACGACGTGGAGACGGTATTCCGTACGTACGCACGCGCGGTGATTTCATTTTCTGTTGGATGGATAGATGGTGAAATAAGGTTGTTTAATAATTATAATAACATATCAGTATATAAGTGATACTGATGTTATTACTTCATAATGAAACAACATAAGAAGAAGAAGTGGAAGAAGAAATAAAGATGAAAGAATCGGTAACGGACATTACCTCTTCTTTGAAGCGTCTCTTTGAGATCTCCTTTTAGGGCACTAAAATTGGTCTTTGAGGAAGACCAGAACCTATAGGATGTTGCTAGGGAATTGGAGAAGATAATTTGGCAGGGTTAGCCGAGATTTAAGGCTCAAAGTGGTGTGTGGAAGAGAGGGAAGAAGTGCCCTTTTATAAGGGAGGAGAGGGGCACCTTTGGAATAACTAAAACTATTATTTTATTATAAATCCAAATTCGCTTTTAAATAGCTCCAAATTGATTTATTTAGAAGATAAGGTGGGGATGGGTCGAAATCCTCTCATCCAATAGAATTTAGATAATTTTAGGTTCCTATTTTAACCTTATCATTTAGATTTAACATTAAGTTAAATAATTTTACTTTTACCGTGTCTTCTTGTGTTCTTACACTATAAGGTTAATAAACTTACTATAACAAGCCAAACGAACCCCAAGTTGTTTATTATTAATATATATAACCTTATATAAGTCATTTTTCCGAACCTTAGATTTTTAAGAATAAAATAACAATTAATAATATAATATGTTTTTTAAAAACTATTTTATGTCAATTTTGACACTATTTAGTAATTGATTTTTGTGAAAATCATAACAGAATGATTAGTTCGAAAAAATTTAATTAAATCAATACTAACATGTCATATTAACCTAGAAATTAGTGGAATTCATAAAAAGTCTCAAATTACATTTATTTAGGTATTTATAACATCAATTATATCAATATTTCATTAATAAGATAATTATTGCATCATCGTTGTTTAGTGAAACTCGGTATTGCGTACTACACACGCTATCGAGGAAGGTCGTGATTGCATGTAATGCAAGTAAATTCAAGGATGTGTGTTGTGCAAGCTCCTTTTGGTGTAGCGTACAACACAAGACATTAATGAAAAGAATATTTTTCATAAAATCTCGGGGTGTTACACTGATAGTTCCTGATTCTACAAAAAAAGAGAAATATATTACAATATATGATATAAAAAATATACTATTTGTATAAAAACTTTCATTATTGTATTATTGATCATCTTAACAATCATGAATCTAATTAAACCCAATTATAATAATAGTGGAGTACTTTCACAAGATAAGGATCTCATGTCTAACCAAATATCCAAAAACATAATTCATTGATTTCATCTCATTTGAGGTATTATTCATAGAGTTTATATTAATATGTGTTGAGTTTCTTAGTGGGTAATATTGTTCATCCCCTAATAAAGCTCTTTAAGGAAATAAAACAAGAAAATTACACTAGCTCTCACGGTATTATATACATGGGTGAGTTAATTTAGTGAAGTTTGGAGATTGATAGTTTTTATATACTAAATTAAATCAATTTTTATTGGATTGGGAACATTTTATATCTTGTAATATATATTTATGGAAATATTATATCATTAATTTATATTATTTATATAAAACATAGGATATGGTATGATAACAACCCCAATATAACATATGTATTACCTAGTTATCCCTAATTGATGATTATCATATTGGTTTTTGAAGAAATTTTAAGATTAGTATGAGTATGATCACTTTTATAGAGACATAACGGATCACTATTGGGTTGTTAGTTAACGAATTTTTATTTAGATTAACCATATTAACAAACACTATATTGACTATAAAATATGTGTCATTGGGGTAACATATGTGAACATTGGTCATTGGTATTTGGGATTTAAGTTTTAAAATAGAGTCCTTATTTTAGAGGTTTCATTATTTGATAATTATCTAAATTAATTTCAGAATTTTTCATAATAAAAGGTAATTGGGAATGGAATTAATAATTTTGTGGGATTTTACTAGCCAAGATAGGATGTTTCTACCCAAATGATGGGTTATGACATCATATGCCTCAACATATTTTTTTACTAAGTATGTGGTTTTCCATAAAAAAATTAATAAACATAAAATAATATTAAAAAATTTAGTAGACCTATTAATTATATAGAAGAGATAAGTTATATGAGGTTGACATTATCCATTTATCATGCCTAATCTCTATGTTATGGGAAAAATGGAACTTTTATAATGGACATGTGGTGGATTAAATCACACAAAACCCGTTAGTAAGTTATATATCTTTGATGTATTTCAAGATACCACTTTATTTTGTGATTATAAATGAGATTAATAATCATTTATAAGTTTTTATGTCACACCCCAGCCACAGACTGCCTCAAAGGCAGTGCGTTTTCAATAAAACATGGTTTGTAATTTTTTTTATAAAAAAGATAAATTGAAGAATTACACATCATGTTAAATTATAGAATATCATTATGATTTAGGTTTTTAAAAACCAGATACAAATATTACAATCCTTCAAATAATATACAGAAAAGACTATATAAAGTAGCCACCGATTAGTGTTACTCAAATCTACTAAACCTGTAAAAATAGATAGAAAATGTAGGGTGAGCATATGAATGCTGAGTAAAGGGGTTTTTTGAAAATTAATGTTTCAAATAAAACATTTTATAAAATTCCATTTTATAAATATTTATAAAACATTTTCTTAAAGAAAACTACAATACATGGATCATAACATAACAGTTTTCCAAGAATTACCAGAGAACAGTTTAAGAAAAATTAAAAGTGTTATAATAAAACAAATTCCAATCATAAGAATTCTTGTACAAAATATATGGTGTGCATCATATAAATCACGAGTTACTATAATTATAATATGTGTGACATGTGGAGGTGAAATTATAGAGTTTCCAAATGAAAGTAATACATGGTCAGAGTTGTGCATAAAATAAAAACATTAATTTCCTTCCTGAATAATTATAAATAATAAATTGGAGGTAAATTTCTAATTTATGAATAAAAATTATGCAATGTGAATTTACTTCTTATGATACTTATAAGTACAGGATCTTAACCAAAAATATTCTCCAGTTGAATGTACACTTGGTTAATTAAATATTATAAGAATAATGAATGAATGTATAATGCTAAACTATGTCAGGGCCTCATTCCATGACTTGATTTGTCTCATGAGAACTACTGATGCATCGTGGGGCTTTCATAAACTAGTCCCCAACCCATTGGGCTTGCATTAATCAGTCCCCAACCCAAAGGTCATGCATTAACTAGTCCCCAACCCATTATATACTGAGTGAAATACATTCCACGTATGCCCAAGTAAGGTCGTATATTCAAAGTTTCCCATATAACTTTGAATATTTAATTTCTCTTATTCAAAGTGTCACATACCAGTTTGATTGATTAAATGTATAAATGAGTGATAAATAAATATTAGAGTGTTTTATTTGAAAAAAGATACTTTTAATAAAACCCTTTCTCAATGATACTTATCAATCAATGAATAAGTCTACATGTTTGTGAATTCATGATAGACATTACATGATCAATTGATGGAAATGATAATGAACTTAGAAAATAAAATGCATGAATAATGAAAATTTATAATAGATTTAATACATAATCAGTTTAAACGTAACAAAATATTTTATGTGAGTTATTTAACACATGATTGTCTAAACACCCATTTCTTGCATGTTTATATATAAACATACCACAAGGGTACTTCTGACTATTTAGATGGAAGTAATAAATTGAAAATCCTGAAAACCAACTACAAAAATTACTAACATAACCAATACCATTTAAAATTATGAAAATAAGTGTGTAATCCATATATACATAATGTGACTATAAATTGTTTGTATTACTAAAACAAATTCCAAATTGATTCTTAAAAACTATTCACACTTCAAAACACTTGTTATAACTTTTCATCAATCCTCTGTGGACCCATATTGTGAACCCATAATAATATCATGATCAATATATATATATATATATATTACCATATGAATTTAAGGGTTCTTCATCAAAATTTAAGAATACAATACATAATTTATCATATATATATAACTGTATGTACTTAAGGGTTATTCATCAAAATTTAATAATCCAATACAAAATTTTATGTATAACAAAAACATAATTTAAACCAAAGTTATATATTTGAAAATCATAATGTAGAACCAACGGATTGTTTCACCAAAAATTACCTATATCTAAATGAACATATATAAGAATACATACATGTTTATAATTTCATCAACATAAAACACCAATAAAACTAGCATGGTTCTCAATTAGTATGGATTACATTAGATTTTAAATTTTTCTTCCATTAAATAAATAAACTGATATGGTTTTATTGAGAACAGATATATACGTATGTGTATATATGTAGTGAAACCAATTTTAGGTAAAAACATAAAACCCTATCATTATTTGCATGATAAGAGCATTTTTAAAAACAAGAAGTTGTTTTTATAAGTTCATCCAAGAAAAATCAGTAGGATTTAAAAACATATGTATATATGTATATATAAATATCCATGTATATATATAAACCGTAAATAAAATCAAGGCAACACATAGGACCCTTACCTAGTTCAAAGAAGAAGAATAATAATAACAGAGGTTCATGGTAGCATTGGAAGGAGAAAACCCATAGGGTTATTAGTGAAAAATGGTTATATATATACTTTATATAATATTTTTTTGTAATAAAACATATAATGGGATATGAGGTAGTTTTTTTTAAAATAAGACCAAGTTTGTTCCATCTTGTGGAAGATGAGAAAGAGAAGGGGCCACCATGGAGAAAGGTGGTGTCATAGGTGTAGAAAAACTGAAGAAAGTAGAGAAAGAAACTAGTTTAGTGTGAATAGTAAGAAGACACCATAGAAGAGATGAGAATAAGGAATAGATAGCTAGGATTAACCACACCTTGATCCAATAGTTGTAGATAGACCGTGTGTTTTAAAAGATTTGGACGGATAGGATTTAAATATGTCCAGATATAATGGCTCACGAAGGAACGGGATTTTAAAAATATATGGATGGACAGGATTAGATCCTAACTGGATCGAATAGCAGATAAAACTGTAGAGGGGAAGCCATGGTGGTGTGTATTCAAAGGGAAAACTGGTGGAATAGTCCAGATCTCGTGCGGCGAGATTGGATGGTTGATACACGATCTCCACTTAAAATTTCTATCCCACATCAAAACGGGAGGGATTTTGAGGTGGAATTATAATATTTAAGCTCTCATCATGAGCTCATAATTCCTCCTCCCCCAACCCTGGTACCTCCATGTACTAGGTCTCTATCAGCGCTCTTCTTCACCCACCCCAGCCATTGTGATGCACCACACGGTGGCGTGCTCTAGCACCCCTTTCACAAGCCTGTGTGCTCTTAGGGAATTAATATACATTCATGCACATGTGACATATCACGCACCACACATGCACCGCCTTGGGTCTAGGCCTAGGAAATCTGAGTGATATTACAACCAAGACCATGATTGGATTGTCCTTCTAGGCTTCTCTTAGTTGGGTGGGGTACTCATTCAACATTTATCAAAGTAAAGTAAATATTTTTTTAAATATAAGAATATGTTTATATATATATATTGTGTCTTAAAAATAAAAAATATAACTTCTCTATTATGGTTAAACAAAACCCTAAAAACAAATATTGCCATTAGTTTTAAATCATTTGAGTTTTAAAAACATCAAAGTTCAAAATTGAAAATGAAAGTTTAATGTCATAAAAGAAATCCCATACTAGTATAATATTTAAAATCAAAAACATATTTTGAATTAAAAAATTGTTTTTATACATCCATGGATGAAAAAATTTATAGTTAAAATTTTAAACCATTTTAAATAAATAATTAATTAATTCACTAAATATGGATAAAATACTAAATATAGAAGTAGTCATTAATTTAATTTTCCAAAAGTATGATTTCAATATCAAAAACATGTTTCTTTGTAACCAAACCAAGGAGTATCATGTGTGTGCATCTCTTGGTATTTTCTTTAAAACACAAGGGTTTTGATTTCAAATTCATTTAAAACATTAAAAAATTAACCTTTCAAAATATAAAGAAGAGTTAATTACAAAAATGTTTAAATATATAACATTAATGAATACTTGAAACATTCAGAAATCACAATATACTTCAATATTTAAAATAAAATAACTAGAATATCCAATGGATATATAGTCTTATATATGTTATAGATTCAACGATCACCTAAAGGAGGCAATGGTATAATTAACATTAAGACCTTATAAAAATGTGATTAGGGTGTTCCAACTTCAAAATAATTTGGCAAAGATGGTGCTCATAATTCCTCTGATTCTTTGCACGGTTGTTGTGGTTTTGGCTATAATGTTCTTTGTAGTGGAATACCTGATGTCCATCCACTATTTTATTGGTCTTCTTATTGTATTTGGTGGTCTCCCTATGATTTTTATAGGTCTCTTAGTAGGAATTCTATGTTAGTAGGACTCTTTTAGTCTTGTTGTAATGTACTTATTTTCAGTGTTTCATTGAATAAAAAAAATTTGGGTTAATTTTTCATATGTTGTTTGGATAGTATGGAAGTTAAACAAAATAAAACCACAAAATATTATTATTACACATGAAATAGGTTAGGGGTGTCACATTATCCCCCCCCCCCCCTTAAAATAATTGTGCCCTCACAATTCGGAAACACTTGTACACTTCCACCAGTACCACCACTCAGACATTACTCCTGCCATCCTTTCACAAAGTCGGCCATCGTAGACAATCTGCTGGTATCCATAGGTGGATCCCCATATTAGTTTCCAGTTCCTTGACTTATTTGGTATATATAAACCGTGAACTCTTAGGATTACCCCTAATCATAAATCATTTGGGTTTCCAGAGGGAGGCTTCTGCGGTTTTGAGATTAGAGATTTGATAGTGCACTAGTTCCCTATAAATCCCTCAAAATACATTGTGCTTGAAAACATAGAAGTCATAGAGCACCCCATACATATTAAAACTTAGGACTTGTAATAGATAGACCTCTAAAAGGTCACCCTCCAATGAATCTTCTCAAAACAATCCCAAATCTAGGTAGTTTTCATACAAGGTGAAACATATGAAGAGAATTTCATGGTACATCTCTATATACCTGTACTCTACAAATAGTGCAGTTTCCATGCGGCGGTAAACATAATTATCTCCCGGATAGTTCCGAGGGAAATTTGTGCTAAGGGAAACATTATAGAGGCGTTTTCAATACATGCATGGATTCTCAAAAGGTTAGTAGTATTCTGAACATGACTTGATGATTATCGACACTAATAATTCTGTAGGAAGTGATAAGAGGCTTTTTGGTAAACCCACGTTTTCCATTTGAAAATTTCAGGGGACATGTTTTACTCAGGAATTCATAAACACATTAAAACAAATATGTTATTTTGTAAAAGCATATTAAAATACCAAAACATAAAATATATCATTATACATTTAAACAAGGTTTATAAAACTCAAGGGGTTACATAACCATTTTCTCCATCTCACAATTCACTCGTATGGATTTCTTAACATTTTCCATGATATCTTTTTTAGGTACCACTAGTGTGGTTGATTTCCCCAGTTCCTAGTCAAATGGATCCCTAACACGGTTCCAAATTCTTCGATCTATTTGGTCTAGATACAACATGGGAAATATGGATCAATGGGGTGTTGACATCTAATGTTCCATGTGAAGAAAGCATGAAGTGTGTGAAGATGGGTGACATTAGTATGAAATTCATATCGATAATGTAAATGGGTAGACTCACCCTCAAGGACTTCAAAGTCCATAACTTGTCCATAAAGAACCTATGTCAAGATTTTTCAGAGGTATGTTGCTTGGAGGTCACCCCTTATGCGGCCTCTTTGAAGTCCTCTAGGGATGAAAAATTATCAGCTAGGGTAAAGAACTTAAACAGACCCTCAAGGTATTTTCCCTTAAGTGGATATAATAGAAATTGTGCATGGATGATATGAAAATAGTCGAATCATGATCATCGTTGGAGTTGAGGTACCTGGGGAGAGTTGGATACACAGTAGAGATGTTGACATGATAAACAATAGTATTCAAAAGTCTCATAGGCTTTTAAACAGGACCTAGAAACTATGATCTCTAGTATTTCTATTAGAAGAGATAGAAGTCTTGCTTCATCTTCAATCTGAAAATATTAAGAAAAATTTTACTTAGTAATACATAATTATGTTTTTAATGTTGTTCTAATTTTATAAGGTTTTCTAAAGAGATCCACTTATTCCAAATGTCATTCCCTGGCCCTAGACTGCCCCAGAGCTGGTGCATTTTCAATAAAACATGGTTTGTAATTTTTTTATAAAATTGAAGCTGAAGAATTACACATCATGTTCCATAATAGAAGATCTTTAGGGTTTAGGTTCCAGAAAACCAGATACAAATATCAAAATCCTTAAAATACTGTACATAAAAGACTACATAAATTAATGACCAATTACTGTAACTCAAATCTACTAATCCTATAAAAACAGATTGAAAACACAGGGTGAGCATACAAATGAACATTGAGGGGGTTTATGAAAAGTAATGTTTCAAATAAAACTTCTTATAAAATTACCTTTTAAAAATATTCATAAAACATTTTCTTAAAGAAAATTGAAATACATAGAGTATAAAATAAGAGTTTTCTGAGAATTATCAGAGAACCATTTAAGGAACATTAATGGGGATACAATAAAACATGTTCCAATCATAATCATGCTTATACAAAATATATGGTGTGTAGCACATAAATCTATATTTACTCTAACTGTACTATGTGTAACATTCGAAGCTGGTAGTTTAGAATTTATAAAATAAAGTAAAACATGATCAGATTTTTGCATAAAATAAAAACATTAATTTCTTTCATTGCTAATTGTAAATCATGAATTGGGAGATAAATCTCTGAGTGCTGAGTAAACATTATGTCATGGGCATTTACTTATTCTGATACTCAAAAGTGCATGCTCTTAACCAAGTATATTCTCTAGTTGCATACACACTTGGTTAATTTAATTTTATAAACATAATGAGGGAAATTATAATGATAGACTTTGTCAAGGCCTTGTCCCATGACCTGATTTGTCTGATAATAACTATCGATGCATCGTGGGGCTTCCATTAACTAGCCCCCAACCCATAGGCTTGCATTAACACGTCCTAAAACGGCAGGGATTGTTTTAATCGGTCCCCAACCCAATATATACTGAGTCCAAAACATTCCTCATATTCCCAAGTAAGGTCATATATTCAAAGTATCTCATACCACTTTAAATATTTAATTTCTCTTATTCAAAGTGTCCTATACCACATTAAATGATTAAATTTATAAATGAGTGATAAATAAATAATAGAGTGTTTGATTTGAAAAAAAATATATACTTTTAAGAATACCCTTTCTCAATTATATTTAACAATAAAAGTATAGGCGTACATGTTTGTGAGTTCATGATAGACATTACATGCTCGAATCATGGAAATGATAATGAACTTAAATTAGAAAAAGCATGCATAATGACAATTCATCATTGATTGAATACATAATCAGTTTAAATGTAACAAAATATTTCATGTGATGTATTGAATGTATGATTGTCTAAACACCCATTTTATGCATGTTTATGTATAAACATAACACAAGGGTACTTCTGACTATTTAACTCAATGTAATAAATTAAAAAGAATGAAAACCAACCACATAACTTACCAACATAACCAATATCATTTAAACTTATGAAAATAAATGTGTAATCCGTATATACATAAAGTGAATATAAAGGTTTTTTGTTACTAAAACAAATTCCAAATTAATTCTTGAAAAAATTTCACACTTTAGAACACTTGTTATAAATTTTTATCAATATTTTGTGAACCTATATTGTGAATCCATGTTAATATCATGATCAAAACACACACACACACATATAGATATATATCTATATATATATAACTATATGTAAATAAGGGTTCTTCATCAAAATTTAAGAATACAACACATAATTTAACATATATATATAACTATATGTACATCAGGTTTATTCATCAAAATTTTAGAATCCAATACATAATTTTACGTATAATAAAAACATAATTTAAACAAAAATTAAATATTTGAAAATCATAATTTAAAACTAAGTGTTTGTTTCACCAAAAAGTACCTATATATAAATATATATATATAATAATACATACATATTTATAATTTCATAAACATAAAACACAAAAAAAACTAGCATGGTTCTCATTCAGTATGTATTCCATTAGAGTAGAAGTTATACTTCCTTTAAATAAAGAAACCGATATGTTTTTATTAATAAAACTTTTATATATATATATATATATGTGTGTGTGTATGTTTAGTGAATCCATATATAGGTTTAAACCTAAAACCCTATCATGATTTATATCACAAGAACATTTTTAAAAACAAGAATTTGTTTTTATAAGTTCATCCAAGAAAAATCAGTAGGATTTTAAAAAACCGTATGTATATATGTATAAATATTCATAAATATTGTAAATAATATCAAGGCAACACTTAGGACCCTTACATTGTTCGATGAAGAAGAAGAAGAAGAACGGAGGTTCATAGAGGTTCTCGAAGGAGAAAACTTGTGGGGTTCTCGGTGAATAAGTGGTTATATATAAACTTTATATAATATATTCTTTTAAGGTAACATGTAATGGGATCCACGGAAGTTTGGTTTAAAATAAGACCAAGTGTGTTTGGTCTTGTGGAATACGAGAAAGAGAAGGGACCACTGTGGATAAAGGTGGTGTCATGGGTGTATAAAAAGTGAAAAAATTAGTGAAAGTTACTGGTGAGGAGAGAAGAGGAACAAGACGCCACAAAGGAGATGAAAAGAAGTAATGGACGACTAGGATTAGTTGCGCCATGATCCAATGGTTGTAGAGAGACTACGATTTTTAAAAGAGTTGGACAGATAGAATTTAACCGTGTCTAGATCTGATGGCTCGGGAAGAAGTGGGATTTTAAAAACAGATGGTGGACAGGGATTATATCCTTACTAGATTGAACAGCTAATAAAAATGCAACGGTGGTGTGGATTCAAAGGGAGAACTGTTCTGATGGTCCAAATCCTACATGGTGAGATCAATTGTGTGAGACACGATCTCTGCTTAAAATGTTCGTCCGACATCGAAATGGGAGGGATTTTTAGATGGATTTATAATCCTGAAGTTCCCAATAGGATCTCATAATTCCCCCTCCCCCTCCCTCATACTTCCCCATACTAGGTCTCTATGGGTGCGCTTATGCGCCCACCCTTGCCGTCATGCCACCCTATACGGTGGCGCGCTCTGGCACCCATTAGACACGCCCGTGAATGATTAGGTCCTTACTATATTCACATGCATGTGAGACTTAGAACACACCATGTGTTCACCACCCTGGGTCTTGGACTAGGGTATCTGATTGAAATGTCATCCAAGGCCTTGAGTAGATTGGCCTTCTAGGTCGCCATTGGTTAGTTGGGGTGCTCACTCAACCTTCAGCAGAGTAAAGTAAATTTTATTTTTTATTAAACATAAGAATATGTTTATATATATAAGGTGTCTTTAAAATAGAGAATATAAATTCTCTATTATGGTTAAACAAAATCCAAAAAACCAATATTTCCATTAGTTTTTAATCATTTGAGTTTTAAAAACATCAATGTTCAAAATTGAAAATCAAAGTTTAATGTCATAAAATAAATCCCATACTAGTATTATATTTAAAATCCAAAACATATTTTAAATTAAAACCTTCCTTTTATTCATCCATGGATGAAAACATGTATTGTTAACTTTTTAAAACATTTTAAATACTTAAATTAATAATTAACTAAGTATAGATAAAATACTAAATACAACAATAGTCATTAATTCCATTTTCCCAAATTATGATTTCAAACACAAAAACATGTTTCTTTGTACCAAAACCAAGGAGTATCAAGTGTGTGCTTCTCTTGTAATTTTCATCAAAACACAAGGGTTATGATTTCAAATCCATTTTAAACTTTAAAACATTATCCTTTTGAATTGTAAAGAATATTTAATTACAAAAATTTTTAAATATATAACATTGATGAATACTTAAAAAAATTAGAAATCTCAACATACTTAAATACATAATATAAAATAACCAAAATACCCAATGATTATAAGGTCTTATATCCATAGTAGATTCAACAAACACCTAAAGGAGGTAATAGTTGAATTAAATTTAAATCCTTATAAAAATTTTATTATGTTGTTCAAAATTCAAAAAAAAAATTGGAGAAGATAGTTCTCATCATTCCTCTGATTCTTAGCACGGTTTTTGTGGTTCTGGCAATAATGTTCTTTGTAGTAGCAGACCTGAAGGACTTCCCCTATTTTCTTGGTCTTCTTATTGTATTTGGAGGTATACCTATGATTATGATAGGTATCTTAGTAGGTATTCTTGTTTTGTAGTACTCTTCTAGACACATTGTAATGTAATCATTTTTAGTGTTTCGTTGAATAAAAATGTCTTGTGTTTATTTTGCAAGTGTTGTTTGGATAGTATGGAAATTAAATGAAATAAAACGATACAATATTATTATTACACATGAAATAAGTTTGGGGTGTCACATTTCAAAGGTCCCATAGGATCATGAATAAGATAATGAAAATTTTTACTTTTATGATAAAAAAATTGTTTTTCAAATTTAATATATTTTATTAAATTATTTTTATTTAATTAAATAATTAATTTTTAATAATAATATATATAATGGGATATTTATATTATCAGTATAAAAACATAATAAAATTATAAATACCAAATATAATTTGGGATTGGGCTTGATTTTATGGGTTTAGAAGTCTTATTACGTGAGATAATCTCATAGGACTTCCTAAAGTGGCCATTTAAGTACACCCTTTGTTATTTTTACTAGATTTGGAGGCTCATTAATGTGCCTCCCAAGGTATTTTAGGACATAATTTACTTTTGGTGGTAATTTAATACTTAAAATAACCTTTCAAGGCTATTAATTTCACCTTATATTGTCTAAAACATGTTTATCTTCTTTGAGGACTATTGAATGCCCCACTATCTATAAATAACATAGTGGAGAGGTGTAAACATCATTCCATTATGAGAAATAAAACGTGGTGCTTATAGTTCACTATTTTCCCTTGTATAATAGGGTTAACTGATTTTTCTTATTTGGGAGGAAGAAAAAATCATCAATTCATTTTTTAATAGTATTATTTTTGGATACTAAATGAGTAACACCCCGGGATTTTTTGATATATTAATAACGTTCATTTCATTAATATCATGTAATAAATGTAACCCTATGTATAAATGAGCTATAATATAGTGTATCATTATAAAATAATCATTAAATTGAATGAGTTAATAGGAATAACAATAATTTCTAAATTATTTATAAATGTTTTAGATAAATAAAATGTATTGATAAAGAAGTACTCAATCTTTAGTAATGTCTTTATATGCTTCAAAAATATATTTTTCCTAAGAAAGGTTTTATTTATCTTTATGAGTAAATAATATTATAACTTTTTTTAATTTTAAAAATAATATTTGAAAAAAAATTTATTTTTTGAATCATCATATCAAAATTAACTTTTGGTTAATTGTTTGGGATTTTTTTGAAGTGATTGATTTTTTTAGTGAACAGTGAAAATACATATTTTAAAAATAATGTCATTTTTCATTAGATAAAGTTATTTAAAATTAATATTATATTTTGGAATTGTTCTTAATGTGATTCATGATCCATTTTATTTTTAATAATATAAATAATTCCATTTTAATCATCAATATTCAAGATTTTGATATAAGTTAATGTTTACGCTTAGAAACAAAATTATCTATAAACTATTTTTCATTTCATTTTACACATTTATATTAACATTTATATTAACATTTATTTATACAAATTTTAAAAATTTAATCTTGAATAATAGATTCAATATTTTTAATAATGTGTTCTAAATTTTGGAAATATGTCCCTTTCAATTTTAGTCAATATGAATAGTAACCGAAGTAAATATATGACAAATCAGTAGGGGTAAATCGGGTGATTAAGGTTAAAAACTGATGTGATTAGGATTGATATTCAGTAAAAAAAATTGGTTTTATTATATTTTATGAGTATATTTCATCAATAATCATCTAAAATTATAAAATATGACCTTCTCCCATTTAGCATTGATTTTGACCCTTTTAATATTTAAGTAAAGGATAAAGTCAATAATATCACTCTCTTGATTTTAATATTTATTATATTTTTTATAGGGATAAAAACAACATAAATTAAGTTATAAATATTTAATTAAAATATAAATTATTTTTTGTATCATGTTAATTTATTTATAATTTTTATATATTTAATAATGACCTTAAATGATTTTGTAGTGTTTAGAAAAATAAATCAAGTGATTTTAAAAATATTAAAAGTAATATAATTTGGGTGAATTACAGTACCCATAAAATTTTATAGATGAATATAACATATTATGGATTTTTCAAAGGTTTATATTCTAATTCCATAAATATCTTGATGAATTTAAAGATAAAGTAAATGAATAGTTCCAAGAATGACACTAATGATATTTTTTAAAAATATTAATTATTAAATGATTTATAATTTATAGAAATTATATATTTGGTAAAGGGAATGGTATTTAATTTAAAATATCAACCATTTTCCACTTATGGGTCATTTTTCCTTTTTATTGAAACATTATTGACCCTTAAATAGTAGAAACCTTTGATATTGTGGTAATTGTCAAATGGGTTAACGATGGTTAAAACCAAGATATAATGGTCAAAATAACGCATGAAATTGTATAAATTTTATTTAATGTGATTATCTAGACGTATATTAATCATATATTATAGATATATCAATTTGGAGTCACTTTAATATAAAAATTAATTTATATTTATTTAATAAGTTATGTAATTCCAAGAGTGTCCCTCCCATCACTTATAAAGGAGCACCTCTTCTCCTCACTTCCTCACACATATTTATATTTATATATTGGTAAATAACTTTCATAGTACGTTCTTATATCTCTTAAACACATCATATATTTTTTTTTCTTTCAAAAATTACATCCCTTCAAAGATTAAGGTGTAAACCAAAAGAGGTTTCTCCATGAAGAGGTATAAATCTTAATCAAGTGTTTTCGATTTTATTTTTTCTTATACCTCCTATAAATCCAAGGTATATGTTCTATAATATTTAATTATGTATATTTAATATTCTTAATTGTTATTATTATGATCCAAAAACCATTATCAACCTTATTTCTATCATACAGAAATTGAAAACATCGCTCGTGCGTACGTGCAGCTTATAGTCTCCATATAGCAGTGTAATTCATTTTTCATCACCAATTTAATTATTTGGTTATATTTTTGGATTAAAAAATTATATTTGTTATTTATAATATTATTATAATTATTAAAAAAAATCATATCTACCTTTATTTTGTTTCATTCGTCAAAAAGTAAAATTAGCGTTCTTGCGTACATTCATCCTACCATCACCAAGAATGATGTAATTCATGTTTTATCTCTAAATTATTTGGATAAATCAAAATATATATATATATACATATAATGAATATATATTACATTTACATCCTGAATAATATTCTAGATATTATAGAATCATGAACAAAGAACATGAACCGAAACCACTGAACCAAAATTATACTGAAAAAATAAAATAGTAACACTCAAAATTGTGGTTTTTAATATAAAATTATTAATAAAAGAGTGTAGAATTATTATAATTAGATAAATATGTTATTATAATTATGTATATAGTTTTTTAAATAAATTAAATAAATTTAAATTTGTTATATAGGAGGATAAAATCACTTACAAAGCATATTGGATCTGAGGTAAGGGTTTTCACGTATAACTTTTGTTTCCATGAGACATATGCAATATTCACCAATTATTTATTTTATGTGGTGTATATATTGTACCTTTGATATGTTATATCATTAATAAATTTATATTCATGGTATTTAAATATTCATTTGAATTTATTTATTTCAGGGGGTTATAATTCAAAAGATACAAAAGTGGTAAGGTATTTCTTTTACAATCTCATTTTATTTTAGGATTATTTATCTTTGAATTCCAATTGAGGGAAATTATATGATAATTATCTAATAAAACACTTTAAGTTTCTTATCCTATAATTATTCAAAGAATTTTAAAGTAATAGTATCATTTTCCTCTAATGGGTACTTAAAATTTTGAGAAAAATTTTTTTAAGAAAAAAAGGACTTTATTTCCTCTTTAGATTGAAATTTTTTTCTTCCATGTCCACGTTTTCTATAAGAATCAAGAATATTTTTAATATTACCCAATTATTATTTCAATTAGTTTTTATACATGATTTAATTTTTATAAAATCATAAAATTTAATATTCTTGTCTTTTTCAAAACAAGTTGCTTTTGAATTTTTACCAAAAATATTAAATTAATCATTGTTTTAACATACACTACATTAAAAACATTTACCACAATCATGGTCACTCAATGTTTTTAATCTTAATTTATATGTTTCTAATGTTCATTTAAAATAAACTTCAGTATTTAATATTTGTATAATTCTTATATTTTAATAATTGATTTTAAATTTAAAAGTGTAATTTCCCTAAAGAAATGTTTCAATTATATTTTAAAGGTATTTTCAACTATGAAAACACACATTGATATTATTTGGGATATTATCCAGTGATACTATATTTATTATTTCTCTATAGGGTCTATGATGATGAAGTATTTATGTTCTTTATTCTTTATTCAATGTGGATAATTATTGTTTTATAATAAATTGTTATAATGAATCGTATTGATCATTCAAAATATATGTAATGAATAAAATGTTCAAGTGATGGGTGGGGCTCTATAATAGATTACCCCTAGATGCATGGATAGGTCGCATGAAAAATAGTTGGTGTGATGTATAGTTTGTGGTTTTATGATCATATCATAATATTTGGTTGGTGTATTCATACCCATACAATGATAACGTCTTTGTTGAGAGTCCATGATGGAAATATAATTTCTTGGTTAAGAGGAATTGATGGTAAGATTAATGATTTCTTGGTTTAGAGGCATTGATCATAAATGTCCATAATTATTCATTTTCATTTATTAAGAATTTTGTTTTCTTAATCCAAGTGCTTTCTATATATATATATTATCCATGCATAATCATTGAAATAATGTTTTGATGAAATTGAATTTGTTTTCATTATCCATTATTTCATATTGATTACACCTTATTTACTCTTACCTTCCAATTTACATAACCCTTGCTACTCATTTTAGATCAACCATTATTTGATTTCATTTCCCTAGGATTTGGAGAAACATATTATGAATGATATCAAGGATGAATTAATTTTTCCAATTCTATGTTTTTTTATATTTATAATGAAATATGTGAATCATGTATATATTTAATTTACCAAAACTACTAAATTATTTGGTTCTTTTGGTAAGTGATCGCTTATATCTTGTGTCATTATAATAATTTGTACACTGTATTTGGCCAACATAAGTTGGGGTCTTTACAATTGGTATCAAATAACTGTTATTAGAAACCATCAGACCAAGATTTTCAATGAACAGAACAATATGAGAATTATGATAATCCCTTATATTAATTGAGAACTTTTACCATATAGGTAATTTTAATTTGTGCCTCAATATTCATGGTGATTGTGAGATAACTCGGCATGGGCCATTATTTAGTAATGTAATCTAATGGAGGAAAGGGAATAATCACCCGTAGACAATATAGTGATTGTCCTTCTTAGAAATCTAATACATATGGTATTGGAACTGAGCAGATCATGAACATTTTAGGGAAACTAATTCAAGTTTTTCTTTTCAGTTTGGGATGAAATATCTTTTTATTGTGAAAGAAAATATCACTTTTAATCTGGGTAGAGGGAATCCCATTACATAACTCATAGGCCTAAGGAAAAGTGTCACATGAAAATGGATCAAAGGCTCTAGTGATTTAAATCCATAATTCTAGGCATAAAATCCATTTTTCCCCAATGTCCCCTCTAGGGAATTGTACTACTACATTACTCAAGCTTCTACAGTACTGATACCACTAGAGTGTCTTTGTTGTTATAGTTCTACCACTACTACAGTGCCCTTACTATGGTAACTCATGAAATTCCCCTGGTCCAGTTTTGAACTTGGGTATTTTGGATGTGTTATTATAGGTTTTACCACTTAGGAACCACCCCAATTATAGTAAGATAACATAGGTTATAAAGATTAACCTTTCCTGTATGGAAAAACATATTCTTCCAAGGTTCATTCACTTGTGTATTATAACTTCATGTCATAGAATCCTCCATTTTTAATGGAACTACTAATCCATTAGAAGATGAACAATGGATTCATTCCCTAAACAATATTCCTAGCTTTGAGATGTAATGAATGTGAAAAGGTGATTCTGAAATTTTATTATTTTAAAGGAGACATTAATCAATGGTGCTCATTGATCTATAAAACTAAAGTTTATAAAATAGAAATCATTAAACCGGGAGCTTTTAAGGTGATATTATTTGAGAAATACATTCTTCATAAGAAACGAGATCATATAGAAAGTAAATTACTCAATATAAGACAGAAGGAAGAGAAAATTATTGTTGAGTATGAGGAAAATTTTAAAATATTTTCAATGCATTCTATGGTATATGCTAATAATTCAAAAAGTAATATTGATTGTTTCTTTTTTGTTCTTAAAACGGACCTCCAAAGGTTCTAGTCACTAAATCATTTTTATCATATAATTATATGGAATCAAGTGAATTCAAAACAGAGAAATATTTCTCCATGTTATATATTTTCAAAGGAAATCAAGATAAAATATGATGACTGGGTGTTGAGAGAAACTAAATGAGGTGAGTGAAAATATGGGAAGTATGAATCTTCCCGCAAGTGATAATTGTGGAATGAAACAACCAGGTACTTGCTTAATGGTAATGGGGGGTTATTTCAAGTATAGATAAAGGAGTCATAAGGATCATGAATGTAAGGAAAAAAAGAAACAACTTTTATCGTGTTATTTAGTTATGAAAATATTGGGGACTATTCAAACCAATGTCCCAAGTGTCAATAGAACTTACAATAGAATAATCCAAGGTGAGAATTCTAAGCTTATACAATTATTATAATTGAAGTTTAAATCCATTAAATTATAATAATAGGTATTGTGAACTCTTGATTTATTTGATTATATATTTATGCACTCCTTTCATGGATATCAAATAATCCCATGAAACTCTAATGAAATAATTATTAATCAAGTCAACCAGTAGAAATCTGATTATTGAGCAATTTTTGTTAAGATAAATAGCTATTCCATAGTTGAAAACATGTTTGTTATACTTATTTTTATATTTTAAATAATTATTGTTTTGGAGTCTATTTAGTTTTTAGGGTTTATTAATTAGTTAATGATAGATAAAATAGTATAGTAAAAGGATCTTGAAATAAAAGTGTTGTTATTTTACCTTCATTTCTAATGAATTTATGGTCTTTTTAACCATCACATATTTATGGTTTTGTGTACATTAACTTTCTTATAATAATTTTCTATATCACTATTTGTTATTACTTTTATGTTCACTTTCATATCCATGTCTATATTTTAACTTCCCAAAAATTTTCTCCTTATTTTAGAACCTAATTATGTGTTATTTCTGGTAACCTTTATTTTTCCCTCTTCTCCTTGTCAATGGAAGTTTTATTATCCCTTTATATGATATGGGTTTTTAACAAAGGTATTTTTAAATTTTAAAAATTTATTTACAAAAAATAAAAATTTCATGGGTTTAATTTATTTAAGGGGTAAAATGTAACACCTTTATATTTTCTAATATATTAAAAAAATTGATTTCTTCAATGGCTTACGATACACATAAACTCAAGTCTAAATAAATCGTAATATAGTATATCATAATAAACTAGTATTTAAATTGGTAGAGTGAATAGGAAAGACCAAATTTTTAAAATTATATATAAATGTTTTAGATAAAAAATATATTGTCAAATAAGAACTCAATTTTTAGTAAAGTCTTTATATGCTTCAAAAACATATTTTCCTCAAAAATGGTTATATTTCATTTTTTAAGTAAATAATATAATAATTTTTACCAATTTTATAAAATTAATTTAAAAATGAAATTTATTTTTTTATTAGGTATATAAAATTTAACTTAGGGTTATTTTTTGGATTATTTTGAAATAATTGATTTTTTAGTGAATAGTGAAAAATATGTATTTTTCAAATACAATCATTTATTTTCATTATATAAAGTATTTTAAAAGTAACATTATATTTTTTATTTGTTATAAAAGTTAAATATTATCCATTTGATATATAATAATCCAATTAATTTCTTTTGAATTAGAAATATTTAGAATTTTGATATAAGTTAATTTTTATGATTAAAATGTATTTTTCTGATAATTTTTCTTTGTTTAATATTATGAATTTAAATTAAAATTGATTTATACCAATTATGATAATTGAATCTTTAAAAATAGATTCCAATTTTTTAATCAATTGGTTAATTGTTTATAAATAGCTCCATTTTATTTTTTGTCATTATAAATAGAAACCATAGTGAACATTTTTCAACTCAGTAAGGGTAAATCGTGTAATTATGGTTAAAAACTAATGTTATAAGGATTTAAATTCATTAAAAATAAATTTTATTTTTTTACTAGATGAGTATATTTCATTAATAATAATCTAAAATTTGAAAATATGACATTATTTTCCATTTATCTTTAATTTTGACCTTTATAATATTTTAGTAAATGACAAAGTCAAAAATGTCACTCTATTGCTTTTAATATATATAATATTTTATGATAGAGATAAGATCAATTTAATTTTTTAAAAAAATTTATTTTAAATTTAAATGATATTTTTTATCTTGTTAACATATTAATAATTTTTAGTAATTGAATAATTACCTTAAATTCTTACACAACACCGACACGGTATTTATTCAATTAAAAGAAAAATAAAACAATGATTTGGGTGAATTATAGTGACCCATGAATCTTATATAAGAATATAACATATTAGTGATGTTTAAAAGGTTTATATTTTAATTTTATAACTATTATGATGACTTTAAATTCAAAGTAAATGCATCGATCCAAAAGTGACATTAACGATATTTTAGAGTAAAAAATATTTTGTTAAATATTATAAAATGTTAATGAATTTATATTAAATAAAAATCTTGATAAATTTATATACCTTTTATGGTAGCATTTTTTACCCTTAAATATTAGAAAATGTTGATATTATGGTAATTATCAAAAGGATTAACGAGGGTTAAACAAAGAGATATGGGCTAAAACAACCCATGAAATTTTATAAATTTTATTAAATGAGATAATTTAAAATTATCCTCATACTATATTATAAATATTTCAATTTCTAGTTAGATTACTATAAAAAATAATTTATATTAATTTAACACATTAGGTAATTCTAAGAGTGACTCTCCCCTTACTTATAAAAGGAAAGCTCGTATCCTCTCTTAATCACACCTTTTGAGACTTGTAGATCATAAAATTCCATCCATAATAACTTTATATATTCCTTGACCACATAAAATATATGATTTTCTATTCAAAACACTCTCCATTCAAAGATTAATGTATAATCCCAAAGCAGTTTCTCTATAAAGAAGTATAACTCTTAATTGAGAATTTTCAAATCTATTTCTTTTATACCTTTTCTAGATACATGGTATAAATTATAGAATAATTAATTATTTATATTAAATATAATTAATTTTTATTATTATTGTGGAAGAACCACCCACATTTTTTCCATCTTGCAGAAAAAGAAAATATCACTTGTGCATATGTACGACTTACCATCTCCACATAGCAGTGAAATTTGTTTTTCATCACCACTTTAATTATATGGTTATAATTATGGATTTAATAAATATATTTCATTTATGATTTTATTATTATTCTTTAAAGGTTAATTTTATTTTAACTTTATTTCATTTCATTCATTGAAAAGTGAAAATAATGTTCACGTGTACATAAGACATACCGTCTCCATGAATGGTGTAATTCATTTTTCTATCTGTAGCTTTTATAGATGAATATAAATATATATATATAATGAATATTTATGATATTTATATCCATAATAACATTTTATATATGATTTATCCATGATTAAAGTACAGTGATCGGAACTACTCAACTAAAATTCTCATGAAAAAATGAAATAGTTAACACTCAAAAATGATGATTTTAATCAAGAATTTTAATAAGAGTTTTGAAATTTTATAAGTGGATCATATATGATATTATTATATATATATATTATTTTTTTAGTACAATTATAATAAACACAAATTAATTATAGTGGATTCTAAAATCACTTACAAAGTAAGTCGGATATGATGTATGGGTTTTCCCGACTCACTTTTTTTTCTAAGATACATATGCCATATTTACCACCTGTTTCTTTAATGTGGTGAATATATTATAACGTTGGTATTTTATATAAAAAATAACACTATATTATTGGTATTTAATGTTAAATTTTATGTAATTTATTTCATGGGGGTTACAATCAAAATATTCCAAAGCGGTAAGATATTTCTTTTACAATCTCACTTTCTTTTGGGATTGTTTATGTTAGAATTTCCATTAAAGAAGATTATTTGATACTTATATAATAAAACAATTTAATATTATTATCCAATATTAATTCATGTAATATTAATTAATATCACTATTTTCAATTCTTGGGTACTTAAAAATATTAAGAAAATATAAGAAATGGATAGGATATACAAGTGATGGGTTGGTACCATTTATAGATAGCCCCTCATTTCATCGATTGGTATCATGAGAAAAAATAGGTTGGTATGATGTATAGGCTAGGACTGTATGATCATATCATAATAGTTTGGTATTTGGTGTATTCACACTCATACAATGACAATTTCTTGGTTGAGGGTCCTTGATAGAAATATAATGTCTTAGTTGAGAGGAATTGAAGGTAAGAGTCATTATTTATTGGTTGAGAGGCCTTAATCACAAATATCTAGAATTATTCATTTATCTTCATTAATAATTCCTTTATCTTAATACATTTGTTTTTTATGTTGATTGTATCCATGTATACTCAATGAAATCAAGTTTTTATTTAATAGGATGTGTTTTGATTATCCACTATTTCGTGTTTACTTTTCGTTATTTATTCATGGTAACTTCCACTTTACATAACCCTTAATAATAATTTGCACTCGCCCTTTATTTTTTATGTTTCCTTGATATTTTAAAAATGATATTATGAATTATATAAAGTTTGAAAGATTGTTTCCTATTACATGATTTTTATGAATTCCAAATGTAAAATGGTAATCATGTACACATTTATTTCACTAATACCACTAAACTATTTAGTCTTTTATGCAGATATTGCTTGTATCTAGTGACAATATAATAAAGTAGACACCACCTATAGGATACTGGTATTAGGGTATTTAGAAAGTGATACTTGAATTAAAAAATTTAATCTTTATATAAATATTTAAAACACTTTTAAAAGATATTTTTATTTCTATTATTTTGTTATTGTGTTGTTCATTTACTTGTTATGATCTTTGGTAGGATTTAGTAATGCTTCTATAGCTTTAAAAGAGTTTATATCATCACTAAAACTTATAAGTGAGCTGATTCTTGGGAATGGTTTTATAAAAATAAATTTTTTAAACTTTTAAATGATATTTTAAAAGTATAATGATTAGAAAATTGATTTTAAAGGTAAAAAGTCTGTATTAAATGAATGTTCTTTCAATGTTGTTTCAAAAAAATTAATGTTTTCAAAATGGGTTTCCTTTCACTATTGATAAGGGACCTGAGTGATAAAAATATAACATGATATGAATTTTGAAAGGTTTATAAAATAATGTTTTGGTTTTTATTCTAATGTAAATACAAATAGATTGGAATTTGATAAAGAGTCTGTTCTGATTAAAATTTTTGGGGTGATGCCTCATTTTCATTGCATGTGTATTTGTGTGAGCACTCTTTTTTATGGTTTACTTATATATTTTCTCATTTTGAATGATGATTCATGATAGTGAATGTATGACATGTAAAACATTCACCAGTGTGATGGGTTGGTCAAACATGGTTTCGGTGTCTAGCGAGTGCATTGATAACTAGATGCTCCAAAGACCTTGAAAAGTAACCTAAGTAGCACTGGATTCTAGGACCCTTTTTGGTTACCCTAAATTATAGAATCTAAGTCAAGGATGAGTTATAAGACTTTATGAACAATCACATATGGGTTGTTATCAGAGATCAGGGTAACCCTTAAGATTGTATCTGAAAAATTATATTAACATATTGATGAGTAAAATTGTTCACCCTTAGGATTATAGAAGGTTATTTTCATATTTTTGGATAGTGGTTTCCCTACTTAGTTACTTATCTGAGTCCCTTCTGATTGACATTAATATTTGAGATGGGATATGGTCCTAGTTCCTTTTTTATTAATGAATAATGAAAGATTTAGGGATATATTCCTAGTATTATGATGATCCAGGCTAAGTAAAAATATCATGGGATATAGTCCGATGTTTTGAAAATCATAGTAACGAATGAGATCTTGGGATAGGAGGAAACAAATTTCCATCCTTAGTATATTTTAGATTTTAATATTACGATTTAAAGTGATTAGGAACATAGCTTGTGAGGTATTTATACTTTTTCAATGGACATCTTTGACTAGGATATGACTTATATGGATAGGTGACATCTTGGATGACCACAAGGATTGAGTTGAGCTCAAGAAAAGTGATTTATATTTTCTTTCAAGGTCATTTTGTTTACTTTATTTTTCCAATTTTTGTTTATACACACATTGGTTGTGATATGCCTTATGGTTTTTTGGATGTTGAATGAAAATTAACAAGGTTCTATATGAGATGGTGGAATATAATTAGGAGAATTTGTCGATTAATTACAATAGTTTAGACTAGATTTCACCAAGAATTGATATGTGGTAAGACCATGTCCATGACATGTAACAAGTGATGATACTATTAATAAAACTAATATATGATCCATGGGATCTAATTATAGTTGTTAAAATATGTTATTTTATAATGGGATCCATCCCTTGTGATGACATAAGATATATGGTACAAATTTGAAGGTGCTCTTTGGATAGTCTAACTGATAGTTCTAGTGAGGACTAATGAGATAATATGGGGAGATATTAAGAACTATGATTTTTTATATGGTTGGGAAAGATTATTTATTTCATTGTTTTATTTATCATAAGATTATTATTTTATTATTTTTTATTTATTTATTCCTTCTTTGACTATATATTTTACTTTCATTCTTTATTAATGGTAGATATAGATTGCCTAGTACTATTTTATTACCCATTATTTTATTTATTTTTAGTATAATTATTTCCCATGATATTTCATGTTTTTTTATTTAATAGAAAGTGATATAATTGATTGGAGATGTGGAACTACCCTAATTTAGACATATTGTTGTGATATAAAACCACTTTGTGATTGAAATATTTTCATTGTGGTATAGCTCATTTGGAAAAAATGATTTATGTGTCTTTAGTCATAGGTAGGTTGGTCCTAACCTGAGTTATCTAGTACTGGTATGTGCCCTCAGAGAGATAGGGAGTGTGTGTGTGTCGGTGTTCGTGTCTTATACACCAATATGGAATATAGATATAATAATATTTCATGAGAATTCATAAATTATGTTTCTATGTGGGTTTAATGACTCTCACCACAGACTTACATGCACATAAACTTGGTTACTAGAACATAGTGACATGATGAAATTAATGGAATCATATAGGGCCATTGGACTCACCCCCTGACCATATATAATAAATGGGTTTTAATATACATGGGAAAACGTTCATGATTCATTTTAGGTTCTTAGGTATCCATTTATAGCTTGAGAAATATCTTTGGACGAGATATATTATAGAGGTTGATATTTCATTCTGTAATTATAGAGTGAGTTGGGTTAGAGGCCTGTGTTTTTTTTTCTTCATATGTATTGGCATAGGGGATAGCTTTTTGTTTATATTACAATGAATATTGTGTATTTATGAATTTTTGTGTTGGAATTTATAAATCTTATAGATTGTTTACTTCTTATTTTGGACTATGGGATACCAATTATGGATCCTTGTTTATTTATATAGGTTTTAGTAATTTCTAATATATATATATATGGGTCATACTGAGTTTTTAGAATATTAAATAATGGAACTTGATGTTTTAATTAAGTTCATAGTCTCTCAATGGTTAGTATAGGCCATTATTTCTAGTTTCTGACCTATGGAATTCAAGTAGGAATGCTTGAGATCATGTAACACTCTAGGTCTATCCCCATTTAGGTAGATTGTGATGGTTATGTCACAATTATATCTTTATCAGAACATGCTGGATGTATAATGTTATAAATGACTTCATACATGAGTCTTGGGGTTTTATTTGATCTATAATCATTAAATGGAGAATGATGGGGCCATGGGATACTTGTAATTACTATGGTTAGTGAAAATGAATAAGGAAATAAGGAAATAAAAATTAAATATCATAGAGTAGGGGAATATTGAGAACATAAGATATATGGAATACATACATATAGTATTTTGGTTATAAGTGCATTTGTTTTATGAAAAGGAATATTTTTTTGATGCCTTTTAATGTATTTAATGAAGCTAGTATAATGAATTGATGATTCCCCATTTGGAATATGTAGAGATCCAAGGGATATGATAAAGATACATATTGAGTGATCTTAAAACGATGATAGATTAAGAGGATTAAATAAACCATGGTTATTAGTGAAAAGGTCATGAGATATAAAGATAAAGGGAATCTTTGATCTAGGGATATGAGATAACATATGGTGGGAGGAACTATAACGATATAGATGAATGATAAGAATGATGAAGTGAAGTTTCATTTCAAATATGAATAACAATATACATTATTTAGTGGAAATGAAGAGGTGTATAATTGAATATATAAGGCATACAATTGAATGTTTACTAAGATTATGAAATGAGTTGACCTAAAATGAAGCATTTATTCGAGGGTGAAATATTTCACATACTTAATTAAATATTTATATATTAAAAACCAATTATCCATTTATTTTAATTGTGAGTTCACCACAATGGTAGTGATCCACATTTATAGGTATACAACCTTGAGAGGTATCCCTAAAATTAAAATCTTGAAATAAAATTAGTGATTTTTGCGTGAAAACACTATGTTTTATATTAACCTTGGAATAGCCTACATTGGGTGAACTGAGTAAATGTTATTTTTATTTGTTATTGTTTTGAAATACTATTTAGTGGGTGTGAAGATGTTATATATCAATTAGTGTAAAAATAATTAAATTGAGAAAATAGAGAATATGATAAACTGTAACAATATAAATAGATTACATAGTGATTTTTTTTAATATGTAAAAAAGTTTTGTTAACTGGGATATTTAAAAGGATTTAAAAATAAAAACATTTGGTCACCTTTAATCACCTCAAGGGTGAGGTGAGCTAATAATTACATACATAAATATTATACCATTTAGATTAACAGTCAATATATAAACACCCCAGAACCAAAAAGGTTTAGTGTCTTTAGATAATGCGTACATAATCAACTTATTTATGAACAATCTCTAATGTCCCCCATAAAAATTATTCATTTTTAATACCCTTTTAGAAATTTCATAATTAGAAACTTCCTTCATTACCCAGGGAATGAAAACATAAGAAATAGTGGGCTTAGATACTCTATAAGGGTAAACATGGGACATATCAAACATAAGTGATCATAAGATGATTATAAGAGTATGATGATATAATCAAGTGTGTGTTCTCAATGTAAAATTTTAATACCAATAAAATCATAGATAGTTACTAAAAAAATCATGAAATATCTAGAATCATTATTCATAAGAGTTTCATAGAATAAATCATCATTCATGTGTCATAACATAATAAAATGGCATCATAAGCATAGGAAATCATAATCTTGTGGACATGTCTATTTGAAATATTATCCATGATTAATATTTTAAACATAGACATTTTCAATCATGTCCATGTATAATCATATGAACATATTTATTCACAATCATTTCCATCCATAATATTTATATCATAGCTAGAAATAAATATACTCAGGCATTAAGATATAAATATATCTATTTAAAATCTTTCTCATGTTTATAATGTTTTTTTATGAGATATCTACATCAATTTACCTAATTAATTTGAGGGATGTATATTTTTTTGGCTCATCTATCACCTAATAAAATATATACATAGGTATACAATGATATCATAAGACATTAATGAATTCATAATATCATAACTCTTAAAAAATAAATAGGTTTCATAAAGAGTTCTTCATCACATAATCATAATTAATCTATAGAAAAAGAATGGATGGTATCATTAGATCATATCCATAGTGAATCATAATAAACATCAAAGGATGGTTATATAGATAAAAAATACCTTTAAAATAACATTTTAACCTTTCTTTGAAAATCAGAAAATTGTCTGATAATTTTGATAACATTTTAAACAAAAATTCACAGAATATTGAGAAAATTATTTTCTTTTAAAATAATCATGGAAATATATAAATTAATATTTAAAGTAAATAAAAGTCCTAATGATGAAAAAATTAATTTTTTGGTAAATTCTAAAACATAGATTCCTTTCACACTTTTTAAAAAAAAGCAAAAATAAACAATTCATAAAACATAGTAAAAATTACATTTAAATACTTTGAAAATAAATTCTAATTTGGTTGATAATGACTATAAATAATAATTTTATCATATAAAATAATACACTTGAAAACATTTTAATGAATATGTATATGGGATAAAAAAAGGTCATGGACCAAAGATAAAATATGGTTGGATTTTCATATAAACATTTTCTAAATTTTTTTATCTACAAAATACTTGATAATATAAGGAAAACATGAAACCCAAAAAAATAAAATTTGTAAATTAAAAGATCATATAATTACCCTGGATCATATTTAATCATAAACAACCCCAATTAAAATTGATATTTCAACAAAAACCCTTACCATTATGGTAACTTCTGAATCATAACCCCCCTGAATAAATTACTTAAAATGAAACTTTAAATACAATGAATATAAATATATTAATTATATAACATATAAAATTGGTATTATATGCTCCATATAAATAAAAATAGGTGAAAGATATGAAATATACCTCAATGAAATAATATTGAGATGAAGAAACCTTACCTCAGGTCTCCTCTTGATTCGTACGCATTCAAGCATCCTATATAATAAATATAAATATATTATAAATATATTACATAACCATATTCAAGTATATCTTACTATATTTTATTTCATTATAATTTCCAATTACCCTTTTATAAAAAAAATATTTATTAAAATGAGCATTTGAGTAAAAACTGGTATGTTTTCCATGAATGTTTCAGTTTGACGGTTCAGGTACTTACATTATGGTCATGGTTTCATTATATATATAATATTAATCATGTAATGAGTACCATATTTATTCATTATATAAACTTTTATTACCACACACATAATGTGGTGGTGAAAAATGAATTACATTACTTCGTGGAGATGGTTGTCCATACGTATGCATGTGTAATGATTCCACTTTTCGATGGATGATAAGAAAGAAAGGTTAATGATAATTAAAAATTATAGAATAATATTTACATCTTAAATTTCATATATATTCATTAACTATATCCTTATTATAATACATGTAAAGTGGAAATGTAAAATAAATCACATCACTTCGTGGAGGTGGTAGTCCACACATGCACACAAGCAACGTTATCATTTTTCAAAAAATGGGTGTGTAATAAGGAAGATAATATGTTATAATTAAATAATATAATATCATAAAAATAATATATGCTCATTAAATATATTAAAGTTACAATCCATGTGATGGTGATGAAAATCTAATTGCATCACTACTTGGAGATGGTAGTTCGTATGTACGCATGAGTGATGATTTCATTTCCCATTCGATGGGAAAGGAGATGATAATGTTTTATTCCATTAAGAAATATTTAGTAATATATAATATATTTATATTGTTATATAATAATGGTTAAATAATATTTTAAGGAGCTGTAAGATGAAATAAAAATGAATACAGTCATTTAAGAGTTATACCTCTTCGTTAAGAAACCTCTTTTGGATATTTTCATTAGGACCCATGAGTTAGTATTTTAATAATATCATCACATTTAGAACTTGAATAGGGAATTTGAGAAGATATTTGGGTATATTTTTTCCACATAATTTACTTAATAAGGTGTGAATAAGAGAGGAGAGTAGATGAACTTTAACAAGTGAGGTTGGTGGAAAACTTGTAAATATTAAGACTATTAAAATATAAAAAAGTCACTTTCATGAGAAAGTGGGTCCAAATTGAATCATTTTAAAATATGGGATGATATAATATCTAAATAAATTCAACCAATGGGAATTATACAAAAATTTTGTTTTTTTACCCTTATCACTTTAGTTTAACCCCTGGTTAACCCTTTTCACCTTTACACTAGTAATGAATTTTTACCTTGATTATTATTCATTATGAAAAAAAATAAAATTTACCTATTTGAAAAATGTTTACATGGTGATTTAAAATATGGAAATCATTTTATAAAATTAAATTCTTATTGGTGATATAAATTAATTTAAAAATAAACCCATAAAACATGATGAAAACAATTATCTAAGAAAAATAATTTTCAAGTATATAATGATCTTACTCCAATTATTTACCAAGTAACCATCATTATATGAATTTAAATTTATTTCATTGCATATATAATACATTAATTTCTATAAAATAGTTCATAAATAGATATTATTTTGATTAATTAAAACTGAAATACATTATGAACTTAAAAACAATTCACTAAAAAATGTCCCTTTTTACCATCCAATTATTTTGGCTTTATTTATATAAAATTAATAACAAATGTATGAATTATTATTCATTAATTACCAATATATTTCATAAAAATTAATTTTCATTATTGATAATTGTTCATAATGTATTTAAAAATACAATATCTTAAAGAAAGATAATTTAACATTAAATGATTTAATTTATAACATTTAAAATTGATTACTCATTTTCCATAAAATATTTTAATACAAATGTATTAAAGAAAAAAAATTCATATATTTCATAATTTTATTAGTCTTATTAATACAAAACAATAAAAAATCTATGTTATATATAATAATATTCCTATAACTATTCATTTAATTTTGGTGTTGTCTGTAAAAAAAATATCATTGACATAAAATTTAAAAAAGAGAAATATATATTGAAAAGTATTATGGTGTTATAGTATACCCCCTTATAATAATTTCACCCTAATAATTTCATTACTCTGATATACAAAACAAAGATACTTCTATCTCATAACATATTTGGGCTCCCGTGTTGCTTTATAAAATGTATGGTTTCTCCATAAAACATTTTCCAGATGAGTGGTCTTTTTTCACAGAAGTTTCTCAATTCGATCTAAAATCTCCAACGGTTTTTCCTCATAAGAAATATAACGCTCCAATAGTATAACTTATGAGTTTATTATATGTGTAGTATTAGGTATTTAATTCCTCAAAAGTGATATGTGGAACACATCTTGAACTTGGGAGAGGTTTAGTTGAAGCACCACACAATAACATGTTATCCTGATGTGATCAATAATCTCAAAGTCATTGATATATATAGTTTAAACATTACCTTCTTTCCAAATCTCATAACCTTATTCCTTGGATATATTCATAGGAATAAATTTTTGTTGACTTCAAACTCCATATATCACTGATAATTGATATCATAAATTTTTTATCAACTTTTAGTTGTCCTGATGTGTTGTTAAATGGATCTATAATTCTCAATAACTTCTTTAGCTAGCTTAGGTACCAATATATTTCATTATCCAACTTTATCCCAACATGTTTTAGTTCTACACGTCCTTACATATAGGTCCTTATAAATATCCAAATGAATGGTTGTGAGAAATATGTTACTTTAAGAAGAATTGAATAGAGAAAGGTGTTTATCCCAGTAACCTTTGAAATCCATAGCACAAGCTCTCAAAAAATCTTCTAGGGTTTGACTGGTTCTCTCATACTTACCATTTATTTGAGGATGATATATAGTACTAAATATCAACTATGTATTAAAATATTGCTAAATACTTATCTGTAACTTTGAGGTAAACCTTGGATCCTAATCAGATACAATAGAATATCATACTCCGTGAAACCATACCACTTCTTTAATATATATCATAGAAATAATATTAAGAGAGATATATTCTCTCATAGAAAATATTCAGAATTTGTTAGGTGGTCAAATACGACCCAAATAACATTATGTCCTTTAGATATTTTGGGGACTCTAATGATGAAATCTGTGGTGATATATTTGTATTTCTATTCTGGTAGGGTAATTGTTGTAACATCCCCTTATACTTCTATATCTCATCCTTAAATTTTTATCATACCAAGAAATGAGATACCTACTCTAAAATATCCCTTTTCATATTTTCCCACCATAAACACTCTTTGTGGCCTTTTTACATATCCATACATAGAAGATGAATATAGAATAATGAAATATATGATTCCTCAAATATATCATTACTAAAATATACTATTGATTGGAAATATAATATATTCATAAAAAATATCATTACATCGTAATAATGTTTGAACTCAAGAACATTCCTCAACTTATTTTTTAGTTCCACATCCTCCTTTCAATACTCTTTAATCTTTACATGTAAAAATGATTGAACATTCATCTGAGAAAATAGGATATGTCCCTTTTCCTCATTATTTCATGGTCTATATTTTATAAATCCATATTTATCTATTTAATTTCAATCCTCATCATGGATAAATTTTAATGGTTATTCCAACTCAATGCATCATCTAATTTTTTTGTCTTCCCAATGTAGTAATGTATTGAACAGTTATAGTATTTAATCAACTAAAACCATCTTCTTTAATGTGTATTCAACTATTTCTATGTGAATAGATACCTAAATATTTTATGACCAGTATATATATATCAAACTTTTCACTATTAAGATAATTCCACTATATCTTTAATGTAAACATTACTACTTTGAACTCTAAATTATGATTTGAATAAAAATTTCCAGAGTTTTCAATTGAAAAGAGGCATATGTTATCACCATGTCGTTATGCATAAAGAAACATTCCAATACATTCATTAATGTGTCACTAAAAATTCATAATGTTTATACCTCATATAGAATATTTTATTTGGTATGTCCTCTTTATTTACCCTCAATTGGTGATATCTATAATGATGGTCAATCTTCAGAAAATATTGATCTCCATTTAGTTCATCAAACAGATCATCAATATGGGGTAGAGTATACTTATTCTTAAAAATGATCTTATTAAGTTCCAGATAATCAATGTAAATATTCATTGACCCATATTCCATTTTTTATTTACATGTTGATCTATATTTCTTCTTAACAAAAAGAATAGGTGTGCCCATTGTATCACAACCCCTTCCCACTAAAGATATTGTGGTGAGGGGAGAGAGATTATAACCCTCAAATCCCACCTCTAGTAGGTCCCGGGTTGGTGACATACCCCAAGGGTATAAAAATATCATGAAATCGGAGGCATTACCCTCTATAATGATATAAGATCGGGAGATAAGATGAATCATCCATAATAAGATCTGTGAAATATTATATAAAGAAATGGAAACTATACCCCAATGCATATAAAAATAAAAAATGTATAGATAAAAGTATGTAAAAGAAAATACCCAAAATAAAAGCTAAAGAAGTGAATTAGAAACTATCCAAAAAGTTATGACCTATTACTATCCAAAATGATCCATGTAATCCTCTTGGAAACCAGAAAATATGTCTGTATACATAGGGTGATCAAAGAAGTATACTCGGTAGGAAAACTAAGGTCTCTCATGCACATGTGAAATAAACATACTAATTCACCTTTGATAAAACAACAGAACCAACAGCACCTAAACAGGTCATCCTTCCATCCAAATATCACCAAGGCTTGCTCGCCAAATAATGAAAGCCATGTATAATAACATAATAAGAAGCATATCGATAAATGTTACCATCACTAATTTCCCACTGATTTTCCTCTCTCACAACCTAATTTTGTATATCCTATCACTCCTACCTCTTTTTAATAACATATAACAGTACCCTACAAGCACAGTCACATCACATAGACACCTGGTAAACTACTCCACAACACAGTCACATCTCATCTCACCCAAATACACTTGGGTCATCACATCACAACCACTACTATAACCAGAATAGTAGGGTATCAAGCACATGAAGGACATAAACCTCATTCCCTCCTCCTACCATGAATAACACCCACCATAATCTTCCCCGTACCATGGTCATATCACATATTTCTGGAAAACACCTAGTCCACCACCCCACAACACGGTCTTATAACATCTCACCCAAAAACACTTTTTCCATCACCTAGTAAACATACAAACCTCTATCCATCATAGCCAATGCATATCTACTTTTCTAGAAGAGAGTGGGAAATAGTGAGTAGCCATCCATCTATCCTTATCACAAGTATATTGGGAAAAATACCCCCGTGTGAAAATATGGGTGTCATCACATAACGCCCGACATGGGTGGGGTGAATATAAATATAAAATGGAATATAAAAGTATATATATAGCCACACAAAATCCCAACCTATGGTTTAACAAAAAAACACTAACCAACTCAAAACAATTCCACATTTTTTCCACCTTTAGAAACACAATGCCATAAAAAACATAAGTCATATTTTTCATTTCTAACCAATCCCATTATCTAGTTTATTCATTTCATTATTCATCACCAAACACATTTAACCACACAACTCATCATTTATTTTTTCATTATTCATGTAAGTCCCATTAAAATAACAAAACCCCATCCATTTCAATCATTATTAATTAATTATCCCATAACTACCCTGGTATATATCTCAACATAACCACACCTCACAAGTAGATCATTATTCCCATCGAACTATCACCTTGCCACCCCAAAATCATGGCCAAACAACCATCACCCCGGCACTCCAAAATCACATCCAAAAAACCACCACCTCACCACCACAAAAGTATGTCCATCCAACCATCACCCTACCTCCCCAAAATCATATCCAAACAACCATCACTCCACCTCCCCTAAAGCATGGAAAAACAAAACCATACATCACACCACACCAAATCCCAACCACACATCCTCTCCCCACAATCATGGACACACATCACAATGAATCAAGGGTTGTTTTACATATTTAATAATGGTGGTTTTATTACATTTCACTTTATTTTAGTGGAATTTTCTCACAATATATAAATATAGGGGTAACCATCTTATTAAAAAAATATAATGGGTTATACAATTTCTATTTTGAGGTGATATCACTACAACATGTAACAAGGCTTCTATATCACAACAACTACAGTGCAAGAAAAGTCTCCCAAAAACCATGATATTTAGTAAGGAATTCAACCTATACAAACACAACATCACAATAATATCAAAGTTGTAAAAGCATGAGAAATATTCCCTTTCCCCATAAATTTCAATTAATCGAATAATTTGTCTTGATCAGGCTAGCATAAACCATCACCCATATATAAAAAAAGTAAACACCACTTTCATGATCCACAAAATATAGAAATGAGGTATTCCATACCTCAATAATCTTTTCCAACATTATATGCACCACAAAGAAAAATAAGAAACACCCACAAACCACAACCACAAATAGAAAAAAAAAGATAAACCTACACCACACCAAAAATCCATCAGAATGTATCCCATACACACCCCAACCCAAAACTGTCCTACTATAGTGAATACCAAAAGAAGATCGAAATAAAAAGATAGGGATAAAGGGGATATCTCACTATAGATTAGAAAAAAAAACATGAATCCATAGAATCGAAGATGGAGGATAAGGGATGGAATATCTTTTGAAGGTTCCTTGGGTTCCTCCAAAATGTGAGAGAGGGAGGGATATGGATGAATGAAAATAATTCATCTAGAAGGGTTATAAAATAACTTGTATCCCTCCAAATTCATATCATATAACCATTTCTAAATGTGGAATCTATGGGTTTCCCAAAATTTCTGATTTTCACCAAATTAACATTGAATTGGCCTGAATTAATTAAATACCATGAATTCACCATTCATGATGTGAATCAATTTCATATACTCCCCCTTTATCGTATAAAATACATGAAACACATCAGTGTTCTAATCTTTGAACCACCAATTCATATTGTGTACCACTTTCATGACATTAATTCCCCATTACAGCTCCACTGCACCTCCAACCACCAAAAATCCTCCTCAAGCATCCTCTGAAACACCTCCAACGCCCAAAATTGATAGAGTAATGAACTAGGAAGTCACAAGTCACTACATAAGATACCTCTCAATTGATTCTAGCCCTCAATAATCCAAAACCTAGCCTAAAAGGAAAATGGGTCTGAAAAAACACCCCACGAGTTAACTCTCAAGGATCTTGTTAATCCTAAATGCTACCACCAGAAAAACATGTTAACCAAAAAAACACACATCATATCCAAAAACCACCTCCTTTCACAAAAACACACCTCCATTCAACCATCTCAACCTCAAAACATCCCAAACTAACAACCACTACCACCAACAGACTAAACTGCCCTGAAGACATTAATCAAGGAATTGCATCCTTCATGTTAAGATGTTATACACTTTTGGTGGATATATCTCTCCCACACGGGTTTAATCACGTCACATTTAATGCATCTCGAATAGGAATCAGGTCCTCCAATTTTCATATATCAGAACTTTATCACATGTCCTACATCAATAAAATAACAAATCATATAACGCAACAAGATTTAAATATCACATAAAAAGTAAAAAAGAGTAAGGAAAAAAGTCCAAATAACTTTGGGTACTAGGAACACATCTATGCCACATGTTCTCAAGTACTCTCCTCCAGGACAACATGCCTCCACAACATTGGAACCAAGGGAATGTTCTATCCATGCTGGTGATCCTGGATCTCTACTGGACACTCCATAAATTTCCCATCATCCTTAATATCCAAATCTCTTCATTCAATGACATGGGAGTCATCATGAAGATACTGATGAAGATAAGAGATGTGGAAGACATTGTAGATCCTCTCTAGTTTTGGTGGTAATGCTAACCATTATGCCACCTCACCAACATTCCCCAAAACCTCAAAGGGCCCAACAAACCTTGGAGAAATCTTAATCCCCCTTCCAAACCTCTACTTCCCACATCAAGGGGAAACCTTCAAGAATATGTGGTCCCCAACCTCGAACTCCAATAGCCTCCTACTGGTATCAGAATAAAATTTCTAGTGGCCTTATACTGCTTTCATCCTCTCACAAATAGGTTAAACCTTCTCTGTTGTTCTCTACACCACATCGAGACCAAGAACTGCTACCTCCCCAACCTGCATCCATCACAACAGAGGATGACACCGTCACCCATACAAAACCTCAAATGGTACCATGAAAATTCATGAGTGATGTCTGTTATTATAAGAAAACATATCCAAGGGAAACATTTGTTCCCCTGATCTTATAAATTCTACTATGAATACACACAACATGTACTCAATCATCTTGACAGTTTTCTCCATCTTCCAATCCATCTATGGGTGAAAAGCATAGCTGAGGCATAACTGAGTTCCAAAATCATGTTGTAATCCCCTCCAAACTCATGAGGTAAAACATGCATCCCAATCCATGACAATAGAAAATAGAAATCTATGAAACCACAACAACTCATAAACATACCTCTTATCCAAAGCATCCACTATACTCGACTCCTTGATCATTAAGAGACGGTAAAATTTCATCAACTAATCCACGATAACATAGATAACATCACAACCTCACTGATATTAAGGCAACCATGTGATGAAATCCATAGAGAGGTCATCCCATTACCACTTGGTAATATCTAATGGATACAACAAACCACTAAAAACTTGATTTCGTACCTTTAAATTCTTCAAATCCAAACTCCTCACCCTGAACTCCACCACTATTCATTTCATCTCGATCCACCAAAACTGAATCTTCAAGCCACAATAAATATTGGATACTCTTGGGTGTACTGCCTATGTTGAGATATGGACCTCATTAAAGACTCCCTCATGCTCAAATACTAGAAGAAACAACCTCCCATAAAACATTATCCAGTTCCGACCATCCTCCAACCATCCCTTTTAAGCATCACCATGGCCAACACAGTCACATATCACCTATGCCTCTATGTCACCCCACTGAGAGTCCTCCACCTTCTACATTAGATGAGGTTGCACCATTATCTGAAATAAACATCATTTATCCACCCATTCATCTATGTATAAGGCTTAAAACTCCCCCATTCCTTTCCAAAAATCCCTAGAATCTAGAACAACATCCTTCCACAAATTTCTTCTCAAATCGTTGGCTATAAAATTCCCTTTTTCTAAGGTGTAGTAGATATTGAAATAATAATCCAGAAGAAACTTCATCCACCTCTACTATCAAATATTCATATCACAATAATAAAATATAAACCTCAACCTCTTGTGATTTGCGAATACTAAAAGGTTCTCCCTAATGAGGTAATTGCACCACATCATTAGCAGAAACACAACCACTTATGGCTCTAAATCATGAGTGTCATAGTTACACTAATGGGGATATAACTACCTAGACACAAAATAGATAAATACCATCTACTACATCAACACTTATCCCAAGAATAGTTGGTATGTTTCACAAAACACATCAAACATCACCCCCTCCTCAGGTAATAGAATCACATGAGCACTGACCAAATTTCCCTTCGGTTAATTGAACACTACCTAGAACTAATCAATCCATAAAAAATACCGGTTATTTCTAGTAAATTCCATCAATGAGGTTGAATGTTGATAGAAATTGGAAATGAACCTCTGATAATATCCTAATAAACAAAGAAAACTATATACCTTAACCATGTTACAGGGTTCTTCACAAGAAACAACTACCTCAACCATCAACGGGTCTACTACCACTCCTTGTTGAGATTCCAAATTCCTAATAAAATTCACCTCTTGAATCCACACACTTTGAAAACTCTCCATAACAATTTTGGTGTCTAATGACCTATAAAATAGCTCTGAGATTATTGCAATACTCCACCTATGACATTGAGTATATCAAGATATCATTGATGAATATAATGATAAAATGGTCTAGTAATTCATGGAACATGTATTTCATAATCACCATGAACCTAGATGGTGTCTTCGTAACCCCAAACGACATGAATACAAACTCAATGTTCTCATACCCTCATCGGATGTTAGTATTCAGGATGTCGCCCTCCTTCACCCTAAATTGGTGATATCCAGAATATCCTTCGATCTTGGAAAACCAACTCACCCCTCTTAGATGGTTTAAATGATATTATATCATCAGATTAGGGAATTGTTTCTTTACCATTACTTGATCCAAAATTTTTTAGTCTATATAAAACCTCATATTACCAAATTCCTTCTTGTTGAATAGCACTAGATCACTACATAGTGACATACTAGGTTGGATGAAACCCCTCTACATCAGATCATCTTTAAAAATCCTAAACTCCCACATCTTAAGAGATTCCATTCGATAATGATCAGTTGAAATCAATGAAGCACCATGATGAAAGTCTATATCAAACTAGACATCACAATGAGGGTGTAGTGCCACAACCTCCTTGGAAAAAATATCTATAAACTCCCCCAAAGACCCTGGGTACCTCCACATTCACATCATCCATTCCACTAAAAAATCATCCATTAATGAAAGAAGGGGCTCCACCATTCAATTTCCAACATGAAAACCCCGCTCGCTAATGAAAACGATATATTGTCTATCTAGATATGAGAACAAGACTCTACTTCATAAGAATTCAATAACATCACATACATAATATAAAAAATTGATTTTTAGGATGTTATTGTATCACTACATATGTAGTAAGAAAATATCACCATGGGATATATGTGGCCCCATCATCAGTTTACTCCCTAGACACACATAAAAGAAGATTATCTAGCCTCTAAATGGCATAGTCAACTTCAGGGGCATGGGAATCCTCTCTACATTCAGTCACCATGAATGAACTAGAGCAATGGAAAAAAGGAGTGTGAAGCTCCTGAATCAAAAAATGCACAAACTTCTAATTCCGTACATAGAGAAAGCATGCATAGGTGGTAGATATATTAAAATTTATTTTAATAATAATTTCCTAAAACCAAGAATGAGGATCTTTCACATAAAATTTATAATCAATTTATTTAATTTTAAAAAAAATAAATACCTAGGATTGGAAATTTTCATTATTGGTGAATGTTCATAATCCAAAAAGACCCTTTTGGATTACCTTCATTTCATTGTGAGGACCCAAGGGTAGAATCCCTCTAGTGGTGATCCACATGTGATCTTATGATCTCCAAGTAACACCACTTGATCTCCATGTGCTATCACACCGAGTTGAATGACTTGCATTGTTAGTTCTTAACTCCCAATTCTTAGGTCTTTAATAAATCTATCTTACACTTCTCATTCCTGAGAGGGATATAGAATGAGTAGTTAAGAGAGAATTCATTGTGCACAAAAATTTACTATTCTCAATTTTTGGGTGCTCTACACAATAGACATAGAAACCTATTTATAGAGTTTGGATTTAAGTTAAAATATTATTTAATTTCGTATCATTCATTAAATAAAATTTACTAACATAAATAAATCCCATGCATGATAATAATAAATATATAATTTTTATTTTGTGGCGTGAACCAACTTTCATAATAACAAATATTATATAACAGTCTTATTAATTAATATTATCCACAAGACTTGGTCTTAGTCTGTTTGAACTCATTTATAAATTATTGAACAACAGAATAAATATTTTATTCATAAATAAATAATTTTTTAAAAATCTGTGAATAAATAATTATTAGAATATTCAATAAATAAAATAAATATTTTATTCACAAGTCGAATGTTAAATATTTATTTAATTTATTTGATCAATATAACATGAATAAAATTATTTCTCAAATTTGAGAACAATATTTATTACATTAATTAATCTCAAATATAATTTAATTGAGATCAACAGAAATATATAGTGTGTGACCCTCTAGGATTATTTATGATTTGAATTAGGTGGGATTTCCTAAAGTCCAAGATTAATGTCTATAAATGGGTCAAACCACCCAAGAGAAAGAACTTAATATTACAATGTTGATAACCACATATGAATGTTGATTGTGTAATATAATCCCTTTATTATGATATCTCATCAAGAATATTTCGCATCTGTGTCACCAATTGATATACTCGATATGTCTTTCTTTGACTCTCTAAAATAAAGAAACTGTTAAACCATGGACATAGAATTTAATGAGATGATTCTATTCCAATAAATTGGTTGATATACCATATTCCATAAATATGAAACAGATAAATCCTTCTTTCGCTTATTCATTAATGACATGTCACTCATGACGTACCCAACATATTCAACTTTACCATGAACTGTTACCATCATGGTTTATGAAATACATCTATGTAAGTGAGTTATAACATGCATTTATAATAATATTAAAGTCTAATGACTATCACGCATGCTCATAGATAAGAATATCTGATGACAACAAAACATGAAGAATTCCATCCAGAAGGTATGTTCTCATAATATACCATCTTGGATATTACTAAGTTCCAACTTCATGAGAAGAAGCCTCATCTTCTTATGATAACTCACACCTAACAGTCTATATATTATTTTTTCATCAAATTATGTTATCTAACCATAAGAAACATTATTTGAGAATATCCTCATAGAACATCAAGTTTATCGCCATAGTGGGGAATTTCATTGACCTTATTAATTTATTGAATGCTCTAGGACATTATCACATTAGAATCATGAAGAACAACAAATGATATATAATAAGATGTTTTATTAATATTCAATATACCAAATATACAAGTGATCAATATATAAACAGTTTGTCTTATGACACCAACTCTAAAAAACATTCACTTGGACTAGATCCAAATACCTAAAACATTCAATATGCTAGACCTCATATAATAGTCATTCTTTTACTGAGTCAAGGATTTATTCAATGGGTCCACCATGTTGTCTTTTTTGGAAATACTACTCAATTCAACTTCAAATCTATGAGAAACATCCATCAAGAAAGATACTTCCAATGTATGTGCTTCATCCATTGATGAGACCTTGTCACTTTTGAAAGATCCACCATTGTAGTATTATCATAATAGAGTTGGATAGTGTATTTACTGGTAGATAAGACATCAAGATCTTGGATGAAGTTTCACGTCCATACTACTTCTTTAGCTGCCTCATAAGCCTCAATATACTCAAAAATTATTGTAGAATTTGAAACCACATCCTTCTTTGATCTCATTCATCTCATAGAACCTCCATTTGAAGTAAATGTGTATCCTTTTTGTGAGTTCATGTCATATTGATTAGTTTTAAAAATCTCATCTACATATCCTCGTACGACTAGTTACTTATCTCTTCCATAAACCATGAACATATCTATAGTATTCCATAGATACTTAAGGATAGTCCTGACTATTATCCAATAGCGGTCACCTTGATCAGCTTGATATCTTCCTACTACACTTAATACATAGCTGATATCTATCATAGTATATATCATAGAATACATGAATGACCTAATTACTGATGAGTATGGAATCCCTATCATTTTGTTTCTCTTCTCATGTGTCTGAGGACACATTTTCCTAGAAAGATGAATGACATGTGACAATGTAAACAATCCCCTATTGGATTTTTCTATACCAAATCGCTTCACTATCTTGTCAACGTATGTAATTTGAATTAGTTCAAGCAACCTATTGTATCTATCATGATGTATCTTGATCGTAAGAATGTATGTTCTCTCACCCAATTCCTTCATAAAGAAGCATTTATTTAACCATGCCTTAACATACTATAAGACTAGTATTTCATTTACAATTAGTAATATTTCTTCAATATATATTATTAATAAAATGACTTCAATCCCACTAAATTTTTTAAAAATACATGGATCACAATCATTATTAATGAAACAAAATTCTGTAATAGAATCATAAAAATGAATGTTACATGACATGGATGCTTCACTTAATCCATAAATGGATCATTACAACTTGTATACCTTGTTGTAATCCTTTAGAGTCATAAACTTTTTAGGTTGTATCATAGAGATATCTTCTTAAATGTTTTGGTTAAGGAAGAAAATTTTGACACCCATTTTACAAATCTATTAATAATGAAAATCTATAATGGAAAGTATAATTCTTATGGATTTTATAATTGAAAATGGTGAAAAGGTTTCGTCATATTCAATGCCTTGATGTTGTTTAATCCATTTTTCAACCAGTCCTTCCATATAGTTAATTACTTGTCCTTCCATGTCCAGTTTGTTCTTGAATACCCAATTGAAACCAATGGGATTTACATCTACTTGAGGTTCTACCAAAATCTAAACTTCATTTTGGTACATGTAATCCATTTTAGAATTCATGGATTCTTTCCAATTGGAAACATCTCTACCACTTTAAGCTTCCTTTTATGTTAGAGGATCATTATTATAAACTAATAATGAGTAACCATCAACAATTACAAGAAAACCAAACCATTTTGGTTCTATAAACTTTCTAGTACTCCTACATAGTAATTGTGTCTTTGGAAAAATTTCTACTTCCAAGAGGATTTTGGGAATTTGTTCATATGTCAACTCTTGTGTATCTAGAGCCTACACTTCATCAATGTATATCTCGATCCCACTATCTATTTTATACATAATTTACACCTCAAGAAATACAAGATTCATGTTAATCACAACCTTTGTTTCTGAAGGATTGTATTGGTACTATCCCTTTGTTCATTTGGGATATAATATAAAGATACACTTTTTTTGTGGGGTGCAACCTTGTTACCTAAATAGGCCTTAACAAATACTTCGCAACCCCACACATAAAAGTAAGACAACACAGGTTTCTTTATATTAAATAATTGGTATGGTATGCCTTCTATTTATTTAGTTGGAACTCGATTTAGTATATATGTTGTTGTATGTAAAGTGTATCCCCAAAAATATAATGGAAGAATCTCATGACTCATCATTTTTTTCACCATGTCCAATAATGTGAGGTTCCTCCTTTTGCATACACCATTACATTAAGTCATATATAGAAGATTTAGTTGATATAAAATACCGAAATCTAATAAATAATCAATGAAGTCTTAATTAATATATTTTCCACCATGTTCTAAGTGAAGTTTCATAATCTTCTTACCAAGCTATTTTTTCAACTTCATTCTTAAATTCCATGAATTTATCAAAAGATTCTAACTTATACCTCCGACATATCCATATATGCTAAAATCATCAGTAAAAGTTATGATGTATGAATACACATCCCTTTATTCAATAGTAAATAGTCCACACACACCAGTATGAAATAATTCAACAAGATCACTTGCCCTTTTACCTTTACCACTAAATTGGAGTTTGGTTATTTGTCCTTGTAAAAATGTGTGATATACACTAAGTTGTTTTAGTTTAAAAGAATAAAATTATATTACATGATGTAATTTAGTCAAGAACTTTTCATTTACATAACCTAGCTGGTTATGCCAAAGTTAGGTGTGGTGTGAGTCATGATAAGTAACATCATTATCAATTTCCATTATTTGGTTGATGTATTACAACACATAAATACAATTATCTACATTTTAATTACCATAAAAATGATATATTTATAAAATAATCAATATTTATTCTCAAATTTGAAAATAAATCCGTCCATATCAAGTCTCGATACAGAAATAATGCTTTTGGTAACTAAAGTTACATACTAACAAACCTTTAAAACCAATATCATTCTAGTTATTAACATGATGTGGTAGTCCCATATAGCTATAGGAATAATTTTATCACTGTTAGCTGCTCTAAGATCTACCTCTCCTTGATCAATATTTCTGAATCTATTTGGTTCTTGTATTTTAATACATATGTGATCACTGCAAGTTGTATCTAATACTAAATTTGTAGAAACTCATAAATTTCACTTGATGACAAATTCACCTAAAGATTCCCCTTGATTATTTGGATGAGTTTATTTTTTCTTCAAGTGACCCTTCTTACCACATGAAAAACAAGCAGCATCATGTTTCCTTGTTTTCCCTTTGATCTTCCTCTTCTTGGAAGGGTGTGAAGAAGATTTAGTATTAAATATATTTCCTTTCCATTTCCATTTTTTTACCATATGTATGAAAGGTTTTTCATTATTCGTATCCTTGTCTAATTTGTAAAGAAAAATAAGAAGATCTTGAAAAGACTTCACAATGTTTTTCATATTAAAATTCACAAAAAAATATAGAAAATCTCTAAGGGGGTGATACCATAATAGGGTTGGTTCCTAGTTTCTTAGGGATTTTAAAAACTATAACCTTTAAGTGATAAATGTAGTAAATTATCTTGATTATGTGAGGCCGATATGGGGCACACTCTCCAAGATTACTTTGAAAGAGAACCCTATAAATATCAAATTGTTCATGTCTTTCTCTCTCCTAGTAAAGACCATAAAAGTGATCAAGCATGCTATATGTATCCATGTTTTTGTGACAAATCTTTAATTCACTTGATATTGATTAAAGAATCAAACATTGAATTTCTAAAATTTCACTCAAATTGTTTTCATAGACAAGAAACTCGTCATCACTCATGTATTTAGTAGGAAGATTAGGCATTGAGGATTCTAGCGTGTTATATTGTCATTCATGGCATAGCACAACCCGAAGGCATCTAAAACACTCTTAGAAGTTACTACCAGTTAGGAGGTTATCTTTCTCAAATATTGATCATAGGGATAGTGTTTAATAGGAAATTATCATTTTATTCATTAATAAAAAAGAGAAAATTATTAGTACTTTACATGATTACAAAATAAGTGAGATAAAATAAATTAAATGTTTTTATTTGTTTATTTATTAAACATACCACTATTTTATCAATTCTTAATAGACTTCACCATTAAACTCGAAATGTGTAGTTTCTTTAACATTATAGTGTAAAGGAACCCCATTACTTTTCTTAATGATCTAGACTTTGTCCATGAAACCCATAATAAATTAATTAGGTAGGATGTATTTCCAACTGTGGATTGTAGCTCCTTGATAAATTGAGTGGATTCCCCTATCCTAAAATACTGACTTTGATTTCCTCAAACAAGAAGATAAATGATATCTTCAGAAGCTAGTTATCCTAGTTGAACCAACTTCCACTATCCCCCATGTAGATGCAGATTCTTATAAAAATCATATGAAAGATTTTATGGATGTATCATATTTGATTCTATAAACCATGTCTCTTGATCCTCAAAATAAATATGAATTGATGTAGGTATTCAGTATAACTATAAACTTTAAAAATAATTATTAAAAGAAAAATATAAAGGAATTATATGATGTAACTAAATAATTTTTTGATGTAATGTGTTAGATGAAATCATTGTTTCTACTCTTGGAGTCCAAATGTTTGAGCACAAAGGGAATATGTAACGGATACGGTTTTATCTAAATAAATAGATGGCCATTTATGTGGTATTATAATTATTCTCAGTATCATTTAATCAGTTAATTTTAAATTTTAATATGAACAATATTGATTATAACCTTCCTAAACTTCTTAATATATTTAGAACGACTTCGAAAAACATGAAAAGATGAATCTCTATCATGGTCGTGAATAAATACAATACTGAAGTAAATTTCAATAAGAATAAGGATATGAAGTCTAAATCTCGAATATCTATATATAGAACCTACTAAAGTAATTATAGTAAAGGAAGGGAAATGATTCTTTCGTAAAAAAGTTGAAAATTTCAAGAAGAATTGTCCTCAATACCTAAATATTATTAAGAAGAAACATGTAGATAGTTGGACCACATTAGAAACTTCTGTTATTGAAATCAATTTCTCTAATTTTGAATCAAATTTATTAGATACCATATGTGTATCACAATTTTTGGGTAATGTAAGATATTATGAGGATGGAGGAAGTTGATTAAGGTAGAAATGGACCTATGAGTTGGGAATGGAGAAAGATTTGTTAAATTCTATATGGGGATAGTGAATTTTCTTTTACCTAGTGGATTTTCATTAATTATAGAATAATTTTATCATATAATATTAATAAATTTAAATTTTATTTAGGTATCTTTCCAAGATATGGTAGGTTTTCCATTTGTAATAAAGAGAAAATGTTGTCATGTTTATATGAATGAAATATTTTATGGTCTTTATAATATATTTAATGTATTATATATATTAGATCATAAAAATTTGATTTATAATATAAATAATAATAATTTCAAAATTAATGATTTTAATGCCACTTATCTTTTCCATTATTTCCTTGTCCAAATAAATAAGAATCACATTCAACGACTCTGTATTGGTAAATTATTAGATTCAAAAGATTATAAATTATTTGTGGTATATGAATATTTTTTATTAGATTCAAAAGATTTTATGATTTATTAAAACTAATACATATCGATGTATGTGGTTTTATAATTAATTTTTCTCAAGGTATATTTTAGTACTTCATTACCTTCATTGATGAATTCTTTGGGTATGGGTATGAGTATCATATGAAACAAAAATAAAAAACCTTCGTAATAATCAAGTTATTCTAAAATATAGTTCAAAATCAACTTATAAAAATATTAGAACAGTTTAATCTTATTTACGTGGATAATATTTGATTCAATAATTTCTTGACTATATAGAATAATGGATTATATTATCACAACTCACTCCACCTGGTAAACAATAGTTTAATGGTGTATCTGGAAAAATAAATTGAACTTTCATGGATATGGTTTGGTCAATGATGAGTCATATATACCTTCTAATTCCTTTTTAGGTTATTCTCTAGGAACATATTTTTTTATATAAAACCATGTTCCAAAAAAAATATTCAAATAAAACAACCTAAGATGTGGACTGGGAAACATCCCAATTTATATTTCATAAATATTTAGGGTTTTTAGGCATATGTATGATGTATTATTGTAAGTAAAATTGAAACTAAACTAGATAAATGTATTTTTTTTCTTATTTCAATGATATAGTAGGTTATTATTTCTATAATATATCATAACATAATTTGTTTTTACCTTGACATATTTTCTTACTAGATAAAGATTTTATTTTCAAAATAATTAATAGTATAAAATCTTAACTTAATGAATTTCAAGGCTAATAGGGTCATATTATTCCTTTCTATCACACAAGCCTGAAAAAAACAGTCATATTCATGTCACCATACTCATTCCAATGATATTAATACTTCCCTATATAAACTCCTAAAATTTAAAAAAAACCTATTATCTAAAATACTATGTTTTCCTTCAAAACTTGAAACAGTGTACTCATCCTAGTTATCCTAAATTTTCACTTCCAACTTCTCAATTTCATCATGAATCTCTTCCACACTGACCTCCCTACTTGTCTTATAACCCAACCAATCATGAATATCTATCATTAAACAACATAGGTGACCTGAAAGTCCTTCATATGAGAATCCCCTTACTGAATTATCCCAATAATATTTCAAAAGTTGTAGAAAACTCACCATTCTGAGATAGTTTTTAGAATGGAAGAAGAATTGCTCTCTTCTATCCTTCTTCCTCAATTGCACCACTATCGATGAGTGATTTGATATACCTTGTAAGGTGGATAACCAATGCATGAGAAAAGGATTCAATACGTTGAAGATTGGTGAGACATCAGTCTATCATAATCCATATCCTCCCATTTCATTTCTTGTTATTATACCAAGTGTATCTGCTGCACGAATAACTAAACTCGAGTACACCCTTATCATAAATAAAACCACTGAAGTCATGTATCGGTATAGTGGAAAAAGTTACTCCCCCTCTCTTTTTTGACACCTATGAAATGGTGTTGAAGTCTCTATTAAAAAAACAAGGAAAACTCTTGGCTTGAAATGTGGTTAACTGATGACATAGGTCATTTATTTCAACAACATCACACCTCGCATAAACAAAGCTAAAGAAGAACTCGGAACCGCCTATACTAATTTTCATAGTGATAAGTTGATATAAATCCTCAATTAAATCCACTGAAACACCTAATTTATATAATATCCCAATGTAAATATTTCATGGTCATTCATGAATGCACTCAAAAAAATCCCATCACTTTGGTTAGAAATGATAGGCAATCCAACTTTTTCTTATGTTCCAAATCAATGAAGATAAAGACCCAAAATCATTTCAACTCATGACAGATGAGAGAGATTTTTTCCCAAGCATCCAATACCTAGAAAACAAATATCCCCTATTAAACCATGACCTGATATGGATAATGAGATTCAAGTGACTTTGAATCTATTGAGGAATTTCACATCTCTAGATTTACAAGAAAGTATGGTTGAATGTCTATGACCATCAAAGAAAGTGGCCTGATCAGAAAAGGCAGCAACCGGACCATAGACACCAATAGATCAACTGACACTAATGAAGAAAATCAAGTATTATTCTATTTTTTTGTTATGCACTAGATGAAGTGACAATATTCACAATAGAGTAAATGGTCATAAGATTCTTAAATAAGTTCGGCACATGAAGTGCATGTTCTGGATCTGAAAATCATGTGCAATTGTATCATAGGAGGACATCGCTTTCTATCACATTATCCTGACCTGGAAAAAACAAAACCAGCGATCTGGGATCCATCAGTTCCACTAAAGGGACATGAGAATCCTCAGAGAAGGAGGAACCAAAAAAATCCAAATACACGACATAGGTTGATCACCTGAACCAACAAATATTTAAGAGTGGACATAAATTTGACAACCCACACGGTACTTGAGAAGATTCAGATACAAGACTCATTACCACCATGAAAAGTCTTCTCCTACCCAGATGAGGATATATTATGGGATAATCTTCTCCAAATATAGTTTAACGCATATTTAGGGGAAATAATCCTAGTGAAAACATCTAGTATTTGAATCAGATCATAGGAAAAACCCCAATGCATTTCCCACCGACTGAAGGATCAATGGATTTTGAATAGGGAGAAGAATCCCTAGAAGCTTCACTCACACTACTGTAAAGCCATATTATTTACCATAGTGTGTATCCCAAGACCGTCTTGAAATAGAAAACCTCCAGATAACAAAACGTCTGTCCTCCCTCAATCAAGCCCTATATAAGGCAGAATAAGAGAGCACTGATGTATCTGTCAGGTGATCCAGTCCCCAATAATTGATAAAATCCCTGAATACCTGAATATTGGGTTTATCATGACCAAAACTCCCTGATAATGTTAGGATATGAAATTTCAAAGCTTCATCTAGCTCCTTCTCCAAGATATCCACAAACAGACACCCTTCCACACTGTCTACATTGAGAGGGGCTAACAATATGCTTGGAATTATAGGGAATTTGTTCCTAAGTATCCAACAAGAAGGACCATCCAACACCTCCTTGAATGACTGCACATTCAGAATCCTAACAACATGGGAATAAGATGACCACTAAGAAGAATGACCAAACTTGTTTTAGATTATCTATTGTGACTCCAATGAGAGAGATGATGATTTAGGAGGTTGAGGAGGTGGTGGGATGGATTTGGGGAGTGCATGAATATGAGATAAATCCATCATCTCAAAAACACCAAGTCACAAATAGAAAACTACAAAGTTCTCATGCGATAATTAGTACAAGATTTGAATCGAACCTATGTCATCAACATTCTCTAAGTAATAAATCAAATCTTTATTATTGTCTATTGAACCGAACTTGTTCTAACCAAAGAATCTTTACCAATATTCAACCAACACAATGAATATTTATAAAGCCTTCCATAAATGGTTTCAAAAGGAGACATCCAAATTTAAAACTGATAATTGTTATTATAAGAAAAATAGACTTGTCCCAAATGGATGCCCCAAGCTCTCCTAAAGTCAAGAATTTAAGCCAATGACATATCTTAAAAAATATTTATAGAACTATCTATATAACTATCCATCTAAGGATAGTATTTCATAATCAAACAAACAATATTACCTATCGACACTTAAATTCCTTTCCAAAAATAAGAGGTAAAATGAGAATCTCTATTAGAGACTATAGTATATGGAACTCCATTCATGTAAACTATCACTTTCATATAGAGGTTTCCCAACTCCTAGAATTTGGTTATATCAAAAATGGGTATAAATTGATCCAATTTGGTTAACCCATAGATAACAACACATATCACATTATTTCATTGAGAGGTATATGGAAACTTAGCCACAAAGTCTATAGAAATCTCATTAAAATTCCATGTCATCCTTGGAAGTGGCTGAAGTAAGCTCGAAGGTCTTTCGTGATCTTCCTTGACCTATTGGAATGTATAATCAATTCCACATATCATAGAACATCTTTTTGGTACCCAAGTGCACCGCCTAGCCATAATTATATAAATCACTCAACATAACATTTCTCATTGATAGAGTAACAACAAACCTATTCTAGAAACATAACATACCCTTATAAGAGAACAACCACTCTCCAACAGTCTACCAACCATAAAGATAGTCCTAAAAACCATGGAATTTATCATAAAGCTACTAATATGAAAGAATTGTCTCAATAAGATTAGAGGTCAACAAAACACTTTTGAGAATAATCTCAGTTTAATATTATTGGAATCCTAAATGAAACTATTCAAAAAGATCTATAAATTTCCACTCTTCTAATGATTCTTTCATGTCCTTGGACTGAGGTTTCCTACACAAAGAATCAAAAATGACATTCCCATTCCCAGGGGTGTAGGTAATTTTGAAATAAAATTACTCTACGTACTCCCCCAAACACCTCTACCGAAGGTTTGAATATTTTCAAGTGAAGATATAACTCAAGATATTTTGGTTGAAAACATGGTAAAACATTCTCAAAAAAAGGTAATTCAACTAAAAATTAAGTGCATGAATAAAAGATATGAGTTCAAGATCATGTGTTGGATAATTCTTCTCATTGGTTATAAGCTTTCAAGGGTTATAGGCTACCATGTGATTACACTATATAAGAACACAAACCAAACCCAAACTTGATGCATCAAAAAAGAGCACACATCCTTTCCTATCCTCTTTAAAATTCAACACTGATATAGAAGTCAAAATATTTTTCAACTCTATAAAAACACTCCAACATTTTTAATTCTACAAGAACTTCACTCCCATCCAAGTGAGATCAGTCATTAAAGAATCTAGTTTCAATAAATCATTAACAAACCTACGATAATAACTTGAAAAGACCAAGAAACTTCATATCTAAAAAAATATGTGGTTTATCCCATTTCATAATAGCCTTCACCTTATCAAGAATGACTAAGATTACATGTTTTTACACCACATATCCCAATAAATTCACTTCCCATATCTATAAATTACACTTTGAACAATTTTTGTAATATATGTGTGTCTCAAGATTTATAGAACTATTCTCATATGATGCACGTGATCCTCCTTGTACTTAGAGTAAATAAATATATCATCCATGAAAACCCCCATGAACATGTCGAGATACTCATGGAATTTTCTATTCAACAAATATATAAAAACCCCATGATAATTGGTTAGGATAAAGGACATAATGATATACTCAATGTGACCATGCCTTCTTATGAAGGTAGTATTTGGAATGTCAGATTGTTTTATTATCAACCGGTGATAACCAAAATGAAGATCACTCTTCGAGAACCACTTTTCCCCAATAAACTATTTAATAAAATCAAAATATCATTTCTTTATCATAACTCTATTGAGTTTTCCTTAATCAAAATAGAGGAAAAGTTTTTTCAGCTTTCTTCACAGAGAGAATATGTTCCGTTAAATGTGACACACTCGAGTGTATGACTGCTTTATCTAAAATATCATCCAAATAATCTTTTCACTCTTTAAACTATTATGGTTCTATATAGTAAGAGGTTGTAGAAATTGGTTGAGTTCCATAAAAAATATCAATAGAAAAATCTACCTCTATTTCCAATGGAAGTCCATAGAAATCAGAACAAAACATGTCAAGAAACACGATGACGACTAGAGGGAGACCATAACTCAATGATTATTACTACAATAAAAAAACCTTGATATTACCCTAACCAACATTGGAAAATATATTCTAACTCTATTTGACCTCAAGTCTTAGTCTCCCTGAAAGACAGGGCACACCCCATCAGTTGCAGTAAAGAAGACCCACTGAAGATAACAGTTAATTCAAGCCTTATTATAAAAGAATAAATCCATCCCAAATATGAAATCAAGAGGTTTCATGTAGATAACCAAATAATACAACTCAAAATAAATTTTTTACAAATAGAAAAAACAATCCGTAAAATGGAGACCCTTCTCTCCCATCATTACAAAAAGAGTAGTAATATTCGTCACTTAAGACAAAAAATCCATTGAAATATTTATCAGGTTCACAATATGAGTAGTTATAAATGATTGAGATACACCAATATCAAATAAAGTAGTCACTAAAGATGAATCAATAGTGATGGTACGTCTCATAGTCATTAGACCTATATCATCTTTCTCTAGAGACTCATCCACTATGTGAAGAATCTTTGTTCAGAATTCTTATGGATAAAACCCCATAGATCTTAAAGCATTTGATTTAACCACAGTAAATTTAGGTTTTAAGTATCTTCTTGCACGATGAATACCAAAAATAAAATGGTAATATTTCTATAGCTTTCCATAATGACTGCACAAACTATTGATCTCAGGTGCCTCAGAGAAATACCTTTTACAATGCACAAACATTACAAACTAGGAGCAATTAAAAGGGCATCTTCCAAGCACTATAGGAGGTTTGTAAGACAATTATTTTCTATACCCGCCACTTAGATCAGCAGGCTTTCAATTTCCATTAAAAGAACTCATAGAATGTTTATTAGGGTAAAATGGAACTCCCATCAAGTATACCTTACCATCTAGGTCAATATTAACCATTAATAACTTATCTATCATATCATCATATATTGTGATATTCAATAATAAAACATTTTAATGTGTATTAGGTTAGAAACCCATCTCAAATTTTTGATCCTTCATTTTATCTTTTGATATAATCTCATAAGAAAATTTTACATTCTCATAAAATTTGTCATCATACAGTGTCATAGTCCCATCAACCTAATGGGATTTGAAAAAATACATAGCCTTTGGTAGTACTATAGATTTCAGATAGAAATGATCATTTAAAATATGTCCAAATTCCTTCCACTCTAATAACTCATTATTCTCATCCATTTCCATCGAATACCACCATATCCTTCTAGGCCCTTCCAGCTTGAAAGTATTACATTTCACCTTAATTGGATCAGACATCTCCAAGAAATTAAATGGCCACTCAATATTTTTCAACCAATCCTATAATTCTTGAGGGTCATTAGATCCTTAGAAATAATTTGTATTCTGGAGAAGAAACTCTTGAAAATGAATCCAAGATTCATCAATTTGAGGTCCACAACTGGATCCTAAATTGGAATAGGAGCAGTTTTCTATCCTATAGCTTGGACAATACACACAAAAATCACAACAAATTCTAGTCCATGGGAGGATCTTCTTGTTGTGATTCATTGGAATCTTCCTCCGAGGGCCTATTCAAATGTATTCTTAGAGGCATGATGCTACACAATATCAGGAAATAGCACTGAAACATCAAAAGATAACATGGATAAATATCTCTAACAAGTGTAATTGGATTATCAATCCCATCAGATAAGATTTTAGGATTTGGATTTCCTCACACCCAAATCAAAATTTTGGAAAATATAAGAATCAAATAAAAACATTCCACAAAGTCACTTTTACTAATAACTCATGGTAACTTAAGTCTTGTTGTAGTGATATATTTACAGGCACTCACTCGCAAAAACCTCTTAAGTCCCATAAAGACATCCCAAACCACTTACTAATATTAAGAAAAATGTTTGACCTATACCTTTGATACCACTTTTTCAAGAACTAACCCAGATAACCTAGTACCCAAGCTGGAATTGACATACCTTGAAGGTCATTCTGATCCCCACAGATTGGAAACACTCACCTGGAATCAACAATATGAAAGAGGGAAAAATTTCATGAAACATTGGAAGATCAAATATACAAGATAGTATGATCAACACTCTAAAAGAATAAAGTACCATAGTAAAATAGGTAAAATAGTACCCAAAATAACGATAAACATACCAAATAAAACTAGATCATAAACTAGAAAAAAATGATAGAAAATAATGTGTAACAATTGTATAAAAGCTCCATCGGTCACAATCATCACTCCATGGTCCCAAGGATCGAGAACATATACCACTCCCAAGTGGTTCTTTCTCATTTCTTGGACCTAGAAAAAGAAATTCTACAAATTCATGAATGAAAATGTAGGGTGTTTCCAATAAATCCCAATAGGGTCTAACCAAGTTTTCTATAATCAATACCATAAAAATTGACTTTTAATGAAATAAGTTTATATAAAATATGGAATGGGATTACATTTTTATATTTTAAACCAAAACATGATTTCATTCAAATGGATGTCATATATATAAAAACAACATTCAAATAGGCTTAAAAACATTTTATAACAAATAGTTTATATAAATTAGTGGGAAGGAATAAAACAGTCCTATAAATCAATGGAATTTATAATAAAATCAAGTGAAATAATCATCATATAAAATAACCCTATATTTTGTTAGTTTCTTGGTAATAGTATCCTCATACTTATCTTCTATAAACATAGTTCTATATATGTGGGAATAATCAAATCAAAATCCTATTTGGGGAGCCACTATAGAAAATCAAACTACACCATATTAGGGGATCCATTATAGGAAAACATACTGAACTTTGTTCGGTTAGTGTTGTCATAATAAGTCCATTTTCTAGGGGATGAAGATACTATCATTATGTTCCTCACTATCTAATAACTATCCGGTCTTATATATTCTTAAACAATCAATTGGTCAAATTGGAAATTAATCATTCCAATTTATTTCAAAAAAAATTCCTAATTTTAGTTGTCAACATTCCTTTATCATTTAAAAAAAATCATAGGTTTACAACATTTCATCCCATTTCAAGTCATATTTAAATTCAATCCATATTATCAAGATCAATATCAAATAATTTCATCAAAAGTATTTCAAAATCAAGCCATAATTTTTCAAAAATTCACCCCATGTTTTAAATTCCATTTAAATTGGGGTTTTCCTCACTTTTCATACCCATTTCAAGAAAAAATATTGAATCATATAAAATATTAAATAATTTAAGAACTATTTCGAAATAAATCAAGAAATAAAGGCTTTTAATTGAATATTAAAGGCTTAGGAAACTATCAATCTTTAATCATGGAATGAAACTATCAGCACCCATAATGGGAACTCCAAAGATGACCATAGGCGAATAAGATCTACAAATCAAATATATAATCAATATTTATCAAAACAAGGATTAGGTCCAACAAAATGGGGTTTATATCCATAAATAACATGATGATATAGCACTATCTAATGATTAGATAAATGATGATCTAAAGAAAACACACAAGAGGAGATCCACTTATCAGAGAGGGATCAAATCTTCCACCAACATTTTTATTCATCAAAAAAGGAGGTTGGATGAGACAAAATAACTTATTGATAGAATCAAAGGACCAAGAGGTTTATTTAGGGTTTAATAGGGGTTATTATCAACTAAAACAAAGGTTTTGGGATTTTTAAACAAATTTTTGGATGAATTAAAAAATGTGTGCACAATTGTTTGGGTAAGACCGCATAGTTAGAAAAACCAAGATCCCTAATCGTATACACATACTGGTCTTCTATTTGGGGTGCACAATTTCAATTCATAGTTAAACTAACCATGAACCCACCATTCATTACCATCTATCCACGGGGTGAATGGTTTGGAGGGTGGCTACACTATTTGGAAGAACTATGTGCCCCCTTCCAGTGGCCCTTAATCGGGTGCACTATTTATTGTCCAAACCACATAGTTTCCTCAAACTGTGCACCAACTGTACACAAACCCTTGAGCTTTAAAAAATTTCCATGTTCTCTAATTTTTACGACAAAACAATAACTAAATTAAAGGAGATCAAAAAATGGGTCAATGAATACCTGAAAGAGGGTAACGGAATATTATATTAACCTCATTTAAAGATATCTTAAAGAAAAAGTTAGATGATTCCTTTTCATTCCTTTATTCTTCATTAGAATCATATTCTTTTTTAAAACTCTAGGTTGAATCTAAATCCTTTCATATTTATTAATTCAAATCTTATCCTTATTTACATTTGTCAATATATGGTATTTTTCTTGATGTTCCCCCTTTTTCTACACTCAAAACAAATAAAATTTGAAGTATTTTAATTAATGTTTGTATTACCTTTCCTTTTACCATTATGATTAAAATTATAACTATTCTTTCTTTATTTGTTTTTTAAACATTCTTTTTTTATCCTTTTAAAAACATTATAAACAAGATAATACATATCTTCTTTATCACGTTTCTAAATTTCAGAATCATAAGGTTCAAAATAACTAATATTTAATAATTTTAAAGTTACATGTTTCCTCATTGAATTATCCTCTATAACAATTTTATTTAACATAATTAAATATTAAACTAGTAAACCAATGAGTTCATCCATTGTATATTCCTTGATGTTTTTTCTTTCATCAATGGTAACCATATTAGCATGTAAATCTTTGGGCAGAGACCTCAAGGATCTTTCAACAATAACTGTATTTTTTGAGGATTCTCCAAGAAAATTCATCCCATTTACAATACTTTTAAACCTAGGAAATATTTAATTACTTTTTTTATATTGTACCATATATAATTATTAATATTCAACTTTAATAATTTCATGTTTATTGTAATAAACTTACCTCATCCATGGAACTTGAAAAATTATTTATATTTTTTGAACATGTTTATAAGAAGAGATATGACTAAAACCATTTCAATTAATGTCCAAATAAATAATGATAATAATTTTGTAATTAAAAACATATTTAGAAGCACTATTTCCATTAAGAGTGATAGGTACTAAATCGTATAATTTATATGGTTTTACCATAGTAGTCCAATGATTAATATTGCATTTCTTAAGATAAGCTTCCATTCAAGTAAAATAGTATCCACAATATATTCCATTATACTGATGTAGTTTTTTTGGAATCCATATATCAATTAAACTAGTTCCTACCATCATAAAAAAATTCTCAAACTATGAGTTCTAGTAAAATTCTATCATATAAAATATAAAGTAATGTAGATAAACTAATCAAAAGAAAGTCCAATTTTTTTACTAATTTTTAGGTTATAGTTGAGATGGAAAAAGATCAGGGGTGATGAATATACTAATTTAAATTTCATAAACAATAGAATTACATCTTCAACATATTTGAAGTCAAAGTTAATTTATCAAAGTTAAACATGAAAGGGAATAAGAAGAAGAAAATTGACATAAATAACATAGGTGGTTTTTAGTATGTTCAGATCAAAGTGATCTTCATATACTCCTAATGGCCCTTTACTACTTTCAAGGAATTATATTCACTAAACAACCTGACTTTTGAAGGGGGAACCACAACCCAATTACACTCTACCTTTTGATTGGCAGAGAAACCACACCAAAATATATAATTTTAATGGGGACTCAAAACCATTTCAACACTAACTATTTATCATATAATCAAATCCAAAACATGCCTTTTGAATATTAATATAACCCAACATGAATTTATGAATATAAAAGCCATAGACTATAAATAAGAATGATTTTGGATGTAAAATCATTAACAAGAATACAGTTTAAGTACATTATAGAGATATAAATAATTAATAACATACTCAAAGATACCATTTTGAGGTAATTAGAGAATACAAATTCAATCACAATAATAAATTCTCAAGAATTTAATAAATCATTATATTCAAGGTAGAAAATATTTTATAGTTTGTTTTATTTATTAAGAGTAGTCTAACATTTTCAAAATTTGTTCCAATAGGATCAGAAAACTCTTCTAAGAGATTTAGTGAGGTAAAACATGTATAACCAATCATAGAGTGTTATTCAATTTTTTTCAACATTATTTTATCTTTAAATTTATTCTAAAACAACTATAAAGGAGTCTAAAATGGTTAGAGTAATTCAAAATAATAATAATAATAATTCCAAAATTATCACAAAAAATATCACACAATCAGTTATTCCCATAATTCTTGTGTTAGTGACAATGAACAACTTCAGAGTTTCCTTATTCATAAAATGAAATTTATGAATTTTTAATAGCCTAAAAATATCATCTATATTATCGGTCATAGTGCCCCATAAATCTCTCAACAGAGTTTCATTATAAATAATTTCAAATTTGAATATCCATCAAAAATCATGCAGATAATATGTAAAAATATGAAAAAGAATATAATTTATACATTAAAAACTTCAAAAGAACTCTGAATATGATCTGTAGATTTAAAAAAATTAGGATCAAATAAATTAGTGAAATCATAAACATATGATAAAATAAAAATTGAAAGACCTACAATAGATGATATAAAGAACTCATAAGGTTCATATCATCATACACAGTTAATTTTATAAGATAGAAAATCAAATATGATATAGATAGTCAAAATATATGAAATCATGTAATATAGGAATCTCTTATGATAAAGTTATTTTTTAAGAAAAAAAATGTTCATAGGATGTAGTAAAAGTTTCCTAATATGGAAACATTTTTATATGTTACATGTTCTTTCATAAGATCCATTTTATCACAAAATTATCTCTTCTTAGGTTATATCCTTTCTATAGTTCAATTTCATAGGATATAAATTCTTTCTTGGGTTCAATATCATTGTAAGATATATCTTTATAGGGTACCTCTTCATAGGGTTAAATACTTTGTGAAAAATATGACTTTGTAATGTTGAAAACATCAGAATATACAAGCCTATAAGTTTTATGTTATCTTTGTAAGGAACATATGATACTTCATATGGTACAATAATTTTCTAAATTTCCATCTTCATAGGGTATAGGTTATAGGGTAAAACATCATATGGTATACAACATAGCTAAAATTTTTAAAGCGTCACGAACTAAATCCTTTTAAAAATTACTGTGATAGAGTGATAAATCAATCATCAATGAATATATAATGAATAATAAATAAAAACATTACATTCTACTAAAAATTGGTTCATGATTGGAGAAATATTACACTTTTCAAAATTCAGAATAAAATAAGGATTTGTTAATTATCAAAACAAAAAAATCAAATAAATTGTGAAGGAGAAGGATCAACTCCATCAAGTTTCCTTAGAGTTTCTTAAAGAATTATTCAAGTGATAGATCTTCGGGATGTAAATACTAATAAAGTGTCAAAGTAAATCTACTAAAAGGATTAAAATGATATAATATCTCAGTATTGAGGTTTAGGTAGTAGTAGAATGCTTCTTCCGCAAATATAAGGTTGATCAGTTGATGGTATCATATGATGGGAATATACATTGGTCAGTTTCACTAGTTTATATTAAATGAAACTTACTAATTTTGTGATAAAGTATTTGGTAATATTTCTGTATTCCCTGGACATTATTGTTCCTATACTTATTTTTAATGGCCATAAATAGTCACCACCTTCAATTATATCTCATATATAAACTTTGGATAGTGGTGAACCTGAATAACCAACTTGGGCCCTTTTATTTAGGCGGGTCTATACCAGTTGTATTAGGTTATAAATGGAAATGTGAAAAAATATTAAACTAATATCAGTTGTAATTTTTTATTATTATTATAAGTTTATTATATTCTAATGGTAACAAAAATGAAAGTATTATTCTCTAATATACCATTGAATTAATTTTACACACCATATAAAATAAAAGTGTCCCTTTTCTTACTTTGATTTTTTACCATAATTCTTGCATGAGTTTTTTTCGTTGGGTATGTATATGTAAGAAAAATGAATTCATGTGGTTAGTTGGGGTGTTAAAACTTCATATCTTCTAGTACCTTAATAATTTGAGTGGATCTCAATTGGTATTTGGTTACAACTTTTATATGTTCTGGTGATATAACATCAAGTGAGAAGATATTGTGTGGGTTTCCCAGCTATATTCATTATATCAGGTAGTTTGGTTCTGATGTTTCTAGGTATGTTATTCCAATAGTGGGGTGTTCTCATAGAAATTATTTTTTAGTTTGGTTTGGGTATCTAAGGTTATTGGGAAGTAGGAGGATGTGTTTGGCATTGTCTCACTATTTTTGGAATGTGGTGAGTGGGATACTCAGGTTTTGATAATGGGTGGTTATTATGTGGGTTGAGGTTTATTATGGATGACCTATTGTACATTATAGATTTTATGATGAGCCAAGTATTTAGGAGTAAAAATTTAGGTCCAATCTTGGATCGAACATGTTTATTTGGACCTTGTTAAGGTGTCGTGGGTGTCGGTGTAGTCAAAGAATCGAGTCTTGGGTCATACTTGGCTTGGGTATATAATTCTCTAGTATAAATGAAACCACACCATGATTCAAGGAATCTAAGTGTGGTAAAGGGATATGATATATTAAAATTATAGTGAGGTTGACCTTTCATGTAGAAGCTAAGTGGCACCATGACATGATTAGTAGCTTTATTAAATTAATATTTTGGTGTGGGATATTGGTTACACCATAGGAAAAGGGCACAACGGTTTGACAAGAATTACATAGGAATGAATTATTATGGATAATCAATGATCACTTAATTTATGAGTGCCTTACAAAATGGTGGATCTCAATTAGTAATAATCAGTGGTCGGGTAAGAATAAAAATATATGGTGCATTTTTAAAGTGTTTGGAAGGTCGTAAACCATACACAATGGAGTGAGTTGTTGTATGATAATGGTGTTAGGGTCGAGATATATCCCATGAAGGCCAGGTAGTGTAGGTTCATCACACTAATAAGGGAAGGGTCACTTTATGATGTGATCATGGTCTATACAGTCATGGTTCTGATTGAAATTAATGGAGGCGGGTCATGTCATAATGAGGGGAGACCATGCCATGAGGGTTTTTCTGACAGGGGGAATCATGTTGTAATCCAAGCGGTTCATGTTGGGATTTTATTTAGGTCCATTTTTAAAAAAAATCATTCATTCATTTTAGTTAATATTAAAAAATGGTTAGTCTATTTTATCCAATAGTACAATGGGTATTCTCTAGCTCTCCCCTCTCTCACTTTGAATCTTTACTCTTACAAGATCATCATAGATTATTTTATGTTCTTCATGTAAGTATTCACATGGAGTATTCCTGGGTCATCATAGTTATTCTTGTGTGTTTATTTCAAGTCTCCCTTATTATTTCCTACTTTTTTATCAGGTATTGGGTTTCTATTCGACCATTGTGTGAAAAATCACATGAGATGTGCTCTATTCTCCAATACCCATTAGGAATTATAGATCATTTCTTCTGTATAAAATTTATTTGAATATGTATAATTTTTCTATATATTTTGATAAAACATTGAACATTGTATAATATATAGAAGTAATAATAGTATATAAAGTATATTTTGTGTTAAAGATTTGACATTGGTAATCACATAACCACTATTAAAAGGAAAAAACAAGAGGATTTTAACATCAGTTATGAGATAAAATTTTAAAGTACTATTGGTATCAGTTTTGAAATTTATTATCACATAAAAAAATTCAAAACATAATTTTCAACATTAGTTATGTGATAATTGATGCTAAAAAAATTAGAAAACATGGGATTCTTTAATCATTCCCCATTTTTTGTATACGTTATTTTAGATACCCTAACCTTGATGACTCATGACCACGAAATTATTTCCATTGAATCCCTCCATCATTTTCATTCATCTTAAAATATCTCGTTTTATGGTCTCTAAAGTTTCATTATGGTTATATTTTCTCTTTTGGTTCATTTGTTCTTATTCTTTAGGGTTTAGTTTACCTTGCTTGATTTCCACCCACTATAGTTGTGTTCTAGTTGTCTCATTCAAGTTCAATCATCATCAACGTTCAATGTTGATTTTCAGTCGCACTTCTCTTTTATTGATTTCGATATAAATTTCATCTATTGTTGATTTGGATCTCTTGGTCGTGGATACACTGATAAAATATCTATATTTTGTTAGTAAATTTTTTTATTTTTTATTTTGAAAATATTTATTAACTCTTTGTTAGTGATAAATTGTATTCATTTATATGTTTATATATATAGTTTTAAATTTCCATTTTTATAATTTGTTTATAGTTAAAAAAAATTTATTATAAATTATTTGTGATTATAAGTTATGATTATGATTTTTTGTGGTTGTAATTGTTTGTATTAATAATTCTTTATATTTATAAGTTATTTTTCATTTTAATTTTTTTGTTTTAAAAATTCTATTTTTTTTATTTTTTTATCTTTAAATTTTTTTCTAGTTATAAAATTTTTTATACTTATAATTTTTTTGGGTTATAATTTATTTTCAAGTTACAATTTTTTTTAGTTATATATTGTTTTTCAATTCTAAATTTTATACTATAAATTTTTTTATCATCATAATTGTTTTTTATTATAGATTTTATTTCAGTTGTAAATTTTTTTTCATTTATAATTTATTTTTTATAAATTTATTCATGTTTACATATTTATATGCTTATGTGTTTTAAATATACCTATTCAAGTATATTATTAAATTTTTATATTCCTTAATATATTCATTTATTAAACTATGATTCTAGGAAATTAATGGATCATAATTGGTTAAAAACCTGAATTACTAGTGATGAACATGGAAAAGACGTTTACAATTTCTTCAAATTTTCTAAATTAAATCTTGACAAAATCAATAATATTTTCTTATACATTAATAAAGTGTTTCAATATGAAAAAATAGATTATTAATAAATCAAAGACTCTAATTTTTTATGGTTTTAATCATAATTATACATGTAGGATCTAACATGGTGTAATAGAAAAATAAAAATCTAATATTGATAAAGATGTTAAGTAACAAAAAAGTGGATTATCTTGATGAATTATTTCATGATGTTGGTGTTGAAACCAATGAAAAAGAACAAGTGTTGAATGATTTTACAGAGAGTTGAATAAACCACTATTCCCAAGTTGAGATAAATTTATAGTGTTATTAGTATTTATGAGATTACTAGCTTGAATGAAATAAATGGTTAGAGTGATAAAAGATAAATTTAATTGCTTGAACTTTTATAAGAGATACTTCTAGAAGGAAACATGCTTCCAGATTCCAATTATGGGGAATAAAAATATTATTCCCAATGGAATTGGGGTACAATAAGATACATGCTTCCCCTAAAATTGTATGTTATATAGGAAATAATATAAAATTTTTCAAAATATCCTAAATTTAATAATTCATGATATAAAATTGATGCAAAATCCAAATATGATTCATTATCAATAATAGAAACCAAACCTCCCACTAAATTATATTGTTATATTCTAATAATTCTCCATTTGAGGAATATATTTTCAAATTAAAATCATACAAAGAGGCTAATATAAAATATAAGAGTGCATATTTGATTGAAACCTACATCACCATTATGATTCACCACAATATAAGTGATTTTATAAAAAAAATAATGATTTTGGAAATGAAGCTATAAATATTAAAATGGTACGGTGCACAAATCGAATTAATCCATATTGGATCCCCAATAGCCAATATAGTTCATGGACTCTTATATTGGTAGTTTATAACATTTCCTTATAGATATGTATGAAGAAGAAAAATTTTATGACAATCTTAATGATTTTTGGACCAAATAAACCTAGAAGTGAAATTGATGTTTATCTATCATCATTGATTTATGATTTTTAATTTCTATGGGAGAAATATGTTATAGTTTTTGATGCATAAAATAAATAGTATTTTCTTTCGGTTATATGATAATTTTTACTATAAATGAATTTCATTCATATAGGATATAATGATAATGACAAAAATCTGGTCCAATTTATAAGGAAGTGGCTTCAAATCATCAATTGAATAATGAAAGAAATATGGTTTACATGGGATATTAATGATTTTTTTGAATATATAGTCCTAATTGAAGATTAAAAAAGTCATTTAATGGTTTATAAGAGTATGATTTTCCCCCACATCAATTTTTAGGTGAAGAGTATTACAATTAGTTGAATAACATCAATTTCTAATTTTAGAAAGAAAGGATGTTCTAGGAATCAAAAAAAATGGGAGAAATGATTCATCTTATTTGATCTACCTTATTGGATATTTTTGTTTGTAAAACATAACATTGACATTATGTATGTTGATAAAAACATATGTGATAGTCTAATTAGAACTTTTTTAGGCATTAAATGAAATAGAAAATATAAATTACATGAAATATTTGACATAATATCTTGGGAATATGTATGTAATTAGCTCTCACTATAGAAGGAAATATAATATATTTACCTCTGCCATGTCAACCATTAAGCAAGTGTGAGAAGATAAATTTTTTTCAATGTCTTCATAGTATAAAATTACATAGTTGATATTATTCAAAAGTGAATATTTTTGTGTCATTAAAGGGTTTGAAGGTAATAGTTATAAAATATCATAACTATCATTTACTGATGCAACAACTACTAATGATTACACTTCACGGTATATTATCGATGCCTGTCAGAAAATAAATCATCTGGATGAGTTATTTTTATTTCCATTTGTATAAAATTCATGGATCCAAATTTATTAGACATATTGGAGAATGAAGTTATCCTTGTACTTTTTCAACAAGAAATTTATTATCCACCATCCTTTTTTGATTTAATTATTAATCTAGTAATTCATTTGGTGAGAGATATAAGAACTTTTTGACATGTTTATTTATATTGGATGTATCTATTGAAATATATAAGAAAATTTTGAAGGGATATGTTCAAAATTTGTATTGACTAGAGGCCTTATTATTCAAAAATATATATCAAAATTGGTGATTAGTTTCTTTACTGATTATTTTAATTAAGTGGATCACATTGGTTTCCTTCTATCTTGATATTTGACAGTTGATTGTAAATATAAAGGGATAAGTTTCTTAAAGGTAATGTTAATTCTTCATGATGAAGTGATGCCGATGCATTTATACATTTTGGAAAACACAAATGAGGTTTAACTATATATAGTATCTCATATTTCTATATTGAAGGTATTAATTCAAAAAATAAATTAAAAGTTTTAGGTGAATGAACATAAAAATGAAATTGTTTCATGGTTTAAGGAGGAAGTGAATACAAATTCATCTATAACAGAAACATTGAAATGTTTTGCGGGGCTACCATGTGTTAATGTCATCACATGGTTTGGTTATGATATTAATGGTAACACATTTTACAAAAAAAACTGGATGACTAGAGTGCCATTAAAAATAGCATATTAATGATTTTCACTAAAGAATTTTATTTTTTGGGTAAGAAAAGAAAAAGAAAACTAAATTTTTTAATCAATATTATATTTCAGAGTTATTGGGTATATAAATGATATTTATTATACAAAATGTTGAGTATTGGTGTTTAATTATAACTATTTTGATAATAACAGTGATGTGAAATGTGGTAATTATAGATTTAAACTCATCAATTTAAATATATTTAGTTATAAAATGGAAACATTTATCATGGTGATGCATGTGAGGTAGATATTTTATGCTATTGACCCATTGAATTCTAAGTGGCCTATTGTTTTTCAAGGAATAAAATTCATTTGAGTGATGAGGATATTGATGATGTTATGTATATATGTGACATTTCATTATCTATTACATGATTACATGATGCTAATAGTCATTACATTACATACATATTCCATATATGAAATTATATAGTTGAAGGAACATAGTAAAAAACTCTATTACACTTCTAATTTTTGAGTTAAATTTCTATTATATGTTATTTTAGATACAAACAAATGAAATAAAATAACTTATATTTTTAAATTTATAGATTTTTATTATTTCTATAAATTTTTTTGAAACTGTATATTAATTAGTTTCATTTAAAAAATGGTTAAAGAATCCTGTCATCATTATTTTTTTGTGAAATTTACATACGTAGCAAAAATTTAACTTGGATATTTAAATATATAGATTTTGATCATTTATACCATTTTGAATTAATTTTTATATTTATCAATTTTAGTTACACATTTTTCTTATGAAACCGGGTATGGTTATTGTTTTATGAAACATACACATGTGATGAAATTAATTTTTTATTTAGATATTTGTTTATTAGTTTTTTAAAATATTCCATTTTCCTCAACTATATTAGTTAACATAATATACATAATTTTCTTAAAATTACTAAAAAAAATTTACTTATAATATTCATTTAATTCTAATAATATAATGGTATACAAAATTTAATTACATTTAACTATTTAAATGATAAATATATAGGTAATGGAATAATTACCAGGGTATTTTTTAGTTGTATTATAATAATATATATTCAATAATTATATTAAACCTTTTTTCAACATTATTTGCAGCACTATTAGTGAGCCTCTTAGGAAAGAGTCTTTTTCATCTATATATAATATGATAACTAGAGTTGGTAGATGTTTTAGGTGCCTAAAAGAATTTGTTTCCTCTACTGAGAAGGGGGGTTGAACTGGTGGTGGGTAGTTTTTACAATTTATTTTCAATATAAATATGCCTTTGTGGCCAGTTAGAGTATGATCCACTTAAAACAAAAAAAATCAGCCACACACAGTCATGTAGAAAATGAAAGAGGATGGAAAACACAAGTTTTACAAGGTTAAAATCCAATGTGTAATCCTACTCCTTATTATGGAAAGTAATCCCCCCCAACATATATTCTATTCACAATAAGCACAAGTGAGTTCCACTTACAATAATTCGTGTGACGTCCCACCACACATGTCAGGAGTCACACCCAACATCATAGGTTCATAATATAGTATAAAAAAATGATTACAAGGTGAAGAAGGTCATAAAATAAGCTAAATTATTTTTGTAATAAATGATAAATATCAACTTTTACTAAACATTAGAATATGAAGGAAAGAATTACCCTTAGTGTAAACTTGAATTTCACTCTAAAAATATTCTCTTCTATAATAAAAAGAATCCTAAAACCAAGATATTATTTATATGTTTATCATTAAATACCCAACCTTGTCTTTGGACCCCTCTTGTTATTCCACTTTCTCAAGTAACAAAAAAATCACAAATCATTGTCACACAATCACACCACACTAGACTCCTTCTCATATACTATGATGAGGAAAAAATATATTCATAATTTCCCCATTATCTCTGTAACTCTAGTCAAAATGGTTACTATATCATGGCCCAAATTTATCCTTTTTACAGTGTAATTAAATGACCATTTGATTATCCTAATGAACCATTGCATACTAATTCAAAATATTCTAGATTCATGGATTAAGAACCAAACCCTAAAATTATGGAATAAATCAAAACTATCCAAGAATTATCATATTTAATTTTTAATCAAAATATTCAAATTCTGGAAGCCTACAGATTTCTAATCTGTATGTAGATAAAAAACCAAATTAAAAACATGATTTTCCAAATTTTCAATGTCACACAATCGGCTACGTGATATCATCTACATCGCATAATTAGATATGTGAATCAATTCAGCTATATCACATAATCAGCTTTTTAAATCAATTTGGCTACAACACACAATTTTCTACATGAATCAATTTTCCCTTGTCGTTGAATCATATACATGAATCAATTCAACTACGTGACTCATTTGGATTTTCTTTAGCATTCGACTATGTGAATCTACATTAATATACTACATGAAATGGCTATGTGAAATTGAACTTCACAAATTAATCCTTGTGAATCTATAAAAATCTAGTATTCACTCAAACCTAATTAGAACTGCTTCAATCGACCTATAAGATCTAGGAAATTTCAGTTTTTACCCAAACTTAATAAGAATAGCTTCATATAAACTCCAACCCTTTTCAAGAACACTTTTTTGCATCAAGAAACTTTCTTCCATGATATGTAAAGACACATAAACCATATCCAGAACCATCATAATTTATGATCACCTTAAGATTGTCTTTCAATAAATACAACAACCCGAACTCACCAAGAACCATGGGATAGTCATGCTTTCTAGAACCAGGCCACAAATCCATGGGGTTCTTCGATCTCCCCCTTTTTATTTTTTGTCAACAATTTAAAACTGCATGACTTGAAATTTCTCAAAACATGAATCATAAAATCACATTCAATCTAAATGGGATATATCCTGACACTACACTACAGGATAATGTAATTTTTTTGAGATATTTATATAACTTCATGACAAGAAGGTTTAGGTAGAGTGACTCAAATGAATATAATTATTAAAATCATACTCACCCTTCATCACATACTTTTCTCTCCCTTTATAATCATAATCCAAATTTCCATGGGGTTATCAAAGAAATAAAAATATTAAGTGTATGGGGAAGGATTAACATGAAATTTCATCCTAAACACCAGAAATATTTCACATGGTATAGATTTACTAAATATATATGAAATATGATTCTTTGTGATATAAAAATAATAGTTTGATTTAAAATGAATATAACTTCTCTGTGATAAAATGATATAAAATATCAAAAAAATTAGAAAGAGAGTGTTGAATTGGATTTTTTGGAAGATAAATAGAACTTTGATTTTTATAAAGAATCTTCAATGGTTTCTAAACATCAACCCAGAAATCTGTTAGCTGAACCTGTATCCATAAATTCTGTATAACAACATTAGTATCTTCCACATACTCTAATTTAATTATCCTCAGTTTCACTGAACTCTACCTTTTACTATACTAACTAACATAACCATCACTAATAAAAAAATACTCCACCTAATGTGGATCTGTGATCTGTACTTTCACCTTCCCAATCCACATCAGTGTAACCAAGAAAATCTAGATCCTCATTGTATCTATATAGAAATTTATAATTTACTATTAATTTTAAAAAATTCAAAATTATTTTGATTGAGTAAATGTGTTACTCGTTTGGCTCACTTTGATACCTTTCACACAGAGTCACCACATAGGCAATGTTAGTTCTGGATGCTATGAGATACAAAAGGATGCCAATAAAAATTATAAATTTATTCTTATCAGAATTATTTCCTTTTTTCTATTTTATCAACTTTTTCCCAACTGATATAGCTATATACACTCTTTATAATCTTTCATTACAAACTTTATCAATAGTTATTGGGAATACTTTTCTTGGAAAATGAATATATCATCTAAATTCTGCTCAATCTATAAGCCAATTAATAGTTTAGTTCCCCAGCGTGGACATCTTAAATTAATTCAACATATTTCTAGATAATTTCCTACATAAGAAAATGTTATTATAGGAAAAAAACTATTTCATCCACACATAAAATCACCATAAATGTGTCTATGGAATCCTTCTTCAAGTACAAATTGTTATCAATAATTCCTTTACCAAACCCCATTTTTTCTCAAACAATAATCCAGTTTATAATACCGAGACATAGAGCCTATTCTAATCCATAAAAAATTTTATTAAATATGCATAACAGTTTTCCATCAATTTCAATAATGAAACCATATTTTCATTCAGTAAAGTCTTCTTATTCAAGGTCTGAATTTAAGAAATTAGGCTTTACATCCATTTGATATACCCTATAATGATTATGAGCTGCCACTTCAAAGAAAATTCTTATTGTATTAGGTCTAAAAATAAAATAAAATGTATCTTCAAACACTATACCTTCTATTTGATAATATCCATAACAAAAATATCTATTCTTTTCCCATGTTACTTACCCTTTCTCGTTCATTTTTTTTTGGACAACCAATTGTGTACCAATAATATTTTTAGTTTTAGGTCTTGGAATAAGTTACCATATAGAGTTTTTTACAATTTAGTTGAGTTATTAAATTATAATTTTCAACCATTCATCATGTTTTATAGCCTCATCTATCATTATAGGTTTAACCTATGAAACAACTTCTTTTGGTTCTCAAAACTTATCCTCTATCTTGTCTAAACTAGTGCATTATGATTACTAATGATATTCTTAGTTTCTATATGGATATGTAACCTCTAAAAGTATATTATATCACCACCAAAACATTTTTCATCATAATTGGGATATTATTAATCAGAATCAACTATTGTTTTTATAAATTAAGAAACCTTTTCAACCATATTTTCATAAGTATGCTCATTGTTTTTTGTAGGATACTCAAATTATTCTTGAATCTACTGACTTGTTTTTCAAATCTCCATCAATATTTACATATGATTGAACAAAAAATTAAAAATATATATTATTAAATCATCTATATACATTCCCATTAGATAAATAACCCATAAATACTATATCATTGGCCTTTTATTCAAACCTTACTAGCATTCTTCCTTTGATTTTAATATAACAAGGACTTCCAAAGACCTTGAAATATGTCATTATGGGCGTATTTTTGGACCACATATCATAGTTTGTATCATGTGTCTCAAGTATCAAAATAAATATATATTGAAAAATCATTTAATTACAACTACTTCGCTCAAGAAGTATATTGAAACATTATTCTCATATAACATTGTTCTTCCCATTTCTGTAATGATCTTATTCTTCATCTCTATAGCACCATTATGTTGTGGTGTATAAATTGTGCTATAATGATGATTGATCCCATATTTTATAAGATAATTTACAAGTGAATCATTCATAAATACTTTCCAATTATCAGATATCAATATTTTTATACACAAAACCTTATCATTTCCAACCTTCCTTCTATGCATTTGGAACATCCTAACCACCTCGAACTTGATATTGATGAATAGAACATTGGTCAACTGAGTAAATTCATATAATAATGGAATGAAATAAAGATCACCTCAAAATTATTTATGTCTCAATTCCCTACAAATATCTATGTATTCTAATTCCAATGGTCTTGTGGAAGTAATATCCACCTTCTTGGGATTTTTCTGAGTTATCCATCCCTTTTGACATGTTCCCCAGATTCCATCTTGATCTCATTTCAGATTTGGTAAATATATTACCAATTAATGTTTTATAATCATTATATTGACTCTCTGGAAATTATTCCCAAGTCTTATATTCCATAATATTTTCTCATCTTCCATGATCTTGTAATATATATTTGAAGTATAATAAATCAAGAATAAATTACCATTTGTTCTACTACCTTGAAAGACAATTCTACCATAAATTATTATTTTAATTATTTATTATTTCTTTTTAAATTCACATCATAACCATTATAACAAATTTAGATAACTCTTAGAAAGTTTTTTTATCCCGTCAACATAAATAACATCATTTGATTTCAAACTATCATTCTCAATTTTACTGGTTTTAATAACTTTAATTTTCAAGGAAGAGTCATTACTAAACATTAATGAACCTCCTTAATGTTTTTAAATGTTATTAATAATTTTAGAATCACCTGTATTACATGAATAATACCCCATATCAAGTATCCATGCCTTTTTCTTTTTACTCTCTTTAAAAGAAACTTTTTCCAAGAATGAATATTCTTCAATGTGAATAGAAACTAATTTCCATTTATTTTTAGAGGGAATTGACCAGGTAATATTTTTATAATTTTCTCTAATATATGTTCCTTTTTATCACATATTCCACACATCACCTCAAGACAATCAAATTTGTTTTGTTTTTTCAACTTGTAGCTATTTTCTATATCAACACACCTTCTACCAAAAATTAATTCCTAATAATTATAACTACTCCCCCTAGATTCTTTATTTATACTGGGTAAATACATGTTATACCAACCAATATAATATTTATGTCAAAACATTAAAAAATACCATCAATACCCCAAAAATCTAATTTTTACTGAAAAATCACAGTTGTGTCCAAATGTTTTTTATCCAGAATTTGAAATTTGGTAAGCTATTTGGGTTTTATTTTATCTATGATTTGGAATATTAGTTTTATTCAATCCTATTTTTTCATCAGTTACTCTTGTAGGAAATTTATAACCATTTTTAATTGTCATTATTTTTCCAGAATTAATATTTAAATCTAATTTTTTAGTGTCAATTGTTTTTGGAAACATCTTTCTTAGCTAAGGAGCTAACCAAAAAAATCAACATCTTTGGAGGATTCTCCCAAAAACATTAGTAGATCTTTTGAAATCCCTTTTGATCTTTGTAAGATATTTATTAGCTTCAATACATTTCCATTATTTCATTTATAATTCTTTATCCTTCAATGTGAGTTTTTATTTGAGATATTTCATTATCTTCACAAATTCATCAATTTTCATCCTAAGTTTTTAATTTTTGTCTACAAGATTTATCTCCCATTTAAGTTGATAGACTTTTTTTATTAACCAATTTTCTATTCTTCTTTACAAAATTCTAATTATCTTTCTTGATCGTTGTATTTTGATCATGGAATGCATCATTTTTATCATTGATCATGTATTAAAAATCCATTGGTTATGAATTATCTTCATCTTCTCTAGACAAATAAATGGTTTTTTAATATGAGCCTTAAATTTTATAAATTTGTCTTATGTTTCTTTATCAAAATCGATATAGACTACAAGATAATCTTAATATTATTTTCACATAAAATTTATCCTTTTTCTTCTTTAAAATAAATTCTTACTTCCAACTTCCTTTGAATATTATTTATAGTTTTTTATCCACTTCTTTCCTCATGCATTTTCATCATTTTAATATTCGCATTTTTCTCCTTTATTCATTGGAAGATTTATTTCATAGTGGTTAAGACCATTAAATTTATAACATATACTAGATAATGTACCTTTTATTTTTCTTCTACTCTTATAAAACATTTTATAAATGGACACAATAACTCTTTGATATTCTACTTCATTCTCAGAATCACTAGAGTCAACAACATCTTCATCATTGCAAATTTTCGTATTCCTCATGGATTCAAAATCCACCTCATATTTTACTTTATTTTTGAATGGTATAGGATTTAAAATTTTATAAGTGATGAGAATATTATTTAATTCATCAATATTAAGATCTTACATATTTTCAATTGATGAGATTTCAGGCTTAAATGTATTAAGAAAATTTTTCATCAACTACTTCACAATTATGAAATATTCAAGTATCTCACCAAATCCTAGAATATAACTCAAAATTGCATTTTACCAAGTAAAGAAAGTATCAAAACATTCATCCAATACAATTATTATTTCTTTCAATTTGAATCCCCAGATCTGTATCATTGCCTCTATAACTTTCACATTACCTTTATAACCACTCTCCAACTTGTCTCTAATTTATTTTACTATTTATAGTCCCATAACATTAGTATATACTTTATTTAAAAAAAATTTGAGAATATAGTTTTTTTCTTTTATATCCACTTCGATATTCCTCTTTTTAAAAAAACATCTAACCATCATTCATAAAGGGTGGAAATCTCACGGTAGCAACATCACAAACATTTCGGTCATGAGATAAAAAATATGGCCACATTCGGTTTTCCTTTCTATGATATTTTACTCATATAATTTTGGATCACTCCTTATATTGATTGAGTTAATATTATTCATGATCAAAAGGATATCTCTTGTATCATATATAGGTAACCTATACTCTGATATCAATTAATGTATTTAGGAATATTAGTTTCCTCCATTGAGAAAGGGGTTGAATCAGTGGAGGGACGTTTTTATAATTTCTTTTCAATAGAAATTAATATTTAGGACTTGTTAGAGTTTGATATACTCAAAATTGAAATAGCTCAGACTCACATGATCTTGTATAAAATCAAATAAAAATGAAGACACAAAGTTTTACAATTTTTTGGATCCAATGTGGAATCCTACCCCTTTTTATGGATGGTTACCCCTTGGCAACCATTGATTCTCTTCACTATAAGAACAAGTGAGTTACACTTACATGAATTCATATATAATCCCACAAAAAATGTCAATATTCACACCCAAAATCATAGATTCATGATTTAGTAGAAAAAAATGATTATAAGATGAATAATATCACAAAAATAAACCAATATTCTTCTGCACCAAAAGATAACGATCCACTTCCACAAGCCTTTAGAATATTTAGAAAAGAATTTCTCACAATGTAGAATTGAATTTAACTAAACAAAAAATCTATGGATCAAATAAAAATTCCTAAAATAATGATATTCATCATATGTTGATAATTGAATATCCAACCTGAGCTTTGGACCCCTATTCTTCTTCCATTTTCTATTGAAAAATAAAAAATCATGAATTGTTTTCACACAAGAAACCCCACCGAAATATTTTTCATCTATTTTAATGAATAAGATGATGTATTTCTAAATACACCATGTTATCAATAACAGCATTCAAAAACTATAATGGCATCATGGAACAAAATTTTCCTTTGATTAGTATAATTAAATAACTCTTTAATTATCCTAAATAACAGTTGCATACTCCAAGAAAACATTATAGAATCATGGATTAATAACTAAAGCCTATGATTATAGAGGCATTCAAAACCAAACAAGAATAATCCTAAATAATTTATCCTTGGAATATTTGAATTTTGGAAACCTAACGAATTTCAGACTATAGATTACCAATAATCCAAATCGGTTAGGTGATTTCCCAAATCATCTATGTCTCACAATCAGATATATGAATCAATTTAGATACATCACATAATTGGTCACATTAATCAATTTGAGTACATCATACTATCAGTTACATGAATCAATTCATCTATATCAAGTAATCTCCTAAATTAATTAATTTAGATAATTCTCACAATCAACTATGTGAATTAATTTGTCTATGTGACTCATTTGGCTACATAGCGGCATTCAATTAAATGAACCGGTTATGTGAAATGGAAGTGTGGAATGGGTAAAAGAAATGGTACTTCACAAATCTATGGGGTTATTCAATGTGGGATTACATGTTTACTAGAACCATCAGTTCTTGACCGAAGCATAGGATGTGAGATGAATTTGATGATAATAATAAACCATGTATCCTTTATGGAAAAGAAGTTTCAGAGTTATATGGCCACGTAGAGTTATGGTAGGATTAAAATTTCATATCATAATTATTGTACCATTGATGATATGGAGAATGATCAATTGTGGGAATATTTATTGGTAAAATATCTCAACAAATTTAGTTTTATTAAATTCATCAAATATTATATATTTCACATGACTAATATTTAATATATCCAATTTCATATGACATTATATTATCACAAAGTTAATATTAAAATAAATCAAATAGGGGGTGAATTTTACTTTTTAAAATAAATTAATGAACTATGTCAGAAAATCATAGATATTAAGCTTATTTTAGATTAAATAAAATAAAATGAACATAGAATATTTTTATAGTTTTTTCATCTAAATGATCCTTTTCCACTCTTCACTCGTCTCATGAGCTGAGAGTGATGAAATCCACTATAACTGATATAATATAATCTTAAAATTAATATTTACCACCTTTAGTCACAACCCAGTTAAAAATAAATTTTTCTCTTGTGTATTAAACTAAATAATTCCGTCCTTTTCAACCCCAAGAGGCATAACCCAAATAGTATACATTTTTTCCACTAGAGGCACAACCCAATTCCTGACTTTCATTTGAGAGTTAATACTCATAATCATACCATTTAATGGGTATTATAACCTGTTACAATTATGTACATATAAAATGAATAGTATGAATTTAAACCACATAACAAAAATTAACACTTTACTTTCTAAGGTTGAGGAAATAAGGTCTCTAGCATAAAAGGATCAAATGGTTTTAGTTCAGATGGGAGCAGTAGTTGGTCATAAAATAATACAACACTTTTATGGTTTATGAGAATCAAAAAATTCTATTGGTCTACTTGGTTTTGTCAAATATATTTTCTTATAGTGGTTATCTTTGATAAATATCTGAAAATTTTTATTTCTATCACTTCTTTCATTTTCTAATGCACTATTTCATATTTTTTCACATTATTTTCCTAGAAAAAGATCCACATGTGAATATTTTATAAATGAAAATTAGAATTCATGTAATTCCTCCCTGATATATTATAAAACAATTAAAAACCAAATCGTGTAATTCATTAGATCCATTAATAAAGTAGTAAATAACAAGGATTAATATCCATGGATTACTCCATGATAATAATCATGATTAGCCCTTTGAATTTAATTATATTTGAATTTGGATATTTCAATTTCAAAAATTTCAGTGTTCATATCAATACATGATAAAGACCATGTGTTTTATATGAGCCTCAGCCCAGTTGGTGAGGTATCTTTAAGTGCATCTATGAGACCCAGGTTCAAAACCAGGTAGAGGCATATTACCGGGTACTGTAGCAATACTGTTGTAGGTATTTTAGTAGACACTGTAGCACTACTATAGTAGAACTATACAATGTGTGGGGACTGTAGAGGAACTGTACATTGTGCTGGTACTGCAGTAAAACTATACACTGTGCGGGTACTATAGCAGGTACTGTAGCAGTTACTATAGTCGGTATTGTTCGGTACTGTAGCAGCTGAAACTATTCACCTTGGGCCACTGGTTTGGTCTTGGAGTCCATAAGGCTTTCGATCCACCCAGGCCTTTAGGTCAGTATGGCTTTTAGGCCACATTTAAGGCCTTCGGGCTACCTTAAGGCCTTCGTGCCACATGCAGTTTCCCCAGACAGACTCCACAAAAAAAGGAGCAGCCCTACAAGAGGATTTAGAGGAGGTGCACTCACCAGAGTAGAGCCAAATGGATTTTTCAGAATAAGAGGGTATGCCTATGCCATCAGGACTGGCCTGTACTTGCACGGGAATCCTATACAGAAATCCATGCAAAGGTAGAGAGAAACTATCATGATGTAGATATTGGGGAGGGGTTGTTCCTTGTAGATAGTCTGGTTGAATTCTCTAAGACCCTTGGGCCATGTAATCTCCTAAGCCTATGGGTCATGTAATCATTGATCCTACGGGCCTTTTAAGGGTTCCCCCGCATCCCTTTAAAGGGGGATTATCAAAATCAATAAAAATGAAGGCCTTTGGGCCATTCAGATAAATACCAAGTGAGTATTATTTTTTGGGAATGTATGATATATTTCTTGGATGGAAAAGTTTCTTTTATTTAGAAGAGACAAAAAATTAAAAAAAAATTAATTAAGGCCTTTTAAAAAATCTATTTTCAAAATAAAAAAAATTCATCTAGTAAATAATTGAACCAAATATGTTCAATGGTAGTGAACCCTTATTTTCAATCCCATCCCACAAACATTTGGCCTCTAGGTATGTATATGGGATGATATAGCTCATTTTCAATAGAGTTTCCTTGAATTTGATCCATCTAGAAATAATATTTCATAATAGATAAATATTGACACTTCTGAAATCAAGAACAATAGTGGTTCAATCACATTCCAATCACAAGTTACATCATCCTCATTATTTCACCATTTAAACTACATTGTCAAGTATTTCATCTTCAAGGGATGTGAAAACTTTTCATAAACTATAGAAGAATCCCATGAAATCACCCTTTGGATTTATAAACACATCTCAAAATTCATAAGTTCATGGATTTTTCCTTGCAGCCACATTAATGTTACTTTTCTTCCATTCAATGAATATAGGAATCCACATGAGTTCTAGAGTTCTAAAATTATTTCAAAACTTACCTACAATTCCATGATTATTAATCACCATAAAATCCTAAATTGAGTTATTACATTGATTTTTTTTAATAGAATTTGTGCTTTTTATAGAAACCATAATATGAAAAATATATGACTGAAGGTTAAATGAAGCATTATCATGAATCATTCGGCTTCTGGAAATCTATATGACTGAATATTATTTAATTCATTATAAAATAATATGAAACATATTCTAATGATTTATAAATAATTAAAAAGTAATTTTAAAGAAAATAAAACAGTAATAATATCTATAATAAAATTTCTGTGAATATAAATGTGAAATAATTTGGAAAACAAAGTATATATATAGGTTTTAAAACATACTTTCAAAATTCAAAAAACCACATATCCAAATCCATATAGGGGAATTTAACATGTCTATTTGACTACATGTAAATGAATATACATAGGCGGATATACATATATAACTCATGTAATGGAATTCACCTAGCCATTTCACGTAACTAAATTCACATATCTGATTTAATGTATCCATCTCTAGAAATGTTTAGCTATCTTGAGTAATAAAATTTCATAACTAAATCCTACCTTCTTAGTAGTATAATTGTCTTTGGTAAAATTTTAATTATATTAAAAAAATAAATTATCTTTCCAAATAATAAATAATAACCATAGTTGGACATTTATATCTCATGTTATCATCGAAATACACTGGAAAAATAGTTCTAGAAAACTGAAGAATCCAAAAAAACACAATGATTCAGACCTCATTTTAGACATGATAATAATTGCTTCAAAGTTTTATATATTCTAATAAAATGTATATTATGTTTTTGTATTTCCAACTCAATAAAAATTACTCAATTTGGTGTTATGTATCTCAATGTATGGTTTAAATATATAGGGTGACAAATTTTGAAAAATTAGATATGTGGATTACAAATCATCTATGTGTATTCAAATTTGGCTATATGCAGAATAGTAAAAGGGCTTTATAGGGATAGTAAAAAACATGTATAAATGATATTTAAAGGATACAAATGACTTATTTGTCCTTGGAACTTAACATGAAACTTGCATAACATGTTATGACTAATAAAAAATTAAATATATTTTAAACAATTCAATATTATCAATATTAATCATACTTTAATAAATAATCAATACAAAGTATCAAGACTCATAGTGGAAAAAAATAAATCTTAATAATTATCAAAACAAAATGTGGATCAATTATCCACTCAAAATATTTGAATTTCACAAAATAAATTAAATATAGAAGGTCCAATTATCTTTTATAGTAGTTAATTGGAGAAATTTAGAAAAAAATTGACCAAACTTTGAGTTTCTCAAGAGAGAAAGAATGAAAAACAATGCCTCGAGTATGGGTTTTTATAAGAAGATATGGGATAGATTTGTTTCTAGTCAGTGGGAGGAATCCTTTATGATATGATAATTATTGTATATAAAATCAATTTTTAAAATTATTTTCTTATTATCTGATGTCGTATTAATTTATTTTTATGTAATACATGTCTAGGATATCTCACTAAGAGATATAGTCATAGAATGTATACCCTCATACTTTATCACATGGAGGGTATCATTTACTAGAGGATAAAATTATTGAACAAAGGTTTGATACATTAAGAGATAAATATATTACTGTATCTGAAGAGGCTTGTTTTCTTCCTCCATATCCACCAATCTCTAGGAAAAATTTAAAAGGGTGGGGATGAAAAAAAATGGAAATTCTCTTATGGGTCCATAAAGAGAAGTATTTGATAAAATTATAAAAGTTTAATATTAATTGTTCATAAATATTAGTATTTTTTAATTTATTTCACTAATATAAAATTTTAATATATCATTACAGGACTGCTTTAAAGAGAAAGCGATGTGGGGGAGTTTTAACCTTGAGGGTGTGATTCACATTCTAGATATTGATTTAGGAAGGAAAAATCACTTAGTCCATGTAAGAGGATATGATGAAGGTGTTGGTATTAGAAAATTTTTATAGTCATCCTAGTATGATATTGAGGAAGGAAAAATACCTAGGGGAAATAGCTTTATTTAATGATGATCTATGAGAGATGAATCAGTTGATATATGGTTGAATTAAATCATTTATATATGATATGTTTGCAGAAATGGTGAGATTGACATAACCTGGGCATCCTATCAACCTAGATCCTCTACCCCATCATTCAGACTCAACTATGTACTATAAGTTTCTTGTTGGGGATCCCCATGTATATATTTTATCATATAGATTCATAAATAGATTATGGGATTATGTATATCATTATTTTAAACTATTGGTTTAGTAATTAGTATTAGTATAATATATTATGGATCCAATTTCTCTAGGATCATTGCCTACTAAAGAGGTGGCTATAGTTGGAGATAGTATTCATTAATTTTTACTCTGGCCAAATATCCTTCTTATTCTGGTAACATATGATAAATGGGTTGTTTTTTAATTTTTATTTACTTTTCATTTCAAATTAATTCAAATGTTTTATTATATTTACCTTAAATAGGGTCATCTGAAATCAAAGGAATTAGTGTAAATGAAACAAACATCTTAGGAATCAGCACCTTTAGACACTTCTAAGGGTCTTAATACGCTAACAAAATTGTCTCAAAAATATTCTATATTGGATTCATTTTATGAGTTTCTAATGACTTTTGATATATCTGGTAGAGACTATGCATTAATAAAATTTAAAAATATGTTATGGATCTTTTTAATGGTGATGATCTCTTGGTACTAGTCATTCATTTGTTTCCCATAAATGGAAAGTTTAATTTTAATTTATATTTATTTAAATAAATGTAAATTATATTGACTTAGTTTATTACATATCTAATTAGGTGTCTTTACACTCATTACATCCAAAAATAGATCACTTCAATTTAAGGTTTTATGGATCATGAATACATTTCAACGATTATTCTATATCTTAAAGATAATGTTAGAGTTACTTATATATTTGAAAGATTAGAAAATATATAGATTGGTTGTTAGTTTATTTCATTCCTTTATAGGTAAGAAGGCTAATATAATCATGAACTACTATAAATTATAATGTCCTCAATGTAAAACTTTTTATGTTGTAGTGGTTATTTTATATTATGCATATTCTTCCCACATGAATGCATGACATATTTCTTACACTCTTTACTGGTTGGAGTACATAAAAGTTTTAAAAAATATTGAATTGATTATTTTTATTCAATTATATTTGTTTTTTATTCTCAAATTTTTATCATTATATATTTTTTAAAAATTTAAATATAAAAATATATGTCATGGAAAGATTTTAATGATGTGAACTTTTCAATAAAGAATCCAAATAAAATTAAATAGGTGGATTTTTTGGGATATAAATATTATATTAGTTAATACTTGTTTCGTATCGAATATATAATGTTTTTTTAATTTCAAATTGTTACTTCATAATTTTAGTGTAATTTTAGAAAAGGAGGATATTAATGTGGTAATTTTGTTTTAAGATTCATTTTTTAGATTATCATGATCAGAATGATGACATAAATGTATAAGGTTAGTTCCATTACAAATACTATATTTTACGCCAATATGTTATATTACTGCTATTTTCATAAAATTAATTATTTTTATAGGTTTTCAATGATGTTATATCATATAAGGATAAAGTCATAAACCACCTTAAAATTTTATTTTCTATCTATCTTTTAGATATGATTAATTTTTAGATGTTCATTTAAATATTTGATGTATGTTTATTTTTATTTGGGATACAGTTTTGAAAATAATTATTTTACCTCCTTTTTTTTCTATTATTTTTTATATCAGAATGATTTTATAGGAATTTTAATATTTTAATTTAAAATATTTTAAGAAATATTTATATTTCAACATAAATTATTATAAAAAATGACATTGAAATAAAATTTCAGCATTGGTTTTTTAGAAAACCAATGCTGAGAATCCATTTCATTATAAATTTTTATATAAAATTTGTATTTAACATAATTTAAAAGTGATTTTCAACATTGGTTTTCTAAAAAATTATATGTTAAAACTATTCTTTTGATTTCATATGTATAGACACCACTTTTTAACTGACATTAAACTTCAAAAAACATATGTTAAAAGTTTACATTCATCTAGTGTAAATAAATTAAGTAATTAATATGTATTAGATGAATTAAGTATGTATATAATACATGATATTGTATAAATTTTAATATAATCATGTAGGTGATAGATCGTAAAAATTCATTATTGTTTATATTTTATTCAATGATTTAGTCCTCACCAATTTCATGATAAAAGGACAATTGATGCAATTTTGACATTTAGAGTGAATCTGGAATATAATTCTTAAATGGATTGAGTTTGGTGTTTATTTTTTTCTACTATTTGAAATTATTAGAATAAATATTACACTAAATATTTTTTCCCTAATTTTATGGAACATTCAAAAAGTAAGATAGAATCCAGAAGATATAAGCATTTTCTAAAATTATGGATGTAGAAAATTACGAAAGAAGAGAGTTTCAATGGAACCAATTTTTGATAAACTAATATGGCTGATGAAATTAAAGAAAAATACATTTTTATTTATTATTATTCTAGGATAAAAATAATGAAATTCAAAAATATATTGATAAAATTGAAATATGACTCATAAAGTCTGTACGTAAGGTTCACTTCATTGTGGCCTTGATGCATAAAAGTCATCTAAGTAGTGAAAGAGTAAAAATTAACAAAAGTATGTGGTTGTGTAAGAGTAAATAGATAATACATAAGAGTGTATGATGATACATAAAGGTCCATGCCTTTTCCATTTTAGGAGAATAATAGTCCCCTAGAGAAAGCAAGAAAAAATACCTTCGTTAATTAAGGGGTACTGTCGTACATTCTAAAATACGTAAGGAAAATTTCAGTAGATGATATGATATGAAATTGTCCATTTTCCAAAAAAAATAAAATGTATAGTGTTTCTGAAGATACATAATGGTTTTATACATTACTACAGGGGAGAATTAATGAAACATAAAGGTCACTAGGGGCATATATAAAGTAACCCAACAACAATATGATTTGTAAAGGCTAGTGTATTTATAAAAGGTAGAATCCCAAAATATGTAAGGGTTAGTATAAAAATGTGTAAGGATCATTACCTAATATATAAAATTTATTCCATTTTCATTAAATAATTTATATGGATATGTTTCAGTTATTCAAATAATATGTATGGGTTTTGTATGTAGTGTAAATTCAACCAAGATTCAAATTTGAGATTCTAATATTTTTTAATAAGTAGAATCCTACAATATATAAGGTTTATCACTATATAAAAAAAAGATTCATTTTTTGAAAGATGGAATCACACCACAATGGGGTCTCAAGACGTATTCAAAATATTATATCTAAATGGAATGTGGTCCAATTGCAATTACCTATTCATGAACCTAATTGACTTTGACAATTTTCTATTTTCATTTTTCTTAAAAGGATTAATATAAATCTCCAACTAATTTTGAAAACATAAAAAATAAGAAAAATATAATATTTGAGATTAGTTTCAGCCTCTACATTAAAAAATCTCATGGATTTTTATAACTACATTCCTAGGGGATAAATTTTGAACATAGATTCCTAGTATATCTCTTCTATTCTACTGGAACCATTTTTTGCGAGGTTATCTATGTTTTTAAAATCTATTTTTGTATTCTTAGTTATTTGAACATTGATTTATTTCCATTAGTACCTAAAATTTAAATAACATGTCACCCTAGATCTATGGTATAGATATGTAAATAATATAAGAACCCAATTGATTAACTTGTTAGTGAGGAACACTTACTAAACCAATCTAAAATATATACTTCTTGGTGTAAACTCACTAAATCTTATAAAATATAGCTAATAAAGAATAAAAGAACCATGGAAGATCATATAACTCCAAAGGAATTAACTAAATCCTTTAAAGATAATCAATAAAAAGTTCTATAATGCCCTGAGGCACCAGCTAGTTTTAAAATAAAATTAGTTTTCATCTAAAAACATTGTAAATTTCATAGACTTCTTAAGGAAAATCTTTTCCAAAACCTAAAAGAATTTAGATATCTTTGTGATGACCTGAAACCACCATTATTATATTATGGTATTATTCTAAAAAATGGGGGTGTGATTGATATTTTCATGGGGTGATTTAGTGGATAAATCCCAAATTCAGCTATAAATCCCACTGGTAACATGGAAAAAAATTTGTAATAATTTGGAACTGGGGGCTTCCTTCATGTGAAATTTCCCTAGGAAGTACCTACATATAGTTATGAAATAAACATGATTATGATGTAGTTTAGTAATCTTACCACCATTTTGAGGACAAAAATGTTATCCAACACTTCACCAAACTTACCCCGAGATAAAAAATTAACTATAATTTCTCTGTGGAATTTTTTCCTTAACTGATCACGATAGTGACCTATTCACAAAAATTTAAGAGTTCCATGAAGCTTTCACTTCTATGTTTCTCGGGAGACCTTTATAAATAAACAAATATTCAATCCATGTGTACACAACTCATACCTATATTCAGGGCTAGAATAATGATCTAGATGATAGTTTTTGGCACCATAGACAATAAAGAAGATATTTTAGTGTGGAATATGTGAATAACCCAACTACAATATCCAAGAATCAGTGGTTACTTTATTAAATTAGTATACTATACAAGATATATCATCCTAAAGGACTAAATAGTTCAGTATTATTGGTAAACAATATATATAATTGAGTCTTGAATTACATTTTAAAACATGAATTACAACAAAGTAAAAGTATATATTAGGCATCCTTGAACTAATTTAAAGATACCTTCTCCATATACTAGTGAAAGGAAACAAAAAAAGAGTGGTCTAAAATTATTAGTAAGGGTTACATTCCTTGGAATCTATCATGAATAATTAAGTAATAATTAATATGGTATGATAATTAACTGCAAACACATGTTATTTAATCAATAACTTGAGCATGAAGAATAATATGGAAAGAATAAATAATTATCACATAATTCCATATAAATAATCAAATGAACTTGAAGATAATCAATGGATATCATAAGTAATCAAATAATCACATTGGAATCAATAAATAAATTTTCAATTATTTCAATTCCTAATATTAGACATCATAATCTTAGATATCATTACATTTATACTATCAAGACTTTATACCTAGATAGTTTAATTGATGGGAACGTATACACTAAAAACCGATTTAATGCTAGAATACTGATTTTTCTAATGATACATGTTGATTCATAAAAGAGATATATAATTCTAATCCCAACCCTTCACTTCATGTCCATTGAATTTTTCATATATCAAAATATTGATTTAATTTTTGTAAAATATTATTTGTTAAAAAATATTTGAATTAAGTAAAAAATATTCATTACCCATAATTATCAAGTCAATAAAATAACATTAAAATTAAAACACCTTATTTATAAATTTTATATAGTTTAGGGAATAATCATATCCATGTTAAAAATAATTTGTATATTCAATGTAAATTTAATTCCTAATGATCATAAGAAAGTGAATGTTTCTGGGAAAAGTTAATGACTAGAAACTTACTTCAGAATATGAATGTCAATACTTAACCTGGTCAAAATGATCATAAAAAATTCAAGGAAAGGATAAAAATGGTATCATTACAACATATCCTCATTGGATTATAAGTATAATAATGTTTATTTTTCATTTATGAATATAAATTTCATAAAAATATCAATGAAAATATTATAGAGGAAAATATCCATCTTAGATTAAAAACAATTTTTAAAAACTAAAAAATTCTATAATATTAGGAAAAAAATTGTTTTAAAATAACCTCATTAAATTTTAAACTAATATTTAAATAAATAATTAATCAATACATTGGTAAAATTCCATTCATTTTGAGTATCTATAATATCTATTCCTTTCCCATTTTTGGTAAAAAGGAAAAAGTACCATATTCAGAAAATGATAAAAAAGATTTATTTTAAACCAGTTCTGTAAAAAATAACACATGGGTAAAAAATAATTTTAAAAATAATAGGATAATATTAATATCAGTCTTGAAAAAATATTATAAAGAGAAAAATAATTTTTGACTAAAAAGAGAAATAAAGTTAGCTTTTCTTAAAAACATTTTATCAATAATTTTTAGTACTAAAGATAATAAAATGGTAAAGTTATATAAAAAATTCATTAAAATATAGTGTATAAGAAAATTAAAGGGTTTTATTAAACAATTACTATATAATTTCCTTCAATGTAAATTCAAGCATAAATAATCCCAATTAAAATGATATTGAACCATAAACCGTTACTGATTTGGTAATTTTTGAAATATAACCCCATGAAAAAAATAATTTAAAATGAAACCTTACATACCATGAATATAAGGAGGCTCATTATATAACATATAAAATGGGTAGTGGATACACCTACTAAAAACAAATGGGTTCATAATACCAAATATGACTCAATAGAGTGGAAATTGAGATGAAATCTATTACAAATATCACATCGTTGAAGTGAGAATTAATAAATTAAATGATTGTGTGTATAAAATTTTAATCCAAATAAAACAAGTTGAAATTAAACATAAAAAAATGAAAAAATCATTACACATATAATATTATAATATCAGATAAAATGAATAAGTAATATAACCTAATGAAATGAAATTGAATTTTGAATTACTTACCACTTAGTAACTTTAAATTCAAATCCACTTGAGGTAAATACTACGAATTTAAACATAAAATGTCATGAATTATGAATTATTCATGATATAACTTGTAAAATGGCAGTATACACACCATATAAAAAGGAATTTCTACATAACATAAAAATATGCCTCAATGAAATGAAATTGAGATGGAATCCCTTACCTTGTGTTTCCATTTAGTTGATCATTATTTAACCTTCTATATAATGATTTTAAACAAATTATTAAATTATAATAGAACCAAATTTATATTTATAATATCATATATTATCTATTTATAACATCTTATCACCCGTTTGTAAATAATATTTCATTATTTCCATTGTTTCGAGTGGTAACTTCTTTGTTTTATCAGGAATGTTTTTTCACAAAAGTTATGATTATTTTGACTAAGATATTGTTAAATTATCCCCAAATTTATATTAATGTTATATCTGTCACATTGATTCATTATATACTTTTTTATAACCATTATTGAATTTTTTAGATGAAAAAAAATTCGCATCGATTTGTGGAGATGGTAGGTCATACGTACGCACGAGCAATGATATCATTCCCCTAATGGGTGAAAGGGTAATGAATTAGATGATATATTAATTTTTTATAATTAATTTTTGGACATATTTATCATATATATTCATTATTTACTTCATTACAACTATCTATTTTATTTTATGATCGAAAATAAATTATTTCGGTTCGTTAGGTGGTAGTCTGTCGTACACACAAGCGATGGATTTATTTTCCCATTTGATGGAGAATGATATGGATAAATATTATGTAATAAAAATATTATCATATAAGTATTTTTATATCATGGTGTTATTATACTTTACTTTTTATGACATAATTGAATGTGGAAAAAGAATAAGTAAAAACAAAGGAGCTTAGTGAAGACAATTACCTTCGTTAGAAAACCCTCCTTTTGATCTCTTATTAATAACTCTAGGGTTGGTCTATTGGAAAGAAAAAAAATATATAGAATGTGGATAAGGATCTTATGAATGTATTTTTTAAGGTTTTTCTCAAGATAAATTTATTAATATGTGTGAATAATGAAGAAGTGGGGTCGAGTTTTATAATTGAGGAAGAGTTTCATTTTTGAAAATACCCAAACATGTTTAGTAATGGGAAGTCACTCTCTCCCAATGTTCCAAACAACATTATTAATAATGTAGTGGATGGAATTTAAGCTTAACCCACATACCCACCAAAAAAAAAGAAACAATTTTTAAATATGTTATTCCCTTATACTACAAGTTTACTAACTTTTAACATTTTAGTTTTAACCATGGTAATTAGTTTTATTATTTACCTAGGTAATTTATCATTTAAGACTAAAAATAAATTTTCCTTATTATATCATTTAGAAACAATTTTTATAAATATGAAATATAATTTATCAAATAAAAATAAGATATGTTTTGAAAATTTATTTTAATACTGTCATGTGTAACGCGCAAAACCCTATTTTAACATTAATCATGGTAAATAAATGTTACTGTATTTACTAATCATTATGAAAAAAAATTAATTTGGGCTTATTTTATAATATTATTTATTTTAATTATTAATATGGATTCCATTTTTTAAATTAAATTCATATAATTGGTAGGACTTTATTTAAAATTAAACCTACAAAGGCAACAAAAATGCGATTTTCCAAAGAATAATTTTCTAAAATGAAAATACTTTTTATATAAAAGTTATTATTAAATTTATTAGGATGATATAAATTTTATTATTAATAATATAAATGATCTAATTTTACTTTTAAAATAATTTTAAAACAAAATAGAACTTTTAATGTTTTAAATGATTTAAATGAAAAGGTAATTTTTAATAAAAATCAGTATTTTTCACTATTCATCAAAAAAATGATATTTGTAGAAAATTTTCAAAAAATAAAAATGATAATTTTTAAATTTTTATTTTAAAAATAATTTATTATTTTTTCAAATATATTTTATAAAACTGGTAAAACAAAATTTTAAAATAAGTGCGCAAAATTCAACGAAACCGTTTTTTTTTTGAAAAATACAGTTTTTAAGCATAAAATTGGATTTATTCATATCTCATGAATAAAAATATTAGATGAATAATAAATAATATAAATTAATTAATAATAAATATATATTTTAAAAAAAATCAGAAATACTGACTAATTTAATTTATTAATATAAATACACAGCGTGCGTATAAAAATAGTTTTCATAAAAATTGTTCTTTTACTTTAAAATGGTTTTTATTTTTATTTATAATTGATTCATAACTAGTGAATTTATTTTTTATGTTTGTATAACATATAATCTTACTAATTTATTTATTCTTATTCATAACCATGAATTTAATGGATAAGTTATAATGGTATAATATATTATGGTTCATTTAGACTTAGGGTTGTGTGTACCACAATTTATTGAAGAGATTAAAATGATTTATAAGAAATATATTGTAAAAATATTGAGGTGTTACATAAAAAGTAAACAATTTCCTAGATACTTCCATGTGCAAGCCAATTTACATCCTAGGGGGAATTTTCATCTTGTGTAACCCTGCTATATGTCTGAAACAACCTTGAGTAATCTATTAAACAATAATAAATCATGTTTAACAACTTGATGACTCAAAAAAGGGGAAATTGATATTGATATTGATGGAATAAGAAATCAAATGAGTGGAGGTCTTCCCTTACAAATATAGTTAAACTCTAAAAAAATGAGGATGTTAGCACAATGAAACTTCTAAGTGGTACTGAGTTAAAAAACTCTTAGTCTATGAGTTATGAGCCAAAACTTATTGAGGAAATTTTTACACTTTTCCCACTTGATTTAGATCCTATAAAAGAGAGTCCAACCTGGGTTTTTGAAGGTTCTGAGATGTATCTAAATCAAGTTAGTTTAATTCCCAAAAATGTTTTTCATTAGTTTCAATGGATATAAAATGAAAAACTTGACAAAGAAACCCCAAAATATTATAATAAAATATCTATTATATATAATTTATAATTATTTTAAAATAATAATTACTAAAAACTAGTAAATTAATTTTTATCAATCTAGTTTCTTCTCTTATCTTTTCATTATTTATATGGATAACCCAAACTATAATTCCTATAGTTGTATCCACACGTGATATATGAATCTTTGAAGGTCACTCTTGGTATTTTTGGTGATAATGTTAAGGTACCAAGTACCTTGTGTCATTATCCACTGATCATAATAAGAAATATATATTTTTCTCTTTTGTTTTTTAGAGTGATTCATGCATATTTCCCTCTTTATCATGAAAAAATTCTATACTCTTGTTTTTTTGAACAAAAACTCATATCTCTAGAAATGACATAAAATGGAATATATAGTTATAGCTAAATATTTTACAATTTCCCAAAATCCATCCATCATATATTATTTCTAATGTATTTCCCAATTATAATATCAATATTATTATTATTATTATATCACTTGACATGTGCATTTTTAAATATCATTTATTGACTAAATAAATCAATATTTATTTAAACTATATTAAATAAAATATCCATAATTTTCATAAATCCCTTAAACTTGGTATATAAATAAACCTTGGTATTTATCAAAAAGTTAATAATAAAACATTTATTCAAATAAATATTATTTGATCAACAAATAAATCAAAATTTTATTCACTGAACTCATGAATACATATTTATCTTAATACTTATGTAATAAAATAAATAATTATATTAATATATTACCTAAATTGGTGAACAAATAAATATTTATTTATTAAGTTGTGAATAATAAAAAAGATATAAAATTACACTCACTTATATATATATATATATATTATAAACATGAAATTCTAGGGATTGAATTTATCTGATTGATCATACTTGAATAATTATTATTACACATGTCGAGAATAATATTTATATTTAATATTAAATTAAAAATATAATTTAATTGAGATTATATATAAACATATTATATGACCCATTAAGAATCTTTCACAGTTTCATTAGTTGAACTTACCAAAAGTCCAAGATCAATGTCAAAAAACAATTCAAGGAAAACCATAGGGAAATAAGTTAATATTGCGATGACAACAATCATTCTATAAATGCTTACTATATAATATAATCCATTTTTCATGATATCTCATCAACTATGTTTCATACATGAATCATCAATATAGATTCTTGATTTATCATTCTTTGAATCACTGTAAAAAACTCATAGATGAACAACCAATGCCATGGATTTATAATATATTTCCATTCCAATCAAAGTCCAAAGATATATTCTTCTATTGAGTTAGAAGATAAATATATTTTATTTTCTTATTAACTTAATGTCATATCACTTATGAAGAATCAACCTTATGTTACCTCACTAAGAGCATATGTCATCATATTTTTCATTCATATATCAAATTTTATGATTCATGATATAAATGCATGATAATATATAGTGTAAGGAACAATATACAGGTTCATAGATATGAGAATCCAATGACACATATAACATGTAGAAATAATATACGATGGTATGTCATCATAACCTACTTTATTAGAGATTAACAAGTGTTAACAACATGAGAATAAGTCTCAATGTATTATGATCCTCTAACACCTGATAATTAGACATCATATTTTACCAACCAAATAGATGTTATCTAAACCATAGAAAATATGTTTATGAATATTGTTATATCATTTCTTGGTTCTCTTTATTTTAGGTCACTATTATAAACTTTTGATGTGATTAATAATCTAAAAACGTAACCACCTTAATGTTATTTATAATAAAATTCATCTTTTGATAATATATCTATTAATATTTTGGTATTCTAAAGTACAAAGATAGCTGATTCTAGGGAATAAACTCCAATAGTCTTTTACTTACACTTGAGAAACCAATGAATAAATTTTCATATGACATATATCAGTTGATATTCATGATTCAATATATATAAGGCTTTAATTAATGGGGCCCCAACATTTTCTTCCACGACTACTCTTCTTAATAGGACCTCATCTATTTAATAAAAATCCATCAAAATTTGATGATTTTAAAGTATATGCTTTATTCTTTTATGTGACCTTATATCCTTGGCTAGGACCACTATTGAAGTATTATAAAAATATATAGTGAAAAAATATTTAATATTATATACAATAACAAGATCTGAAATTAATTAGTGTATCCAAATAGAATATTTACCTGCATCAGAAGCTATTATATACTCAAAATCTATTATAGTATTAGAGACTTTTGAATTCTTAGAACTCTTCCAACTCACATATCCTCTATTTTGGGAAAAAACATATCTCAAATACAATATCTAATCATTGTGATATATCTAGAAACTAACATATGTGTATCCCATTATAACTAGCTCATAAAATCCTCCATGGATCAGGAACATATCCTTCATACAACTTATATACTTAAGGATAATGTTTACAATGAAAAATATAGATCTCTTAGGTCTACTTGATATCTTCTAAACAAGAACAATGCAAAGAAAAAATTAAACATGTTGAATATTGGGGAATAAATGAAAGATCTTATTATATAATAATAAGGGTATTGATCACGGTCACTCTCTCTCTACTCTTATGTCTGAGGACACATTTTCATGGATATATATATACCATATGACATTATAAATAATTCCCTCTTGATTTATTCCATATTTAAACTCTTCAATACCTTGTCAATATATTTTCCATGACTTAGTCCAACTATCCTAAAAGATCTATCATGATAGATATTTATCCCCATAATTTAGGTTCATTCACCTAATTATTTAATAGAGAACCAATTTATTAACCTTGATTAACTTACAATATGAATGATATCTCATTTCCATCAGTAATATATCATCAATATATACTAGAAGGAAAACTATTACACTCCCATTAAACCTCTTATATAATCTTTGATCTTTTTAATTAATTACGAAACTAAATTTTATTATGGATTTATCAAAATTAATTACCATGACCTAGATTCTTTCCTCAAACCATAAATAGATATCAATAGCTTTCATACCTTATGACGATGCTAGTTTTCTAGCCACATAGTGGGATGCTCTGAAGTTTATCATCATCCATAGAGATGGGAGTTATTTTGGTACTGAGATAAGACACATAAAATGGGATTCCAACATATCCTCATCAAAGAAATTGGAATCTATATATTTTGGTGACACTTAATAGGGAACATCATACCGTTTAAGGTCATTTGATAAGGACCAAATTCTGCAGTTTAGCATCAAACAACAAGGAAATATAGGTAGATGTTTCCTAGTCAATGTTTGGTGTGGGACTTATGCCAAAGTAGCTTAGGGAACCTAGAATAGATATAAAAACCTAGGTTGAATTATTCCCTATTGGGAATATGGACTAGAGAGAATATTTTTGATTTGGTATGTTTGGTTTGGACCTAAAGGAGGCTTCCAACATATCCCATTGGGATGAAAATCAAGGCCCACATAGTTCGATGATAAGGACCTACACCTATGGAGTACGTTGGATTTATATCACAAGGTAGTATATCCATTTTATAGGATTATGTGGGGACATATTTTTGAGTAGGATTCCCTTTTGAGTGTTGTCCATGAGGAGTGACTTGACCCATAGTGATTTAGGGGTTTTTTATGGCTTACTCCTAATGAGGATTCCCATGGATGGGTATGGTGATGTGATTTGGGATTAGATATTAAAATGATTCTCAGAGGTATGAAGGTTATGATTGGGGATTACACTTGAATGGGATTCTCATAGGTGAGATGTTGGGGCTTACACTAAGTAGGAGGCCCAAAAGTTTTGGGGGATCATATTGATTTCATGACCACCTCTAACCTCTAATCCAATGTGAGTCATGATCGGTGTCAGAAACAAGAGGGAATGGATTATCTATGAAACCAAATGATCTGCATTTTTTTTAGGTTGGATACATGGCCTTGAGTATCCACGCCTATATATTTACTCTTAAAGAAGACGATAGGAAGATCCAAAGGAATATTATATACCAAAACATACATCCGACTATGTGAATATCATGATCATGGGGTTAAGACATACATCCAGAGTTCCTGGTTCATGCAGCACACCAATTTATCATCCACCAAAATTTCCTCTCAGGGTGATTTAATTAAGGATAGAATGGTTCCCATTAGATATATCGTGCACCATAGCAGTTTCTCCCTAGATCTGAATCCACATATCCATGAATTGAAGCCTCATTGTTATGAATCAACCTTTTGTGCTTCACAAACGGATCAAACACAAGGCTGGAAGGGAGATTGGGATTTTCGTTCTAGAGGGGTTGTTAGACCCGTGTGGGTGTGAGCATACTGGATGTGATAGAATTGTTCATAATTAAAAAAAGGAGATACAAGAAGTTTATATCTATGAGGATTTTTATGTAAGAAAAAAAAATTCAAGAACTAAGGGTTCATCCCCGAACTGCTAAGATGATAGAGTCCACAGACAAATTCTTTTCTTCTGATTCATGTCAAATTTGGTGTTGTCCTCTGGGATGTCTATATAATTAATGGATTTCCCATTCTAGGTTATATTTATGATGAGTTCATCTCACTGGATACATTGTGGGGTGATGCAAAATGACTTCTCCCTTTTCCCAAAATCATTTTAAGGTGATGAAGAAATTGAATAACAAGTATCATTTCCCTAAGGAAGATATCCATCATGGAATATAGATGAGTTCTTTTCTAGAACCAGTAGGATAAGTCTCATTTGTGAGAACCCTATACAATGCCCCACCATAGATAATTGGGTTTCTCCCAGTATATTTTAGCCCAAACTAAAGAATGCCCAATTTACCCATTGGGGTTATAAGGTTAATCCCAAAGTTAATGTGAAGACTCACCTATTTGGCTTCCTTGTTATGATGTTAAAAATTTATATTCTTTCAGACCATTATTCTACTGGCGTTGTGAGGCCATGGACTTTTTTAATTGCATCAAAATTAGTCAAGGGGAAGTAAATAGTGTTAAAAGCCTCTATAATGAAAATAATTAACCATTTTTTGTTTCATACATACAATGTTAGGGCCCTGTTTAGAATTTTAGGGATATCTCAAGTGTTGTGGGGGTGGATAATTTAACATTTCAATTCATATGTGATGACGAGACCTGTTAAAATCCTCGAAATCCAATTTCACCCATTTTTTCATGCGGTTTTTTGAATTCAACCTCTAAACCTGAAGTATGATGAAGTGATGAGGATTTTGAATGTGTCAGGAGAATTAAAATTCTTTTTATTTGGTAACCCAATGATAGTGACATTTATCGATGAAGATCAGGAAAATAATTATGAGCTTTGGTTGTACATGATGGAATTCGGATACAATGTACTGGTGGCTCGCATTGACAGTGAGAACATCTGTGTGGATTATGATCCATATTGATTTTCTCAAAAATTAAATTGTTGAAAAGAGTCTAGTATCTTCCCCCATACACATGTTAGTCTTGAGAAACATCAATTGGTTTCTTGATATCTCTTGATCCAGATAGCCATGGAGGTATAAAAAATTCCAATCATGTTACCTCTTTCAGATGCATCAATTGGGATGGAGGTCAGGTTTTCTAATGTGTATATATCTTCATACTATCTGGGGTAATTCATATAATTCATTTACTAGTTCATGAATAAATCAACTTATAGTCATGGTATTCATAGTAGAAAATATCAGGCCGAAGATGATGATGATGAAGCTCAGAATCTTTCAAGGTGATCTTGGGAAAAGACCAATATGTAGGCTAGGATTGAGAATACCATGCCTCTTGCACTAAGGAGGTCTATCCCCATTCTACTATGATAGAAAAAAGGCCAAAAGATGCTTCCAAGTCAAAAGGATTAGGGTCTCCCTCACTGCCATCCTCACCAGAGCAAAATTATGTGCGAACCTTAGTGATCTGAGTTCGGGAGAGCATAACTTGTGATGTGAGAGATGAACACTACTATAAACCTGGTTTTATCTAGAATTAGGGCTTTAACAACACTATCTAAAAGAAATTTTAAAGAACTCGTTATTCAAAGCTATAAAAAATGTTGTTAAATGGGGACCTTTATCAGCGCCTATAAAAATGCACTGATAAAGTCTCCCCTTTAACAGTGCTAGTAAAAAAGCACTGATAAAGGGGACCCATTATCAGTTCTATTAAAAAAGTGATGATAAGGGGAGTCTTTATCAGTGCTAGTAAAAAGAATTGATAAAGGGGGAGACTTCGTGAGTACTTTTTTAGAAACGCTGATAACCCCCTATCACTATTTATTTATGAGCACTAAAAAATGTTATAATTAAAAAATCATTAAATATAATATACTAATATATATACATATTTATATAAATATAATATAAATTTTTTAAAAATTTATTAGATAAGGGTAAAAAGGAATTTACACTTAATATATAAGATATTTAGAGAAAATGGATTATCTTATAATTAAAAAAAATATTTTAAATTAAAAATTTTCTAATTATTATCAACTAATAGTTATTTAATAACTATTCAACAAAAAAAATCAAAAGAAATAATAAGAGATCTAAAATAAGTTGAAAATAAAACTCTAACTTCAAATAGCCATAACTTTTGATTTGGGTTTCTGTTTTGGCTCTACCAAATATCAAATTGAATCATGTGATGATCTCTATTCCATTTTGACCAGGGGACCTAGTCGCTACTTTTTCAATGTCAAAAGGGGACCAAAAGGCCTCAATAAATGTGTTTTTATTTGGGGTACCCCAATTTTTAAATATTCAATGAAATTTCAGCCCATTTAAGGGGGTATTTTTCTCTATTTTCACTGGGAACTGAATTTATTCCCATGGCTTATACTAATATTGATATTATAGTTTTGAAATTTTATCATTTTTCATAATGTTGTTTTATTTATAATTATATATATGCATATTTTGTTCTATTAAAATATAATAAATCACTTCTATAAATACATATATCAACATATTTACATAGAAATATATTTTTAAATATTTAAAATAAATATTTACTATTCATTTTTTTAAAGTAAATAATTATCCATTTTATTTACCTTATAAAAATGCATTCACATATATATATATATACCTATATTTGTTTACTAGTAAATGGATATATATTTATATTATACTATAGTGTATTTAATTTAATATAATATATAATATATTTAAATAAATATTAATATATATATCACACTCATATATATTTTATCAATGTATTAAAAAATAATTGTATAAATATATAACTAAAAATATATATTATAAATATATATATATATAAGAAAAAATAAATATCATTAAACAGACAACAAAACAACATGGTGTGGTGTTAAAGGAATTCCATCATCAAATGAGTGGTGCAGTGTTCGAATCCAGGCGAGCATAAGAGGTTGGAAATTCACAAAGTAATGATAAAGGGATGGTGGGGTGAAAAGAACTGAAGAAGGGGGTGGTGGATTGTTATTAAAGGGGTCATGGAAGCACTAATAAAGGGTTAGAGCTTATAGATGACTGAAAAAATGTAATTTTACCCCATTTAACAGCACTAAAAAATCACTATTAAAAGGGAATTTTAACAGCGCTAAAAATCACCGATAAAAGGGTGATTTATCAACTATTTTCTAGCGCTGATAAAATCCTATGGATTTTAACTATACTTTGGAAGTTAGAATTTTTTTTAGCACTAATAAAGGACAATTCTATCAATGTTAAATGCCTCTTTTGTAATAGTGGAATGGGTGTTTTTCTATTCTGTATTGCAAATACCATTGCTGGGATATATCAGATCACCCTCGGATCTCAACCCTGATAGTGATTTGGCTTAAGTGAAAAGGAATATTTAGGACCTAGAGCCTTCGATATATGAAACTATTGATTATATCTCAATCACAAAGTGAGTATCTGACATGCAATATTGAGGGATGCTTGAGGGGTGGTTGTTCATCCTAAGGATGAATGGAATGACCACCTTGACCCTACGGATGTATTTATCAGCTCTCCCATTCCATTTTTTCTTTTTAAAACACTGATATTAATCATTAGGGGACCTTCTTTGCAACTTATAAGATAATAATAGGAAAAAAGGAGAGTAAAGAGCATCAATAAATGTATCTGGGAAGCTGAGGTATGGGCTTGCATGCACCCCCATTGGGGCATTAAAAGAGGCCCTTGGGTCCCAAGAATTATCCCCATCCTAGATGACCATTATAGATGAGATGGTGATGGGAAACCCTCAACAGTCACCTCAAGTGTCTATTTTCAAGTGTAATGAGGTGGACACTTCTCCATCTCGAGATAGGACTGAAAGAGGGCATTAAAGTTAGACCAGTGCATGCGCAGCAGTAAGTCTTTGTGGTGTCATTAGGTATCATGAATTTCATTACATAATCCAATGATTATGCATGATTTTTTGCAAAATCCAAGTCATTTCCTCCCCCAAGGTTTTTGGCACTAATACTTCATGTATTAAGGATAATTTCTCAGGGGAGGTGCTGACCCATGCGGATGAATCTGTCATTTTGAAAGATGAAGCATCCAGAGATACATCCATGTCTACCCCCATTCTTGAAGGTATGGGATAATGACATAATAACATCATATGAACTCCTTTATATATAATGTTATATTATTGAATTTTCTATTCTCATTATATTTTAGATCTATTTTCTACATCAAAGGATCATATGACAGTAAATAATAGTCCCATTATTGCTCTAGAAGGGGCAGAGGGTAATATCATATGGTCCGGAGAAGGTGTTAATGCTAACCATGATTCTGTAGGGACTTATGATGTTGTTCTTACTGAGCAGTCAGTAGAGGGGATCGATGGTAGATCCAATTTGGGTCCTGAGAAACATGACTTAGAAACCCCTACCGGTGAGGATACTGTGATACTTAAGGCTATATATCATGAATTTATGGATTTGATTAATCCATAAATTGATATTCTATGTTCCCTCAAGGACTTCGAAGATTTATGTAAGGAATTATAAGGATGTGGGTTTTTTCATTCTTACATTAAGCATAGTTTTATTTATTTCACCTGATGCTACCCATCCAAGATAAACTTGTGCATATTTTTCTATAGAGAACATTTCCAATTCACTCCACGAATGTGGAATCCAAGTCCACCCAACTCCTGTTGTTAAGGGAGTGATGGATTTGAATCCTGAAATGGGATATTCTCAATAGTCTCTGATCCCAGATATGTGGAAAACTCAAGAGGATACTTCCTATCAAGAGGTTCCTGCTAATAGATTTGAGACCGAGAGTATCAAGGAGGTGTCAATCTCAACGGTCAATCCAACAATATGTGATTTTCATCAACTATTTCAGACACTTTACTACCTTTTCTACTTTTTGACATCTTTATGTTGATGAGAAGTGTCACATGTTATTCAATTCCTTGGATTTGATGATTGGGCATGAGCTGGGGGATTCCTTACCAATTCCACCAACATCAGTAAGAAAATATTTAGTTGTTTTGGAGGGAGAGAAACAAGGCTCATTGGGTGCATCAATCCCAGATTATGTCTCCCCCACTAAGAGTATATTTTTATCTGATCTATAGATATAGGAATCTTTTCTCTCTACAGGCCTTTCGGTCTGGTAGGATATCCGAAACATAGTTGGGGAGACGCCTATTGAAGAAATTTAATCATGGCTTCAGCAACTTCTATTAAAGCTTTCAATATTAGGATATGGTGATTTTAATTACCATTAAATCCAGGATACGGTGAAAGTGGTATTCTTCCAATGGTAGGAGGAGAAAATATCATGGAAATCCATGGGGAAGTTGGTGGTCTAGTTTGAGGAAATTGGAGCTACTATGGTAAAAGATGAGGTCATCCACTCCAAGAAGGTGTAGAAGAACCAAGATTTCTTTAATGAGAAATCTATCCAAATAATTCACCATGAAATGGAATTAAATTCAAAAAAAATAATAGGTATTCCAACTCCACTGATCCTTGGCATGGGCTTTGGCATAAAGGAGATACGTCGTTGGTTCAGAACAAGAGAAGCTCTATAAATCTGAGGAGTCCATTGTGGAACAAACATTTGAGCTTTGGAAATATGTGGAACTTTTTGGGGTCTAGTTCAACTTACCAAATATTTTATTGAGGAAAAACTATATATCTTGGGAGAGACGCTTCAGTGTGTGGAAGTTCCCCAATATTTTAAAACATAAATAAAAAAGGATTTTTTTTCAATCACTTGTTCTTGAATTTCTATCCTTACTATAATCATAATACAACATTGAAAAATGATTCATTTGATTGAATGTCATCACATTATAATTAAAATGATTAGGATGAGAGAGCACTCTAATTTTTTGTTTAATACATGCGTCCTATTGAGCGTAGTTCGATTGTTTCTAGGGTCATATGAGAAACCCCAAAAACATTGTTTATTTTCTGTTATCACCCTAATTTTTTCCTAAGTCCAATATGAAGGAGACTTAGTAGGTGATATTTTAGACTGCCCTTTTCGAGGTTTTCATCCATACAAGTTTTCTGTCTTTTTTTCATTTCTATATTTTTTCCTAAACCATACAGAGTATAGTACTAGTGAGCTAAGACTCAACTTGGTCATGCTAATGTATAGTCAATAGTAGAAACCTTCTGATGGAAACTCTTTTTTGTGGGATACTTTATGAAAAGTCAACTAGGGTGTATTACAACATAGTCATGTGAATGAGTTCCCATGAATTTCAACATTCTATTTTACTAATTTCCAACAAAATATTATGGGGATTCAGATTTTTCAATATCAAAATGGGTAGTTTTTTCAAGGTAAAGTATCTGAGAATGACAAGATCATCTTTATTGGTGCTGGTCAAGAATGGGAAATTGATCCTGTATGAATTTATCTTATGTGGAGGATAGTATATTTTTAAAATAAATTATTTCAAGGGGGAGTTACCTCTCTGGAAATGGTTTAAATATCATTCAATTTAATGTCATGTGACCAGGATATTGACAGTGTGTTTTAATGTCTTGCGATGAGGAAGTTGTTGTATACTTTAACATATTGTGACTAGGATGTTATGTATTGTATTTTAAAGTCATATTTAAAATAAATAATGGGGGTTATAATTTAGGGTCTTTAGCTTTAATTGAATGGTTAATAATTCTCCCATTTTGGGTAACTTGTTGAAGAATGTACCATTATATTCTAGTAAGAGGAAGAAAATGTTGTAAACTATAATCTGGGGATTTTTTAATCTAAAGAGTGGTATGGGGAAAGGGCTTGAGGTGATAGATGAAGTCTCTCTAGAGTAAGAAGTTACCAGTAATTAAAAACCTCATTTTTTAGGATACATTATGAAAAGACAACTGGGTGTGTTACAACATAGTTCATAGTGGCATCTTTAGGATGAAAATCCCATTTTGTGGGATAATTTATGTAAATCCATCGGGTATATGTTACAATATAGATATGTAAATAATTTCTTAGGAATTATTATATTCTATTTTTGGTGTCCGAAGGAAGTTTATAGATATTCATATTTCCCCAGGCATAGAGTTTGTATTATGGAGGGAAGGTACCTAAATATAAAAGGATCATTTCATGTCAAAATTACCTCATAATTATAGGTAAAGGCTTCCTACATCTTTTTGAACCAAGCACAGAAAATATGCTACCTATATTTTTAGGTTATATAACTAGGACCTTAGCATTATGGAAATGATGGTTGTAATGTGGCCTACCAAAATAAGATCATTTATGTATACTTCGTACATGAGGGGGTACATTGTAAACCATGGTCTTGGGGGTTTTCAGATCAAGAGAAAGAATATAATAAAAATATGAGAGGTATGACCGTAGAATGAATTTGAATCACAGGTTACAACATAATGTCATCAAAGCTTACAAGGATAGAATAAGATTCTCCTATGGGAGAACTTACCACTTGTTGACAAACATGTTTTGTGGTCTCTTTTATAAAAATACAATTGGGGGAAAATAGTTCATATCCAAACACTAGAATCCTTCATCTGAAGATTTTGTTTTGGGCTACTTTATGAAAATCCAACTAGGGTGTGTTATAGTGTATTCGAGAAAAGGAGTCCTCGGGTATTAGCCATTCTATCACCAGAAGCTGAAGAAAAATTATAATGGTTTGAAAGTGTTTAAGATTATGAATATTTCATGTAGAGAGGATATATCTAAATAAAAAAAGGAAACATTTGGACTGATATTTTCCATGAATTGTATGTCCCTTTCATAGATCTGACTCATATGTAGAAGGGAAAATCTATGTTTCCTTGGTGGACCCCCAAATGAGGGGACCCAAATTAAGAGATCACGCAAATATCTTTTGTGTACATAGGATAGGGGGTACTCTTATTTACCCTATGGATGGGGCAAGGAAATGAGACTTAGTAATCAATATGTATCTCATTAGGATAAGAATCAATCCATACATAGTTCTTGAGGTACCATATAGTTTAAATTCATATGGTCAGGACATTAATCATGCAGTTTAATATCATACAGTAAGGACGAAGGTGTATTGACATGAAGAGAAAGGGAATATTACATCTAGACTATGGCATGGGATCTGAGGTCCATTATGTATCGACTTGGATCAAGAATCTAGTCACACATATTTCTAAAATAAAGAACCCCCACATTGGTTGGATTTATGTATAGAGGAAATGGTTTTTTAATAAGGATCCATGCATAGGGTGAGAAGTCATATTAGATCCCATCATGTTGATCTGACTCATACATTGAAAAGTGGGTGAATTTACCATTTTCTCATATATTTGATCCTAGGATTAAATATTTGAACGTCACTAAATAACTAATTGAAATGAGAATCGATCTGCATGCAGATCTTGGGGAAATCAGGTAGTTTATTGTTTTGCAATGAGGAAATTTGGTGTTCCTTTTAAAGTCTTGCAGCCAAGACCATGGTAACCCTAATATGAATTGATATCCCATACTTATGCAATTAATACTTATACCAAAACTCCCGATCCCATGATCACTATCCTCGGTATGAAAAAAAGGATCATAAAAGGATTCTTCCATAGCATAAAGGCAACACATGTGAAGGATAGAGGAATTTAGATTATGTGGTGGCTGGTCCATGAGATATGATTCAATAATTTCTGTGTTTCAAATTCAGATGAGAATCAATCCATACATAGTTCATAAAATCTCATTCAATTTAATGTCATGCGATAAGATGAAGATAAACCAATGTGAAAGAATAGAAATGTTGTGGTTGGGCCCATGGATGGAAATATGGGTATCTTACTGGAATGAGAATCAAGCCACAAATATTTCTTAAAGAATTGTGTAGTTTAACATCATGAGGCAAGGAAGTAGGATTCCTGGCATTAAAAGTGTTATTGCGTCTTGACTAGGGGGTAATACTCTTTTATCACTATATATCTTGTTGATGTAAGAATCAATCCACATGTAGTTCTTGAAGATATTTCCTCACATCAATAAAGATCTCACATGAAGAAAAAAGACTTTGATATCCTTAAAAATGATATATAGGATTGATACATAAGGTCTTGGTGTCACTACATATCTCATTGGAATGAGAATCAAGCCACACGTATTTCTTAGAAGGCTCCTTATGAAGATTTTACTTGAACACAAGGAGTGTAGGATGTTTCTTTATTGTACCTAGGCCTGGGATTTGATATCTGGGTGTCATTACATATCCCATCAGAATGGGAATCAAGACACACATAGTTCATGAAAAATTTTCACCAACTTAATTAGGCTTTGACATGGGAAAAGGGTCTTTAATATTTTATAGAATGATGTTTGGGCCCAAGACATGAGCTTTGGGCATCACTATGCCTCTAATTATAATGAGAATCAAGCCATATGTTCTGGTAAAGTTACCTATAAAGATATAATTCATACACTAGGGAAGAAATAAAATGGTTTTCTTTTCCTTAATTATAGTTGGACCCAGGATAGGAGGTTTGGCCATCATTATATATCTTTTTGGAGTGAGAATTAAGCTGCATGTAGTTCTTGAAAGATTCATGCAATTTATTATCATTCTATGTGGATGTTGTTTGTGTAGTTTTATTTCATTTGGTAAGGATGTGATAATGTTGTTACTTATACCCCGAAAGGGGTCCCAAGTGCCACCATGGGGTGGAAATGTTGTAGTTGGTACTTACACCGGAGATGGAGGCCCATATTTAAGGGATTTATGAGGAGTGTATCAACTCTTGGTACATTGGGGGTTCCTAAATGTCTACTAGGAGGGATGTTAACCATGCAGTTTAATATCATGTGGTGAGGGAAAATGGTTTCTTTTGGTTTTAGTTCATATAGTTAGGACCTTATGTCATGAATTTTATCATCATGTGATAAGGATGATGATGCCACATAGTTTATCATTATGTGGTTCTGATGTTATATCATGCCTCTTAAGATCGTACAAAAAAGTCCAAACATGCAATTTAACATCTTATAGCTAAGGTGGTCTTCATGTGGTCACATGAAATATTAATTTAACAATCTAGTATTGGTTGAGGTTGTAATGGTCTCTCCATCCATTGAGATTAAGGAATAATATCCATGAGAGTAGACCTTGTGTATGGAGTAAAACCCTCCCACTTTGGTTCATGTTTTAGAGGCTCCATTCATGGTATCATTGGAGTTCTATAGACCAATAAAAGTTCAATTTTGAGGAAGGAGCAGAGGAATACCTTCTTATTAAAGGCTCATACTATTTTATTTTAATAGACCTCTAAGTGATGCAAGGTATAAAATATATTTTCATCCAGTTACTCCAATTCATCTAGTAATTTATAGGATTGATCATCTACGAATAACTTATTATAAATGGAAACATAGAGTGATGTGAATTATTCCTCAATGTTCAATATTAATTTTGTTCCATATAGTAGTTAGTATAAGATCACCCATGTAGTATTAGAGGTTTTTTTCTATAAGCCCATAAGGTATGAAAGATCTTGTTAGCAAAATACTTTTTATATTTATCTCCCATATTCAGAAATATGTTTTACAAGTTCTTATTAAAGGCCTCTATATATCCATTATCCACTACATGATAATGGGATGAATTGTTTGATTTGATATTATACTCCTGAAATAGCTTCTCTACCTCAACATAGAAAAAATGGTGACATTGTCTATTAGTACTATATAGGGGACACCAAATCTAGTAATGATGTTTTTTTTCATGAAGCCTATAGTTATTTTTTCCCTAAAATCATTCAGTGGTGGTTCCTCGACCCATTTAGAGAAGAATCTGGTAGCACATGGTATGTATTTGAACTGCTTGGTTGTAGCTAGAGGGTATGGACCTATAGTATTCATTCCTCATATAGAGAATGACCAAGATTATTCTATTGTATATAGAAACTCTGAATTTTGATTGATAAATTCAGCATTCACTTGGAAGGAATGACTACACTTCTTGGTGAATTCTGTACAATCTTGCATCATTGAAGGCTAGAAGTATCCAAGCCTTCACATTTGGTTGGAAATATTATATCCAAAATGATGGAAAATGTAGGCCCTAGTGTGAACCTTTCTTATGAAAGCAACAGTCTCTTATCCATCAATGCACCTGATAAGGACTTTTTCAAATTATGATTTATAGAGGACCTTTTGCTGATTTGTGTCATCATAAAGTGTGATGTTGGGTACTCGCCATCAAATTTTCCATTTCACAGATCTGTCTGATCGAAGAACTCTGTTCTAGAGTTAGTCTGTGATGGGTACCATCCACCCTGTGGTAAGATCATATGGTTTATGGATAGGACTAACTTCATTAATCTCTTACATTATGACTTGAACAAAAGGTGAAACCATTCAATGATGCACAATGTTGAGGACCATTTTGTCCCAGTTTGGCTACGCTTATGTTGTAGCTTCATTCACCAATGCATGTTTCTGGTCATTTTTTTTTTTTTGCAATACATGATCAATGTTCATTTCAAGGGAAATTCCACCATTTACCCCCATACATAGTTAAGTAGGGGGATTAGATCTTCTTTTTGTATGGAATAATCCATACTGATGTGTTTGATTACCAACTATTAATTGACTTTCACCCCTACGTTTTCTACTAGTATTTGGAGTGTCAGTTCTAGTCTTTTAATGAGGGCTTGATATTCCACCTAGTTATTGGAACAGACTTATGATAGCATGAATGAGTAAGGTAAAACCATCTTTACTGGGGATATAAGAATGGTCAATAACCCAACTCAATTGAGTTTAGTGTCTTTCAATATCCTACCCATTTGGATCTTGATGCACCATCAAAATACATTTCCCACATTTGGGGGTCACCTTGAATGGATAATATCTATTCATCCATGTGTAATTAATAAAATTGTTTCTAAAAATGAGTGTTCTACTGGGAAATTTAACAAGTCATAACCTTTCACTACTTTATGAGGCATGAATTCTATAATGAACTGCTATTGAATAACCAACAACAATGTAAAACATTCTTTCAACATAGGACAACTAATGATATATTTCATCAAGTTATTTCAAGAGACCAATTGGACTTCATGGTGATGCAGGTAGTGTCTTGATTTTTGAACAACGAAGATTAGTTCAGGGAATCTCTTTATCTAAATAACGAGTCTTAGCATCGATCATGGTTTGACTAAGGTAATAAATGTTGTTTTAATTCCAAGAATCGTTATTCTGTGAAAGGAAGGTTTCTAGTGATCTCTCTAGAATCGTCACAAATATTATGAGAAGATTTCCCTCAACGGGTGGCATTAACACTGTTTTTCTCAATAGGAACTTCTTGAGTTTGTCAAATTCTTCTTGATAGTCATTGGTCGACTAATATGTAACCCATTTCATTAGAAGCTTCGTAAAGGATAAACACTTTCTTACAAGGTTGTATATGAAGCACTAAATATAGTCCAAGTATCCTTGAATTCCTCTTAACTCTTTGGTGTTTCAAGGAGGTGACATGCTAAGGATAAATATTGTTTCCTTAGGGTAAACTTCTATGCCATAATACCGTACAACGAAGCAAATAAAATTCTACAAGGTTACCCTAGTAAGTCACTTTAAGGGGTTTATATTTAGGATATTTTTTTATAGCTTGTTGAATATAGTCTCTAGGTAATCTATGTGGTCAAAAAAATTCAGGACTTGACCACTAGATCATCAATATAAAATTACGCAAACTTTTATAAGAAGGGTTTAATGATGTGATGCCTGGCATGTTGGTATGTGACACTGGAATTATTCAAGACAAAGCTAATTACCCAATAATAGAATACTCTGAGGGGGTAGAAAGGTGGTGGATTCTTCATCTTATGGGGCCATAAAAATTTGGTTATACCTTAAATATTCATCCATGAAGGAGAGGACTTGATAACCACCAGTTCCATTAATTAAGAGTTCTATGATTGGAACTGGGAAGTCATCTTTTGGGTAGTGTTAGTTGAGATCTCTAAATTTGATGCAGACATTGATTTACCTATTCTTCTTCATTATCAAGAAAATGTTGTATAGCTATTTCGGGTATTGTACCACTCGGATGAATTCATCCTTGATGAGTTTTTCCACTTTCGCCTCAATTTTAGAGGTGTGATTTTGGTGTTTCCTTTTAGATTCCTGCTTTTATCCCCAATGGTCTTTTGGAAAACACTAGTAATGGGTGGCCACATTGGGGTCAAGTCCTAGAATCTCTATGTAATTCTAGTTGAGAAAATCCCAATGTTTCTTTAGGAATAAAGTATACCCCTCCTGATCTTCAGGATTTATGGTCGTACTAATCAGAGTGGGTCATAGGTCTTCTTCTATGCCCATATTTATCTCTTTGATCATATCAATAGTGGTGGATATTCCTTCCTCAAAAGTTTGAGTTGAATCCCTGAGATATTTCTATTCTTCCTCCTCCTCATGATTTTATGATTTCACATATTCCTAGGAAGTAGGTGACAAATCAATTCTCTTGGAGTTATGAGAGGAGTTCAAATTTGGGCATCTATAAGATAAAGCATCCATTTTAGGATTTCTTACTGGTATGAGGTCTTCTTGGAGATATAAAGGGGAAACAAGGGACTGAGTATAATACTCTTCATTTTCTCTAATTTACATGACAACTTCTTCTAGACCATATGACAAAACAAGGTTTTATTAGAGCTCAGGGAATGGAATGAAGACATTTTCATCCACACTTTCATTATTTCTTAGAAATTTGGTATATTCTCCAATACTATCAGGATCTTATATCACAATTGACATCACCATAGTCAATGAATGTTTGCTCACATTTGGACCCACCTCTTTGATATGGTTGATGGGAAGCACATATTTTGTACAAAGTTGTTTGAAAGTATTGGCTGAAATCATCTACAGAATATTTGGGGCATTTATCTGAGTGACATTATGTAACACCCCAAGCTTCCACAGTACATTTCTCTTTGAATAATTCAATAGCTTGAATTGTATGCAACTTAGAGATTCTAACACACCGTGACCAATCAAACTAGTCATTATGAATAGTAATACCAAATTTTTTAAATTTTATAAATTTTATCTTTCAAAATGGACTTCATTTTTGGATTCGTAATATCGAAATTAGCTTAGGGTGATTTTTTAATATTTTTATGAACACTTTCAAATTTTGATGAATAGTGAAAAACACTACGTTATTGGTTAAAACCGCCTTTTTTCTTAAATAATTTGTTATTTTATTTAAATTTATCCTAGGTCAAAATAGATACATAATACCTATATAAGTTCAATGTAATTCATTGAAGTCATTTTATAATAATTTTAGATATATAAAATTTTTATTGAACTTGTTACCGTCTTTTACCCACCTCATAGGAGCTTTTCCAAATTTGCATAAAACTTAATTTTACCGCTTATGTAATTTTAATTTCAAAAATATTAGAGAAAAATATGGTATCAGTAAGTAAAATGTGGTTCAATAAGACAAAAATAATTTTTGGTGAATAGTAACTTTTGACTTTTATTTACCACGGTTAAAAGTAAATAGGGTAATTAAATGTACAAAATGATATTATTATTACACTAACACATGTTCTAATTCTATTTGATGATTGTATTTCGACCAAAAACAACTTTAGGAGTAAAATACGATCCTTTAGGTCCACTAGGATTAGATTAGGACATTTATTATTATTTTATTTAAAGAAGAGTTAAAAGAGATAAAATCAAAGTTTAATAACTAAAACATTTTTAATATAGGGTTATACATATGATAAATTTGACTATAAATATTCATTAGAAATATAAATTTATTTCCTACATTATTGAATTTTATTTATAATTTTTAGGCATTAAATAATTTAATTTATTTATGACACAATGATGATGCATTAATTACCTTATTAATGAAATATTAAAATAATTTATATTATAAATATCCAAATAAATATAATTTGAGAATTTTAATGAATTACACTAATTTTATTGTTTAATATGAAATGTTATGGTTCATTAAATGAATTTATTTTGAGGTAATAATGCTGTTATGAATTAAAAAAAAACAAAATACTAAATAGTGTCAAAATTGACCTAAAAGAGTTTTTAAAAAAAATATTATATTATTAATTGATATTATATTCCTAAAAATATAAGGCTTGACCAAAAGGATTAAATAATATTATATATTTCATTAATTAACCACTTCATGTTCTCTTGTAAGTTTATAGTAAGTTTATTAAATATATAATATAAAAATACAAAGAGACATGGTAAATGTCAAACTAATTAACTAAGAGTTAAATCTAAAAGATAAGGTTAATATAGTGACACAAACCTGTGTAAAACCTATTGGTTGAGTGGTTTTCTACCCATCCCCACATTATCCTTAAAATAAATCATTTTGTAGCCATTAGAAACTAAAATTATTTTATTCTAAAATAATATTTCAATCCTTTCCTAAGGATCCCCTCACCCCTCTTATAAAAGGGCACTCCACCTTCTCTTAAATTCACACCTTCAAAGACATTTTTATTGGCCAAAACCTACCCAAATTTCCTCTAAACTATCCTATTTTAATAATAGAGTCCTTCATTTAGTCATAAATCTAACCTAAGGATCCCTTTTGATCAAATCAAAAATAAAAACCTGAAGAAGAGGTGAATATTTCATCACCTCTTTCATGTTCTTTTATTCTTCCACTTCCTCTTTCTGTGTTGTTTCCATTATAAACTAATAACTTCAGTATCTTCTATATACTATGATGTTATAATAAATATGGTACAACCATATTAGTTATTATATCCATCCTATAAATTAAAAAGTCACCATACGTGCGTACGTACGACTTACCGTCTCTACGTCGTGGTGTAGTTTCTCATTCAATGCTTCACTATTTGGATGGGTATAATAATGGGTATAATTGATATAAATAATAAATATAACATGTTAATTATTATGTATATATGATATACCATCCAATTACATACGATATCACCATCAATATAATGATATTGTCGCTCAAGCGTACGTACGGATTACCGTCTCCACGAACGTGATGAGATTCATTCCCCATCATATCCATTCAATAATAATTTTAATTTTATGATTAAAAATAATGTTTAAATACTTAATATAATTTTTAATATTAATAAGATACATCCTATCTATAACAAATATTACTTATGTAACAAATCATATAAAGGAAAATGAATTAGTTAACACCTGATACAATGATACTACTAAAATATTATTAACAAAGCAATATTATATGATCATATATGATATCATATTTATGTATATAGTTCTTAAATAATTTATTATAAATTTTTTAACTATTATATAAGAGGTTAACATACCATCGTCTAAGAAAAAGTACAATGTAAGGGTTAATTTCACAATCTCTTTATTATTGGAGGTTGTTTTTACGTAAGTATCTATTGGGACCTCTTTATCATCCACATCCATGTTCTTTAAAATGTATTTAAAATCATTTTTACTATTTTATATACAATGTTTTAAAGCCATTTATACCCATATTTGACCTTATAAATTTTCGAAAGGAATCTTTCCGTCATTTTCCAAACAAGGTACTTTCTGACCTATTGGACAAAATTAAGGTAAGAATATTTTGTTTAAACCTATAAGGCGAGTGTGTCTATTTTCCACTGTTATAACATCATAAAATCTTCCCTTAAAAGATTAAAAAATATTTCTAAGATAAATGTTTTCTTTAAAATTGTTTCAAAATATAAAGAGGTATTTCTTTCAAATAGTTTTTATTTCATCTATGTCAACATCCTTTGATGGATTTTAAACTTGTTTGAAGTCGATTTATTATGATACAAATCTTCCATATTGTATTGAAGGTTTTGTGGTATGTTTGAATATGGACGTTTTACTTTTATACCATTCATGGTTTATGTATAAAGTATTGACATTTCATATGCTAGTTTTAATACAAATGTTTATGTTATGTTTAAACGTTTTCATATGAGGAATGCATTGGACTTAGTAAGTCACGGGTGGAGCCCGCTATAGCTCCTCAATGCATCAATTGGTCTCATGATACAGACTAGTGTATTTGCATAATGCCTTGACAAAATCTTATTTGTGGTCTTGGCACAAGGTCTGGACTGTGTGGTTATGAAGTCTGGAATTATGCATTACATCATTATGAAAGTGGCTATTTGATATTGCATGTGATTATTCAACTAGTAGAATATCCTTGTGAGTAATTAAATGGAATTATTTCAATTTATATTTTCCATATTATGATGAAGTTTATGTTTAAAAGGATTTTGTTTTAGTCTTATACATTTCCTTAAATGTTTATGATTATTTATGAAAGTTTCCTCTATATTGTTATCCTTACTGATCATCTGAGATCATCCCTTTCTTTGTTTTATTTTTTCCCAGGATGCGAAGAGGTATATTATGATCAAATTTTAGGGATAGTCTATGGTATATTACTATGGTTAATTAAGACAATGTTGTTGTAGTTTTTCATTTTATAATGTAATGTAAAATTTGTGAATGTATCTAGTACTTCCAAGGCTACTAAACTGATCGGTCTTTTGGGATTTGATCCCTTGTGATCATGACAATGTTATGTAACAATGCACCGACTCTGGGTAATTGGGGTCAGGGAATTTCAGTTGGTATCATAGGAAGTTTAGTACAAACCTGGGAAACTAGATTCAGAAAAACTCTGATTAGAGAACACTACCCTAAGATAAACACACGTAATCCATGTAGGTATTTTCATCCTATTCAAGGTAATTATAGTGGAGCTGGTGAATCAACTGGTGCTGATTAGCTTATCACCATACTGGGACACCTCACTCAGGTTATGAATAATAACTTTACCCGTATGGAGCACCCTGATCCACAATGCATAGGATCAATGTTAGACCGCTTCATGAGGCAAAAACCACTAAATTTCAATGGGAGTAAAAATCCATTAGTATCTAAGTAATGGATAAATTCCTTAGATAATATATTTCATGCTTTGGGGAGTAGAAAAAAGGAATAAATTGTCATGGCATTTTATCGCCTCACGGGAGATGCAGATCAATGGTGGTCATTGATTCAAAACACAAAGGAGGATGAATAATTATCATGTATGGAATAGAGGGAGTTTAAATGACTTTTTTTATAAAAATACTTTCCTCATAATCATCGATCATATATAGAAAGGAAATTTTTGAGTCTGCGGCAAAAGTAGTATAAAAATGTCGCAAAGTATGAAGCTAACTTTACAAGGTTAGTAAGGCATACTGCAGATTATATACCTAACCCAAGAAGTAAGATTGATCTTTTCTCTGATGGGTTAAAACCATTTCACCATTGAGCATTAGTCTCATAATCCTTCTCATCATATAAAGACATTGTCTCATGTGTTATTAAGATAGAAAAGGAATTCTCTAAGTCTTACGACTTTAAAGAAAAGAAAGAGAAGAAGAGATCTGTTGAACACTCTGGAAATGGAAATAAGGGGAAGAAGGTAAAAGTAGAATATCTATCCTATAATAAATGTGGGAAGAAACACACTAGTACTTTTTTAAAGGGAATAGGAGTCTGTTACAAGTGTGGTGAAAAAGGCCACCATGCTCATGATTGCAAGGGAAAGAAAGAGGATGTCAATGATGAATGCTACAATTGTAGATAAAGGGGGAATTATGCAAAAAAATGTCCTAAACTCCAAGAAAACTTACCTCAAAAAATCCAATGGATTAAGGCCAAGCTTATGTTATCACTACTACTAAGGTTGAATCTCCCGAAGATGTGGTGGCAGGTAATTTAATGGTTTCCTCAAGTTTAGAAAATGCTTTATTTGATTCGAGATCATCGCATTGTTTCATATCTTCCAAGTTTGCTAAGAAAATTAGATATTTTTAATTTGATTTAACAAGGGAGATTTTTCTTCAAAACTCCAAAGGGAAGTATCATTACAATGAAGTTTTGAGAATCAGTTCCAATTAAGGAATATAATCATTATTTATCAGCTGACCTCATCGTTATACCCATGATTGAATTTGATATAATCCTCGGTATGGATTGTCTTTCGGACCATGATGAAAAAATTTATTATAAGAAAATGGATTTTACAATTTTTTATGATGATAAGGAGTACCTTATCTTTTGAGCAGAAATGTCATCATCTAGTTCTTATCTAGATCCACCCCCAATAGATCAACTAAATTCAATTATTGATGAGGAAGATAATGAAATAACTGTGGGTGAGTAAAGGAATGTTCAAATAGAGGATGTACCTATTGTAAAAGAATATATTGATGTGTTTCCATAGGATTTACCTGGACATCCTCCAGAATGAGGAATTTATTTTTCTGTTGATTTAATTCCTGGTTCAAGGCCCATATCGAAGACCCCTTATATAATGGCCACTGTGGAATTAGTGGAACTAAAGAAACAACTAGAGTAATTGAGTAAAAAGGGATTTATTCTCCCTAGTGTTTCTCCATGGGGAGCCCCTATCCTTTTTGTTAAAAAGAAAGATGGATCTATGAGGTTGTGCATTGACTACAGTGAGATAAATTCTATAAAAATAAAGAACAAGTATCCCCTACATCGCATTGTTGGTTTGTTTGACCAACTTCATAGAGCACAATATTTTTCAATGATTGACCTTAGATACGGATATCAGCAGTTGTGTGTGAACAAGGAATACATTCCAAATACAGCATTTTGAACTGGGTACATGAATTACAAGTTTACAGTAATGCCTTTTGGGTTGACTAATGCACCCTCTATTTTCATGGATCAAATGAACAGATTTTTCAAGGAATATCTTGATGACTTTGTAGTGGTATTTATGTATGATATCATGGTATACTCCAAAATCTACAAGCATCATGAAAATAACTTGTGCACCATTCTGAAAACCCTCATAAGCATTTAATTATATGGGAAGTTTAGAAAGTGTGAATTCTAGATTTAGGAGATTTCTTTTCTTGGCCATATTGTCTCTAAGGATGGAATCTCTATTGATCCTTCTAAGACAAGAGCAATCCAAGAATGGCCAACACTGACAAATATAATATAGGTACGTATTTTTATTTGTTGAAAGGTTATTATAAATTTTTCGTCCACAATTTTTCTCGATTGGCTAACCCATTAACCAAGCTCACACGTAAAGTGGTTAAATTTGTTTGGACAAAAGAGTGTGAAGAATGTTTTGAAGAACTGAAGAGAATATTAGTCAATGCTATTATCTTTACTCTACCATCAGGTAATGATGGGTTTGTTATTTATAGTGATGTATCAAAGAAATGACTTGGTTGTGTCCTTATGCATAATGATAGGGTTATTTCCTATGTGTCAAAACAACTAAAAATTCATGAGAAAAACTATCTCACTCATGATCTTGAGTTAGCAGCTGTAATATTTGCTCTGAAGATATGGAGACACTATCTCTATAGTGAAAAATGTGAGATTTATAATGATCTCAATAGTTTGAAGTATATTTTCTCATAGAAAGAACTCAACATGGGGAAAAGGAGATGGCTTGAACTACTCAAGGATTATGATTGCACTATACACTACCACTCGGGGAAGGAAAATAAGTTGGAATATGCTTTGAGTAGAAAGTATAATGGAGTTTTGAACAAGATGAGAATTGAAAAGGATCTTATATACATGGATCTAGTAAAGATGGATATGGAAATAACCATGGATGGTGGAACATATATACTTTTTCAAATGTTTGCCAAACCATATTTACTAGAAAGGATAAAAAGTTCTCAATCTGATTATGAGGTGTTTCAAAAGAAGATTAATGTTTTGAATGAAAATTAATTTAGTGAATTCGTATATGAAGATGGAATTTTAAAATTTGGGAAAATACTTTGTTTTCCTGACATACATGATCAGAAAAGAGAATTTTTATATGATTCTCATAGCTCCAATTTCACTATACACCCTGGTAGCACTAAGATGTATTAATTTTGAAGGAAAATTTTTGGTGGGACAACATGAAGTGGGACATTGTTGATTTTCTGTCAATATGTATGGTTTTTCCACAAGTGAAAGCTATAAGGCAACATCCTGGAGGAGTCATGCAACCTCTTCCCATACCTAAGTGTAAATGTGATTATATTACGATGGACTTTGTCACCGTACTATCAAACACTCCTAGAAGGAATGATGCAAATGGATCATTGTTGATCATCTTACTAAGTCAGCACATTTTCTTCCTATAAGAGAAGATTTACCACTTGAAAGTTAAGTAAGACTGTATATTAATGAGTTTTTAAGACTTCATGGAGTACCCCTATTGATTGTTTCTAATCTTGATCCCCATTGTACATCAGGATTCTAGAAAAGTCTTTAGAAAGCCATGGATACTGAACTTCGTTTAAGCACTGCCTACCACCCTCAAACTGATGGAAAATCAGAACGAACTATTAAAACCATAGAATACATGTTGAAATCTTTCTCACTTGACTTTCAAGGTATGTGGGATCAATATTTATTTATGATAGAATTTTCCTATAAAAATAGCTTCCATTCAAGTATTCAGATGTCACAATACGAAGGGTTATATGGAAAGAGATGTCGTACACCAATATGTTGGGATAGTGTTGGTGAAAGATAACTCGTAGGCCCATAACTTGTTGAGGAAACTATAGAAAAGGTGAAGTTAATCCAAACCCACATCAAAGTAGCACAAAGTAGGAAGAAGATCTATGCTTATAACCTAAGGAAGGATTTGGAATTTTAGGTAGGAGATAATGTTTTCTTGATGATATCTCCATGGAAGTGAATTATACGATTCGATAAGAAGGGTAAATTGAGTCCTAGGTACATAGGAACTTTCAAAATTCTAGAAAGAATTGGGGCTATAGCTTAGAGTTTGGAAATTCCGCCAAGTCTCTCCAAATTTCATGATGTGTTCAATGTATCACTCTTGATAAAATACATGCCTAACCCATCACATGTACTCACCTATGAGGAAATTGAACTGGAACCTGATTTGTCATATTTTGAAGAGACTGTCGAGATTCTTGATACTATAGAACAAGTACTGAGAAACCGGACAACTCGTTTGGTAAAAGTTCTATGGAGAAACAGTAAAATGGAAAAGACAACGTGGGAACCTGAGGAACATATGATGAAGAACCACCTGAATATTTTTGTGCGGTAGTATTCTAGAAATTTTGTGGACAGAATTATTCAAATGATGGGAGAATGTAACACCCCAAGCTTCCACAATATGTTTCTCTTTCAATAATGCAATAGCATGCATTGTACGCAACTTTGAGATTCTAATACACCACGACCAATCAAACTATCCGTTATGAATAGTAATACCCACTTTTTGAAATTTTATAAATTTTATATTTCAAAATGGAGTTCATTTTTAGATTTGGGATATCAAAATTAGTATAGAATGAATTTTTGGTATTTTTCTTAAACCGTTCAATTTTTGATGAATAGCAAAAAACACTGCGTTATTGGTTAAAACTTAATTTTTATTTAAATAATTAGTTATTTTATTTAAATTTATTTTAGTTCAAAACAGATACATAATACCTATATAAGTTCAATTTAATTCATTGGAGTCATTTTATAATAAGTTTAGATATAAACAAATTTTATTGAACTTTTTAACATCTTTTACCCACATCCTAGGAGCTTTTGCAAATTTGCATAAAACTTGATTTTTCTGCTTCTGTGAGTTGAATTTCAAAAATCCGAGAGACACAGTTTATATCAGTAAATAAAATGTGGTTCAATAAGATGAAAATAATTTTTGTTGAATAGTAACTTTTGACTTTTATTTACCACGGTTAAAAGTAAATAGGGTAATTAAAGGTAAAAAATGATATTATTATTACCTTAACACATGTCCTAATTCAATTGGATGATTTTATTTTACCCAAAAAACCTTAGGAATAAAAATGATCCTTTAGGTCCACTTGGATTAGATTAGGACATTTAATATTATTTTATTTAAAGAATAATTAAAAGAGTTAAAATCAAAGTTTAATAACTAAACCATTTTTAATATAGGGTTATCCATAAGATAAATTTGAATACAAATATTCATTAGAAACCTATAAATATTTCATAAATAATGGTATTTTATTTATAATTTTTATACATTAAATAATTTAATTTATTTATGACATAATGACGATACACTAATTACCTTATTAATGAAAGATTAAAATAATTGATATTATAAATATCCAAATAAATATAATTTGAGAATTTTAATGAATTCCTATAATTTTCTAGGTTAATGTTACATTTTAGGGTTGATTAAATGAATTTTTTTCGAAGTAATAATTCTTGTATGAATTTAACAAAAACAAAATTCCAAATAGTGTCAAAATTGACATATAATGTTTTTAAAACAAGTATTATATTATTAATTGATATTATACTCCTAAAAATCTAGGTTTCAGACAAATAGATTAAATAATATTATATATGTCATTAATGAACCACTTGTGGTTACCTTGTAAGTTTATAGTAATTTTATTAACCATCTAATATAAAAATACAAAGAGACATGGTAATTGTCAAACTAATTAACTAAGAGTTAAATATAAAAGATATGGTTAATATAGTGACCCAAAACTATCTAAAACCTATTTTTTGAGTGGTTTGAGACCCATACCCACATTATACTCGAAATAAATCATTTTGGAGCCATTATAAACCTAAAATGATTTTATTATAAAATAATATTTCAATCTTTTCCTAAGGTTCCCTTCACCCCTCTTATAAAAGGGCACTCCCCCTTCTCTGAAATTAAATCCTAAAAATCCATTTGGATAGGCCAAAACCTAAACAAATATCCTCCCAACTATCCTACCTTAAACATAGAGTCATTAATTTAGTCATAAATCCAACCTAAGGATCCCTTTTGATCAAATCAAAAGGAAAAAAACCAGAAGAAGAGGTAAACATTTCATCTCCTCTTTCAAGTTCTTTTCTTCTTCCACTTCCTATTTCTTTGTTGTTTACATTATAAACAAATAAATTCAGTATCTTCTATATACTGTGATTTTATTATAAATATGGTACAACCATATTAGTTACTCTATATCTCCTATAAATGACAAAGTCACCATACATGCGTACGTATGGCTTACCGTCTCCACGTCATGGTGTAGTTTTTCATTCAACACTTCACTCTTTGGATGGATATAATAATAAGTATAATTGATATAAATAATAAATATAACATGTTAATTATTCTTCATATATGATATACCATTCAATTACATACGATCTCACTATCAATATAATGATATTTTCTCTCATGCATACGTACGGATTACCGTCTCCATGAACGTGATGAGATTTATTCACCATCGTATCCATTCAAGACTAATTTTCATTTGATGATTAAAAATAACTTTTAAATAATTAATATCATTCTGAATATGAATATTATATATCCTATCCATAACAAACATTACTTATGTAACAAAGCATATAAAGGAAAACTAATCAATTAACACCTGAAACAATGATACAACAAAAATATTATTAACAAAGCAATATTATAAGATCATATATGATATCATATTTATTTATATAATTATTTTATAATTTAATATCAATGTTTTAACTATTATACAGGATGATAAAATACCATAGACTAAGGAAAAGTACAAGTTATGTTTTAATTTCACAATCTCATTATTATCAGAGGTTGTTTTTACGTAAGTATCTACTGGGACCTCTTTATCAACACATCTGTGTTTCTTTAAAATGTATTTCAAATCATTTGTACAATTTTATAGACAATGGGGTAAAGTCATTTATACCCTTATTTGATCTTATATGTTTTCTAAAGGAATCTTTCTGTCATTTTCCAAACAAGGTACTTTATGACCTTTTCGACAAAATTAAGGTAAGATTATTTTTTTAACTTATACAGCGGGTGCGGATATTTTCCACCGTTATAACATCGTCGAATCTTCCCTTACAAGATTAAAAGAATACTTCTAATATAAATGTTTTCTTTAAAATGGTTTCAAAATATAAAGAGTTATTTATTTCTAAATGTGTTAATTTCATCTATGTCAATATCCTTTGATGGATTTTAAAGTTGTTTGAAGTCGATTTATTATGATACAAATATTCCATATTGTATTAAAGGTTTTGTGATATGTTTGATTATTGATGTGTTATTTTTATACCATTCATTGTTTATGGATAAAGTATTTATATTTCGTATGATATTTTTAATACGAATTTCTATGTTATGTTTAAACCTTTTCATATGAGGAATGCATTAGACTTAGTAAGTGACAGGTGGAGCCCGCTATAGCTCCTCGATGAATAGGTCGGTCTCATGAGACAAACTAGTGTCTTAGCACAAGGCCTTGACAAAATCTTATTTTTAGTCTTGGAACAAGGCCTTGACTATGTGGTTATGAAGTTTGGAATTATGCATTCCATCATTATGAAAGTGGCTATTTAATATTGCATGTGATTATTCGACTATTAGAATATCCATGTGAGTAAGTAAATGGCATTATTTCAATTTATATTTTCTATATTATGATTATGTTTACGTTTAAAAGGATTTTTTTTTAGTCTTACACATTGACTTAAATGTTTATGCTTATTTATGAATGTTTTCTCTATATTTTTATCCTTAAAGAGCATCTGAGCTCACCCATTTCTATGTTTTATTTTTTCCCTGGATGTGAAGCGGAATATTATGACTGAATTTCATGGATAGTCTATGGGATATGACTATGGTTAATTAAGACAATGTTGTTGTTGTTTTTCATTATATAATGTAATGTAAAATTTATGAATGTATCTAGTACTTCCAAGGCTTCTAAACTGATTGGTATTTCATAATTTGATCCATTGTGATCATGCCAATGTTATGTAATAATGCACCGACTCTGGGTAACTGGGGTCGGGGCATTACACATTATCTTCCATGGATTTTTTCCCATCCTTATGCTAGAATCATGTGTCAATTTATTGTGGCTCACAAGATTTGAATGGGGATTTTTCACCATGAAATTTCCCAATATGAGCATTGATATAATGTTGGATCCATTAGTAGTATGATTAAGGGATAGCCACATGATGATGTATCTAAGGTCTTTACAACAGAATTTTGAAGGTTGTATATTTCCTAAAAACATGAGTTATGAGTCCTACATGAGATCTCTAAAGGTATTTCTGATTTTGATTTCTCCAATATGTTTTTTTCATTATTTTCATAACCCTATAATATTAGGGTAGAGGGGGATAAGTGAGATTAATTAAAACCCAATTGATGAAGTGTTTAGATAGGGATTAGTTTGACTCATGAGATGTGGTCAATGAAATCTCATAAGATATCAATGTCATTTTCCCTAAAAGATATATAATACGGTCTAACATTCCCTTGTATGATGGATTCCTCATCCTAGTCTATGAAATGGATGATTTTATGGCATTCCTTAATGTTATTCTCTATACGATACACTTCAACAGTAGCAACCTCAACTTAAAATTCTTGAGGGCTTGACAAGGCCTCTATGATTACTTCCTAAAGGACTTTTGACAGACTCAGAGCATCCAGGATTGACAACTTGGATAGAACCAAGGCTAATTGCTTCAAAATATCCTACTCTGGTCCAATGGTCTATGTTTCTAAGAATGATGATGTTATTTTATAGGTGATTTAAGATCTGAAGTACTTGATGTGGATAAATCAACACTTGGAATAGAAGCTGAAGGTGCTTCTACTCTTGGTGGATTAGGTATTCTAGGTCTTCCTATATGTTGAGGTTTATTAGGTGATGATGTATCCTCAAAATGATCTTCCAGGATGATCATGTCAGGGTAGACCTTTTCATGTGTGTGAGAACTTCATTTAACCTATTGATCTCTCCAAAGAGATCTCTCATGAGTTTCGGTCGTGTAGATAGTTTGAGTAAGGGAATGATTAAAGTAGTGATCCCTAACATGACCATGTCTTCCCCTATATCCTCGACTTTAATGGCCTCTTTACCCAATTCCCCAATAAAGTGTAGGAAATTTGGGTTTATAATCACACTCATTGTCTGATAAGGGATCCATTATGTGAATAACGTTAATGTAACTAAAGATCAATACCTCATCTGAAGGAGATTTCCTTTGGTGGATGGGCCCTTGTTGTACCATCGGGCTGGTGGTGTTCATGATTTTGAGACCATTAGCATGAAGTCCACTAAGGTCAAGGATAACTTTTTCCTTGACACAGGTTCATATTATTATGTTTTCTTCTTAATCTTCAAGTCATTTATATTTTTTTAAGAAAAGATTTTAGAGGTCTAAGCTTTCGATAGAGCCGGAAATGTTGTAGTAGAAGAAGCCTAAGGCATATTTTGCTATTGAAACTGTGCTCGAAAGATAACATGTGTTTGGTTGATATTTTTTCTAACCATATAGTAATTGAAATTCTACATACCCCTACTATTAACTTCCTTCTATTCATTCTCATCCTCTGGATCTATAGTAGAGACAAATGCTGCTTGAGAAGACAAATTTTTCAGCTTCACTTTCCCATAGTCCAACATATTTTACAGGATGTCTTGAGAAAATAAAATCTTGAATATTGTTCCCTAATACTTAATGGAAGTGGAAATAATTTGGTATATCTTAATAACCCACTTTACCGGGATTCCTATGATTTTAAAACTTGATCACGTTGTTTTCCAATGCCGATATGAAGTATTCTATGACTTAGTCATTTCAGAAAGAATAATCCTTATTTTTCATCTCCCCAAAATATTTTTTCCTATTCTATTTATGATCATATTGATGGTTCATGCATTGTTTATGATGCTCAAGAGGTGAAACTGCAGGAAATGGAGTAGGCATTGGAGTAGGAGTAGGTACAGGGGTCAACTTAAGTGTAACAATGGTTTCTTCTGATTTTCCTATTCTCCTTCCCCAAGTTAATGGAATTACTTGGGACTTCACTTTAGTATCTACAATTGAGTCATATACTTTTTGAGAAATTTAAGTAAGGTCCTAAACCCCTCCTTTATATTTTATAGGGATTAGTGGTGTGCACTACTCATCACAAAGATTCTATATACATATGGGAAACGAGTCTTATTGATGGATTGGAAGTATTAAAGATTATGGAAATCCTTTCCACCGAGTAATGAAATGTAAGACCTTTCCATTCTAATATTGTTTATTGTTTGAAAGATTAAGGAATGTTGTATTCTGCAGCATCAAGCTAAACTAGAAGAGGAACATCTGATAAAGGTCTTCCCACCCTGTAATTGACTAATCTTGTAAGCTCGTGTACCATAAAAAGGCTATCCACTATAGTGATTTCATAGAGCATCTGAGTTTCTCTACTTCCGGTTATTCATGGGTCCCCATAATGAGATCCCAGTAAGAGACGAAATGTGTCAAATGATGTTCTGGGTCTCCCAAACTGTAACATCCTATGATTTTTCAAATAAATATTGAATGCATTAAACACCGAGTCTCTAAGAAACAACACTTTGTTATAACATATCCAATAAAAAAATTCACTTCTGTTATTTAAATTTTTAAAAATTGACATACACAGTTGCGTTTAGTAAGATATTTAGAGTCTGATAGGATCAACTTACATTTTTGGTGAATAGTAACTTGACCCTTATGAATAGTAGCATACCCTTATGAATAGAAATGAATAGTAAATCATCCATAAAAATAGAAACTTCACCCATGAATGTATAAATGAAATATAGACATCTTATAAGTGAAAAAATGATCATATCATAAGTATTAGTATTTTTGTAAGTCATAAATATTTTGATAACAATTTTATGTTTAATTTAATAATTTAAAATGGAAATTTATTTTCATAAAATGTAATCATAATTTTTTATTTTATTTTATTATGGTTATAAGGTAATTTTATGAGACCTTGATTAACTTTTTAGTGTGTTATAAAAAGAGTAATAGTTTCAAAGTTTTTTTAATAGATTATGATTTTATTTAGAAATTGAATTAAAAATATTTAGAAAATTATTTTCAAAAAATGGAATTCATTTCTTAATTCTACACATCAAAAAATGTTTGGGGGAAATTTTTAGATTTTTCTAAAATATTTTAATTTTATGAATAGTGAAATACGGTAATTTACTATATAGTAAAATTATGAGTTAAATACACAATTCTTAGCATCATCACTGATGTAAGCACCCTTGGTTTTAACTCACATACACTTATTACTATTTTTTTCATTCAATCATTACTATTTCATCTCTTGTGGAAATATAATAAACTAATGATTAAAATATTAAGAAAACCCTCCTCTCCTCCACTATAAAAACCCACCGACACAGCCATCTTCTCTTCACTCCAATAAATCCTTGTGCCATGTATAACTTCTAAAGAAATATCCTCCCAAGATCCTCCCCCATTTCCAGCTACCCTTGGTCTCATAAAAATACCAAATCCTCTCCCCTAAAGAGGCTCACATGTAAAATTAATTCAAGAGGTAAATTCCTCTATTAAATTATTTTACTTTCTTTTCAAGTCCCATTGTTTTATTTTCTATCCTCACCTATCATCATGCAAATGTGATGAAAACTATATTACCTTACATGTACTGAAATGTTTTAATGATTATGGAATAATTTATTATCATCTCTCATTTACCCTTCTTTTATGCTTGTAGTAAAAAACACTATCTGAGATGTGCTCTTTTACCACTTTCAGGGATGATAGGTTTTCAATTTCTATTACTGTCATAAATTCTAGAAATTAACCCATAATTATTATTGAACCGGACTATAATATATTTATTATGTCTCATCTATGGTTTTGGAATCTTTTTTTACACATGGTTTTGATTTATAAAGTAAAATGAGTTCATTGTGTTCAAAAACCGCCTATTAACCCAAACGGTTGTCATTAAATAATTTATATAATAATTCAACTTCAATCCAAATAAACAAATGAATTATATAACTATTGAATCTTTTGTATGTTCACTAATAACATGTATCTTTAATTCTAGACAACTATTCTCATTCTACATATTTATGCGTACATGAATATATGTAAACTGTTCATGAATACCAAGGAAGAAAATGCTCCCGAACAATAAAATTGAACATTTCAAACCCATAAATAAGGCCATGAATTAACCTATTAAAGTTATAATAAATAAATTACATGTATATGATGTTTTTGAATCATTAATTTATGAACCTAGATTTGAACCATCAGACTTAAGGTAAGGGGTTTCCTCGTCTCACTTCCATTTTTTGTGAGATATTCCTTATTCACTAATATTAATTGTGCATGGTGTATGTGTAACTACCATTGATGTATCATATCATGAATATATTTATTTTATTATTATTTAATGTATCATTTTAAGATTATTAATTTTGGTTCATATGAATTGATTGTTTAAAAAGTGATATGGGATTTCTACCTGAACCTCCATTTTAATTCTGGTTACTCTTATTCTCTACTTACCTTAATGAAATTCTTATTTATTCTTAAGTAATCCACATACATTATATGTGATGTTTCTATATATATTTACCAACCATAAACCTTCTTTTTTTATGGGGATCTACATGTTTTAAATGGATAATTCAAAATCTTATCCTGATAAACAAACCTGATTCAAGGGAACTTCTCGAATTTTTACTCATTTTCAAGTGCAAACCAGAATCTATTTTAATCCACCATTATTTTTATAAAACCACTCATTTTTTCATGAAAAATTATCTTGGAGAATTTATGTATTTAATAGAACAAAAATTCATTTACAATTTAAATTTCTCTTTAATTCTTTCCTTAAAATGCTCTAAAATGTTTTATTTCGAAGGATTCTTAAGAAAACGTTTTACATGATTTTACTTCTATGAAATATCACTTATGCCTCATTTATAATTTAAATGTCCTAGAGTTTTATTTTTTGGGATATACATGTTTACAATCTGATTTCATGGAAAATAAAAATTATTTTTCAAAAGAACACTTCTTTCAAAAGTAAAAAGGATTGTTCTCATCTCACATTAACTTTTATGAAATATATGACTTGTTCACAACTCATTACATGAATGTGGTGTATGTATATCCCTGTCATATATCATATCATAAGTCTCCTAATTATCATGATATTCTGAGTGATTATGATTTGAATGTTTCAAGGTGCAATGGGACACTTTGTAATGTTTAAGGATTAATTCCTCAAGAATTTATCAATGGTCTCATTTAAAAGTATCTTCATCTATGTCAACATACCTTGTTGAATCTTGTACTTAATTGAGGTATATCTCTTATGATATCATCTATAATATTTTTTTCAAGGGTTTCGGGTAAGTTTGACTATGGATTTTCTATCTTGATAACATTCACCATTTTACTCTAAATGGTTAGTGTTTATGTTAAATGATTGGGGAATGTTATTTAGATTTCAATTGTTGGTTTAAATATGAATTTATATGTTTATTATGTTAACCCATTCCATATGAGGAATTCATTAGACTTGTTAATTGATGGGTGGCTCTTGCAATAGCAACTCGATTCATTGATAGGTGTCATGAGACAAATAGGTATGGACTTGGCCAAGGGCTTTCCCATTTATAGATATAGTTTTTGTCGAGGCCTTAATCATTTTTAGATGTCTTGGCCGAGGTCTAGACGATATGTTTCAGAATTTACATCATATACAGTTCCCTCATTATCAAACTAGTAATCTAATGTTCATTTGGTTATTAGACTAGTATAATACCCATGATTATTCTTTATTACGGAATTACTTATTCCACCCTTATTCCTAAAATTATGTGTTCAAGTTAATTTTTAAAGTCATGTGTTTTAGTTATTCACCATGCCTAATGTTTATGTGTATGATATCTTTTGATGTATTTCTTACCCTTACTGAGAATCTAAGCTCACCCCTTTTTTATGTTTCATTTTCTCAAGACAAGAAGGAGTTTATTATAAATGACCTATAGGGATTAACTTAGAGTTTTTAATGCTCCGAATAAAACTCTTATGTTGTATTTCAATTTATGTTGTGTTGTTGAATTTATGTATGTATCTAGTTTTCCAAAACTACAAAAATACTTGGCCCTTAAAGATTGGAATTTATTTTAAGCATGATAATGTAATGAAATAATGCACAAGATTTAGGAAACTGGGGTTGGGGAGTAACAGTTGATATCAAAGTTATTTTAGTAGAAAACTTGGAAACAAGATTTAAAAATGTAGATTAGAGAAAAAACCATAAGATCATCTTTGAGGATAAGTATACATGAACATCCTAGAACATTGGTAAGGAAGATATTATGTGGATCCTTCTAGAAAATAAATCCATGTCTGGATACTAGAAGTGGATGTGGTTTTGGTACAGATTTACTTAGGAGTAACAAATCCGACAAGGAGTTTTGGGGTTTACCTGAGGTATCTTTTTACATGACAACAGGCCTTACTGTGCACCTGGTTAGACACTCCTGGGGAATATGCTTAGGATAATTCATATTTTATTTCCCCACCATTATGAAGGAATTATTCCCCATAAGTAACCAAATTATATGGTTCTAGGATTTACGATGAATTAATTTATGATATGGTTAGAGTTATAGAGAGTCCATTATTTTATGAGCTAATATATTATATGGAAATGATTAGAAATGGCAGTTAGAAAAAGGAATGATAACTTCACCAATGTACGTGATGAAAAGATTAAGAAGGATCATATATCTTATGGTCTTCAGCCACCATTTAAAAGGAAGATAATCTCCCAAGTATCCTCATCATATGAGGAAATAGTATCACGTGTTAACAAGATATTTAATGAATTCTATGGGTCCTATGGCTTTTAAGGGAAGTCAGAAAAGAAGAGTATGGCTAATAAAAAAATTGATAATGGGAATAAGGAAAAGAAGGGTTTTCATACATGTGATAACTGTGGAAATAATCACCCTGGTAAATGCTTGAAGGGAATGGGAGTTTGTTATAAGTGTGTAAAAAAAGGACACCAATTTCGTTATTGAAAGAGAAAGTAAATGTTTTCCAATGTAAAATGATTCAACTTCAAGGATATGGGACACTGTGCAAATCAATACCTAAAGAGTCAAAGTAATATTCCCCAAATTATGTTACTGGATAATGATAAAGTCATGATACTATCGCAAATGAAGTGTAATGATTAATATGACTCATCAAGAATCATTTCATTTGAATAATTTATTAGAAATGTACTGGTAATAATAATTATGAAAATATATGAGGATTGTACTGCAGTACTATTTCATTAAGTATTTGAGGTCATATGAGGAATTTTACAAAGGATATGTGACTCAGTAGAAAGTTAATATCTTGGGAAAGTATATGGTCGATGGAAAGTCAACCATAAATATACTCGGGATGATTAAGATAATGATGAAGAAATGATTCATTTGGATAAGTACGGACTACCTCAAAACTGATTATCAACTTGTCTATAAGTGTTTTATGCTATCATTGATGGAGTTTGAAACATTTTTGTAAATAAGGAATATATCCAATAGCATGTGCAAGGATAAATTCATATTTCCAATAAGGTTTTATGGTATCTTAAGTTATTACCATATTTCAAGAGGACACATGATGAAGATATTCACATGTTTAGAATGTGAAGATTAAGGGCTACTTCATATATATTAAAGGAATATAAGGTAGAAGATGCATTGTTAAGGATAGATCATGGAGTTCTAAACTAAATGAGGATTTACAAGGATCCTGTGTACATGGATCTAGCAAGCATAGATATGGGAATGAATCTAAAGTATTGGATCATGGTATTTTGGAAAGTTAAAACATTTATCAAATTTTTGAAGTGTATCATTGTATAAGGTTTTAGAGTTTAATGTCACCACATGATACAACCTGTGCCAAGATATGAAGTATAGATGGTTCAAGGCACAAACAAAGGACCAGATTGTGTTTATAAAATAGAAATGTATATTTATACACTTATAGAGTGGAATAATTCCTCAACTGTAGGAAAAGAGTCTTAAATAAAAAAAATTCCTATTATCATATATATATATATATATATATCATGATATCAATGAAGTTTTTTATAACTATAGTTTATAGTTTTTTGGTAATAATATTTCATCTAAGAATGTTCTTTATCAGTTTTCATCAGAACATGATGGTTTGATTATTCTTCCATAGCCATGTTGTCTAATTAGAAAGTGTAGTTTAGTAGTAATCGATTCATTTCCATTTCCCTCTTATTAATAGTATTTTTTAACCGTATTCCAGATGTGGGATTCCCGTAAGGGAATTTTCAAGTATCAATCATTGACTTTCAAAGTTCAATTACAAATTTTGATGGAGAAATTTTTGTAAAAATGGGAGAATGTAACACTACAATATTTTTCGAATAAATATTTAATGCATAAAACACTAAGTCTCTAAAAAATAACAATTTTTTATAACCTAGAAAATACACATAATTTTTTCACTTCGGTGATTTGAATTTCGAAAAACTGACATACACAGTTGCATTCAGTAAGATATTTAGAGTCTTGTAGGATCAACTTACATTTTTTTGAATAGTAACAAGAATATTATAAATAGTAATGAATATTAAATCATCCAAAAAACTAGAAACTTCACCCATGAATGTATAGATAAAATTTATACATCTTGTTAGTGATAAAATGATAATTGCATAAGTATTGGTATTATTGTAAGTCATAAATATTTAAATTACAATTTTATGATTAATTTTATAATTTAATATAGAAATTTATTTTTGAAAAATTTAATCATAAATTGTTATTTTATTTTCTTCTGGTTATAAGTTAATTTTATGAGACCTTGATTAACTTTTCAAGGTGTTATAAAACGAGTTTAGTTATGAAGTTTTTTTTTGAATAATTTATGATTTTATTTAAAAATTGAATTAAAATTATTGATAAAATTATTTTCAAAAAAATATTTCATTTTTGAATTCTACATGTTGAAAAATGGTTGGGGTGATTTTTTGGAATTTTTCTAAAATACTTGAATTTTTATGAATAGTGAAATATGGTAACTTACCTTATATATACATTATGAGTTAAATACACTATTCTTAGCATCATCGCTGATGTAATAACCCTTGTTTTGAACTCAAATGCACTTATTACTATTTTTTCATGTAATCATCACTATTGATTATCTTACGGAATAATAATAAACTAATAATTAAAATATTTAGAAAATGCTTATCTCCTCCACTATAAAAATCACCCACACTCCCATATTCTATTCACTCCTCTCAAGCCTTGTTCTTTGTATAAATTATACTGAAATATCCCCCCAAGCTCCTCCCCCACATATAGAAGCCTTTGGTCTCATAAAAAGGCCAAATCCTCTCCCCTAAAGAGGCTCACAAGGAAAATTAATTAAAGAGTTAAATACCTCTTTTCAATTCTTTTACATTATTTTCAAGTTACTTTGTTTTCTTTTCTATCCTCACCTATCCTCATCCAAATGTGATTAAAACTCCATTAAAATATGTGTAACATACTTTTTTTATGATTATAGAATAATTTATTATCATCTCTACTTTACCCTTCTTTTATTCTAGTAGTAAAAAAACACAATTCGATATGTGTTAATTTACCACATTCATGGACGATGGGTTTTAAATTTTTATTATCATCTTCAATTCTCATCATGAAACCCATATTATGGTAAAACCATACTATAATATATGTATTATGTCTAATGTGCAGTTTTTTAATCTTTTTGTACACATGTTTTTTATTTATAATGCAAAATGAGTTCATTGTGTTCAAAAACCGCCTATTAACCCAAACAGATATCATTAAATAATTTATATAAAGATTCATCTTCACTCCAAATAAACAAATAAATTTTATAACTATGTAATATTTTTAATGTTCACTAATCAAATATATCTTAAATTTGGTACAACCATTCTCATTCTACATGTTTATCTGTACATTAATATAAGTAAAATGGTCATGAATACCAAGGAAGAAAACACTCCCAAACAATAAAATTGAACCACTTAAACCCATAAATAAGGACATCAATGAACGTAATAAGGTTATAATAAATAAATTAAATATATATCAGGATCTTGAATCATTAAATTATGAACCTAAAACTGATTATTCAGGTCATTAAGATCAAGTGAAGAACACCATCAGACTTAAGGTAAGTGGTTTCCTAGTCTCACTTCCATTTTTGTGAGATATTCCTTATTCACTACTATTACATGTGTATGGTGTATTTATAATAACCATTTATATATCATATCATGAATCTATTTATTTTCATGGAATTAAATGTATCATTTTATTATTATTAATTTTGGGTAATATAAACCGATTGGTTGTAACGTGGTAAGATATTTCTACTAGAACCTCCATTTTCATTTGGGTTACTCTTATTATATAATTACCTCAATGGTATTAATACTCATTTTTATGTACTACACATAAATTCAATGTGAATTTTCTATATATTTTTACCAACGATAATCCTTCTTTATTTTATGGGGATTTAAATGTTTTAAAAGGATCATTTAAAGTTGTATCTCGATAAACAAACCCAATTCAAAGGAACTTCTAATATTCTTACCTGTTTTCAAGTGCACAGCAAAATATGTTTTAATCAACCATTAATTTTATAAAACCACTTATTTTATCATGAAAAATTATCTTGGAGAATTTCTGTATTTAATATAACAAACATTCATTTCTACGTTAAATTTATCTTTAATACATTCCTTTAGATGCTCTAAAATGTTTTATATATAAAGATTATTAAGAACTCTTTTTACATGATTTGACTTCAGTGCAACATCATTTATGCCTCAAATATACTTTCAATGTCCTAGAATTTTATTTTCTGCAATATACATGTTTATAATCTGATTTCATGGAAAATATAAATTATTTTCCAAAATAAATCTTTTTTCACAAGTAAAAATTATTTTTCTCATCTCACATTAACTTTTATAAAATATGTGCCTTGTTCACCACTCATTTCATGCATGTGGTGTATGTAATGACCTTTTCTATATCATACCAAAATATTCCTTATTATCATGATATTCTAAGGGATTGTGATTTGAATGTTTCAAGGTGGACTGGGAAAGTTTCTAATGTTTAAGAATTATTTCCTCAAGAATTTTTCAATGGTCTCATTTAAAAGTGTCTTCATCTATGTCAAAATCCATTGTTGAATATTGTACTTCATTGAGGTACACCTATTATGATATAAGATAAAATATTTTTTGAGGGGTTTCTATTTAGTTTGATTGTGGAGGTTCTATCTTGATACCATTCACCATTTTACTCTTAATGGTTAGTGTTTATGTTAAATGATTGGAGAAAGTTATTTACATTTCAATTTTTAGATTCAATATGAATGTATATGTTTATTATGTTCACCTATTTCATATGTGGAATTCATTAGACTTAGTAAGTGATGGGTGGGACCAGCTATGGCCACTCGATTCATCTCTAGGTCTCATGAGATAAATAGGTATGGACTTGTACAAGGCCTTTCCATTTTTTAGATATGGTTTTGGCCGAGGCCTTAATAATTTTTAGATTTCGTCGCTTAGGCCCTAACTATATGTTTCAAAATCTCTGGAATATGCATCTCCCTCATTGTGAAACTAGTAATTGAATGTTCATGTGGTTATTTGACTAGTAGAATACCCATGATTATGCTTTATTAATGAATTATTTATTCAGATCTTATTCCTACCATAATGTGTTCAAGATTATTTTTAAAGGCATGTGTTTTAGTTATTCACCATGCCTAATGTTTATGTTTTTGATATCTTATATTGTATTGCATTCCCTTACTGAGCAACTGAGCTCTCCCGTTTATTATGTTTCATTTTATCAGGACATGAAGAAGTTTATTATGAATAACCTATAGGGGAAAACATAGAGTGTTGAATGTTACCAATAAATCTTTTATGATGTATTTCAATTTAAGTTATACTATTTAATTTATGTATGTATCTGGTTTTCCAAAACTACTAAACTACTCAGTCCATCTAGATACGAATTTCTTGTAAGCATGCCAATGTAATGAAATATTGCACTGGCTCTAGGCAAATGGGGTTGGGGAGTTACACAAACCATTGAAAATGGGAAATGTTGGATTCCCAATGTTCAGAGAGGGAGGATTCAGGTCTACCCATTTGGGGTAAGGTTTCTTTACTGGTTTTATCATATCTCTTCATTCATCCATGGATTCCAATCTATCCATGAGTGACTCAAGAGCATTCATGATCCCTCAAGGAATTTATGAATGGGATGGAGCCTAAGTAGGTTCATTAGCTGGTAGGGTCGTAGGTGGTGGTACTTTTGGTATCATCCCTGGGTAGACCATAGGGGAACGCTAGTAAGGATTTTTCTATACCTATTCTAGTTGTTCACCAAATGGAAGGAATTATTGATCTGCAACTACGAGATCCTAGTATATTAGTGGTTTGTATCCCGCATTGAGCGGATGTTCTGGATCTGTTTCAGTTACCGCAGACAACCCTCTTTGTTGAGGTTTACTGACTGGGAGTGCAAGATGAGGATATTCTTATAGAATATATCTAGTAATAAATTTTCCTTTGATTATTTGAGTCCCCTTAATTATTTCATCTCTTCCTCCTACTAATAAAATATTTCCTCATGTTAAAGGGGCTTAACCTCCCTAGAAGAGAGGTGATGCACAACTGAACCCTTTTCCTTGTTGGATTCCTTTATAAAGGGTAAGGATGGGTTGTTTGAGGGAATTCCCAAATTTATGGAAAGAATATAGTTCCAAGTACACACACCTCCATTCATCATTTTGGTGTGGACCACATTATGAATCCAAACTTCCTCCTCTTGCTCCTCCTTCAAATTGGCCTCATGTTCTGTGGGATCTATGGGGGTGATGTTGATAATATTCACTAATTAGTAATTAATTTAAAGAATTATATTAGTGTCTTTGTGATATTTCCTCTTTCTACACCCTCTATGAGGCCTCATCCTCTCCTTTTATTATTCTCTAGGATCTATTTGGTGGATGGTGATCCAAAGGGAATCTTCATATAGTTCTATAGTGTGTGTCATTAGTGAAATTACTTGATCATGGGATGGGATGAACTAGGAGGAATAATTATATAGTTTCTCCCCCAATTGAGATAAGACTCTTTTTCAATAAGGATAGGGTTGTTGAGGTGTAAAATCCCCTAGGACAGAGGGCTAGGGAAATTCTTATTCCATTTTCACAAATCTTCGGGCTTGGTTTCTTGGACTTAAAGGTTCCTAAAAAAACCACATCCCTGTAGGATAGGGTTGCTTTTAATCAACTGTACCTACTACTACCAAGACATCCCTTCTTATTTTATGGAGTTATTTTCCAAAAATGGGAGGAGTGCATCATTTTCTATGCACCTAAATCACCCACCTCCACCTCTAAATATCATTGCACTGTTTTCAACGTCTATGCTATCTGAGGGATGAGATCTCCTAAATGGGAGGTTTTCTTGATCTTTTCATATTCTTGATAAAAATGTATCTCAGTAGCCTTATATATTATATCCTCGTGTCATTGAGAGTTAATCAGGGCCTATTTTTGTTTACCACATCTTCAGTTGTGAATAGTGACTGTTTGCTAATGTCGTCCTAGAGCTATGGCATTGCATGATACCAATTTTTCAGGATTTATTGGTTATGAAGCATGATGAAATTTAAAACTCTATATTCACCTTATCCCCAAATATAAACACCATATGGGGCATCATAGACTAGTTATCAAAATATTTTTAATGCATTGAGTCATGCACTTTGAAGGGATTCTTGTTGTCTCTCTGTATTTCATGCACCTAGGAGGGATGCCAAATCATTTTGGAGTTGCATCCCTTATAATAACTTAACATGAATTTGATACTCATCATAGGGTAATACTTTTTCTTTCAAGTGATGAAGAGTTTTCCATATATTGATTGGTATTTTATGCACACAATCTTCTGACAATGCATCTGGAATGTTGTACTGAGGGGTGGATAAATGCCATAATCATACTGGTATTTCATCTTTATCTTGTTATTTCATCATGTTTTGTATGTCTTCGTCATCTTTTTCTAGAGGCTCCTCTACATGATCTAATCATATTGGATACTTTCCATCCACTTTATCATAATAAACAAGATTGATATGGACTTCCTCTATTATATTGGAAAGTAAGAAATCCAAGGTGTTCATAGAATGACTATCTCCTTAGGCTATCTTCTAGTTGACAAAGGATATCACCTATCAATGAAAATTCAGCAGGAATGACCGACCTTGTTTTCACATGTGCCACATGATATGAGATATTTCTCATTATATCATTTCCAATTAGAGTATTATCTTGAAAATTTGAAACACTACTGTAGAGATAACTTTTTAATTGGACACCATTATGGGGAGGACCACCATGGTGGATTATATCTAGAGGCACACCCACTTTCCCCTTGATCTTTTGGCCATGAGGAGGGTTATCGTGAACCTCACTAAGAGATGGGATCTCGAGATCTCTCAAATTGTGGTCATGAATCAAGACTTCATTGTGAATTTTCTAGAGAGGAACTTCATAATTACTAAAACTACTCCCATAAATTAGTAATGGGGTAATAGGATTTTGAGATCCCACATATAAGCATCTGAGGGATTCAATAACTATAGCATTGAGTAGATCAGGATCATAGATCAACTCTTCAAATTCCACTTATCTATATTGAGGATTCTTTTTGGATGGATTCTTGTGAGGGACTGGGGACACCTGTTAGAGGAAGTGGTTCTCATTGGCAGGGGTTTTCTTTTTCCTTAGAGTGGCCATTGGGATAGATCTATTATGTCCAATTGGAATTGTTTTTTTCCTGGTCTAGTTTTCCATATATCACGGGGGAGTTTGCTTCATAACCCTCCTTGATGGGATAAGAGGTGTGTGTCTTCTTTAGGGTGGCATGCTAATGATGAACCGCATTTGTGGGGATGGAATTGTGTGTGTTTTCCTCTAGAACTATTTTTTTCACCATAATAATGTCATGACATGTATATATGATGTGGGTAGGGATTTTTGTATTCCCTTTCACCATTTTCAGGATATTCTTAGTGAATTCAGGGATTGGAATGAGGATATATGCCCATTTCATATCTGGAGCAGGGGTATGTGCCTGATTCTATAATCCCTTTCCTTTCAGTTGATATAAATAGTATTCATGTGTGGGAGTAAAGATTTATGTCTTCACAATATTAATTATCGGGACTTTACGTACTTCATTAGGTGTTTCTAGATGAAACTACTGGTAGGTTGGGTGAATGCTGGAAAGTTTTTATGCCTTCTTATGGATTGTTGCCAAACTTGGTTGGTGGGATTATTTGAGTTTTATCAGACGAGTATAATAGAATTCCTAGTGGTTACAGGAAGGTGTATGTTTCTGATTGTGGTATACCACCGTATTTGAATAGCAGGATTCCTTGCTTGATGTCAGATTAGTCTGTTGGTTGGGTGAATTAGGGTGGGTGGGTATATGTGACCGCTCGAAGTTGGATACTAAAATTGATCAGTGGGATTCTCTATAAGAGAGAGGGGTGTGCATATACTCCCTATTGGCCAGTTGCAAAACTCGACAGGCCATCTTGTATGATCGGGTCTAGATGACATGGGTTGGTCAGCTGAGGAAGGTTCCCTCATCATGTTAAGGTCTCACTACGACGCATCATTGGTAGTAGTGATTTTTAGTAGGATCCCTTTAGAAAGACTCTTGTGCCTTCTGGGTTAGTCCTCCTATAGCCTCTTGATCCACCTCCTTAAGATAGAGAATGGACTAGTTGTCACATTCTAGGGATAATCTCCAAAACCAGTTGAAGAAGCCTATTAGTGTCATCTTATTCTAGACCACTGGTAGTCACTGACCAGATTATCAATGGGGATTGGAAAGCTATAGGGCCTATTGGGTATATTTAAGGGTAGTTATAGTATCATGATGATGATACTCTTAGACAAATGAATTCAAGACCTACTGTTGAAGATGATGGGTTGGTGATAGTGTCCTCTTCTTGGATGAAGACCTAGAGTGAACAGTAACCTACGCATGCATTCATGGAAGCTGGAAGGATGACAACGGATCAAATGGAGTTCTGAGAGAAAGTTTCTGAATATAGGAAATACACAAACATGAAAATCCCGTCAAATTAGTAACTCATTTGAAATAACACATGCATGATTTATTGTCTTGGTTGTCCCTCTTTCATTTTTTATAGTGAAAGGGGCTCAATAGGTGGGTTCTATTATCATCTTGGTTAAGGATTCATATCAGGTTCACCATTTTTTTTACAGATATTTGTGTTTTCTCGATGGACGGTTTCTAGTGATTGGGTTTTGTGCAATCATTTACATAGGGTTCACTATTTTCTGAATGGTTTCCAATAGGTTTATTAGTGGAACCAAAAACACCTAATGGTTCTGTATCCATGAGGGGACTTCTTTCCAAAAGTATATTCTCATTGGGAAATATGGAAAATGATGCTTAAGAATTCACATTGGTTGAGAGTATGGGAGGTCCGACTCATCACACCCTTTTCGGGGGAATTATTTCCTACTTTAGGAATATCTTATAGATTTAAGATATGTTCAAAAATCCATTATTAATTCCCAAGTATGGAATGGGTCACCCTTGAATTAAAAATCAATTATTATCATGTATAGAACTTATAATCATCTATATTTATCTGAGGTTCTTCATCAATGGAGATATTTGTATGTATCCAAGGTCCTCCATTGATGGTACCCTCTTATATAACAACTATATATTCATTTTTTGTTATTATGACGATGCTAGTCTTCTAGCCTCACAATGGATCACTCTGGAATGTATCATCATCCAATGAGATGGAAGGTTTTTTGTTATCCAGATTGAACCCATTAAATGGTCTTCCTACATATCCTCATGAAATAAATCAGAACCCACATAGATCATTACCACCTAATTTGGCACAACATACCTTTTAAGGTCATTTTATAGGACCAAACTATACAATTTAGTGTCATGCAGCAAGTTCGTCTACGAAGAAGGTGCCTAGTCAAAGTCTGGTGTGGGACTTATGCCTAAGAGGCCCAAGGAACCTGTATGGGATATAGATTCATAGGTTGAATTATATCCTACTGGGAATATGGCCTAGAGAGTGTATGTTTGATTTATTATGTTGGGTTTCCACCTCAATGAGGCATCCTGCGTATCCTATTTGGACAGAAATCAAAACCCATGAATTTTTATAACAGGGACCTATTCCTATGGAGTCCCTTGTATTTTTCAAGTAGGTGACTATATCCCTTTGAGAGGGTTAAGTTGGGACTTATTCCTGATGAGGATTCCCTTTTTATTTTTTTCCCATGAGGATTTACTTGACCCATGGTGATTTGGGATCTTGGTTGGGGCTTACTCATAAAGAGGATGCTCATAGATGGTTATGGTGATGTCATTGGGGATTTATCTAGAAAATTATTCCTATAGTTCTAAAGTATTTGCTTGGGTATTACTCATAGAATGTATTCCCATAGGTGAGATGTTGGGGCTTACACCAAGTAAAAGGCCCAAAAGGTTTGGGGGTCATGTGGATGTCATGACCACTACCAACCTCTAATCTCATGTGAGTCAGGATTGGTATGAGAAACAAGATAGAGTGGAAGATACGAGAAACCACATGAATTGATTTTTCCTGAGGTTGGATACAGGGTCTTGGGGACCCCTGCCTATAGAGGTACTCTGAAGGAATGAAAGAGTAAGATCTGAAAAAATATTCTCTACCAAAACATGCATCTGAATGTGTGAATTCCATGATCATGGATATCATCAAAGCTCGCAATTAATTATGATTCATTCTTGAATGTGATAAACAATAATAAGTGGAATATTTAGAAAATCACACATTTCTCCTCCTCTGCTGGTGGAAGAGGATAGGACGACGGGAGAAAAAAAAGGTTATTTGATTCACCTGTTCCATCTCCTAGTGTGTATCCAAAATAGTCAGGTATTACTAACCATATGGACATATCCCATAGGGAGCGATGAGGAGACATAGTGAAACATCATTCCAGAAATAGTAGGGGATTACTTATGGGTGATGCCCTAAAATTGGTTCCATAGAGGGAGAGGAGGATGTCATTCCAAGTCAAAAGGAAATAAAAGTGTGATCCTTACCCTCCCTCCCTGGAACCGGAGGCTCCAGGTCTTAGATATGATAAGGGAATGAAATGGTATTTTCCATCATGTATAATATAGGTAGTTCCCTGACACCTCTCCGAAGGTCGGGGTCCTCATGGTCATGGGAATACAAATCCAAATGCAGCCTGAGGACCCTTACTATCTGGTAGGAAAAGTGAGGGAAACCTATAACTATAGGATTGCAAATCCAAATTGGATACACACAAGTGCACCGATCTTCATGGTATTGAAAGTATAGAGGCTTCATTGGAGGATTCAAATTAGTCCCCCTCTGGGGAGGGATCTATTGGAATATGATCCCTACCATTTGTGGCCTATAAAAGGAATCAAAGGGGGGCTCACATAGGTCCTTGCTTAGAGAGCAAAGGTGTATCACATAGGACCTAGGAGGAAGTATAAGTGCTTCACACATGGGGTATTGGACTGTGTGAGCTAGGTATGCCTTGGTAAATGGACCACCTAGGTAACAATACTTGGTGGAGTATTTATCTTATGCACCACAGGTCTCCTTAGATGTCTATGGATGGGTCTTATGTAGGTCCTTAATAAGGGAAGGGGCTTCACGTGGGAGGTTTTATACTTGGGGATATGGCTTCCTCATGTAGTTGTCTTATGTTTTAGACCCTAAAGGGACTTTTTTCTCACCTATCACCTTTTATCCTCTCTTATCTTGAGCTTTGGAAAGCTACCTGAAGAATATTTTAAAACCTAAGAAAAGGGGCACCGTGGGTAGAGCCTGTGGGATTCTTCTGATTTTATAGTTATGAAAATGATGAGACTTAAGGAGATATTTATAGGAAATAGGTAACCCTGGTTGAATGATATCTTCTACATAGGTCATGGGCATAGGTTCACGGTGTAGGAGTCTCGCACAGGGGTGGCCTGCCCTTTAGTTCTGTGTAGGGGCTTGCATGGGCCTTCAAATGCACAAGGGTGTGTGTGCATAGGCCATCTTGGGAAAGTCCCTTTGATTCTCCTTATTAATATTTAGTAATTTAACATTCTTAAGGTGATCTTCATAATTTTTACATCCCTGGATAAAATGCAGTGTCAACAGATACATAGTTTTTTACCTAAATTAACATTTCTTAAGACATAATCATAGATGAGTTAAGAAATTTAAAAATATAGATATTCATACACTATATTTATAATAGTGAGTGTTCTTATTTCAGTTGGAGAATATATAATAAAAGAACATATTGAATAATAACATACAATATAATAATAATGACACATATTTTGTTACAGATATTCAAGGGATTAAACAAAAACTTAAAATTACAATTGAGATCAGACTTTGGGAAGTAAATATTGAATGGTAATAATGTCATTGATTGGTTTTGTAATTTGATAATTTTTCTCAAACATGAGGATAAATTATGTGTTCTAAATTTATTTATCCTAGTTAATCCAACTTCCACTATCCCTCATGTAGATGTGGATTCTTATAAAAATCATATGAAAGATTCTATGGATGTATCATATTTGATTCTAGAACCCACAGTTCTTGAGCCTCAAAAGAAATATGAATTGATGGAGGTATTCTGTATAACTAGACACATTAAATAGAATTATTAAAATAAAAATATAATGGATTTATATGATGTAACTAAGTCATTTTTTGATGTAATATGTTAGAAGAAACCCTTGTTTCTACTCTTGTGATCCAAATTTTTGGGCATAAAAGGAATACATAAAGGCTAGGGTTTTATCTTAAGAAATAGATAACCATTGATGTGGCCTTATAATTATTATCTACATCATTTAATCTGTTAATTATTAATTTTAATATGACCAAGATTGATTATAACCTTCCTAAACTTCTTAATTTGTTAAGAACGACTTATAAAAATATGAAAAGATGAATCCCTATCTTGGTTATGAATAAATACAATATTAAAATAAATTTCAATAAGAAGAAGGATATAAAATCTAAATATCAAATATCTATATAGAACCTATTAAATTCATATAATAAAGGATGGTAAATGTTTCTTTTGTAAAAAAATTGGACATTTCAAGAAGAATTATACTCAATACTTAAATATTCTTAAGAATAAACATGTATATTGTTTGACTAGATTAGAAACTTATGTTATTGAAATCAATTTCTCCAATTTTGTATCAAATCTATTAGATACCATATGTGTATCACATGTTTTGGGTAATTTGAGCTATTATGAGGAAGGATGAAGTTGATTAAGGTATAAATGGACCTATAAGTTGGGAATGGAGAAAGATTTGTATAATTGTGTACGAGGATAGTGAATTTTCTTTTTCCTAGTGTATTGTAATTAATTATAAAATAATGTTATAGTATAATATTAATAAATAGAAATTTGATTTATGTATCTTTCCAAGATAGGGTAGTTTTCCTATTTTTAATAATTATAAAATATTGTTATGTTTATATGAATGAAATTTTTACGGTCTTTATAACATATTTAATTAATTATATTTATTAGATCATGAAAATACTATTTATAATACAAATAATAATAATTTCAAACATAATTATTTGAATTCCACTTATCTTTCCAATTATTTGCTAGTCCAAATAAATAAGAATCACATTCAACAACTCTATAATGATAAATTATAAGATTCAAAAGATTATGAATTATTTGAGGTATATGAATATTGTTTATTAGGTAAAATGAACAAGTTTAATTTAAGGGGGAATGAAAAATATCTTATGGTTTATTAAAACTTATACATAATGATGTATGTGGTTCTATAAGTAATGTGTCTCAAGGTAGATTTTATTACTTCATTACCTTCATTAATGAGTTCAGTGGGTATGGGTATGATTATCTTATGAAAAAAAATAAAAATCCATTGTAATATTCAGGTTATTCAAAAATAAAGTTAAAAATAAACTTATAAAATATGAGAACAATATAATATAATTGAGGTGGATAATATTTTATTCAATAATTTCATGACTTTTTAGAATACTAGGGTATAATATCACAACTCACTCCACCTGGTAAACTATAATTAAATGGTGTATCTAGAAGAAGAAATTGAACTTTTATGGATATGTTTTGGTCAATGATGAGTCATATATACCTTACAATTACTTTTTGGGGTTATTCTGGAGGAACTTATTTGTTTATATTAAATCGTATTCCATAAAAAACTATTCAAATGAAACCACATGAGATGTGGACTGGGAAACATCCCAATTAATCATTCATAAATATTTAGGGTGTAACACCCCAACCCTAGTTACCCAAATTCGGTGCATTATTACATAACATTGGCATGATCACAAGAAAGATCAAATCTCGAAAGATCGATTGGTTTAGTAGCCTTGGAAACACTAGATATATTCATAAGTTTTACATTACATCATAAAATGAAAAACTACTACAACAACATAATGTCTCCACAGTCCACACTATTATCCCCTCATAATATCCCTGCAAGTCATTCATAACTTACTTCTTCACATCCTGGGAAAAATAAAACATAGAAAAGGGGTGAGCTCAAATGCCCAGTAAGGATAACAATATAGCGGAACATTCAAAATAAGCATAAACATTTAAGGAAATGCATTACTAGAACAAAAGCCTTTTAAACATGAACTTCAACATATTATGGCAAAAGTAAAATGAAATAATGCCATTTAATTATTCACATGGATATTCTACTAATCGAATAATCACATGAAAAATCAATAACCACTTTCATAATGTTGGAATCCATAATTCCATACTATCATAACCACATAGCCAAGGCCTCGTGTCAAGACTACAAATAATATTTTGTCAAGGACTTGTGCCAAGACACTAGTTTGTCTCATGAGACCTATCGATGCATCGAGGAGCTATAGCGGGCTCCTCCCGTAACTTATTAAGTCCAATGCATTCCTCATATGAACAGGTTTAAACATAACATAAACATTCGTATTAAAACTAGCATACAAAATGTCAATACTTTAACCACAAACCATGAATGGTATAAAAATAGCACATCCACAGTCAAAAATAACTCATTTGATACAATATGGAATATTGTATTGTATCACATTAACCTCAATCAAGAATAATGAAGGATGTTGACATAGATGAAAATAATCATCAAAACTATTTGAGAGAAATATCCCCCTTTTTTTGAAATCATTTAAAAGTCACACTATTTGTCAAGAAGCCATTTAAAAATATATTTTTGAATCAAAGTGTCCCATACCACATTGAAACTTTTTAAAAGGAGTTTTAATTTCTAAACTTTAATGTCCATATAAATAAATCCTTAAAACCAATTTTAAAACATGGACATTAATGACAAAGATTTAGATGAATAAGTCTTTAAAACATTTAAAAATGGTATTTTAGTTAGAGATTCTAACCAGAAGAGAGACACTTGAATACAAATAATTGAGGTAATAAAAACTTTGTGATATCATGAGAATAAAGGGATTCATGATATACAATGTCAAAGTACTTTATATACACCACATAAAAGTGATTTGGTGTATATCAACAAAGAAGTCTCAATGGAATGTAAATTGGGATGAAATCTCTCATAAAGGTTGTATCCTTAGGTTAAGGATAAATCAACGACATAGTTATGTGTGAAAAATATAAATACACTAAATATTATTGGATGTTCAGTGTAAAACAATCAAAGGACATGCACACATAATCTTGTAAAAACAACACCAATGAATTGGATGTTTAACTCAACAAATGGAGAATGAGTTAAAATTACTCTTATCAAATTCATATTGATGACTTGAGAAATTATCAATGGATTGATTATGTTTATCAAAAGTATGTCCACAGAAAAGGGGAGTGGAAATAATGACATAAGAAAATGAATATAGATTCCACACATAATGTCGGAGTAAAATATTCAATGGAGTTTGCGTAAAGCCGAATAAATGGAAATTGGAATTTCAAATTCCCTTATCGATTTGGTAACTTATCAAACATGAACCCATGAAAGAAGGATAACACAATGATGATGTAAATATACATGAATTAAAGTATATTACACAATGAATACAAACATGGGCATCACACACACCACATGCAATAAATAAGTGGTGAATAATGGAATTATCACGAAATTAAGAGTGAGATAAGAAACTCCTTACCACGTTAATAAATTGAGTTGTATGGCCAAAAGTTAATAACCACCAAATTATTTACAGAGTAACATGAATATAAAGAGAATAATTATAATATATATCAAATGTAATCACACAATACACCACTTTCAATAATTTAGTGGCGAACAATGGAAATCTCACAGAATTGAAAGTGAGATAAGAAAATCCCTTACTTTGTACTTTTTCCTTGGTCGACGGTAGGTTTACCTCCTGTATAATGGTGAAATAATTTTTATTGAATTATAAAAGAATCATTTACTTTAATATGATATCATATATGATCTTTTAAAATTGATTTGTTAATAATATCTTAGAATTATCGTCATTTCGGGTGTTAACGGGTTCATTTTACTTTATATTCTTTATTATGTGAGCCATATTCGTTATTAATGGGATGTATATTATTCATATCCAGAATTATATCAAGTCCTTAGATACTATTTTTAAATCATCAAATTATAATTATACTTGAATGGATATGATGGAGAATGAATCTCATCGCGTTCGTGGAGACGGTAGTCCGTACATACGCATGAGCGACAATATCATTCTTTTGATATTAAAATAATATATAATTGGATGTTATATCATATATAAAGAATCATTATCATGTTATATTTATTATTTACATGAGTTACACATCATTATTATACCCATCCAAATAATAATATATTGAATAACAATTACACCACGACGTGGAGATGGTAAGTCGTACGTACGCACGTATGGTGACATGTTATTCAAAGGATGGATAGAATACTGAATATGGTTGTACCACATTTATAATAACATCACAGTATATATATGATACTGGATTTATTATTTTATAATGGTAATAACAAAGAAAGAGGAAGTGGAAGAAGAAAGGAACATGAAAAGGGGTGGTGAAAACATTACCTCTTCTTCGGGTTCTTCCTTTTGATTTGATCAAAAGGGCTCCTTAGGTTGGCTTTCTGATCAAAATAAGGCCTATAGGTTGTAGTGAGGGAAGTTGAGATAGTATTTGTGCAGGGGTTGGCCGAAACAAAGGGCTTTGAAGTTGTGAAGAAATGAGACGGAGGAGTGCCCTTTTATAAGAGGGGGGAGGGGCACCTTTGGTAAAGCTAGAGATATTAGTTTATAATAAATTCATATTCGGATTCCAATGGATACAAAGATGATTATTTAAATTTTAATGTGGGGATAGGTCGAAAACAACTCAACCAATAGAATTTAGACAGGTTTGGGTACTTATATTAACCTTATCTTTAAGTATTAACTCTAAATTAATTAGTTTCACTTTTACAATGTCTCTTTGTATTTTTATATAATATGTTTAATAAACTTACTATATATATTAAAGCGACCCCCAAGTGGTCCATTAATGATGCAAATATCATTATATAAGTCTCTTGGATGAACCTTAGATTTTTAGGAATTTAATATCAATTTATATTATAATATTTGTTTTAAGAACTCTTTTATGTCAATTTTGACACTATTCAATAGTTGATTTTTTGAAACTCATAACAGATTTATTACTTCAAACAAAGTCAATTAAATCAATCCTAATATATCATATTATCCTAGAAAATTAGTTTAATTCATTAAAAGTTTTATATTATATTTATTTGGGTATTTATAATATCAATTATTTTAATTTTTCACTATTATAGTAATTACTACATCATCATTGTGTCATAAATAAATTAAATTATTTAATGTCTAAAAATTATAAATAAAATATCATTATGTAGGAAATATTTTTATCTTTCTAATTAATATTTATAATCTAAAATCAAACATATATAACCCTATGTAAAAAATTGTTTTTCTAAAAGATATATGCTTGTGTCATTTTTTTATTCATTTTAACTTAATTAAAAAAAGTGTCCCTATCACCTACAAGTGGCACCATGGGGTCCCAAAATCAACCCAAAGATGCCTAATGTAGAACATGTATAACCCAATAAGGCTAGGACACGTTTTAGGGTAATTTAGTATTATTATAATATTATTTTTTAACCCTTATTTACCAGATTTACCTTTAACTATGGTAAATAAAATATTTACCACAGTAATTATTCAAAATGTCTAAAAATAAAAGTTACTTATTTACACAATTTGGAAATCCTGATTCCAAATATGGAATCCATTTTTCTAAATTCAAAACACAGAAGTGGCAGAAATTAATTTAAAATTAATTCCCGCTGCCAAAACAAAAAGCGTGTTTTTAAGAGATAATAACTATCAAAAGATTGACACTTGTTTATGTTCGGTTTAATTGTAAAATTATGTCCAATGACCAACATTATATTAAATGGTAAAAATATATTCTAAATATACTTTAAAACCACTCAAATTCATAATTTATCACTATTAATTATTTTGATTAAAAAAGTTGTTTTTAATTAAAATTTAGTAATTTTCACTATTCATCAAAATATGAAAGTTATCCGAAAAGTACCAAAATTTCACCTTAGGCTAAATTCGATATTCCAAATCCAAAAATGAAGTCCATTTTAAAATATAAAATTTAAAAAAGTAGGTATTTCTATTCATAACGGCTAGTTTGATTGGTTATGGTGTGTTAGAACTCGGTGTTGCGTACAACACACGCTATCACATTATTCAAAGAGAAGCGTACCGTAGAAGATTGGGGTGTTACATTCTCACCTCCTTCAAATAATTTCGTCCTATAAATTTATAGAATACTACCGCCTGAAAAGACTCGGGTGGTTCTTCATCATAAGTTCCTCGGGTTCCCATGTTGCCTCTTCCATCTTATGGTTTCTCCACAAAACTTTTACCAGACGCATCGTCCGGTTTCTCAGTACTTGTTCTCTCGTATCAAGAATCCTGACGGGATCTTCACAATAGGAAAGATCGGGTTCCAGTTCTAATTCCTCATAGGTGAGTACATGCGTTGGGTCCGGCATGTATTTCCTCAAAAGAGATACGTGGAACACATCGTGAACTTTGGAGAGACTTGGCGGCATTGCCAATCGGTAAGCCACAGCCCCAATTCGTTCTAGAATTTCGAAAGTTCCGATGTACCTGGGACTTAATTTACCTTTCTTACCAAAACGTATGACTCCCTTCCATGGAGATACATTCAGGAAAACATGATCACTGACTTGGAATTCCAAATCCTTCGATTATCGGCATAGCTCTTCTGCCTACTTTGAGCTGCTTTGATGTGATTTTGGATTACATTCACCTTTTCCACCGTTTCCTCCACCAGTTCTGGGCCTACAAGTTTTCTTTCACCAACGTCATCCCAACAGGTTGGTGTACGACATCTCTTTCCGTATAACGCTTCATATGGTGCCATTTGAATACTCGAATGGAAGCTATTGTTATAGGAAAATTCTACCAGTGGTAAATATTGATCCCACATACCCTGAAAGTCAAGTGAGCAAGATCTCAACATGTCTTCTAAGGTATGAATGGTCCGTTCTGATTTTCCGTCTGTCTGAGGGTGGTAAGCAGTGCTCAAATGAAGTTCAGTATCCAGGGATTTCTGAAGACTTTTCCAAAATCTTGAAGTAAAACGGGGATCACGGTCAGAAAAAATCGATAGGGCTACTCCATGAAGTCTCACAACTTCATTAATATATAGTCTTGCTAGACGTTCCAGGGGTAGATCTTCTCTTATAGCAAGAAAATGTGCTGACTTGGTAAGACGATGAACAATAAACCATATTGCATTGTTCCTTCTAGGAGTCTTTGGTAGCCCCATGACAAATTCCATCGTAATATTGTCCCATTTCCACTCCGGTATGGGAAGAGGTTGTATGACTCCTCCAGGCTGTTGCCTTCCAGCTTTCACTTGTTGACAAACCATACATCTTGACACAAAATCAGCAATCTCCCTCTTCATGTTGTCCCACCAAAAATGTTCCTTCAAATCTCTATACATTTTGGTGCTCCCAGGGTGTATAGAGAAATTGGAACTATGAGCATCATCCAACAATTCCCTTTTTAGATCAGGTATATCGGGAACACAAAGTCTCTTCCCGAATCTCAAAATTCCATCTGCATACACAAAGTCTCTCAATCTCCCATCATTCAAAGCTTTAATCTTCTTTTGGAATTCTTCATCATCGGTCTGAGAACTCTTAATCCTTTCTAGTAAAGATGGTTTGGAAACCATTTGAAAAAGCATTGATGTTTCACCTTCCCTGGTTATTCCCATGTCCATCTTCACTAGATCCATGAAAATTGGATCCCTTTCAATTCTCATATTGTTCAAAACTCCATGGTCTTTTCTACTCAAAGCATCTGCCACCTTGTTTGCTTTCCCCGGGTGGTAGTGTATCGTGCAATCATAATCCTTGAGTAATTCAAGCCATCTCCTTTGCCTCATGTTGAGTTCTTTTTCTGAGAAAATATACTTCAAACTCTTGTGATCAGTATAAATCTCACATTTTTCACCACAGAGGTAGTGCCTCTATATCTTCAAAGCAAAGATCACAGCTGCTAACTTGAGATTGTGAGTAGGATTGTTTTGTTCATGAATTTTCAACTGTCGTGATGCATAGGAAATAACTCTATCATTCTGCATAAGGACACAACCAAGTCCTTTCTTTGATGCATCACTATAAATAACGAACCCATCAGTCCCCGATGGTAGAGTCAATATAGGAGCATTGACTAATCTTCTCTTCAGTTCTTCGAAACATTCTTCACACTCTTTTGTCCAAACAAATTTAACCCCTTTACATGTGAGATTCGTTAATGGGTTAGCCAATCGGGCAAAATTCTGGACAAAACGTCGATAATAACCTGCCAAACCAATAAAACTGCATACCTCAGTTATACTCGTAGGTGCTAGCCATTCTTGGATTGCCTTGGTCTTAGAAGGATCAATAGAGATTCCATCTTTAGAGACGATATGGCCAAGAAAAGAAATCTCATGAATCCAGAATTCACACTTGCTAAACTTCCCATATAATTCATGCCTCCTCAGAGTCTTCAAGATAATGTGCAAGTGATTTTCATGATCTTCGTAGGTTTTGGATTATACCAAGATATCATTAATAAATACCACCACAAATTCATCGAGATACTCCTTGAAAACTCTATTCATCAGATCCATGAATACAGAGGGTGCATTAGTCAATCCAAATGGCATTACAGTAAACTCGTAATGCCCATACCTGGTTCGAAATGCTGTCTTCGGAATGTCTTCCTTCTTCACACACAACTGATGATATCCAGATCAAAGGTCAATATTTGAAAAGTATTGAGCTCCATGCAGTTGGTCAAATAAATCATCAATGCGTGGTAGGGGATACTTGTTCTTTATGGTTATAGCATTGATCTCCCTGTAGTCGATACATAACCTCATAGATCCATCTTTCTTTTTAACAAAAAGAACAGGGGCTCCCCATAGAGAAACACTAGGGTGAATAAATCCCTTATTACTCAATTCCTCTAGTTGTTTCTTTAGTTCAACTAATTCTACAGTGGCCATTCTATAAGGGGTCTTTGATATAGGCCTTGATCCAGGAATCAAATCAATGGAAAACTCAACTTCTCGTTCTGGAGGATGTCCAGGTAAATCTTCCGGAAATACATCTACAAATTTTTTCACCACAGGTACATCCTCTATTTGAACATTCCTTTCCTCACTGACAGTTATTTCATTCTCTTCCTCCCCAATAATTGAATTAAGTTGATCTACTGGGGGTGGATCTAAATAAGAATTAAGTGGTGACGATTCTGGTCTAAAGATAAGGTGTTCGTTATCATTATCATCAAGAATCGTAACCTCTTTCTTCTTACAATAAATCTTCGCATCATAGTCCGAAAGCCAGTCCATACCGAGGATTATATCAAACTCAATCATAGGTATGACGATGAGATCAGCAGATAAAGAACATTTATGTGCTCTAATGGGGACTGATTCACAAAACTTTGTTGCAATGATACTTCCCTTAGGGGTTTTAACTGACAACTCCCTTATTAAATCAAATTGGAAATATCTAATTTTCTTAGCAAACTGGGAAGATATGAAAAAATGCAATGATCCAGAATCAAATAATGCATTTTCTAAACTTGAGGAAACCATTAAATTACCTGCCACCATGTCTTTTGGAGATTCTACCTCAGCAATAGTGATAGCATAAGCCTGGCCTTGATCCCTTGGCCTTTTCTAAGGTAAGTTCTCCTGACGCTTAGGACATGCATTTGCATAATGCCCCATCTCCCTACAATTGTAGCACTGAACGTTGGTAGCTTCCTTCTTCCCCTTGCAATCACAAGTTTGGTGGCCTTTTTCAACACACTTGTAACAGACTCCCATTCCCTTCAAGCAAGTACCAGGATGTTTCTTCCCGCATTTACCACAAGATGGATATTCAACCTTTCCCTCCTTCCCCTTATTTCCATTCCCAGATTGATCAGAAGGTCTCTTCTTCTCTTGCTTTGCTTTAAAGTCATAAGACTTAGATAATTCCTTTTCGGTCTTGATAGCACATGAGACAATGTCTTTGTACGACGAAAAGGATTGTGAGACTAATGCTCGACGAAGAAATGGTTTTAACCCATCAAAGAAATGATCAATCTTACTTCTTGGGTTACGTATATAATCTCCAGCATACCTTGCTAACCTTGTAAAGTTAGCCTTATACTTTGTGACATTCTCATCCTCCTTTTGTCTCAGACTCAGAAATTGCCTTTCCATATCTTCTCGATGGTCGCGAGGAAAGTATTTTTCTAAAAACAGATCTTTGAACTCCATCCATTCCATATTTGATACTTCATCATCTTCCTTCATGTTTTGAATCAATGACCACCATTGATCAGCATCTCCAGTGAGGCGGTAAACTGCCATGATAACTTTTTCCCTTTCACTGCTCCCCAAAGCCTGAAATATTTTCTCTAGGGAATTTATCCATTGCTCAGCTACTAAGGTATTTATACTCCCATTGAACATTGGTGGTTGTTGCCTCATGAATCGATCTAACATTGATCCTCCACGCTGTGGATCAGGGTGCTCCATACGGGTAAGGTTATTATTCATAACTTGAGTAAGTTGTCCCAGTATGGTGATTAGCTGATCGGAACCAGTTGCATCACCAGCCCCACTATAATTATCTTGAGCAGGAGGGCAATCCCTACATGGAGTGCCTGCATTGATACGGTTTCCATTTCTTCCACTAGGCACCATTTCTAAACAATGGCATAAACTAGATCAGTTTATGAATCAAAATACATAATCCCATAATTATAAAACACTTAACATAAATTGAACTATTTATGGATATAATCCATAATCATAAAAATGTTTTCTTTGAGGAAGTATATACTCATAAACCCTTCATAGTGATTTGTAAAGAAAATGAGAGTTATCCTAAGCATATCCCCCGGGAGTGTCGTAACCAAGAGTGCAGCAAGGCCCGTTGTCGTGCACCAGTTCCCGTTTGAGTCTAGCACAAAGCGGTGTTTTCGGGTTTTACCCCAAGGTACATCTGTGCCAGAGCCGCCTCTACCTTCTCATATCCATACAGGGATGTATTGCTCGGAAAACTCACAAAATCTCTACAATACCAAAATTCTAGGAAGTTCTTCTATACTATTCCTCAAAGTTCATCGTAGGTCTACGTGCTCTAATCAGAGTTTATCTAAATCTAGCTTCCTTGGTTTGTACTAAACTTACTCTGATACCAACTGTAACGCCCCGACCCTAGTTACCCAGAGTCGGTGAATTATTACATAACATTGGCATGATCACAAGAAAGATCAAATCTCGAAAGACCGATTGGTTTAGTAGCCTTGGAAACACTAGATATATTCATAAGTTTTACATTACATCATAAAATGAAAAACTACTACAACAACATAATGTCTCCACAGTCCACACTATTATCCCCTCATAATATCCCTGTAGGTCATTCATAACTTACTTCTTCACATCCTGTGAAAAATAAAACATAGAAAAGGGGTGAGCTCAAATGCCCAGTAAGGATAACAATATAGCAGAACATTCAAAATAAGCATAAACATTTAAGGTAATGCATTACTAAAACAAAATCCTTTTAAACTTGAACTTCAACATAGTATGGAAAAATTAAAATGAAATAATGCCATTTACTTATTCACAAGGATATTCTACTAATCGAATAATCACATGCAAAATCAATAACCACTTTCATAATGTTGGAATGCATAATGTCATACTATCATAACCACATAGCCAAGGCCTCGTGCCAAGACTACAAATAAGATTTTGTCAAGGCCTTGTGCCAAGACACTAGTTTGTCTCATGAGACCTACTGATGCATCGAGGAGCTATAGCAGGCTCCTCCCGTCACTTATTAAGTCCAATTCATTCCTCATATGAACAGTTTTAAACATAACATAAACATTCGTATTAAAACTAGCATACAAAATGTCAATACTTTAACCACAAACCATGAATGGTATAAAAATAGCACATCCACAGTCAAAAATAACTCATTTGATACAATATGGAAGATTGAATTGTATCACATTAACCTCAATCAAGAATAATGAAGGATGTTGACATAGATGAAAATAATCATCAAAACTATTTGAGAGAAATATCCCCCTTTTTCTTGAAATCATTTAAAAGTCACACTATTTGTCAAGAAGCCATTTAAAAATATATTTTTAAATCAAAGTTTCCCATACCACTTTGAAACTTTTTAAAAGGAGTTTTAATTTCTAAACTTTAATGTCCATATAAATAAATCCTTAAAACCATTTTTAAAACATGGACATTAATGAGAAAGATTTAGATGAATAAGTCTTTAAAACATTTAAAAATGGTATTTTAGTTAGAGATTCTAACCAAAAGAGAGACACTTGAATACAAATAATTGAGGTAATAAAAACTTTGTAATATCATGAGAATAAAGGGATTCATGATATACAATGTCAAAGTACTTTATATACACCACATAAAAGTGATTTGGTGTATATCAATAAAGAAGTCTCAATGGAATGTAAATTGAGATGAAATCTCTCATAAAGGCTGTATCCTTAGGTTAAGGATAAATCAACGACATAGTTATGTGTGAAAAATATAAATAAACTAAATATGGTTGGATGTTTAGTGTAAAACAATCAAAGGACATTCACACATAATCTTGTAAAAACAACACCAATGAATTGGATGTTTAACTCAACAAATGGAGAATGAGTTAAAATTACTCTTATCAAATTCATATCGATGACTTGAGAAATTATCAATGGATTGATTATGTGTATCAAAATTATTTCCACAGAAAAGGGGAGTGGAAATTATGACATAAGCAAATGAATATAGATTCCACACATAATCTCGTAGTAAAATAATCAATGGAGTTTGCGAAAAGCCGAATAAATGGAAATTGGAATTTCAAATTTCCTTATCGATTTGTTAACCTATCAAACATGAACCCATGAAAGAAGGATAACACAATGATGATTTAAATATACATGAATTAAAGTATATTACACAATTAATACAAACATGGGCAGCACACACACCACATGCAATAAATAAGTGGTGAATAATGGAATTCTCAAGAAATTAAGAGTGAGATAAGAAACTCCTTACCACGTTAATCAATTGAGTCGTATGGCAAAAAGTTAATAACCACCAAATTATTTACATAATAACATGAATATAAAGAGAATCATTATAATATATATAAAATGGAAGCACACAATACACCACTTTCAATAATTTAGTGGCGAACAATGGAAATCTCACGGAATTGAAAGTGAGATAAGAAAATCCCTTACTTTGTACTTTTTCCTTGGTCGACGGTAGGTTTACCTTCTGTATAATGGTGAAATAATTGTTATTTAATTATACAAGAATCATTTACTTTAATATGATATCATATATGATCTTTTAACATTGATTTGTTAATAATATCTTAGAATTATCATCATTTCGGGTGTTAACGGGTTCATTTTACTTTATATTCTTTGTTATGTGATCCATATTCGTTATTAATGGGATGTATATTATTCATATCCAGAATTATATCAAGTCCTTAGATACTATTTTTAAATCATCAAATTATAATTATACTTGAATGGATATGATGGAGAATGAATCTCATCGCGTTCGTGGAGACGGTAGTCCGTACATACGCACGAGCGACAATATCATTATTTTGATAGTAAAATAATATATAATTGGATGTTATATCATATATAAAGAATCATTATCATGTTATATTTATTATTTACATGAGTTACACATCATTATTATACCCATCCAAATAATAATATATTGAATAACAATTACACCACGACGTGGAGACGGTAAGCCGTACGTACGCACGTATGGTGACATGTTATTCAAAGGATGGATAGAATACTGAATATGGTTGTACCACATTTATAATAACATCACAGTATATATATGATACTGGATTAATTATTTTATAATGGTAATAACAAAGAAAGAGGAAGTGGAAGAAGAAATGAACATGAAAAGGGGTGGTGAAAACATTACCTCTTCTTCGGGTTCTTCCTTTTGATTTGATCAAAAGGGCTCCTTAGGTTGGCTTTCTGATCAAACTAAGTCCTCTAGGTTGTAGTGAGGGAAGTTGAGATAGTATTTGGGCAGGGTTTGGCAGAACCAAAGGGCTTTGAAGTTGTGAAGAAATGAGAAGGAGGAGTGCCCTTTTATAAGAGGGGTGAGGGGCACCTTTGGAAAAGCTAGAGATATTAGTTTATAATAAATTTATATTCGGTTTCAAATGGATCCAAAGATTATTATTTAGATGGTAAGATGGGGATAGGTCAAAAACAAATCAACCAATATAATTTATACAGGTTTGGGTACTTATATTAACCTTATCTTTAAGAATTAACTCTAAATTAATTAGTTTCACTTTTACAATGTCTCTTTGTATTTTTATATAATATGTTTAATAAACTTACTATATACATCCACGCGACCCCCAAGTGGTCCATTAATTATGAACCTATCATGATATAAGTCTCTTGGCCGAACCTTAGACTTTTAGAAATTTAATATCAATTTATAATATAATATTTGTTTTAAGAACTCTTTTATGTCAATTTTGACACTATTCAATAGTTGATTTTTTTGAAACTCATAACAGATTGATTACTTCAAAAAAAGTCAATTAAATCAATCCTAATATATCATATTATCCTATAAAATTATTTTAATTCATTAAAAGTTTCATATTATATTTATTTGAGTATTTATAATATCAATTATTTTAATTTTTCACTATTATAGTAATTACTACATCATCATTGTGTCATAAATAAATTAAATTATTTAATGTCTAAAAATTATAAATAAAATATAATTATGTAGGAAATCGTTTTATATTTCTAATTAATATTTATAATCTAAAATCCAACATATATAACCCTATGTAAAAAAAAATTTCTAAAAGATATATGCTTGTGTCATTTTTGTATTCATTTTAACTTAATTAAAAAAAAGTGTCCCTATCACCTACAAGTGGCACCATGGGGTCCCAAAATCGACCCAAAGATGCCTATGGTCGAACATGTATCAACCAATAAGTCTAGGACACGTTTTAGGGTAATTTAGTATTATTATAATATTATTTTTTAACCCTTATTTACCAGATTTACCCTTAACCATGGTAAATAAAATATTTACCACAGTAATTATTCAAAATGTCTAAAAATAAAAGTTTCCTATTTACACAATTTTGACATCCTGATTCCAAATATGGAATCCATTTTTCTAAATTCAAAACACAGAAGTGGCATAAATTAATTTAAAATTAATTCTCGCTGCCAAAACAAAAAGCGTGTTTTTAAGAGATAATAACTATCAAAAGATTGACACTTGTTTATGTTCCGTTTAATTGTAAAATTATGTCCAATGACCAACATTATATTAAATGGTAAAAATATATTATAAATATACTTTAAAAACACTCAAATTCATAATTTATCACTACTAATTATTTTGATTAAAAAAGTTGTTTTTAATTAAAATTTAGTAATTTTCACTATTCATCAAAATATGAAAGTTATCCGAAAAGTACCAAAATTTCACCTTAGGCTAAATTCGATATTCCAAATCCAAAAATGAAGTCCATTTTAAAATATAAAATTTCAAAAAGTAGGTATTACTATTCATAACGGCTAGTTTGATTGGTTATGGTGTGTTAGAACTCGGTGTTGCGTACAACACACGCTATCACATTATTCAAAGAGAAGCGTACCGTAGAAGCTTGGGGTGTTACATAGGGTTTTGAGGCATATGTATGATGTATTACTATATGTAAATTTGAAAATAAATTAGATAAATGTATATTTTTTTATTATTCCAAATATATAGTTGGTTATTACTTCTATAATATATCATAACATAATGTGTTTTTATCTTGACATATTTTCTTTCTTGGAAATGATTTTATTTTAAAAAAAAATTAATAGAATAAAATTTTAACTTGATTATTTTCAAGGCTAATAATATGATATTATTGCTGATATGGATGAGTTTAAAATAAAATGTTTTATTGAAAATGATCTAAATCAATATACACAAGAATTATGAAGGTCAAATATATTTCTTAAAGTAATTAAGATATATGCATTTCTCGTTTTTTATGATGGTGGTATAGAAATCATTGAATATGGTACAACATATTTCTAAGAATACATAATAATCTCTAATTATGATAAATGGTTATAATTACTGGAATATGAAATGGAATCCATGTATGATAATTAAGTTTGGAACCAAGTAGATCCACTTGAATACATAAAACCCAATGGGTACAATGGTTTTTCCATAAGAAGGATAACCTGGAAGGTGGAGTCTCTATATAAAAATATCACTTATTAGGTTAAGATATTAAACAAATCCATGGTATTAACTATGAATAAACCTTTTATCCAAGAGATATGATTAAATATATTTTGATTTGTTCAATCATAGAAGTATATTATCATTATGAGATATATCAAATATATATAAAAACTAAATTATGGGAATTTATTTAGGGATTTATATGTAATAAAACTTAAATGTTTTAAATATATAAAATTGTTTTAAATATTTATAAACTTTAATAATCCATTTATGGGTTGAAACAAGATTCTATGTGTGGTAATATTCATTTTAATGAATCTATAAAAGAGTTTGACATGATAAGAAAATATGGATGAACCATGTGTATATAAATAAGATAGCATGATAAATTTTTTATTTTTTATGTTGTATGTAGATGACATACTTCTCATTGTAAATGAAATCCAAATATTATAATCAGTGAAAATTTGGTTGGGATAGTTCTTCTAAATAAATGACCTCAATAAAGCTACATATAAACTATATATGAAGATCTATAGAGATATATCTAAACAAATGTATATACTTTTTCAAGATATATACATTGGTAAAATGTTTAAAATTTTTAACATTAAAAGTTATATAAAGTGATATTTACTTGTGTTGAATAGAAATAGTATTTCAATTACATGGTTCCCCTCAAGGGATAAATTTATATTAGTTTCTAAACTAACAATGATGAAATTATATCTCATCCAATATTTTTTTTCATGAATAGTGATGTAGAAAGCTCGAAAATATACAAGTAACTGATAGTTTGTGATTATACAACAAAAGACAAATATATTACAATATCTGATATAAAAAAATTATCTATTTAGATCAGAAATTTCATTATTGTATTCGTGATTATCTTAAACATCATGAATCTAATTAAACCTAATTATGATAATTGTGGAACGGTTTCACAAACTAATGATCCCATGTCTAACCAAATACCCAATCATATTAATCATTGATTTCATCTTACTTCAGGGATTATTCATAGATGTTATATTAATATGTGTTGAGTTTCTTAGTGGGTAATATTGTGAATCCCCTAATGAAGCTCTTTATGCAAAGAAAACATTAAAATCACACTATCTCTCATGGTATTAGATACATGGGTGAGTTAATTTAGTGAATTTTTGAGATTGATAGTGTTTATATACTAAATTCAATCAAGTTTTATTGGATTGTGGACATTTTATACCATGTAATGTATATTGATAGAAATATTTTATCATTAATTTATACTATTTCTATAAAACATAGGAGATGATATGATAACAATCCCAATATAACATATTTGTTACCATGTTATCCCTAATTGATGATCATCATATTGGTTTTTAAAGAAATTTTAAGATCAGTATGAGTATGATCACTTTTATAGAGATACAATTAATCACTCATGGGATCTAAGTTAGTGAATTTTTATTTATATTGACCTGCTTAACATAAACTATATATACAATAATATATGTGTCATTAGGGTTACTTAAGTGAACATTGGTCATGGGTCCTTTGGATTTAGGTTGTAAAATAGGTTCCCTATTTTTGAGGTTTTATACTTTGATAATTATCTAAATTAATTTGAGATTTTTTATAATAAAAGGTAATTTGGAATGGAATTAATAATTTAGTGGGATTTTACTAACCAATATAGGATATTGTTACCCACATGATGGGTTACAACATCATAGGCATCAACATATTTTTTTTATTATGTATGTGCATTTCCATGAAAAGATAAATACACTTAAAGTAATTATAAAAAATTTATTAAACCTGCTATTTATTAATAAGAGATAAATTATATGAGGTTAAAATTATCCATTTTTCATGCCTAATCTAAATTTCAAGTACAAAATAAACCTTTATAATGGACATGGGGTGAATTAAATCACACCAAACTCCTTAGAAAGTTAGATATCTATGATGTGTTTCAAGATACCAGTATTAGTTTATGATTATAAATGAGATTCATAATCATTTATAAATTTTTAAAGGTCCCTTAGGATCATGAATAAGATATTGAAAATTTTTACTTTTATAATAAACAAAAAAAATATTTTTCATATTTAAAATATTTTATTAAATAATTTTTATTTAATAAAATAATTAATTTTTTATTATAATATAAATAATGGGTTATTTATATTATTTATATAAAAACATGATGAAATTATAAATCCCAAATAAAATTTGGGATTGGTCTTTATTTCATGTGTTTACAAGTCCTATTACATGAGATAATCTCATAAGAATTCCTAAAGTGGCCATTTAAGTACATCCTTTGTAATTTTAAATATATTTGGAGGCACATTAATATACCTCTCATGGTGTCTTAGGAAATAATTCACTTTTGGTGGTTATTTAATACTTTAAATAACATTTAGAGGCTATTGATTTCACCATATATAGTTTAAAACTTGTTTATCTTCTTTTAAGACTCTTTAATGACCCTCTTTCTATAAATAACATAGAGGAGAGGTGTTAAAATCATTCCATTATGAGAAATAAATGGTGGTTCTTATAGTTATCTATTTTCCCTTACCTAATAGTGTTACCTGATTTTTCTCAATTGGTAGGAATAGAACATCACCATATCATTGGTTATTAGTATTATTTTTGGAAGCACAAGGAGTAACACCCCAAGATTTTATGATATATTAATAAATTTGATTTCTTTGATAGCATGTGATACACACAACCCTAAGTCTAAATGAAGTATAATATAGTGTATCATTAATAAATAATCGTTAAATTAAAGGAGGGAATAGGAATAACCATATTTTTAAAATTATTTATAAATGTTTTATATAAAGAAAATGTATTGATAAATAAGTACTCAATATTTAGTAAAGTCTTTATATGCCTCAAAAATACATTTTTCCTCAAAAAAGGTTTTATTTATCTTTATGAGTAAATAACATAATAAATTTTTTCACTTTTAGAAAAATTATTTTAAAAAAAATTATTTTTTGAATAATCATATAAAAATTAACTTTTGGTGAAATTTTTTGGATTTTTTTGAAATGATTGATTTTTTAGTGAATAGTGAAAAATACATATTTTTCAAATAATGTCATTTCTTTTCACTAGAAAAAGTAACTTAAAATTACTATTATATTTTGTAATTATTATTAATGTGACACATGATCCATTTTATTTTGAATAATATAAATAATTCCATTTGAATCATCAATATTCAGGATTTTTATATAGGTTAATGTTTACACTTAAAAACAAGATTTTCTAAAAACTATTTTTCATCAAAATTTATGAATTTGTATTAATATTTATTTCTACAAATTTTCGTAATTGAATCTTAAAAAATATATTCCATATTTTTAATCATGTGGTCTAAATTTTTTAAATAGGTCCCTTTTAATTTTGGTCATTATGAATAGTAATCGTAATAAATATATGTCAACTCGGTAAGGGTAAATCGGGTAATTAAGGTTAAAAAATGATGTGATTAGGATTGATATTCAATAAATAAAATTGAATTTATTACATTTTGTGATTATATTTCATCAATAATCATCTAAAATTATAAAATGTGACTTTTCCTCATTTATCTTTGATTTTGACCGTTATAATACTTAAGTAAAGGATAAAGTCAATAATATCAATCTCTTGATTTTAATATATATAATATTTTTTGATAGTGATAATAACAACATAAATTCAGTTATAAATGTTTATTTAAAATATAAATTATTTTTTGTATCAGGTTAATTTATTTATAATTTTTATATATTGAATAATTACCTTAAATGATTATACAGCGCCTAGAAAAATAAACCAAAGGATTTTAAATATATTAACAGTAATATAATTTTGGTGAATTACAGTACCCATAAATTTTTATAGATGAATATAACATACTATGTATGTTTCAAAGGTGTATATTCTAATTCCATAAATATCTTTTTGACTTTAAAGTTAAAGTAAATGAATGGTTCCAAAAATGACACTAATGATATATTATGATAAAATTATTTATTAAATGATTTAAAATTTATAAAAATTATATATTTAGAAAATGTAATGGTATATGGTTTAAAATATAAACCATTATCCACTTATGGGTCACTTTTCCTTTTATTGTAACATTATTGACCCTTAAATAGTATAATCCTTTGATATTTTGGTAATTATCAAATGGAATAATGACGGTTAAAACTATGAGATAAGGGTTAAAACATAAAAAAAAATTGTATAAATTTTATTTAATTATATTATTTAGAATTATCATAATAATATATTATAAATATATCAATTTTGAGTCATTTAATATAAAAATTAATTTATATTAATTTAATATTTTAAGTAATTCCAAGAGTGTCCCTCCCTCACATATAAAGTAGTACCTATTCTCATCACATCCTCTCATATTTAGAGCATTATATATCAGTAAATTTCTTCCATAATACATTCTTATATCTCTTAAACACATCATAGATATTATTTTATTTCAAAAATACCATCCCTTCAATTATTAAGGTGTAAACCAAAAGAGGCTTCTCTATGAAAAAGTATAAATCTTAATCAAGAATTTTCAATTTTATTCTTTCTTATACATCCAATAAATCAATGGTATATGTTCTATAATAGTTAATTAAGTATCGTAAATATACTTAATTTTTATTATGATGATGTAACAACCATTATAAACCTTATTTCCATCCTACAGAAAGCGAAAACATCGTTCGTGCGTACGTACGGATTACAGTCTCCACATAACGGTGTAATTTTTTTTTCATCACCAATTTAATTATATGGTTATATTTTTGGATTCAATAAATATATATTTTATTTATGATATTATTATATTTATGGAAAAATAAATTCTTATTTACCTTTATTTTCTTTCATTCGTCACAAAGTGAAAACAACATTCATGTGTACATTCATCCTACCATCCCCATGAACGATGTAATTCATTTTTTTATATCTAACTTTTATGGACGACTCTAAATATATATATATATAATGAATATATATTAAATTTATATCATGAATCAAATTTTGGAGATTATGGATTCAGGATCAAATAACATGGATCAGAACCACCAAATCGAAATTCACCTGAAAAATTAAAATAGTAACACTCAAAAATAATGATTTTGATATAAAATTATTAATAAATGAGTGTTGAAATATTATAATTAGATAAATATGTTATTATAATTATTTATATGGTTTTTTTAAAGAACTAAAATAAATTAAAATTTATTATATAAGAAGCTAAAATCACTTACAAAGGATGTTGCATCTAAGGTAAGGGTTTTCACGTATTAATTTTTTTTTCCATGAGACATATTTCATATTCACCACTTATTTCATTCATGTAGTGTATATATTGTACCTTTCATATGTAATATAATTAATAAATTTATATTCACGGTATTTAAATTTTCATTTGAATTTATTTATTTCATGGGGGTTATAATTCAAAAGATACAAACGTGGTAAGGGATTTCTTTTACAATCTAATTTTCTTTCTGGATTATTTATGTTTTAATTCTCATTAAGGAGAATTATATGATAATTATCTAATAAAACGCTTTAATTTTCTTATCCTGTATTAATTCATATAATTTTCAAGTAATAGTATCATTTTTCTCTCTTGGGTACTTAAAAAATCAAGAAAATTGTTTAAGAAAAAAAATACTTTATTTCCTCTTTAGTTGGAAATAATTTTCTTCTATGTCCATTTTTTCTAAAAAAATCAAGAATTTTTTTAATATTACCCTATGATGATTTCAATTATTTTTTACCCATGATTTAATTTTTATAAAATTTTTAAAATTTAATATTCTTTCTTTTTTCTAAACAAGTTACTTTTTAATTTTTACCAAAAAAATTAAGGTAATCTTTGTTTTAACATACACAGCATTAACAAAATTTACCACAATCATGATCACTCAATGTTTTGATTCTTACTTTATAAGTTTATAATGTTCGTTTAAAATAAAATTCTATCTTTAATATTTATGAAATTATTATATTTTAATAATTGATTTTAAATTAAAAATGGTATTTTTTTCTCATTAAAATTTTTAATGATATTTTAAAGGTATTATCAACTATGAAAACACCCATGGATATTAATGGGGATATTATCCAATTATACTATCTTTATTCTTTATCTAAAGGTTATATGATGGTGAAGTATTTATGTTATTTATTCTTGATTAAATATGAAAAATTATTGTTTTATAATAAATTTTTATAATGAATTGTATTGATCATTCAAAATATAAGGAATGAATAGGATGTGAATGTGATGGGTGGGTCTCGATTATAGATAGCCCCTAGTTGCATGGATAGGTCTCATGAAAAATAGTTGGTGTGATGTATAGGTTGAGGTTTTAAGATCATGTCATAATAGTTGGGTGGTGTATTCCTACACATATAATGATAACGTCTTGGTTGAGAGGCCATGATATAAATATAATGTCTTTGTTAAGAGGCATTTATGGTAAGATTCGTGATTTATTAGTTGAGAGGAATTGATCATGAATGTCCATAATTATTTATTTTCCATTATTAATAATTTATTTTTCTTAATCCAAGTGTTTTATATGTTGATATTATCCATGGATACTCATTGAAATCAAGTGTTGATTAAATTTAATGTGTTTTAATTATCCATTATTCCATGTTGATTACTCCTTATTTACTCTTAGCTTACTATGTACATAACCCTTACTAATCATTTTAACTCAACCATTATTTGTTATCCTTTCCCTAGTATTTAAAGAAATATATTATGAATGATATAAAAGATTAAATAATGCTTCATATTCTATGTTTTTTATATTTATAATGAATTATGGGAATCATTTATCTATATAATTTACCAACACTACTAAACTATTCATTTTACAGGCATGTGATCGCTTATATATAGTGTCATTATACTAATTTATACATTGTATTTGGCTTACTGGGGTTGGGGCCTTTAAAATTGGTATCAGATAAATTTTATTAGAAACCTTGGGACCTAGATTTAAATGAACAGAGCTAATATGAGAATTGTGATAATCCCTTATAGTAATTGAGAACTTTTACCATATAGGTAATTTTAATTTATGGATCAATATTCATGGTCATTGTGAGATAACTCAGCATGTTCTATTATTTTGTAATGGAATATAATGGAGGAAAGAGAATAATCACCCATAGACAATAAAGGGATTGTCTTGCTAAGAAATCTAATACATATGGTGTTGTAACTGAGCAGATCATGGCCATTTTAGGGTAGCTAATATAGGATTTTTTTACATTTGGGATGCAATATCTTTTTATTTTGAAAGCAAAGACCTTTTTTTATCTTGATAGAGGAAAACCCATCACATAACCCATAGGCCCAAGTACAAGTTTCCCATGAACATGGATTGAAGGCCATAGGGCTTCAAATCCCTAACTATAGGCCTAAATGCACTTTTTCCCAAATTCCCCTCTCTGTAATAGTACTACTATAGTAACTATGTTTCTACAGTACTGATACCACTAGAGTTTCTATGTTGTTATAGTTCTACCACTACTATAGTGCCCCTGATATGGTAACTCATGAAATTTCCTCTGTTCGGTTTTAAACATCGGTCTTTTGGATGTGGAATTAAGGGGTTTACCACTTAGTCACCACCCCAACTATAGGAAGCTAACTTAGGTTATAAAGATTAACCTTTCATGTATGGAAAAAACTATTGTTCCAAGCACGATTCACTTAAGTTTTATCACTTTATCTGATAGAAGCCTCTATTTTTAATGGAACTTCTAATGCATTGGTAGATGAACAATGGATTAATTCCCTCAAAAAAATATTCCTCGCTTTGAGAAGTAATAAAAGTGAAATGGTGATTCTGTAATTTTATTATTTTAAAGGAGACACTGATCAATAGTTCTCATTGATCTAGAAAACTAAAGAGGTTTATAAACTATAAATCATGCAATGTGGATCTTTTAAAGTGATATTATTTGAGAAATACTTTTTCCATAAAAAATGAACTCATATGGAAATTAAATTCCTCAATCTAATATAGAAGGAAGAGAAAAGTTTTGTTGAGTATGAGGAAAATTTTAATATATTTTCAAGGCATTCTAGAGACTATGTACATAATTCAAATAGTAAGATTGACCATTTATTTTATGGGATTAATCCAAGCCTTCAAAGGGAACTAGTCACTAAAACATTTTAATCATATAATTATATGGTATCAAGTGAAATCAGAACAGAGAAATAATTCTACAATTTATATATTTTCAAAGGAAGCTAAGATAAAAATAGGTTGAATGGGTGTTGAGAGAAAATAAATGAGATGCATGAAAATAAGGGAGTGATGAATCTTTCAACATGTGATAATTGTGGAAAAAAACCTAGTACCTGCTTAATGGGAATGGGAGTTTATTTCATATACATATAAATGGGTCATAAGGAACTTAAATTTGATGAAAATAAAGAAACCACTTTTATCCAATTCTTTAGATATTAAGAGATGGGTAACTAATAAAACTAATGTCCCAAGTGTCAACAGAACTTACCATAGAATAATCCAAGGGGAGAATTCTAAGCTTATACAATTATTATAACTCAAGTTGAAATCCATTATGTTGTAATAATAGGTATTGTGAACTCTTTATTTATTTGATTATATATTTATGCACTCCTTTCATGGATATAAAATCATCCCATGACACAATAACGAATGAATTAGAAAATCAAGTCACCTAGTAGGAATCTTATTATTGAGCGGTTTCTGTTAAGATGAATAACTATTCCCTAGTTGAAAACATGATTGTTATACATATTTTTGGATTTTAAATTATTTGGTTTGGTGTTTATTTATTTTTTTAGAGTTTATTAATTAGTTAATGATGCAATGGATCTTGCAATAAAAGTCTTATTCTTTTACCTTCATTTCTAATGAATTGATGTTCTTTTTAACCCTCACATATTTATGGTTTTCTGGTCATTAAATTTCTCATAATCATCTTCTATATCACTATTTATTAGTCCTTGTGGGTTCATTTTCTTATCTATGTCTATATTTTAGCTTCCCACAAATTTTCACCTTATTTGAGAACCCGATTATGTGTTATTTTATGTAACCTTTATGTTTCCCTATTCCCCTTGTGAATTAAAGTTTTATTATCCCTTTATCTAATGTGGCTTTTCAACAAAGGTAATTTTAAATTTTAAACATTTATTTAAAAAAATCATGGGTTTAATTTATTTAAATGGTAAAATGTACCACCTTGATATTTTATGATATATTAAAAAAATTATTTATTCGATAGCTTATGATACACATAACACTGAGTCTAAATAAACCGTAATATAGAATTCCATTATAAACTAGTATTTAAATTGGTATAGTGAATAGTGATGACAAAAGTTTTAAAATTATATATAATTTTTTAGATAAAAAATATATTGAAAAATGAGAACTCAATTTTTAGTAAAGTCTTTATATACTTCAAAAATATATTTTCCTAAACATGGTTATATATCATTTTGTGAGTAAATAATTTAAAAAAATTCCAATTTTATAAAAATAATTTAAAGATGAAAATTATTTTTTGATTAATTATATCAAAATTAACATAGGGTGATTTTTTGGATTTTTTTGAAATAATTGATCTTCCAACGAATAGAGAAAAATACAGATTTTTCAAATACTAAAATTTCTTTTCATTAAATAAATTAATTTAAAAGTACCATTATATTTTTGATTTGTTATAAAATTTACATATGATCTATTTTTTTTAAATAATTTAATTAATTACATTTGAATCAAAAATATTTATGATTTTGATATAAGTTAATTTTTATGCTTAAAATGTATTTTTCTAAAAATTATTCTTCGTAGAATTTTACAAATTAAAATTAAAATTGATTTATACAACTTCTAAGAATTGAATCATTAAAAATATATTTTAATTCTTAATTAATTGGTTCATAGTTTATAAATAGTTCCCTTTTATTTTTGTTCATTATGAATAATAACCATAGTGAATATTTTTCAACTTGGTAAAGGTAAATCGTGTAATTGAGGTTAAAAACTAATGTGATAAGGATTAAAATTCATCAGAAAACATGTATTTATTTTATTGGAAAAGTATATTTAATTAATAATCATATAAAATTTGAAAATATAACCTTATTTTCCATTTATCTTTGATTTTGACATTTATAATATTTTAGTAAATGATAAAGTCCAAAATGTCACTCTCTTTCTTTTAATATATATATTATATTATGATAGAGATAAGATCAATTTAATTTTTTTATAAATGTTATTTAAAATTTAAATGATATTTTTTTATCATGTTAACATATTAATAATTTTTATTAATTGAATAATTAACTTAAATGCTTAAGAAACGCTGATATAGTATTTATTCAATTAATAGAAAAAATAAAAAAAATGATTTAAAAAAATAAAAGTAAAATAATTTGGGTGGATTATAGTTAACCATGAATTTTATATATGAATATAACATATTAGGGATGTTTAAAAGGTTTATATTCTAATTATATAACTATCTTGATGAATTTAAAGTCAAGGTAAATGCATAGATCCAAAATTGACATTAATGATATTTTAGAGTAAAAAATATTTTATTAAATGTTTTAAGATTAATAAAAATAATATATTTGTAAATTTAGTATGATATGGTTGAAAATATAAACCATGGTCCATTTATGGGTCACATTCCATTTTATAGTGACATTTTTTACCCTTAAATATTAGAAACTTTTGATATTATGGTAATTATTAAAAGGATTAACGAGGGTTAAACTAAGAGATAAGGGATAAAACATCACATAAAATTATATATATTTTGTTATATGAAATTATTTAAAATTTTACTCAAACTATATTATAAATATTTCAATTTCTAATTACTTGATTATAAAAAATAATTTATATTAATTTAACACTTTAAGTAATTCTAAAGGTGACCCTTCTCTCACTTATAAAAGGGTGGATCTTGTCCTCTCTCCATCACACCTTTTGACACTTATAGATCATAAAATACCTTCCATAATACCTTCCTATCTTCCTTTACCACATAAAATATCTTCTTTTCTATCAAAAAAACCATACATTCAAATATTAATGTATAATTCAACAGTGGTTTCTCAATGAAGAAGTATAACTCTTAATTGAGAATTTTCAAATTTATTTATTCTTATACCACTTATAGATACAAGGTATAAATTATATAATAATTAAATCAGTTTATTAAATAAAATTAAATTTTATTATTACTATGGAACAACCACCATCCACCTTCTTTACATCTTGTAGAAAAATAAAATATCACTTGTGCGTATGTAAGATTTACCGTCTCCACATAGCAGTGAAATTTGTTTTTCATCGCCACTTTAATTGGATGGTTATAATTATAGATTTAATAAATATATGTAATATCTTATATTATTATTATTTAATATTAATTTATCTTTATTTCATTTCATCCTTTGAAAAGTGAAAACAGTGTTCATGTGTACATAAGACCTACCATCTCCATTAATGGTGTAATTATTTTTTCTATCACTACCATTTATAGATGAATATAAATATATATATATAATGAATATATATATGATATTTATATCAATAATAACATTATATATATTATGTAACCATGATTAAAGTACACTGATCAGAACTACTTAACTGAAATCCTCATGAAAAAATGAAACTGTTAACACTCAAAAATGAGTATTTTAATAAATAATTTTAATAAAATAGTTTTAAAATGTTATAAGGGGGTCATATATGATATTATAATTATGTATATGGATTTTTAATATAATTATAAAAAATATAAATTTATTATAGTGGAGTCTAAAATCACTTACAAATTAAGTCGAGTCTGAGGAAAGAGTTTTCTCGTCTCACTTTTTTTATGATACATATGCTATATTTACTACCTGTTTCTTTAATGTGGTGAATATATTATCCCTTTTGTATTTTACTTCATAAATAACTTTATATTATTGGAAATTAATGTTTAATTTGAAGTTATTTCTTTAATGGCGGTTATGATCAAAAGATTCATGTAACACCCCAAGCTTCCACGGTACGCTTCTCTTTGAATAATACAATAGAATGTGTTGTGCACAACTTCGAGTTCTAACACACCACAACCAATCAAAATAGCCGTTAGGAATAGTAATACCCAATTTTTAAAATTTTATAAATTTTATCTTTCAAAATGGACTTCATTTTTCGATTCTTAATATTGAAATTAGCTTAGGGTGAATTTTTGGTATTTTTCTGAAAACTTTCAATTTTTGATGAATAGTTAAAAACACTGAGTTATAGTTTAAAACCATTTTTTTTAATAATTATTTATTTTATTTAAATTTATTTTATGTCAAAATAGATACATAATACCTATATAAGTTCAATGTAATTCATTGGAGTCAGTTTATAATAATTTTAGATATATAAACATTTTATTGAACTTTTTACCGTCTTTTACACACCTCCTAGGAGCATTTGAAAATTTACATAAAACATAATTTTACTGCTTCTGTGAGTTGAATTTAAAAAATATTAGAGACATAGTTGATATCAGTAAGTAAAATGTGGTTCAATAAGATTAAAATAATTTTTGGTGAATAGTAACTTTTTACTTTTATTTACCACGGTTAAAAGTAAATTGGATAATTAAGGGTAAAAATGATATTATTATTATTATTACCCTAAAACATGTCCTAATTTTATTGGATAAGTATAATTAGACCACAAACACCCTTAAGAATAAAACATAGACCACTTTGGTCCACTTGGATTAGATTAGGACATTTATTATTATTTTATTTAAAGAAGAGTTAAAAGAGTTAAATTCAAGGTTTAATAACAAAACCATTTTTAATATAGGGTTACACAGAATATAAATTCGACTATAAATATTCATTATAAATCTAAAAATATTTCCTATATAATTGTTTTTTATTTATAATTTTTATACATTAGATAATTAAATTAATTTATGACATAATGATGATTCAGTAATTACCGTATTAATGAAAGATTAAAATAGTTGATATTATAAATACCTAAATAAATGTAAATTAAGAATTTTGATGAATTTAACTAATTTTATAGGATAATATGACATGTTAGGATTTATTTAATTAACTTTTTTTAAGTAATCATGCTGTTATGTTTTTCAAAAAAAACAATTACCAAATAGTGTCAAAATTGACATAAAAGAGTTTTTAAAAAAAATATTATGTTATTAATTGATATTCTAATACTGAAAATCTAAGGTTCAGCCAAAGAACTTATATAAGGTTATATATATTAATAATGAACCACTTGGGGTTTTCTTGTCTTGTTATAGTAAGTTTATTAACCATATAATATAAAAATACAAAGAGACATGGTAAATGTCGAACTATTTAACTAAAAGTTAAATATTAATGATAAGGTTAATATGGTGACCTAAACCTGTATAAAATATATTTTTTGAAATTATTTCGACCCATCCCAACCCTAAACTCGAAATAATTCACTTTTTTTCCATTATAAACCGAATATTAATTTATTATAAAATAATATTTCAGTCTTTTCCTAAGGTGCCTCTCACCCCTCTTATAAAAGGTCACTCCCCCTTCTCTCAAATTCACACCTCCAAAGCCATTTGGATCATCCAACCCCTGCCCAAATATCCTCCCAACTTACCTAACTTCATCCTAGAGGCATTCCTTTAGTCATAAAGTCAATATAAGGATCCCTTTTGATCAAATCAAAAGGAAGAACCCAAAAAGGTGGTAAATATTGCATCACCTATTTCAAGTTTTTTTCTTCTTCCACTTCCTCTTTGTTTGTTTTTTCCATTGTAAAATAATAAATCCAGTATATTCTAGATACTATGATGTTATTATAAAAATTGAAAAATAATATCCAACATTCTATCCATCCTATAAATGACAAAGTCACCATACGTGCGTACATACGGATTACCGTCTCCACGTCGTGGTGTAGTTTGTTATTCAAACATTTCATCATTTGGATGGGTATAATAATGAGTATAAATGATTTAAATAATAAATATAAAATTATAATGATTCTTTATATATGATATAACATCCAATTATATATGATTTTAATATCAAAATAATGATATTGCCGCTCGTGCATATGTACAGAATACCGTCTCCATGAACGCGATAAGATTCATTTCCCCATCATAACCATTCAAGACTAATTTTCATTTGATGATTAAAAATAATGTTTAATGACATGATATCATTCTGGATATGAATAAGATATATCTTTTCTAAAACAAACATGGCTTATGTAACAAAACATATAAAATATAACGAGTAAGTTAACACCCGAAATAATAATAATACTAAAATATTATTAAAAAATAAATATTATAAGATCATATATGATATCATATTAATGTATATTATTCTTGTATAATTTAATAAAACTGATTTAACATTTATATAGGAGGTTAACCTACCCTCTACAAAGGAAAATTACAAGGTAAGGGTTAATTTCACATTCTCATTATTATCTGAAGTTATTTTTACATAAGTATCTACTCGGACCTCTTTATCACCCACATCCATGTTTCTTAAAATTGTATTTCAAAACATTTTTACTATTTAATAGACAATGGGTTAATTTCATTTATACCCTTATTTTACCTTATACGTTTTTGAAAGAAATCTTTCCGTCATTTTCCAATCAAGGTACTTTTTGACCTTTTCGACAAATTTAAGGTAACAATGTTGTCTTTCAACTTATAAGGCAGGTGCGGCTATTTTCCACCGTTATAACATCATCGAATCCTACCTTAAAAGATTTTCTAAAAATCATCAAAATAAATTTTTTATTTATAATTATGTGACTCTTAAATGATTTCAAAATAGAGAGTTATATTTCTCTAAAAAGGTTTTGATTTCATCTATGTCAACATCCTTTGATGGATTTTAAGTTTGTTTGAAGTTGATTTGTTATGATACAAAACTTTTATACTGTATTGAATGTTATTAGATATGTTTGACTGTGGATGTGTTCTTTCATACCATTCATGTTTTATAGATAAATTATTGACATTTTGTAGGATAGTTTTAATATGAATGTTTATGTTATGTTTAAACCTTTTCATATGAGGAATACATTGGACTTAGTAAGTGACGGGTGGATTCTGCTATAGCTCCTCGATGCTTCAGTAGGTCTGATGAGAAAAACTAGTGTCTTGGAACAAGGCCTTGACAAAAAAAATTTGTAGTCTTGGCACAAGGCCCTGACTATGTGGTTCTGAAGTCTGGAATTATGCATTCCATCATTTTGAAAGTGGCTATTGATATTTCATGTGATTATTAGACAAGTAGAATATCCATGTGAGTAAGTAAATGGAATTTTTTTGATTTATATTTTCCATATTATAATACAGTTTATGTTGAAAAGGCTTTTGTTTTAGTTTTATACATTGCCTTAAATGTTTATTCTTATTTATGAAAGTTTCTGCTATATTGTTATCCTTACTGAGCATCTGAGCTTACCCCTTTATATGTTTCATTTTTCCAATATATGAATAATTATATTATTACTAACCTATGGGGATAGTCTATGTGATCTCAGTGTTGTCTATGGAAACAATATTGTTTTAGTTTTCCATTTTATGTTGTAATGTAAACCTTATGAATGTATCTAGTACTTCCAAGGCTACTAAACTAATCGGTCTTTTGAGACTTTATCTTTTGTGATCATTACAATGATATGTAATAATGCACTGAATCTAGGTAACTAGGGTCAGGCCATTACAGTTGGAATTAGAGGAAGTTTAGTACAAACCTTGGAAGCTAGATTTAGTTAAACTCTGATTAGAGCACATAGCCCTAAGATAGAATTTGGGGATTATTATAAAATAACTTCCTAGAATTTTGTTATTATAGAGGTTTTGTGAGTTTTCCAAGAAATACATCCCTACTTGGATAAAAGCAGGTAGAGGCGGCTCTGGCACAAATGTACCTAGGGGTAAACCACAAAAACACCACATTGATCTAGACTCGAATGGGAACTAGTGTACGACAACGGTCCTTGCAGCACTCTTGGTTACGACACTCCTGGGGGTATGATTAGGATAACTCTAATTTTCTTGACAAACCATTAAAAAGGGTTTATGAGTATATACTTCTTCAAAGAAAACATTTTTATGATTACAAATTATATCCATAAACTGTTCAATTTATGTTAAGTGTTTTATATGTTTGGATTTATGTATTGCGATTCATAAACTAATCTAGTGTATGCCATTGTTTAGAAATGGCACCTAGTGGAAGGAATGGAAATTGTATCAATGAACACACTCCATGTAGGGATTTCCCTCCTTCTCAAGATAATTATAGGGGAGCTGGTGATACAACTGGTGTTGATCAGCTTATCACTATACTGGGACAACTCACTCAGGTTTGAATAATAACATTACCCATTTGGAACACCCTGATCCATAATGTGGAGGATCAATGTTAGATCTCTTCATGAGGAAACAACCACCAACATTCAATGTGGGTACAAATCCACTAGTAGCTGAGCAGTGGATAAATTCCTTAGAGAAAATATTCCATACCTTGGGGAGTAGAGAAAGGGAAAAAGTTGTCATGGTAGTTTACCACCTCATAGGAGATGTTGATCAATGGTGGTCATTGATTCAAAAAACAAAGGAATTTGATGAAGTATAAAATATGGAATAGAGGGATTTCAAAGAAATTTTCTTAGAAAAATACTTTCCTCATGACCATCAAGCGGATATGGAAAGACAATTTCGGATTTTGAGGCAAAAGAAGGATGAGAATTTCATAAAGTATGAATCTAACTTTACAAGGTTAGCGAGGCATGATGCAGATTATATACATTACCCAAGAAGTAATATTGATCATTTATTTGATGGGTTAAAACCATTTATCTATCGAGCATTAGTCTCACAATCCTTCTCGCCATACGAAGATATTGTCTCATGTGCTATCAAGACAGAAAAATAATTCTCTATGTCATACGACTTTAAAGAAAAGCAAGAGAAGAAGAGATCTGCTGAACACTCTGAAAATGGAAATAATGGGAAGAAGGGAAAAGTTGAATATCCATCCTCTAGTAAATGTGGGAGGAAACACCCTAGTACTTTTCTGAAGGGAATGGGAGTATGTTAAAAGTGTGGTGAAAAAGGCCACCAAGATCGTGATTTCAAGGGGAATAAAGAGGTTGTTAATGTTGAATGCTATAATTGTAGATAAAGCAGAAATTATGCAAATGAATGTCCTAAGCGTCAGGGGAACATACCTCAAAAAAGGCCAAGGGATCCCAGCTAAGCTTATGCTATCACTACTGCTGAGTTTGAAGCTCCGAAAGACGTAGTGGAAGGTAATTTAGTGGTTTCCTCAAGTTTAGCCAATGATTTATTTGATTATGGATCATCACATTATTTCATATCTTCCCAGTTTTCTAAGAAAATTATATTTTTCCAATTTGATTTAACAAGGGAGTTGTTAGTAAAAACTCCTAAGGGAAGTATCATTGCAACAATGTTTTTTGAATCAGTTCCCATTAAGGCATATAAATGTTATTTATCTGTTATTGTCATCATCATACCAATTATTTAATTTTATGTAATACTCAGTATGAATTGGCTTTCAGACCATGATGTGAAAATTTATTGTAATAAGGAGGTTAAAATTTTTGATAATTATAAGGAGTACCTTATCTTTAGAGTAGAAATGTTACCATATGATTCTTATCTAGATCCCCCCCCAATAGCTCAACTAAATTAAATTATTGGGGGGGAAGATAATGAAATAACTTTGGGTGAGGAAATGAATTTTCAAATAGAGGATGTACCTATTGTGCAAGAATATGTTGATGTGTTTATAGAGGATTTACCTGGACATCCACCAGAATGAGAAATTGAGTTTTCCATTGACTTAATTCCTGGTTCAAGGCCCATATAGAAGACCCCTTATAGAATGGACCTTTTGGAATTAGTGGAACTAAATAAACAACTATAAGAATTGAGTAATAAGGGATTTATTCACCCTAGTGTTTCTCCATGGGGAGCCCCTGTTCTTTTTTTATGAAGAAAGATGGATCTATGAGGTTGTGCATTGAATACAGGGAGATCAATGCTATAAAAATAAATAACAAGTATCCCATACCTCGCATTGATGATTTATCCGACCAACTTCATGGAGCTCAATACTTTTCAAATATTGACCTTGGATCTGGATGTCATCCGTTGTGTGTGAATAAGGAAGACATTCTAAAAACACCATTTTGAACTAGATTCGGGAATTATGAGTTTACAGTAATGCCTTTTGGATTGACTAATGCACCATCTATCTTCATGGATCTAATGAATAGAGTTTTCAAGGAATATCTTGTTTATTTTGTAGTGTTATTTATTTTTAATATCTTAGTATACTCCAAAATCTATGAAGATCATGAAAATCACTTGAGTATTATTCTAAATACTCTTAGAAAAAATTACTTATATGGGAAGTTTAGCGAGTGTGAATTCTGGATTCAGGTGATTTATTTTTTTTCATATTGTCTCTAAGGATGGAATATTTGTTGATCCTTCTAATACAAGAGCAATCCAAGAATGGCTAGCACCAATGTGTATAACCGAGGTAAGTAGTTCTATTGGTTTAGTAGGTTATTATCGATGTTTCATCTAGAATTTTGCCCAGTTGGCTAACCCATTAACAAATATCACATGAAAAGGGGTTAAATTTGTTTGGAAAAAAGAGTGTAAAGAATGTTTTTAAGAATTGAAGAGATGATTAGTCAATGCTCCTATCTTGACTCTACCATCAGGGAATGATGGGTTCGTTATTTATAGTGATGTATCAAAGAAAGGACTTGGTTGTTTCCTTATGAAAAATGATAGGGTTATTTCATATGCATCACGATAGCTAAAAATTCATGAGAAAAATTATCCTACTCGTGATCAAGAGTTAGAAGCTAGAATCTTTGCTTTGAAAATATGGAGACATTATCTCTATGGTGAAAAATGTGAGATATATACCGATCACAAGAGTTTGAAGTATATTTTCTCATAGAAAGAACTCAACATGAGGTAAAGGAGATGGATTGAACTACTCAAGGATTATGATTTCATCATACACTACCACCCAAGGAAGGCCAATAAGGTGGCAGATGCTTTGAGCAGAAAGGATCATGGAGTTCTAAACAAGATGAGAGTTGAAAAGGATCCTATATACAAAGATCTTTTAAAGTTGGACATGGGGATAACCATGGAAGGTGAAACATCAATACCTTTTCAAATGGTTTCCAAAACATATTTACTATAAAGGATAAAGAGTTCTTAGACCGGTGATGAAGTGTTTCAAAAGAAGATTAAATCTATGAATGATGGGAGATTGGGTGACTTTTTGTATGAAGATGGACTTTTGAAATTTGGGAAGACACTTTGTGTTCCCGATATACCCTAATCTAAAAAGGTAACTATTGGAAGATGCTCATAGTTCCAATTTCTCTATACACCTTGGTATCACTAAGATGTATAGAGATTTGATGGAACATTTTTGGTAGGACAACATGAAGAGGGAGATTGCTGATTTTGTGTCAAGATGTATGGTTTTTCAACAAGTGAAAGCTAGAAGGAAACAGCCTCGAGGAGTCACACAATCTCTTCCCATACCTGAGTGGAAATGGGATAATATTACGATGGACTTTATCATGAGACTACCAAATAATCCTAGAAGGAATGACGCAATATGGGTCATTGTTGATCATCTTACCAAGTCAGCACATTTTCTTGCTATAAGAGAAGATTTACCACTTGAACGTCTAGCAAGACTATATATTAATGAAGTTGTGATACTTCATGGAGTACCCCATTCAATTGTTTCTGATCTTGATCCACGTTTTATATCATGATTCTATAAAACTCTTCAGAAATCCCTAGATACTAAACTTCGTTTGAGCACTTCCTACCACCCCCAAACTGATAGACAATCAGAACGGACTATTAAAACCATAAAAGTCATGTCGAGATCATGCTCACATGACTTTCAAGGAAAGTGGGATCGATATTTACCTCTAGTAGAATTTTCCTATAACAATAGCTTCCATTCAAGTATTCAGATGGCACCATATGAAGCATTATACGGAAAGAGATGTCGCACACCAACCTGTTGGGATGATGTTGGTGAAAGAAAACTCATAGGCCTGGAACTTGTGTAGGAAACGATGGAAAAGGTGAAGGTCATCCAAACCCACATCAAAGCATCTCAAAGTAGGGAGAAGAGCTATGCCGGTAGCTAAAGGAAGGATTTGGAATTTCAGGTAGGAGATCATGTTTTCTTGAAGGTATCTCCATGGAATGGTGTTATACATTTCGGTAAGAAGGAAAAATTAAGTCCCAGGTACATCAGACCTTTCGAAATTCTAGACCGAATTAGGGTTGTAGCTTACCATTTGGAAATGCCACCAAGTCTCTCCAAAGATCATAATGTGTTCCACGTATCACTATTAAGAAAATACATGCTTGGCCTAATGCATGTACTCACCTATGAAGAATTAGAACTAGAACCCGATATGTCTTATTGTGAAGAGCCTGTCAGGATTCTTGATACTAGAGAACAAGTGTTGAGAAACAGGACGACTCGTCTGGTAAAAGTTCTATGGAGAAACCATAAGATGGAAGAGGCAACGTGAGAACCTGAGGAACTTATGATGAAGAACCACCCAAGTCTTTTTATGTAGTAATATTCTAGAAGTTTTGAGGAAGATATTATTTGAACGAGGGCAGAATGTAACACCCCAAGATTCTACGGTACGCTTCTCTTTGAATAATACAATAGAATGTGTTGTACACAACTTTGAGTTCTAACACACCACAACCAATCAAACTAGCCGTTATGAATATTAATACCCAATTTTTGAAATTTTATAAATTTTATATTTCAAAATGGACTTCATTTTTGGTTTCTCAATATCGAAATTAGATTAGGGTTAATTTTTTGTATTTTTTGGAAAACTTTCAATTTTTGATGAATAGTGAAAAACACTGAGTTACAGTTTAAAACCTATTTTTTATTTAAATAATTATTTATTTTATTTAAATTTATTTTAGGTCAAAATAGATACATAATACCTATATAAGTTCAATGTAATTTATTGGAGTCAGTTTATAATAATTTTAGATATATAAAAATGTTATTGAACATTTTACCGTCTTTTACACACCTACTATGAGCATTTGCAAATTTACATAAAACATAATTTTACCGCTTCTGTGAGTTGAATTTCAAAAATCCAAGAGACATGGTTAGAATTAGTAAGTAAAATTTGGTTCAATAAGATAAAAATAATTTTTGGTGAGTAGTAACTTTTTACTTTTATTTACCACGCTTAAAAGTAAATAAGGTAATTAAGGGTAAAAATGGTAATATTATTATTACCCTAAAAAATATCCTAATTCTATTTTATAAGTGTAATTAGACCATAAAAACCTTAAGAATAAAATATGAACCTCTTTGGTACACTTGGATTAGATTATGACATTTATTATTATTTTATTTAAAGAATAGTTAAAAGAGTTAAATTCAAAGTTTAATAACTAAACCATTTTTAATATAGGGTTACACACAATATAAATTCGACTATAAATATTAATTATAAATCTAAAACGATATCCTACATAATTTTAGTTTATTTATAATTTTTAGACATTAAATAATTAATTTTATTTATGACACAATGATGATGCAGTAATTACTATATTAATGAAATATTAAAATAATTGATATTATAAATACCCAAATAAATGTAAATTAAAACTTTTGATGAATTAAACGAATTTTATAGGTTAATATCACATGTTAAGATTGATTTAATTAACTTTTTTTGAAGTAATAATGTTGTTGTGATTTTCACAAAAAATAATTACCAAATAGTGTCAAAACTGACAAAAAAGAGTTTTTAAAACAAATATTATATTATTAATTGATATTTTATTCTTAAAAATCTAAGGTTCAGAAAAAGGACTTAGATAGTGTTATATATTTTAATAATTAACCATTTTTGGTTCTCTTGGCTTGTTATAGTAAGTTTTTTAACCATATAATATAAAAATACAAAGAGACATGGTAAATGTCAAACTATTTAACTAAGAGTTAAATATAAATGATAAGGTTAATATGGTGACCTAAACCTGACTAAAATATATTGGTTGAAAGGATTTAGACCCATACCCACCCTAGACTCTAAATAAGTCAATTTGGTGCCATTATAAACCTAATATTAATTTATTATTAAATAATATTTCACTCTTTTCCTAAGGTTCCCCTCACCCTCTTATAAAAGAGCACTCCTCCTTATCTCAAATTCATACCTCCAAATCCTTTTGTGTTGGCCAAACCCTACCCGAATATCCTCCCAGCTTACCTCACTTCATCCTAGAGGCCTTACTTTAGTCATAAATCCATCCTAATTATCCCTTTTGGTCAAATCAGAAGGAAGAACCCGAAGAAGTGGTAAATATTTCATCACCGCTTTCAAGTTATTTTCTTCTTCGACTTCCTCTTTATTTATTGTTTCCATTCTAAAATAATAACTCTAGTATATTCTATATACTGTGATGTTATTATAAAAATGTCACAACAATATTCATTATTCTATCCATCCTATAAATTACAAAGTCACCATATGTGCGTACGTATGGATTACCGTCTCCACGTCGTGGTGTAGTTTGTTATTAAAACATTTCATCATTTGGATGGATATAATAATGAGTATAAATGATCTAAATAATAAATATAACATTATAATTATTTTTTATATATTATATACCATCCAATTATATACAATTTTAATATCAAAATAATGATATTGTCGCTCGTGCTTACGTACGGAATACCGTCTCCACGAACGTGATAATATTCATTTCCCCATCATAACCATTCAAGACAAATTTTCATTTGATAATTAAAAATAATGTTTAAGTACTTGATATAATTATGGATATGAATAAGATACATCATTTCCATAACAAACACGGCTTATGTAACAAACCATATAAAATAAAATGAGTAAGTTAACACCCGAAATGATGATAATACTAAAATATTACTAACAAAGAAATATTAGAAGATCATATATGATATCATATTTATTTATATTATTCATGTATAATTTAATAAAAATGATTTAACTATTATAAATGAGGTTAACCTACCTTCGACCAAGGAAAAGTACAAGTTCAGAGTTAATTTCACAATCTATTTATTATCAGAGGTTGTTTTTACGTATCTACAGGGACCACTTTATCATCCACATCCATGTTACTTAAAAATATATTTTAAAACATTTTTACTATTTAATAGAAAATGTGTTAAATTAATTTATACCCTTATTTTACCTTATACGTTTTTGAAAATAATCTTTCTGTTGTTTTCCAAACAAGGTACTTTTTGACCTTTTCGACAAATTTAAGTTAAGAATGTTTTCTTTTAACTTATACGGTAAGTGCGGCTATTTTCTGCTGTTATAACATCATCAAAGATTTCCTTGAAAGCTTATAATAATATCTTCAAAATAAATTTTTTCATTATAATTATGTGAATCTTAAATTATTTCAAAATAGAAAGTGATATTTCTCTATAAAAAGGTTTTCATTTCTTCTATGTCAACATCCTTTGATGGATTTTAAGTTTGTTTGAAGATGATTTATTATGATACAAAAATTCCATATTATATTGAACGTTTTGTGTTATGTTTGACTGTAGATGTGTTATTTCATACCATTCATGTTTTATGGATAAAGTATTGACATTTTGTATGCTAGTTTCAATATGAATGTTTATGTTATGTTTAAACCTTCTCATATAAGGAATGCATTGGACTTAGTAAGTGATGGGTGGAGCCTGCTATGGATTCTTGATGCATCGGTAGGTCTCATGAGACAAACTAGTTTCTTGGCATAAGGCCTTGACAAAATCTTATTCGTAGTCTTGGAACAAGGCCCTGACTATGTGGTTATGAAGTTTGGCATTATGCATTCCATCATTATGAAAGTGGCTATTGATATTGCATGTGATTATTCTTCTAGTAGAATATAAATGTGAGTAAGTAAATGGAATTATTTTGATTTATATTTTTAATATTATGATTAAGTTTATGTTGAGAAGGATTTTGTTTTTGTTTTATAAATTGCCTTAAATTTTTATTCTTATTTATGAAATCTTCTGCTATATTCTTATCCTTACTGAGCATATGATCTCACCCCTTTCTATGTTTTATTTTTCCATCATGTGAAGAAGTATATTATTACTGGCCTATAGGGATATTCTATGGGATCTCAGTGTTGTCTATGAAAACAATGTTGTTGTATTTTTCCATTTTATGATGTAATGTAAACCCTATTAATATATCTAGTACTTCCAAGGCTACTAAATTAATAGTTAATTTGATACTTGATATTTTATGATCATTCTAATGATACGTAATAATGCACCGACTCTGGGAAACTGGGGTTGAGGCATTACAATTCCAAAGTGGTAAGGTTTTTCATTTGTAATCTCATTTTATTTTAGGATTGTTTATGTTTGAATATATATTATGGAATATTATTTGATACTTATATAATAAACCCATTTAATTTTATTATCCTGTATTAATTCATGTAATTTCAATTAATATCACTATTTTCAACTCTTGGTTACTTAAAAATATTAAGAAAATGTTTTTAAGAAAAAAGGAATGTATTTCCTATTTAGTCAGAAATAAATTTCTTCCAAGTACATGTTTTATTAAAATATTTTTCAATATTTTTTTTAATATTATACGATGATAGTTTATAGATATTTTTAATCATGATTTACTTTTTACAAAAATAATGAAACTTATTTTCATTTTCTGAATGAGTTAATTTTTAATTTTTAACAAAAAAATCAAAGGAAACTTTATTTTAACTTACAAGAAAATCCATCATGACCACTCAATATTTTTAAGATTCATTTAAATATTTAAAATGTTATTTTAAAAAAATTATTTTTCATTTTGGAATTTTTTATATTTTAATAAGTAATTTTAAATTGAAAATTCTATGTTTCTTTATGATATGTTTGAGTGATATTTTAAAGGTATTTTCAACCATGAAAACACCCATTGGTGTTATTGTTGATATAATACAATGATACCATCTTTATTATTTCTATAAAGGTTCTATGATGATGAAGCATTTATATTCATTATTCTGGATTCAATAAATATAATTATTGGTTTATAAAGAATTTCGATAATTAATTGTACTGATCATTAAAAATATTAGAAATTTATAGGATGTACAAGTGATTAGTGGGTACCAGTTATAGATATCCCTTCAATACATCGATAGGTATCCTAAGAAAAAACATGTTGGTATGATATATAGGCTGGGATTGTATGATCATGTCATAATAATTGGGTATTTGGTGTATGCCTACTCATACAATGATAATGTCTTGGTTGAGCGGCCTTGAAAGAAAGACAATGTCTCAGTTGAGAGGCCTTGATGGTAAGATTCATGATTTCTTAGTTGAGGGACCTTGATTATAAGTATCTAGAATTATTCATTTACCTTTTTTAAGAATTCATTTTTATTAATCTATGTGTTTTTTATGTTGATATTATCCTTGTATACTCATTGAAGTCAAGTTTTTATTTAATAGTATATGTTTTGATTATCCACTATTCCATGTTGATTTTTCATTATTTAATCGTGGAAACTTCCACTGTACATACCACTTACTGAGAATCTGAACTCACCCTTTATTTTTTTCCTTTCCATGAGATTTGATAAAGGATATTATAAATGATATAAAGGATTAAATATTGTTTCCTATTATATGTATTTTATGAATTTCAAATGTTATATGGGAATCATGTAGACATTTATTTCACAAAGACTACTAAATTATTTAGTATTTTATAATGAGATCTCTTATATCTTGTGCCAATATAATAAAGTAGACACCATCTATAGGCTACTGGGTTGGGGTATTTACAAAGTGAGACTTGAATTCAAAAAATTAAACTTTATATAAATATTTGAAACCCTTTAAAAGTTATTTTTATTTATATTATTTTATTTTTGTGTTGTTCATTTACTTGTTCTGATCTTGGGTATGTTTTATTAATGCTTCTAAAGCATTAAAAGATTTTATATCATAATTAAACCTATAAGTGAGCCGATTCTTGGGTATGGTTTTATAAAAATAAATTTTTAACCTTTTAAAAGATATTTTCAAAGAATAATGATTATAAAATGGATTTTAAAGGGAAAAAGTGTGTATTAAATTATTTTTTTTAAATGTTTTTTCAAAAAAAGTTAATGTTTTCAAAAGGGGTTTCCTTTCACTATGGATAAGGGACCTGAGTGATAAAAATATAACATGATATTACTTTTTAAAGGTTTATAAAAAAGTATTTTCTTTTTATTCTAAAGTAAATAAAAATAGATTGGGTTTTGATAAAGGGTTTGGTCTGATTAAAATTTTTGGGGTGATGCCTCATTTTCATTGCATGTGTATTTGTGTGAGCACTCTTTTTTTATGGTTTACTTTTATTTTTTATCATTTTGAATGATGATTCATGATAGTGTATGTATAACATGTGAAACATTCACTTTTTTGATGGGTTGGTCAAACTTTGTTTGGGTGTCTAGCAAGTGCCTTGATAACTATATGCTCATGGGACCATGAGAAGTAACCTAAGTAGTGTTGGATTATAGGACCCTTTTTGGTTACCCTAAATTATAGATTCAGAGTCATGGATGAGTTAGGAGACTTTATGAACAATCAAATATGGGTTGTGATCAAGGTTCAAGGTAACCCTTAGGATGGTATCTGAAACATTATATTAACAGATTGATGAGTAATATTGTTCACCATCAGGATTATGGATGTTATTTTGATATTAATGGATAGTGGTCCCCTCATTCATTACATATATGAGTCCATTCTGATTGACCTTAATATTTTGGATGGGATATGGTCCTAGTTTCTTATTTATTAATGAATAATGACGAATTTAGGGATATGTTCCTAGTATTATGAAGATTCATTCTAAAGAAAAAGATCATGGGAGATAGTCTGATGTTTTAAAAATCATGGTAATGAATGAGATCTTGGGACATGAGGAAAGAAATTTCCCTCCTTAGTATATTTTATATTTTACTCTTGTGAGTTAATGTGACTAGTAACATAACTTGTTATGTAGTGATACTTTTTTAATGGACTTATTTGACTAGGATATGACATATATGGATAGCTGACATCTAGGATGACCACAGGGATTGAGTTGAGCTCAAGGAGAGTGATTTATATTTTCTTTCAAGGTCATTTTTTTGAATTTATTTTTCCATTTTTTGTTTATACACACATTGGTTGTGATATTCCTAATGGTTTTTGGATTTGTAATGATAATTAAAATGTTTCTAGGTATGATTGTGGAATATAATTGGGAGAATTTTTCAATTAATTACAATAGTATAGACAAGATTTCTCCAAGAATTGATATGTGGTAAGACTATGTCCATGAAATGTAATAGATTATGATACTGATAATAAAACTAATATATGATCTATGGGATCTAATTATAGTTTCCAAAATATGTCATTTTATAGTGGGATCCATCCATTGTGATTACTTGTGATATATGGTACCAATTTGAAGGTGCTCTTTTGATAGTCTAACTGATTGTTCTAGTGAGGAATAATGAAATAAGATGGGGAGATATTAAGAACTATGGTTTTTATATGGTTGGGAAACATTATTTATTTCCTTGTTTTATTTATCATAAGTTTTTTATATGATTATTATTTATTTCTTTGTTCCCTCGTTGACTAGACTTTTTACTTTCATTGTCGATTAATTGTAGATATAGATGGTCAAGTACTATTTTATTACCCGTTATTTTATTTATTTTTAGCATAATTATTTCACATGATATTTCATGTTTTTTTATTTAATGGAAAGTTAGATAATTGATAGATCAAGTGAAACTACACTAATTTAGACTTATGGTTGTGATGTGATACCACTTTGGGATAGAAATATTTTCTTTGTGGTATACCTCATTTAGAAATGATGATTTATGTGTCTTTATTCATAGGCAGTTTGGTCCTAACCTGTGTTTTCTAGTACTGGTATGTGTCCTTAGAGTGTGTGGGTGTCTGTGTGTCTTCTATACCAAGATGGAATACATATATAATAATATTTCATGAGAATTCATGAATTATGTTTCTATGTGGGTTTAATGACTCCCACCATAGAATTATATGCACATCAACTTTGTTACTAGAACTTAGTGATTTGAGTAAAGTAATGGCATCATTCTGGGTCATTAGACTCACCCCCTACCCATATACAAGAAATGGGTTTCAATATACATGGGTAAACATTCATGATTCATTGTAGGTTCTTAGGTATCAGTTTATAGCTTGAGAAATAGCTCAAGACGAGATGTATCATAGAGGTTGATATTTCATTATGTGATTATAGATTGAGTTGGGTTAGAGGCCTGTTTTTTTTTGTTTTTTTACTACATATGTATTAGCCAAGGGGATATCTTGTTGTCTATTTTAAAATGTATATTGTGTATTTATGAATTGTTGTGTCAGACTTTATAAATCATATAGATTATTTACATCTTATTTTGTATTGTGGGATACCAATTGTAGATCCTTGTTTATATCTATAGGTTTTAGTTATTTCTAATATATATATATATATACATATATATATATATGGGTTATACTAAATTTTTAGAATATTAAAGAATGGACCTTGATGTTTTAATTAAGGTTATGGTCTCTCAATGATTAGTATAGGCCCTTATTTTTAGTCACTAACTTATGGAATTCAAGTAGGCATGCTTGAGATAATGTAACACTCTAGATCTGTCAGCATGTAGGTAAACCATGCTAGTTATGTCGTAATTATATCTCTATCAGAAATTGTCGGATGTATAATGTTATAGATGACTTCATACTTGAGTCTTGGGTTTTCATTTGATCTATAATCATTAAATGGAGAATTATGGGGCTATGGGATACTTTTAATGACTATGGTTAATGAAAAGGAAGAAGGAAACATGGAAATAAAAATTAAATATCATAGAGTAGGGGAATCTTGAGAACATAAGATAGATGGAATAAATACATATAATACTATGGTTGTAGCTGCATTTTTTTAAAAAAATGAATATTTTTTTATGCCCTTTATTGTATTTATTGGAGATAGTATAATGAATTTATGATTCCCCATTTGGAATACGTAGAGATCCGAGGGAGATGATGAAGATACATATTGAGTGATCTTAAAATGATGATAGATTAAGAAGATGAAGGTGACCTTGGTTATTAGTGAAAAGGTCATGAGATATAAAGATAAAGAGAATCTTTGGTCTAGGGATTGAGGATAACATATAGTGAGAGGAACTATATGGATATAGATAAATGATAGGAATGATGAATTGAAGTTTCATTTAAAATATGACTACCAATATACATGAATAAGTGGAAAATAATAGGTGTAGCATTGAATATATGTGGCATGTAAGTGAATGTTGACTAAGAGTGGGAAATAAGTTGAGCTAAAATGAAGAATTTATTTGAGGGTGAAATCTTTTTCATACTCAATTAAAAATTTATATATTAAAAACCAGTTATCCATTTATTATAGTTGAGATTGTCCCACAATGGTATTGATCCTCATTCATAGGTATAAAACCTTGGGAGGTATCCCTAAAATTAAAATCTTGAAAAAAAAAATAGTGATTTTTTTGTGAAAACACTATGTTTTCTATGCACATTGGAATAGCATGCATTGGGTGAACTCAGTAAAAAAATTTATGTATTATTGATTTGAAATACTTTTAGTGGGAGTGAATATGTCAGATATCAGTGAGTTAAAAAATAATTAAATTTCTAAAATAAATAATATGATAAACTATAACAATATAAATAGATTACATAGTGATTATTTTAATATGTAAAAAAGTTTTGTTAACTGAGATATTTAAAAGGAGTTACAAATATAAAAATTTAGTCACCTTTAATCACCTCTAGGGTGGGGTGACCTAATAATTACATGCATAAATTTTACATCATCTATATGAATAGTAAATATATAAACCCCCCAGAACCGAAAAGGTTTAGTGTATTTAGAGAATGCGTACATAATCAACTTATTTATGAAAAATATTCAATGGCCCCAATAAAAATTCATCATTTTTAGTACCCTTATAGACATTTCATACTTATAACCTTCCTTCATAACCCATAGAAGGGAACCATAAGAAATAGTGAGTCCAGATACTTCATAAGGTTAAACATGGGAGATATCAATCGTAAGTGATCATAAGATGATTATAAGGGTTTGATGATATAATCAAGTGGGTGTTCTCAATGTAAAAGTTTAGTACCTAGAAAATAATAGATCATTACTAAAAAATCATGATATATCTAGAATTAGGATTCATAAGAGTGTAAAATAATAAATTATCATTCATGTTTCAAAACATAGTCATGTGGAATAACAAGCATAGGAAACCATAATCTTGTGAACATATCTATTTCAAATCATTTCCATGATTAATATTTTAAACATATCTATTTTCAATCATTTCCATGTATAATCTTATGAACATAGTTATTCACAATCATGTCCATGCATAATATTTGGGTCATAGCTAGAAATAATCATACTCATGCATCAAGATATAAATGTATATATTCAAAATCATTCTCAAGGTTATTATACTTTTTCATCAGATATCTACATCACATTACCTAATTTTTTTGAGGAATATATAATTTTTTTGTCTCATCTTTCACCTAATGAAAATAATATATATGTGTGCAATGATATCATAAGACATTAATGAATTCATCATATCATAACTCATCAAAAATTAAAGGGTTTGATAAAGAGTTCATCATCACATAATCATAATCTATCTATAGAAGGATCATGGATTGTATCATTATAATGTATCCCTAGTGAAGCATAATAAACACAAAGGATGATGACATAGATAAAAAATACCTTTAAAAGAACATTTTAACCTTTCTTTGAAAATAAAAAAAATTAATGTTTATTTTGATAACATTTTAAATAAAAATTCCTAGAATGTTGATAAATTTATTTTCTTTTAAAATAACCATGGAAATTTATAAATGAAGCCTTAAAGTTAATAACAGTCCTAATTCTGATAAAATTCATTTTTTTGTGAATTCTAAAACAAATATTCCTTTCACACTTTTTTAGAAAAATTCAAAAATAACCTATTCATAACACATTGTAAAAATTACATTTCAATACATTGAAAATAAATTCAAATTTGGTTGATAATAACTATAAATAATCATTTTATCATATAAAATAATACACTTGGAATCATTTTAATGAAAATGGATATGGAAGAAAAAGGTTATGAACCAAAGAGGAAATATGGTCGGCATTTCTTATAAAAAAATTCTAAATTTTTTTAAGTACCAAAGATATGATAATATAAAGAAAACATAAAACCCCATGAAATAAAATAAGGAAATTAAATGATCATATAATTACCCCGGAGCATATTTAATCATAAACAACCCCAAATAAAATTGAGATTGCAACAAAAACCCTTACTATTTTGTTAACTTTTGAATCCTAACCCCCTGAAAGAAATAACTTCAAAAGAAACATTCAATACCATTAATATAAATATATTAATTATATAAAATATAAAATTGGTAGTATATACACCATATAAATAAAAATAGGTGAATGATATGAAATATGCCTCAATGAAATAACATTGAGATGAAGAAACCTTACCTCGGGTCTCCTCTTGATTCATACACATTCAAACATATTACATAATAAATATAAATTTATTATAAATATATTATATAACCATATTCATGTATATATTACTATATGTTATTTCCTTATAATTTCCAATTACCCTTTTATAAAAAAATATTTATTAAAATGAACATTTGAGTGAAAACTGGTATGTTTTCAATGAATGTTTCAGTTCGACGGTTAAAGTACTTACATCATGGTCATGGTTTCACTGTATACATAATATTAATCATGTAATAAGTACCATATTTATTAATTATATAAACTATTATTACCATTCATATAAAGTGGTGGTGAAAAATGAATTACATTACTTCGTGGAGATGGTTGTCCATACGTACGCATGTGTGATGTTTCCACTTTTCGATGGATGAAATGAAAGAAAGGTTAATAATAATTAAAATTTATAGAATAATATTTACATATTAAATTTTATATATATTCATTAACTCTATCCTAATTATCATCCATGAGAAGTGGAAATGAAAAATAAATCACATCGCTTCGTGGAGGTGGTAGTCCACACGTGCGCACAAGCAACATTATCATTTTCCAAAAAATGGGTGGGTAAGAAGAAAGATTATATGTTATAATTAAATAATCATAAAAATAATATATAACCATTAAATATATTAAAATTATAATCCATGTGATGGTGATTAAAATCTAATTACATCGCTACTTGGAGATGGTATTTTATAAGTACGCATGAGATATTATTTCATTTCCCAGTGGATGTAAAAGGATATGAAAATGGTTTATTCCATAAAAAATATATTTAATTATTTATAATATATTTATGTTATTATATCATCATGGTCAAAGAAACTTTTATTGAGGTGTAAGAAGAATTAAAAATGAAAACACTCAGTTAAGAGTTAAACCTCTTCTTTAAGAAACCTCCTTTGGATATTTTATTTAGGACCCTTGAGTTGGTATTTTAAGAATATCTTGAAATTTAGAACATTTATATTGAATTTTAGAAGATATTTCAGTATATTTTTCTCAATATAAGTTACTTAGTAAGGTGTGAATAAGAGAGGAGAGGAGATGAACTTTAACAAGTGAGGTGGGTGGAAAACTTGTAAATATTAAGACTATTAAAATATAAGAAAGTTACTTTCATGGAAAAGTAGATCCAAATTGAATCAATTTAATATATGGGATGATATAGGATATAAATAAATTCAACAAATGGGATTTATAAAAAAAATAGGTTTTTTAACCCTTATCTCTTTAGTTTAACCCCTTGTTAACCCTTTTCACCTTTATAGTAGTAATGAATTTTTACCTCAACTACTATTCATTATGAAAAAAATAAAATTAACCTTTTTGAAAATTTTATACATGCTGATTTAAAATATGGAAACCATTTTATAAAAATAAATTCCTTTAATTGATATAAATTAATTCAAAAATAAACCCATAAAACAAGATGAAAACAATTTTTTAGGAAAAACCATTTCTCAAGTATAAAATGAACTTAGTCCAATTATCTACCTAGTAATAACCATTAGATTAATTTAAATTTATTTCATTGAATATATAATATATTAATTTCCTTTAAATACTTCATAAATAGATATTATTTTTATTTATTAAAATTGAAATACATTATGAACATAAAAACAATTCACTAAAAATGTCCCTTTTTACCATCAAATGATTTTGTCTTTATTTTTATAAAATTAATAACAAATGTATGAATTATTATTCATTAATTACTAATATATTTCATAAAAAATTAATTTTTATTAGTGATAATTATTTATAATGTATTGAAAAATAAAATATCTTGAAAAATATATACTTAAATATTAAATAAAATAATTTATAACCTTTCAAATTGATTACTCATTTTCCTTATAAGTTTTTAATACATTTGTGTTGAGGAAAAATTTTATTCATATATTTCATAATTTTATTAAACATATTTACACCTTATAATAAAATATCTATTATATATATAATAATATTCCAATCACTGTTCATTTAATTTTGGTGTTGTGTGTAAAAAAACTATCAAATACATCAAATTTAATAAAGATAAATATATATTCGAAAGTATTATGGTGTTATAGTATACCCCCTTATAAGAAATTCACCATCAAAGTTTCATTACTATAATATAAAAAAACAAAGATACTTCTATCTCATAACATATTTGGGATCCTGTGTTGCTTCAGAAAATGTATGGTTTCACCATAAAACATTGGCCAGATGATTTGCCTTTTTTTGTAGAAATTTCTCTATTCGATCCAAAATATCCACTATTTATTCCTCATAAGAAATATAATTATCCAATGGTATAACTTATGAGTTTAGTATATGTGGAGGATTAGGTATTTAATTCCTCAAAATAGATATGTGGAACACATCTTGAACTTGGGAGAGGTTCAGTTGAAGCACCAAACAATAACATATTATCTGGATATGATCAATAATCTCAAAGGGGTTGATATATGTAGGGTTAAACATTCACTTATTTTCAAATCTCATAACCTTGTTCCATGGATATATTCATAGCAATACCTTTTCATTGAATTCAAACTCCATATATCACGGATAATTATTAGCATAAATTTTTTATTATCTTTGAGTTGTCCTGATGTGTTGTTAAATTGATCTAAAATTATCTTTCATTTATTTATCTAGATTAGGTACCAATATATTTCATTATCCAACTTCATCCCAACATGTTTTAGTTCTACACTTCTTTATATATAGGTCTTTTTAAAGATCCAAATGAATGGTTGAGTGAATTCTATTAGTGTTAGAAGAATCAAATCGAGAAAGGTGTTGATCCCAATCACCTTTGAAATCCATAGAACAAGTTCTCAAAATATCTTCTAGGGTTTGACTAGTTCTCTCATATTGACCATCTATCTAAGGATGATATATAGTACTAAATATCAACTATATATTCAAATATTGCTAAATACTTCTCTATAACTTTGAGGTAAACCTTGTATCCTAATCAGATACAATAGAATATAGTACTCCATTAAAACTTACAACTTCCTTAATATATATCATAGAAATCATATTAAGAGAGATATCATATCTCCTAAAAAATGTTCTTAATTTGTATGGTTTTTAAATACAACCCAAATAGCATTATTTACTTTAGATATTTTGGGGAGTCTGATGATGAAATCCATGGTGATGTTTTCCTATTTCTATTCTGGTAGGGTAATGGGTGTAACAACCCCTTATATTTTTGTATCACATCCTTAAATTGTTATCATACCAAGAAATGAGATATATACTCTAAAATATCCCTTTTTATATTTTCCCACCGTAAACACTCCTTTAGGTCTTTATACATATCTATAATTCCAAGATTAATACAGAATAATGAACTACGTGCTTCCTCTAATAGGTCCTTATTCAAATATAGTATTGATAGGAAACATAATATATTCCTAAACAATATAATTACATTATAATAATGGTTGAACTCAGGAACATCCCTTTCCTTGTTTTTTAGTTACATATCCTCCTTTCATTCCTCTTTAATCTTTACATGGAAAATGATTGAACATTCATCTGAAAAAAATATGATATGTTCCTTTTCTTCATGATTTCATGGTCCATATTCTATAAATCCATATTTATAAATTTAATTTCAATAATCTTCATGGATAAACTATAATGGTTATTCTAACTCAGAGCATCATCCACTTTGTCTATCTTCCCAAGGTAGTAATGTATTGAATAGTTATAATCTTTAATCAACTACAACCATCTTCTTTACCATGTATTCAACTATTTCTATGTGAATACATACTTCAAGATTTTATGATCAGTATATATATCAAACTTTTCACTATAAAGATAATACCCCTATATATTTAATGTAAAAATTACTAATTTAAACTCTAAATTATGATTTGAGTAATTTTTTTAATGAGTTTTAAGTTGAAAAGAGGCATATGTTATCACCATGTCATTTTGTATAAGGACACATCCCAATACATTATTTAATGTATCACATAAAATTCATAATATTTATACCTCATATATAATATTTTATTAGGTATGTATTCTTTCTTTACCCTCAATTGGTGAGATCTATATTAGAGTTCAATCTTCAAAAAATATTGATCTCCATGTAATTCATCAAATAGATTATCGATATGGGGTAGAGTATACTTATTATTAATAATGGTATTATTAAGTTCCTAAAAATCAATGTAAATATGTATTGACCCATATTTATTTTTTTATTTACACATTGACCCATATTTCTTCTTAATAAAAATAATAGGTGTATCAATGGTATCACAACCCCCTCCCACTAAATATTATGTGGTGAGGGGAGAGAGATAATGACCCCTAAGTCCCACCTCCAGTAGGTCCTGGGTTAGTGACTAGCACCAAGGGTATAAAAATATCATTAAATGGGAGTAATTACCCTCTATAATGATATAGGATCAGAAGATATGATGAATCAACCATAATAAGATCTATGAAATATTATAAAAAGATGTTAAAACCATCCCCCAATGCATGTATAAATAAAAAAAAGTACTGATAAACATCTCTAAAAGTAAATGCCCAAAATCAAAGATAATGAAGTGAATTAGCATCTATCCAAAAAGTTATGAGCTGGTACTATCCATCATGATCCATGTAATCCTCTTGGAAACCTAAAAATAAGTTTTTATACCTAGTTTGATCATACAAGTATACTCGGTAGGAAAACTAAGGTCTCTCGTGAACATGTGAAAGAAACATACTAATTCACCCGTGATAAAATAACAGAACTAATAGCACCAAAATAGGTCATCTGTCTATCCCAATCTCACCAAGTCTCACTCAACAAATAATGAAATCCATGTATAATAGCATAATAATAAGCATATTGATAAAGGGTACCTTCATAGCTTTCCCACTAAGTTTCCTCTCTCACAACCTAGGGTTGTATATCCTAACACTCCTACCTATTTCAAAAAACATATAACAGTACCCTAAAAGCACAATCACATCTCATAGACACCTAGGACACCACCCCACAGCACATTCACATCTCATCTCACCTGAAGACACCTAGGCCATCACATCACAACCACTAACATAACCAGAATAATAGGGTATCAAGAACATGTAGGACATAAACCTCATTCCCTCCTCCTACCATGAATAACCCCACCATAATCTTCCCCATAGAATGGTTATATCACATCTCTCTTGAAAACACCTAGTCCACCACCCCACAATATGGTCTTATAACATCTCACTCAAAAACACATGGTCCATCACCTAGTGAACTTACAGACCTCTAGCCATCATAGCCAATTCATATCTACTTGTCTAGAAGAGAGAGTTGGAAATAGTGAGTAGCCATTCATCTATCCTTATCACCATTAAATTGGGAAAAATACCCCCATGGGAAAATATTGGTGTCATCACATAACGCCCTATATGGGTGGGGTACATATAAAAATCAAAAGGAATATAAAAGTATTTATGTAGCCACACACAATCCCAACCTATGGGTTCAAAAAACACTAACCAACTCAAAACACTACCAATTTTTTTCCACCTTTAAATACACAATGCCACAAAATATAAAAGGTTTGTTTTTTATTTCCAACCAATCCCGGTATCCTATTCATTCATTTCATTATTTACCACCAAACACATTTAACCACACAACTCATCATTTATTTTTTCATTATTCATTTAAATCCAATTAAAAAAACCAAACCCCATCCATTTCAATCGTTATTAATTAATTATCCCATAACAACCCTGGTATATAGCTCAACATAACCACACCTCACAAGTATATCATCATTCCCATCAAACTATCACCTCGCCACCCCAATATCATGGGGAATTAACCATCACCCCAGCACCCCAAAATCACAACCAAACAACCACCACCTCACCACCTCAAAAGTATTTCAAACCAACCATCACCCCCACCACCCCAAAATTACATCCAAACAACCATCACTATACCTCCCCAAAAACGTGTAAAAACAAACCTTACATCACACCCCACCACGTCGCAACCATACATCATCACCCTATAGGCCTGTCCACCCATCACAATGAATCAAAGGTAATTTTAAATATTTAATAAAGGGGGTTTTATTACATTTCACTTTATTTTAGGGGAATTATTGTACAAGCCATAAATCCATGGGTAACCATCTTATTAAAAAAAATATAAGGGGTTATACAATTTCTATTTTGAGGTGACATCCCTACAACATGTGACAAGGTTTCCATATCACAACAACTATAGTGTAAGAAAATTCTCCCAGCAGCTATGATTTTTAGCAGGGCATTCAACCCATACAAACACAGCATCACAATAATATCAAAGTTGTAAAATCATGAGAAACATTATCTTTCCCCATAAAATTAAATTAACTGATTAATTTATCATGATCAGGCCAACATAAACCATCACCCATAGATAAAAAAGAGTAAACCCCTCTTGCATGATTCAAAAAAGTGATTAATGAGATATTCCAAACCTCAAGAAGATTTTCCAACTTTATATGCACTGCTAGGCAAAGAAGAAACACCCACAGACCACAACCACACATAGAAAACTACATATAAACCTACACCACAACAAATATCCATCTAAACACATCCCATACACACCCCAACCCAAAAATGCACCACCATAGTGAATCCCAAAATAATATCTAAAGAAAAACATAGGTATAAAGGGGATAACTCACTATAGATTAGCCATAAACAACTACAGGATTCCATAAAATCAAAGCTGGAGGATAAGGGGTGGAATATGCTCTGAAAATGCCTAGGGTTCTTTCAAATGAGAGAGTGAGGGATACAAATGAATGAAAATAATTCATCTAGAAGGGTTATAAAATATCTTGGATCCCAAATATTTCATATCATATAACCATTTCAAAATGTGGAATCTCTAGGTTTCCCAAAAATTTCTATTTTCACCAAATTCACATTGAATTGTCCTGAATTAATTAAACACCATGAATTCACCATTCACAATGTGAATACATTTCATATTATCCCCCCTTTCCCATATACAATCCATTAAACTAGTCAGTGTTGCAAGAGTGAACAACCAATTCATGTTGTGTACCCCTTTGACAACATGAATTTCCCACTATAGATCCACTACACCTCCAACCACCAAAAATCCTTCTCAAGCATCCTCTGAAACACCTCAAACAGCCAAAACTGATAAATTAATAGACTGGTAATCCACAATTCATTACATAAGATACCTCTCAAATGATTCTAGCCCTCGATAATTCAAAACCTAGACCAGAAGGAAAAGTGGTCTGAAAAAACACCCCACGAGATACCTCTCAAGGATCTTGTTAATCCTCAATGATACAACCATCCAAATATGTCCATTTAAATCCCCACGAAACACACTTCATAGCCAAAAACCTCCTCCTTTCACACAAACACGACGCCATGTAACCATCTCAACCTCCACACATCTCAAACTAACAATCACTACAACCAACAAACTAAACTTCCCTGAACACATGAATCAAGGAATTACATACTTCATGTCAAGATATTATCCACTTTGGGTGGAACTAACTCTCCCACATGGGTTTAATCACATCACAGTTAATGCATCTCGATTAGGAATCTGGTCATCCCCTTTTCATTTTTTGGAACTTTTTCACAAATCATACATCAATAAAATAGAAAATCTTATAATGAAACAAGATCCAAACATCACATAATATGTAAAAAGGAGTAAGGAAAAACTAAAAATAACTTCGGGTACTATGAACACATTTATGCCTCGTATTCCCAAGTACTCTCCTCTATGCCGCCATTCCTAAAAAACATAGGAACCAAGGGAATGTTCTATCCATGCTGTTGATCCTGTATCTCTACTGGATACTCCATAAATGTTGCATCGTCCTTACTATCCAAATCTCTCCGGTCAATGATATGGGAGTCATTATGAAGATACTGATGAATAGAAGAGATGTATAAGACATCATATATCCTCTCCAGTTTTGGTGGTAATTCCCAACCATTATTCTAACTCGCCAACTTTCCCCAAAACCTCAAAGGGCAAAACAAAACTGAGAGAAATCTTACTCCCCCTGCTAAACCTCAACTTCCCACATAAATTGGAAACCTTTAAGAACATGTGGTCCCCAATATTGAACTCCAATATCCTCCTACGGGTATTGTTATAATACTTATACTAGCCCTCCACTGCTATAATCCTCTCAAAAACAAGTTGAACCTTCTTGTTGTTCCCTACACCACATCTAGACCAAGAACTGCAACCTCTCCTACCTTTATCCATCATAATAGAGAATGACACAATCACCTATACAAAACCTCAAATGGGACCATGCCAATGCATGAGTGATGTATATTATTATAATAAAACCTAACCAAGGGAAAATTTTGTTCCATCAATATTTTGAGTTCTAATATGCACACCAAAAACATGTCCTCAATCATCTTGATGGTTTTATCCATCTTCCCATCCATCTGAGGGTAAAAGAAGAACTCAGGAATAATTGAGTTCCAAAATCATGTTGTAATCCCCTCCAGAATCATGAGGTAAAACATACATCCCAATCCAAGACAATAGAACTTATAAATCCATGAAACCCCACCAACTCATCCACAAACCTCTTATCTAAAGAATCCACTATTCCAGACTCTTTGATCACTAATAAGTGGTCCAATTTCATCAACTGATCCATGATCACCTATATAGCATCACAACCTCACTATGCTCAAGGAAATCATGTGATGAAATCTATAGAGATGTCATCCAATTTACACTTGGGAATATCTAAAGGCTACAACAAACCACTGAAAACATGATGTTGTACCTTTAACTTCTAGAAGACCAAAAACCTCACCATGAACTCCACCATTACTCATTTCATCTTGGGACACCAAATTTGAATCCTCAATCCACAATACATATTGGATACTCCTAGGTTTACTACCAATGTTGAGATATAGACCTCATTAAGGACTCCCTCATGCACCACTACTGGAAGAAACAACATCCCAAAAAACATCATACAGTTCCAACCATCCTCCAACCATCCCTTTTACAAATCACCATGGACAACACAATCACGTATCACCTATTCCTCTAAGTCTCCCCACTAAGAGTCCTCCACCTACCACATTATATAAGGTTTCACCAATATCTAAAATAAACAACATTTATCCACCCTTTCATCTATGTATAAGGCTTAAAACTCCCCCATTCCTTTCCAAACATCCCTAGAATCCAGAACAACATCCTTCCACAACTTTCTTCTCAAATCATTGGCCAGAATAATCCCTTTTCCTAAGGTGTAAGAGATATAGAATTAATAATCCAGAAGAAACTTTATCCACCTCCACTATCAAAGATTCATATCACATTAACAAAATATATACCTAAACCTCTTTTGATTTTCAAATACCAAAAAGTTCTTCCTAATAAGGTAACGCCACCACAACTTTAGAGGAAACACAACTGATGCTAGCTCTAAATCATTAGTGGCATAGTTGCAATCATGGGTAAATAACTACATAGAAACATAATATATCACTACCCTTTATTGCATCAACACTTATCCCAAAAATATATGGTATATTTCAAAAAAACTCCTCAAACATCACCCCCTCCTCAGGTAACTGAAGCACTGGATTACTGACCAAATTTCCCTTCAGTTAATTGAACGTTTCCTAGAACTAATCAATCCACACAAAAATACCAGTTCTTACTATTCATTGCCATCAATGAGGTTTAATATTGACAGAAATTAGTCATGAACCTCAGATAATATCCTAAAAAACCAAGAAAACAATAAACCTTTACCATGTTATTGGGTTATTCCCAATAAACAACTACCTCAACTATCAATGGGTCTACTGCCACTCCTTGTTGAGATGCCAAATTTCCAATGAAATTAAACTCTTGCATCCACACACTTTGACAACTATACATAAAGATGTTGGTGTCCAAAGACCTGTAAAATAGCTATGATATTTTTGGTATACTCCACGTATGAATTTGAGTAGATCAAGATATCATCGATTAATATAAGGATGAACTGATCTAGGAACTCATGGAACATGTATTTCATAATCCCCATGAACATAGATGGTGTGTTCATAAAACCAAATGGCATGAATACAAACTCAAATTTCTCATACCCACATCTAAATGTAGTATTCAGGATATTTCCCTCCTTCACCGTCAACTAGTGATATCCAGACTATAGATCGATGTCACGCCATAGCCCCAGACTACCTCGAAGCCAGTGCGGTTTTAATAAAACATGGTGTGTAATTTTTTTTATAAAATAGAAGATGAAGAATTACACATCATGTTTCACTAAAAATGATCTTTTTTGTAATGTCCTGGAGAACTAGATACAATTATTATAATTATTCAAAAACTGAAAGAGTTAAGAATCTTCACAACGCTACCACCAATCAGTGTAACTCAAATCTACTAAACCTATAAAATTTAAATTAAAATATAGGGTGATCATATGGATGCCTTGTAAGGGGTTTTAAATAAATTAATATATTAAAGAAAACATTTTGAAAAAAATCCTTTAAAATTATTCATAAAACTTTTTCTTATGGAAAGTTGTATCACAAGAATCATAACATTACATTTTGTCCAAGAATGATAAGTGAACAATTCAAGCAATACTAACAGGGTTACAATGAAACATGTTCTAATATTAAACATACTCATAAAAAATATATGATGTAACACATATAAAGAAAGAATTATTCTAACTATAATAAGTGTGACATGAAAAAGTGAAAATACAGAATTTACAACTAAGAGTAATACATGATCAGAGTTTCTCATAAAATAATAACTTCAATTTCATCCCTTACTAACTCTAAATCATAAATTGGATGATTTAATCATTGGGTGCTGAATAAACATTATGCCATAAGCATTTACTTCTTATGATACTCATAAGTACAAGCTCTTAACCAAGTATATTCTACTAGTCGAATATTCACTTGGTTAATTAAAATTCATATTCATAATGAGGGAAGTGAATATACCGGATTGTGTCAAGGCCTCAGGCCAAGACCATAAACTCTCTATAAAGGCCTCATGCCAAGACCATAAATAAATTTGGTAAAGGCCTCTCCCAATTCCACGTCTATTTTTTCTCATGAGACCTACTGATGCATCAATGGGCTATACCAGGCCCCACCTGTCACATACTAAGTCCAATGCATTCCTCATTTCTTTAAATCAAAGTGCCTCATACCACTTTTATTTATTAAATTAATCATTACTTATGATTCCAAGTGTCATATATTACATGGCTTCTCATTTAATATTATTCAAAGTGTCCCATACAACTTTGAATAATTTAGTTCTTAATCCCGTAAAAGGCTATTTGAGTTTGATTACATTCTTTATCATTTACATATACAAAGTGAGTCATTTATATAAGTGTTAATAACAATACTAACAACTACATGGTTATGGAAATAAATGAAAAGTATGATAGGAATATTATAGCACATGTGACAATAAATAAAGCACATAAAATATAGGTTTGTCATATAAAATGATAACCCTTAAATTCTAAAATCTTATTACAAAAATAAATAAAATTCATAATGGTAATTCATCATGGATTGGATGCATAACTAATTCAGATGTAAAAAAATATTTCATGTGGGGTATTAAATACATAGTTGTATAAACATTCATTACTTGTATCTTTATGTATAACATATCACAAGGGTGGCCTTAATTATTTTCACACAATGTTTATGAATTTAAAATCATAAAAATCAACCATAACTAATACCATTTAAAAGCTTATGAAAATAAGTGATTCATACATATGTATATATTCATACACAAAACATTTACATCTAAATATTATTTTAAAAATCCAAAATTATCTAGGATTGAGTATTGTAAAATTCGTTTATACCCAAGGGTGTATATAAAGGATTGAATTTTAAATTGTTCATTATAAGCCTTTCATATTTCAAAAACAACATGTGTTATTCATTCTTAACAATACTTGGAAAATCTAAATATGATTGAGGATCAAAGTTTATATGTATGAATATTTATATATAAATATATACATATAACTGAATATAAATAATATGTAAAAGGTTTTACACCAAAAATCCAATGACACTTATATGACTTCAATATTTTGGGAACATTAATTAACAAAGGTTCCTAAAGTTTAAATCATGATATAAAATTTAAAAGGTTTATTTTTTTGAAAAACTCATATGTATGTTAATGTAAACATCGATATATTTATTTATATACTTATAACCAAATATACATAATGTGTAAAAGGGTTTACACCTAAAATCCAATGACACTTATATGACTTAAATATTTTTGTGAAATTTAATTAACAAAGGTTCCTAAAGTTTACATCATGATATAAAATTTAAAATTTTTATTTATTAAACAAACTCAAATGTATTTTTATGTAAACATAGATATATATATTTATATATATATGTACGTATAACCGAATATACATTGTATATATAAGGGTCTTAAACCAAAATTTAATGACATTTACATATTTTAAACATATTAGGAAAATTAGTTAAACAAGGGTTCATTAATTTCAAAACGTTCCATTAATTAACAAAGGTTTATTTATCAAATATATAGATATATATGATTATTTATATTTCAATATATAGAATAATAAAACATCACACATCCTTGCATAAAAAAGAATTATGAACATCATTTAGGATCAATAATTCATCATATTAGAAGGAACCAGAAGGTCTTATACTTAACAGGGTACTTATATATATGTATATTCATTTATGTATATTTATATACATATATTCAAACCATAAAAAAGAAAAACAACTAGGTACCATACTTGGTTCGATGAAGCAGAAGAAGTCTGGAGGATCTTGATGAAGGCGTTGGAGTGGAAGGACACCATAGAGTTCAGGTGAAAATTGATTTGTATATATAAATCATATATAATATATTTATAATTCCACTTACACGTAAAATCGAGGCTCCTCAGTTTAAAATAAGACCTAGGGTGTTCGGTCTTGTGGAAAATGAGTGAAAATAAAGGCCACCCAGTCACGGGTGTTGAATAAATTAAAAGGAAAGAGTAGCATGGCTACTGGTGCGGTGCATGTGGGAGGAAGAAGATGACGTAGAGGGAAAAGGAATGGATGACCCGGATTAGATCATGCCCTAATCCAATGGAAAAGGTGTGTCTGGGAGTTTTATAAAAGATGAATGGTTCAGATCTGATGGGGAGTGGATTGGACAGCTATGAAAGATCCTGGGTTTTTAAAACGGATGAACGGTCATGATTAGATCATATGTGATCGGATGATTGCAAGCGATATGGTGTTTTAAAAAGACTTGAACGGCCGAGATTAGATCCCATTGATCAGATGTCTAATAAAAATGCAGAGGGAAAACCACGGCCGCATGGGTTCGATAGCCGAACTGATCGAATAGTCTGTGTTCCATGTGGCGACATCTGATGGTCCAGATCTAATCCCACATTAAAAATCTTGTCCCATATAGAAATGGGATGGGTTTCGTGGCTTCCTTATAATAATGAGGCTCTCTAAAATAGCTCATAATTCCCCCCCACCCCACCTTCCCTATACCGGTTTTCTGCGGGTGTGCTATGTGCCCACCCCTGTCATCGTGTCGCCCTACATGGTGGCATGCTCTGCTACCCTAACACACGCACTCTTGTGCACACTCAGGCCTGACTATGCACTCTTGTGCGTGCGACATAGCACACATTCCCAGGCCATTTCCAGGGTATATGAGTGAGATGCCCACCAAGGCCTTGAGTGGCTTCCTATAAGGTTTCCCTTCACTAGGTGGGTACTCACCTATTTTTTTACAAATTAAATGTTCATTTTTTTAAACATAAAAATAGGTTTTCATATACTTATATAGGTGTCTTAAAATAGGGAATAAAAATTCTCTATTATGACTAAACAAATCCCTAAAACCAATATCTTACCTAGTTTAAAAACACATGATTTTTAAAACATAAAGTTATAAATCAAAGATTAATACATCATAAAGAAAATCTTATACTAGTATTACAAAAATACAAAACATATTTTTAGTTAAGACCTTGTTTTATACATCCAGGGATGAAAACATTTATAAAATATTTTCAAGGTATTTGAAATATTTATATACTTCATTCACTAATTATAGCTAAAATATTAAATACAACATTAGTTATTAATTTTATTTTCCCAAATTACAATCTCAAACTCAAAAACATGTTTCTCTGTACTAAAATCAGGCAGTATCAAATGTGTGCTTCTCTTGGTATTTCTTTTAAAACACAAGGGTTATGATTCGAACCCATTTTAAAAATTAAATCATTATCCTTCTAATATACATATAAAAATAGATTATTAAAACACGTTTATAGATATAACTTCAATTCACACTTTAAGTACTTGGAAAAATCATTATACCTATATACTTTAAATTAAACCACCAAAATATCCAAAAACTATATGGTCTTATAGATGTTGGAGACTCAATGGTCACCTAAAAGAGGAAATGGTCAGGTTGTCTTTAAGGACATATAAAAACAAGAATTAGGGTGTTCTAATTTCAAGTCAACTTGGAGAAGATTATTCTCGTAATTCCTTTGATTCTTATCACGGTTGTTGTGGTTTTGGATATAATGTTATTCTTAGTGATGGATCCAAAGGACATCCACTATTATCTTGAGATTTTTGTTGTATTTTTTTGTCTCCCTTTGATTTTAATAGGACTTTTAGTGGTTATTCTAGGGTAGTGAGGTTCTTTGGTCTTGTTTCAATGTAATCATTTCCTGAGTTTCCTTGAATAAATAAAGTCTTGTGTTTATTTACAAGTACTGTTTTTTCAGCATGGAACTTAAATAAAGTAAAAACCATATAATAGTGTTATTACATAAGAAATAAGTTTGGGTAGTCACATTATCCCCCCCTCCAAAGAATTGTGGCCTTGGAATTCTAAAATAATCATACACAAACACCAGTAAGAACAGACACACATCACTTCCAACATACCCCCACAAAGTCAGCCAATGAGGAAAATCTACCAAAAACCCCCAAGTGGATCCCTAGATTGGTTTCTAGTCCCTAGACTTCTTTGACCAAAATACACTGAGGGCACTAAGAGCAGCTAGGATCATCCCTATGCATAAAGAATTGGGGTTTCCAGAGGAAGGCTTGAGTGGTGTGAAGATCATATATTTGAGAGTGGACTAGATCTCTATAAATCCCTCATACTACATCATGCTTGAAAACTTCAAAGTCGTAGAGATCTCCGTACATAGTAAAACATAGAACATGAAATAGATAGACCACCCAAAGGTCACCCTCCAAAGAAGCTTCCTGAAACTTTATCGACACTTGATAGTTCTCAGATAAGGTGAAACATTAGAAAAGACCTTCATAATACTTTCCCCTCTGCCTATACTCGGAAAATTGAGTATTTGCAATACGTTGATAGATTTAGCTCTATAATTTGTAGTAACAGAGGATATTTAAGATGAGTTACACTTTATAAAGGAAATTTTAGGTTAGGCACAGGTTCAAAAATGGATGGTATGTCTCTGAACATGACTTGACAATTATGTGTTCTAATAATTCGGTATGGAGAGATAAGAGGTTGGTTGGTGAACTCAAGTATTCCATCTGAACATTTTCAAGAGACAAGATTTCAGTATGGAAAATCTATTTTAAAATAAAGATGTTGTTTTATAAAAGCATATTAAAATATAAAACATAAAATACAAGATTATCCATTTAAAAAAGGATTATAAAACCCATGGTATTACATAACCATTCGCTCCCTCTCACAATTCACTGGTAAGGATTTCCTAACTTCCTCCAAGGTAAAACTTCAACAATCTCATCGGTGTTGGCGATTTCCCCACTTCCTAGTCAAAAATATTCCTAAAGTGGATCCAAATTCTTCAATCTCCTTGGTCCAGATGCAGCACGAGCAGCTCGGATCAATCGGATGTGGACATTTAAAGTTCCAACAATGGAAAGTGTTAATTGTATGGAGTTGGGTGACATCATCTTGAACGTTTTGTCTACAATGAAAATGGGTAGACTCCTCCTCATGAATTTTAAAGTCCATGGCCTAACATAGAAGACCATAGGTCATGATTTGACAAAGGTATGCTGCCCGAAGGTCACCCTCTTGTGCGGCCTCCTGGATGTTCATTAGGGATTGAAAATTATCATCCCATGTAAAGTATCGGAATAGACCTTCATAATAACTTTCCTTACATTCATAAAAGGGATGTTGGGCATGAATCATCAGGAAGTAGTCCAAGGCAGATCCTCAGTGAAGTTAGAGCACACGAGGAGAATTGGATACACGGTAAAGGTATTTAAAAGACAACTAAAGGTTTTCAAAAGTCTCATAGCCCTCTAAACAAGACTTTCCAACTATAGTTTCTAATATTTCCATTGGAAGGGATAGAAGGCCTGATTCATCAGCCATCTGAAAATTTAAAAAAAAACATCTATTTAACAAATATAATCAAGTTTTTTCTTATTTGTGTTGTTCTGATTTTATAGGGTTGTCTAAACCAATCCTCTGAAACCAACTATCACACCACAGCCCCAGACTGCCTCGGAGCTACTGTGGTTTCAATAAAACATGTTGTGTAATTTTATTTTTATAAAATAGAACCTAAATAATTACACATCATGTTTCACTAAAGATTATCTTTTTGGTATAGTTCCTATAGAACCAAATACAATTTTTAAAATTATTCAAAAACTGAAAGAGAAAAGAATATCCACAACACTGCCACCAATTAGTGTAACTAAAATCTCCTAAACCTGTAAAATTTAAATTTAAATGTAGGGTGAGCATACAGACTCCCAGTAAGGGGTTTTAAAACAAGGTAATATATCAAAGAAAACCTTTTGAAAACATTCCTTTAAAATTATCCATAAAATGTTTTCTTAAGGAAGGATATAACATATGAATAATAATAAAACATTTTGTCCAAAAATGATAAGTGAACCATTCAAGGAATACTAATGGGTTACAATGAAACATGTTCCAGTCATAATCATGCTCAAAAAAAATATATGATGTACAATATATAAAATAAATAGTTATTCTAACTATAATAAGTGCGACATGTGAAAGTGTAATTAGAGAATTTATAACTGAGAGTAATACATGATCAAAGTTGCGCTTAAAATAATAACTTCAATTTCTTCCCTTACTAACTTTGAATCATAAATTGGCAGATTTAATCTCTGGGCGATGAATAAACATTATGCCATAAGCATTTACTTCTTCTGATACTCATAAGTACAAGCTATTAACCATGTATATTCTACTAGTCGAATATTCACTTGGTTAATTAAAATTCATAGTAATAATGAGGGAAGTGCATATGCCGGACTATTTCAAGGCCTCATGTTAAGACCATAAACTCTATATCATGGCCTCATTCTACGACCATAAATCAATTTGGGAAAGGCCTCATCCAATTCCATGTCTATTTTGTATCATGAGACCTATCGATGCATCGAAGGGATATAGCGGGCCCCACCCATCACATACTAAGTCCAATGCATTCCTTGTTTCTTTAAATCAAAGTGCCTAATACCACTTTGATTTATTAAATTACTCATTACTTATCATTCCAAGTGTCACATATTACATTGATTCTCATTTAATATTATTCAAAGTGTCCCATACAACTTTGAATAATTTATTTCTTAATTCCGTAAAAGGCCTTTTTAGTTTGATTAAATTATTTTTCATTTACATATACAAAGTGATTCATGCATATAAGTGTTAATAACAATACTAACAACTTCATGGCTATAGAAATAAATGAAAAGTATGATAGTTAGATTATAGAACATGTGAAAAAAACTAAAGCACAAAAAATACATGTTTTTCACATAAAATGATAACCCTTAAATTCTAAAATATTGTTACAGAAATAAACAAAATTCATAATGGGAATTCATCATGGATTGGATGCATAACTAATTTAAAGGTAAAAAAATAATTCATGTGGGGTGTTAAACACATAGTTGTATAAACATTCATTACTTGTATGCTTATGTATAATATATCACAAGGTTACTCTCAATTATTTACACATAATTTTTAAGAATTGAAAAGCATGAAAATCGACCAGAACTAATACCATTTAAAAACTTATGAAAATAAGTGATTCATACATATGTATATATTCATACACACAAATTTTACATCTAAATATTATTTGGAAAATCCAAACTTATCTAGGATTGAGTATTGTAAAAAAAAATTATACCCAAGGGTGTATATAAAGGGTTGTATCTTTTAATTATTCCTTATAAGCCTTTCATATTTCAAAAACAACATGTGTTAATCATTCTTAACAATACTTGGAAAATATAAATAAGATTGAGGATCAAAGTTTATATGTATGAATATATATGTATGTATGTATGTATGTATATATGTATATACACATAATTGAATATACATATTGTGTAAAAGGGTTTAAACCAAAAATCCAATGACACTTATATGACTTAAATATTTTGGGAACATTAATTAATAAAGGTTCTTGAAGTTTAAATCATGATATAAAATTTACAAGTTTTATTTATTAAACAAACTCATATGTATTTTTATGTAAACATCGATATATATATATATATATTTATTTATTTATTTATTTATATACGTATAACCGAATATACATAATGTGTAAAATGTTTTACACCAAAAATCCAATGACACTTATATGACTTAAATATTTTGGGAAAGTTAATTAACAAGTGTTCTTAAAGTTTAAATCATGATATAATATTTAAAAGGTTTATTTATTAAAAAAACTCATATGTATGTTTATGTAAACATCGATATAAATATATATATATATATACGTATAACCGAATATACATAGTATATATAAGGGTCTTACACCAAAACTTAATGACACTTACATATTTTAAACATATTAGGAACATTAGTTAAAAAAGGGTTCATTAATTTCAAAACATGCCATTAATTATCAAAGGTTTGTTTATAAAATATATAGATATATATGCTTATGTATATTTCAATATATAGAATCACAAAGAAAACACACACATCCTTGCATGACAAAGAATTAGGAACATCATTTATGATCAAGAATTCACCGTCTTAGAAGGAACCCGTATGTCTTATACTTAACCAGGTACTTATATATATATATATATATTCATCTTTGTATATTTATATACATATATTCAAACCATAACAAATAAATATTATTTGGTCCCTTACTTGGTTCAAAGAAGGAGAAGAAGTCTGAAGGATATTGATGAAGGTGCTGGATAGGAAGGACACCATAGGGTTAGGGTGAAAATTGAGTTGTATATATAAATCATGTATAATATATTTCTAATTCCACTTGATTGGAAAACTAAGGCTCCTTCATTTAAAATAAGACCGAGGGTGTCTAGTATTGTGGAAAACACGTAAAAATAGGGGCCACCTAGTCACAGGTGTGGAATAAATTGAAAATAAAGAGTATCCTGACTATTGGTGAGGCGCATGCGGGAGGAAGAAGAAGATGCTGAGGGAAAAGGAATGGATGGCTAGGATTAGATCGTGCCCTGATCTAACAGCTGATGTGCATCCACAAATTTTATAGAAGATGAACGGTTGGGATCTAATGATGATTGGATTGGATGGATATGAAAGATTTAGGGTTTTTAGAATAGACGAATGGTAATAATTAGATCATATTTGATCGGACGGCTACGAGCAATGTGGTTTTTTAAAAATAATTTAATGGATAAGATTAGATCCTGATGGATCTGACGACTAATAAAAACATGGAGGGAAAACCATAGTTGTGTGGGTTCGATATTCGAACTGATCAAACGGTCTGGGCTCTGTGTGGTGAGATATGATGGTCCAGATTTGATCATGCTTTAAACAGTATGTCCCACATCAAAATGGGATAGATTTTACGGCTTCCTTATAAGCTTGAGTCTCTCGGCCATAGCTTAGAATTCTCCCTCCCCCCTCCCGGTACCACCCCGTACCGATGTTCTGTGGGCGTGCTCTCCATCCACCCCTGTCGCCATGCCATAGCTCACAGTGGCGCACTCTGGCACCCTAACACACACATGCTCGTGCATGCTTGGGCCTGACTATGCACCCTTGTGTGTGCGACTTAGCACGCATCCCTGGTCCATTTCCAGGTTATGTGAGTGATATGCCCACCAAGGCCTTAGGTGGCTACCTACAAGGTTTCCCTCATCTAGGTGGGGTACTCACCTATTTTTTTGAAAAGTAAAAGTTCATTTTTTTTAAACATAAAATAGGTTTTCATATAAATATATAGGTGTCTTCAAACAAGGAATACAAATTCTATGTTATGACTAAACAAATCCCTAAACCCAATATCTTTTCTAGTTTAAAAACACTTGAGTTTTAAAACCTAAATTTATAAATCAATTTTTAATACATAATAAAGAAAATTGTATACTATTATTATAAAAATCCAAAACATATTTATAGTTAAGACCTTGTTTTTATACATCCAAGGATGAAAATAGTTATAAAATATTTTCAAGACATTTGAAATATTTAAATACATAATACACTAAGTATAGATAAAATATTAAATACAATAATAGTTATTAATTTCATTTGCCCAAAGTATGATCTCCAACTCAAAAACATGTTTCTTTGTACCAAAACCAAGCAGTATCAAATGTGTGATTCTCTAGGTATTTCTTTTGAAACACAAGGGTTATGATTCAACCCCATTTTCAACATTAAATCATTATCCTTATAATATACATATAAAAAGATTTTATTAAAAACATGTTTATAGTTATAACTTCAATGCACACTTTAAGTACATGGAAAACTCATTATACCTAGATACTTTAAATTAAACCACCAAAATATCTGAAGTCTATAAGGTCTTATAGTCGTTGGATGCTCAACAGTCACCGAAAGGAGGAAACTATTTGGGTTGTCTTTAAGGCCTTATAAAAACAAGAATTAGGGTGTTATAATTTCAAGACAACTTGGCGAATATGGGGCTCATAATTCCTCTGATTCTTTCCACGGCTGTTGTAGTTCTGGCTATAATGTTCTTCGTGGTGACGGATCTGAAGGACATCCACTACAATCTTGGGATTTTTGTTGTATTTGGTGGTCTCCCTTTGATTTTAATAGGTATTTTAGTGGTTATTATAGGTTAGTGAGGTTCATTGATCTTGTTTTAATGTAATCATTGTCAGTATATCCTTGAATAAAAAAAGTGTTATGTTTATTTACAAGTATTGTTTTGGTCAGTTTGGAAGTTAAAGGAAGTAAAAACCATACAATAGTGTTATTACATAAGAAATAAGTTCGGTCTATCATAATAGATCTTAGAAAACCAACTCACCCATCTTATATTGTTTAAAAGATATTATATCATCAAAATAGGGTAATGTTTCTTGGACATTACTTGATTCAACCTTTGGTAGTCTATACACAACCTCATATTACTATATTCTTTCTTGGTGAACAACACTGGATCACCCCACAGTGACACACTAGGCCAGATGAAACCCCTATACATCAAATAATCTATCAAAATCCTCAACTCCCACACCTCATAAGGTTCTATTTGATAAAGATTAATTAAAATCAAAGAATCACCAAGATGGAAGTCTATCTCAAACTTGACATCACGTTGAGTGGGTAGCATCACAACCTCCTTGGAGAAAATATCCATAGACTCCCTCAAAGACCCTGGGGACCCCCACTTTTATAGAATCTATTGATTCCACTAAAAAATCTTCCATCAAAGAAATAAGGGGCTCCATATTCAAATTTTCCACTTGAAAACTCCTCTCGCTAATGAAAATCATATGTCGTCCATTCACATATGAGAACAAGACTCTCATTCTGAAGCAGTCAATAATAGCACATATAGAATATAACCAATTGATGTTTAGGATGGTATCATATCACTAAATCTGTAGTAAGAAAATATCACCATGGTATTGATGTTTCCCCATCATCAGTATACACCCTCGACACACATAAAATAAAATTCTCTAGCCTCTGATTGGCATATTCAACACTAAGGGCATGGGAATCCTCTCTACATCCAGTCTCAAAGAACGGACTAGAGTGAGTGCAACAAATGAATGTGAAGCTCCTGAATCAAAAAAGGCAAAAACTGTTGATTTTGTGCATAGAGAAAGCATATAGAGTTTGGAGATATATTAAATTTTATTTTAATAATAATTTCCTAAAACCAAGAATGAGGATCATTCACATCAAATTTATAATCAAATTATTTAATATTTCAAAAAATAAATACCTAGGATTAGGAAATTTCTTCATTGGTGAATTTTGATAATCTGAAAAGACCCTTTTGGATTACCTTCATTTCACTATGAGGATTCAAGGATAGAATCCCTATAGCGGTGATCCACATGTTCTCATATGATATACAAGTAACACCACTCGATATCTAGGTGCTATCATGCTGAGTCAAATTTCTTGAATTTTTTTTTCTTGATTGCTCATTATTAGGTATTTAATAAATCTATCTTGCACTTCTCATTCCTGAGAGGGAGATAGAATGAGTAATTGATAGTGAATTCATTGTACAGAAAAATTCTTTATTCGAAATTTTTGGGTTCTCTACATAATAGACATAACAACCTATTTATAGAGTTGGGATTTAAGTTAAAATATTATTTAATTTCATATTGGTCATTAAATAAAATTTATTAAATTCAATAAATCTTATGCCTCATAATAATAATTATATAATTATTATTTTGTGGTGCGCACCAACTTTCCTAATAACAAATATTATATAATAGTCTTATTAATTAATATTTTCCACCGGACATGGTCTTGGTCTGTTTGAACTCCTATAGAAATTATTGAACAACCGAATAAATATTTTATTCATAAATAAATATTTTATTCACAATATGTGAATAAATATTTATTAAAATATTAAATAAAAAATATATATATTATTCACAAGTCAATGGATAAATATTTATTTAATTTATGTGATCAATATAAATTGAATAAAATTATTCATCAAATTTGAGAATAAAATTTATTACATTAATTAAACTCAAATATAATTTAATTGAGATCAACGGAAACATATAGTGTGTGATCCTCTAAGATTCTTTCTCATTTTCTTTAGGTGGTCTTTCCTAAATTCCAAGATTACTGTCTAGAAATGGTTCAAGCCACCAAAGAGAAAGAACTTAGTATTACAATGTCCACAACCACATATGAATGTTGAGTGTGTAATATAATCCCTTTATTATAATAAATCATCAAGCAGGTTTCACATTTGTTTCACCAACATATATACTCGATATGTCTTTCTTTGATTATCTGAAATAAACACATCATTACACCATGGACATAGAATTTAATGAGATGATTCTATTCTAATAAAATGGTTGATATACCATCTTCCATAAATATAAAAGGGATAAATCCTTCCTTCTCTTATTCATTAATGACATGTCACTCATGACGTACCCAACATATGAAACTTCACCGTAAACTGTTATCATCATAGTTTATGAAATACATCTAAGTATGTGAGTTGTAACATGCATTAGTAATAATATTAAATTCTACCAACTATCACACATGCTCATAGATAGGAATATCTGATGACACCAAAACTTGAAGAATTCCAACCAGTAGGTCTATTCTCATAATATCCTATATTGGAGATTACCCAGTGAGAACTTCATGAGAAGTAGCCTCACCTACTTATGATAACTCACACCTGACAGTCTATATACTATGTTTTTCATAAAAGTATATTATCCAACAACAAGAAAAATTATTTGATAATATCATCATAGAACATCAAGTTTCTCATCATAGAGGGGAATTTTTATGACCTTATAAATGCGATGTATACTCTAGGACATTATTACATTAGGGTCATGCAGAAAAAAAACAATATATAATAAGAAGTTTTATTAAAATTCAATATACCAAATATACATGTGATCAACATATAAACAGTTTCTCTTATGAAACCAACTCCAACAAACTCCCACTTGGACTAGATCCAGTTGCCTAAAACCATCAATCTGCTAGTCCTCACATAATAGTCATGCTTCTATTGAGTCAAGGATTTATTAAATGGTTCCACCATGTTGTATTTTTTGGAAATACTACTCAATTAAACTTCAAATCTCTAATAAAAAAACCATCAAGAGATTATACTTCCAATGTATGTGCTTCATCCATTGATGTGACCTTGTCACTTTTGAAAAAGCCATCATTGTACTATTATTATAATAGAGTTGGTCAGTATATTTACTTGTAGATAACACATCAAGATCATGGATGAAGTTTCACATCCATACTACTTCTTTAGTTGCCTCATAAGCCTCAATATACTCAGACTTTATTGTAGAATTTGAAATCACAGCCTTCTTTGATCTCTTTCAGCTCAAAGCACCTCTATTTGAAGTAATTATGTATCATGTTTGTGACATCATATCATCTTGATTAGTTTGAAAAAATTCATCTATATATCCTCTTATGACTAGTTCCTCATATCTTCCATAAACCATGAACATATCTGCAGTACGCCATAGATACTTAAGGATAGTCCTGACTATTATTCAATAGTGGCCACCTTGATCAGCTTGATATCTTCCTACTAAACTTAATGCACATGTGATATCTAGCCTACTACATATCATAGGATACATGTCTGAACCAATTAATATTGAGTATGGAATCCCCATCATTTTGTTTCACTCCTCATGTGTCTGAGGACACATTTTACTAGAAAAATGAATGACATGTGACATTGTAAACAATCCCCTCTTGGATTGTTTTATACTAAATCTCTTTAGTATATTGTCAATGTATGTACTTTGAATTCATTCAAGAAACCTCTTGTATTTATCATGATGGATCTTGATCCCAAGAATCTATGTTCCCTCACCCATGTCCTATATAAAGAATCATTTATTCAACCATTCCTTAACAGACTGTAATACTAGTATTTCATTTACAATGAGTAATATTTCATCAACATATATTGTTAATAAATTGACTGTACTCCCACTAAATTGTTTATAAATACATGGATCATATTCGTTCTTTATAAAACAAAATTATGTTATGGAATCATAAAAATGAACATTCCATGACCTGGATGCTTTCTTTAATCCATAAATGGATCTTTATAACTCACATGCCTTGTTGGAATCCTTTGGAGTCAAAAACCCTTTAGGTTGTGTCATAGAGACATCTTCCTGGAAGTTTCTGTTAAAGAAGGCTATTTTGACACCAATTTTACAAATCACATAATCATGGAAATCTGTAATGGAAATTATAATTCTTATGGATTTTAGAATTGAAACTGGTGAAAAGGTTTCATCGTATTCAATGCCTTGATGTTGTTTAAACCATTTTTCAACCAGTTGTTCCTTATAGTAACTAACTTATCCTTCCATGTATAATTTCTTCTTGAATACCAATTTGGATCCAATAAGATATACATCTAATGGAGGGTCTACCAAAATCTAGACTTGGTTTTGGTATATGGAATCCATTTCAAAATTCATGGCTTCCTTCCACTTGGAAACATCTCTACCACTTTATACTTCCTTGTATGTTAGAGGATCAATATTATAAACTAATAATGAGTAACCATCATTAGTAACTAGAAAACAATACCATTATGGTTCTATAAACATTTTAGTACTCCTACATAGTAATTGTGTCTTTGGAACAATTTCTACTTCCATGAGTCTTTTTGGAATTTGTTCATTTGTCAACTCTTGTGTATCTTGAACCTATACTTCATCAAAGTATATATCGATCCCACTATCTATTTTAAATACAAGATCCTCCTCAAGAAATGTGGGGCATTTGTTAATCACAACCTTTTTTCTGAAGGATTGTATAGGTAGTATCCCTTTGTTAATTTGTGATATCCTATAAAGATACACTTTTTTCCTCAGGGTGTAAGATTGTTACCTATAGAGGCCTTAACAAATACTTCACAACCCCACACATGTATGTAAGACAACACGGGTTTATTTCTATTCTATAATTGGTATGGTATGTTTTCTATTAATTTAGTTGGAACTCATTTTAGTATGCATGTTGTTGTATGTAAACTGTATCCCCAAAACGATAATGGAAGACTCTAATGACTCATCATTTTTCTCACCATGTCCAATAAGGTGTGGTTACTCCTTTTTCATACACCATTACATTAAGGCATATAAAGAGGATTGAGTTGAGATAAAATCCCAAACTCAAATAAGAAGTCTTTATTAGTATATTTTCCATCATGTTCTATGTAAAGTTTCTTAATCTTCGTACCAAGCTATTTCTCAACTTCAATCTTGTATTACATGAATTTATTAAAAAATTCTAACCTAAACCTCATTATGTAGACATATCCATATCTACTAAAATCACCAGTAAAAGTTAAGAAGTATGAATACCCATCCCTTTCTTCAACAAAAAATGGTCCACACACTTCGGTATGAACAAATTCAATAAGATCTCTAGCCCTTTTACCTTTCCCACTAAATTGGGGTTTGGTTATTTTTTATTGTAAACATGTGGGACATAAACCATGTTGTTTTAGTTTAAAAGAATATAAATATCTATCTTGATGTAATTTAGTGAAGCGGTATTCATTTACATAACCTAACCTGTTATGCCAAAGTTGGGTGTGGTGTGACTCATGATAAGTAACATCATTATCAATTGCCATTATTTGGTTCATGTATTATAACACATAAATAAAATTATTTAAATGTGCACTACCACAAAACTGGGCAAGGCTAGTGCCAGCCTTTATCAGCGCTAATGAAAAAACTCTGATAAAGGGTGGTACTTTTATCAGCGCTAAAAAAAGCACTGATAAATGTACCCCTTTATCAGCGCTTTTTTTAGCCCTGATAAAGGTACCCCTTTAACAGTGCTTTTTTTAGCGCTGTTAAAGGGTACCCCTTTATCAGTGCTTTTTTAGTAGCGGTGATAAAGGGGGGGTCTTTTTCAGCGCTTTTTTTAAAAGTGCACATAAAGGTTCTACTTCCAAAATAATAAAAAATAATTAAAAAAATATATTAATATTTAAATATATAGATATAGTTATATTGATATAAATATAATATATATTCTATAAATATAATTTTAAATATATTTTAGATAAGTATAAACATACAGTTAAACTTAATATATAAGATATTTAGTGAAAATGGCTTATAAAAAAATTAAAAAAATATTTTTAATAAATAATTTTCTAATTATTAGGGAGTAATAGTCATTTAATAACAATTTTAAGACTAAAAAAATAAAAAATAAAATTAAAAAAGATCCAAAATATGTTGAAAACGCAACTCAAACTTCAAACGGCCATAACTTTTGATCCGTGTGTCCGTTTGAGCACTAAAGCATATCAAATCAACGCCTGCAACAAGCTCTACATGCTAACACCATAGGAAAAGCCTTTATCACACTTTTTGAGGCCAAAAAAGGCCCAGAAGGCCTCTAAAACTCAGTTTTTTAGTCAGGATACCCTTATTTTTAATATTTTACAGATTCTTAGCCTCATTTAAGGGGGTAGTATTTGATTTGTTTGGTGAGGACTGAATTTATTCAAAGTTATTACATTCATATTGATATTATGTCTTTGAAATTTTATTGTTTTTTATAATGCACTGCTATTTATAACCAAACATATTACTATATGTACATATTTTTTATATATTCACATATAAAAATTTTATTATAAATATAAATAATAAAATATATTTACATATAAAATATATTAGCTTTATCTAAATAATAACTAATATCCATTTTATTTAAAATACAAAAATATGAATATTTATATACTGTTTCGGTGCGGATGTGCGTCGGGTTTCTGCTCCGACGATGTTCCTCCAGGACGCGTTCGCGCATGCGCCCGTCGACCCGAGGGGATGGGCGCGCGGCATGTGGCCCCGCAGTCCCGCTTTCCAAAGGCGGGCAGCATCCGTCCCTTGTTCAGGGGCGTCTGCTCCTTGATCGAAACCGGGATGATGGGATGTCGGCTCCTCCTTCCGTGGACGTCTCCTCGTAACTCGTCGCCTAATCCGGGTCTCCCTCATAGATTTAAGAATGTTCGTGAATCTCGTTCCCGGCGCCATATCTTCATGGACACCGGTTAATTACGCTGCTTCCGCCCAGACGCTCCAAGGGGTCTGGTCGGGGCAGCAACCTGCGGTGAGGAGACCGGGTAGCTCCGGGTGTTGGGGGTGTGTCTTGACACTGCGGCTCTGCACATCTGCCTTCCGTCCCTAATAGGGATTCTCAAAGGCGTGATGGCCTGAGGCATCCTGCGCTGGGTGCGGGGAACTGCGTTGCCTGAGGTTTTCCTCAGCTTCCCATGTTTAACACGGGGTATGCCGCGAGTTTAACGTCCAGCGGGGACGGCATCGGACTGATCGACACGAGGAGTGGATCAGATGACAGAACCCCTTGCGGGGAACCTCCGACGCTGGGGCCAGCACATGGGCGGCTTCCTGAGTGAAGTGGAGTGGAATGAAATGGCATGACCCCACCGGGATGTGGCGGCCCGGGTAAGGATCAGGATGGATGATGGAGTGAAGAGCTTGGACCCCGTAGAGGCTTCCTACGTACCGTGCGTTAGCGCGGATCAAAGTCAACGCAGTTCGGATATACAGTTTAACGTCATGCTAGACGGTGGCAAGCCGACTCACAAGGAGGTCGAGGCTGCCAGGCAGAGGATTGAACCGAACCACCTCGCACAGAGGGGGATGGAACGGCCGGGTGGACCACAGTTTTACGTCATGCTGGACGTTGAAGAGAGAGATAGAAAGAGGCAGTGGGGAAGCGCAATGGAGATACACATGTGCAGTCCCCCACAAGAGCAGATTCATAGGTGAATCGATGCGAATGTGAACCCGGGAGGGGTCCACTGATGGACGAACCGACGTGAATACGACCGGGACGACCAGGTGGTGGGCTTGAACCTCAGGGAGGCTTCCTACGTACCCTGTTTAGGAGACAGGGATCAAAGTCCACGTAGTTCACTCTGTTTGTAACACTCTGCTCCCGTGGGAGAAGGCCACTCCCATCCCGACATCCTTGCAGAGACGAGCGGGTGGGGGCCACATCCAAATCGGGAGGGGGACCCTGCGTGCGAGGCACGGGATCAGGCGATGTGGACGGTTTAACGTCTTGCCGGACGAAGTACAGTTTAACGTCGTGTGTTGAGGACGAAGATGCTTGGCAGTTTAACGTCTTGCAGCGCGGACGAGGATGCTTGGCAGTTTAACGTCTTGTCGCGCGGACGAGGATGCTTGGCAGTTTAATGTCTTGTCGCGCGGACGAGGTACAGTTTAGCATCCTGCAGGACGAATGCTGAACAGTTTAACGTCTTGTAGCTCGGACGAATACTGCCGCCGATGGGTCTGTGTCACTTCGCGCGAGCCTGGAGGGCCGCACGGGAAGACAACGCACGGTGCGGGCACCCAGAATGAAGATCATCGGGCGCCATGCAGGCGGGTACCCTCAGGGGGTCAAAGGGGTCGACCCTGGCGGATTGCGCGCAAAAGAGAAGCTTGGCGCGCAATACCGCGGGTCGGCGCGCAAATGGGCAGGCTGGCGCGCAATTGGGCCAGCGCTTTGCGCGCAGATGATTGAGATTGCGCGCACCGGGCTTCGGATAGCGCGCGGGGGCAACGGCCCATTATTTAACGAATGGCCACTTTGAAAAAAGGGGGGGTGCGCGCAATCGGGCTGGATTGCGCGCACCCGGGGGCAGTTGCGCGCAAGAGGCTTATTTTGCGCGCGAAAGCCTTTGGGTGAATAATTATTTCAAAGGAAAGGAGCCAAGGGGATTGCGCGCGAAGGCGAACCCCGAGGCTTTATTGCGCGAAAGAAAAGAGGTTACCTGAAGATCGGCATTGCGCGTGGAGGGGGTTGGATTGTGCGCGCAAGAGACCTTTCGAATTCCGGCAACCTCCAAAACGTCGGGGGTTGCCTTATATTTATAGGCAACCCCGGGCGCGGAATCCGGTTCGCGGGTGCGAAATCCTCTTCGCGGGCGCAGAATCGGGCCCGGCGAGCAAGGGAGTCGCGTGGGCCACGGGCGCGCAAAATCGCGCACCGGCCCAGCGCATTGCGCGCATCCCGGGGGGTTTGCGCGCGGCTCTTCAACTTTGCGCGCGGGTCGCCAAAATTCCGCGCAAGGCCTCCAGGCCCTCCGAAACATGCTTCCGACTCCAAATATGACCTCGCTTTCTACATCCGGAGCTTCGTTTGGGAACAACGGACTTTTCTGGCGTCTACAAAAGCCCCCCCTCGGAATCTGATCGGCGAGAGGTCGCAACGATCGGGTTCCGAGGGAGACGCCGGAATGCCGAAGTCCTGGGTGGCGCGGGACTGTGGCGCGCAAAAAGGGCGTCGTGCGCGAAATTCGCCGTATCGGTCGCGCAAAATGATTTCCGCGCAGCGCGGGCACCCGGCCTCGCCTATAAATAGGGGCCCTCGGTCCCCCGCACCGTACACTGGCCTTCCGCGCGACAAGATTTCAAGCTCTCGTGCGCGAAATTGCCCTTTCCGGCGCGGAATTCGCCCGTTCGTCGCGCAAACCTTTCCAGATTTCGGCCTGTCTTTGCGCGAATACCCGGGTTTTTACGCGACGGACTTCCCAATTGCACGCCGTCCACTAGGATTGCGCGCCAACTCCCAAATTTCTCTACCAGCCTCGTCCGATTCCGCACGCTTCATCCCTTAACCTGCACGACTCCCGAAGCTTCTAAGATGGCCGCGAATCAAGGGAATGAGGGGGATGCCGCCATTCGCAGAGCTGAGATGGCGGCGAACGAGGAGGTCTACGGTGCAAAGGAGATTGTTTCCAACAATCAATCCTTGTTCGACTTTCTGACGCCGGCCCAGAAGACATATCTGATGTCGGACAACCTGCCGCTCTGGAACTTTGGCATCCTGGATGAGGTTCCGGTGCCAGGGTTCGAGGTTGATGCGCCACGGACCTGGGTGACTCGGGAGGACGAGCTTCCCCGCTATAACATCACCAACAATGGGCATCCTTCCAGGGAGACCAGGCACTTAGATGTCTATGTCCTGAACCCGAGGACGCGAACCATCGTCGGAAGTGAGCCTACTGCGGAGAACTCTACAGCCCTCTACTCGAGCACATATCGCCAGAGTGTCACCGACGACACCAAGGGCTGGCTGAAGGACTGGGACTTGCGTTCTGGGGGCAATTTCACCAGTGAGTGGGCCTGGGCGTTCTGGGTACGCCACACTTGCGATCACTTCGCAGAGGAGCTGCGGTAAATCGGCCTGTTTGAGGCGGTGTGGACGTCGCAGTTCCACTTCTACCAGTAGTCCGAGCTCGGGCCGGAGCTGTTCACCCGCTGGTCCCCGGATACCAACACCTTCCATCTTCACCATGGGGAGGTCAGCATCGGTCTCTGGGACATCCACTGTATCGGAGGTATACCGCTGGAGGGTTACCAATACGATGAGTTCCTGCCCCCGAAGAATACCTGGGAAGACAGGTCACGGACTCCCATTCTTACATGGCATCTACTTGACCTGGCTACACAGCGGCTCGGGATCAAAGACTTCCACAAGGACATAGCCTACAAGGAGTGGTTCGGCCAGTTCTTGGAGCATGACCCAGCGGTCAAAATTCCAGGTAGGGCCGACCGCGGCTCAGAGGAGCCGGAACGGGTCGTACTGGCGGGTCCTGGAGACGGGCGACTACCGCTCATGGGGGTACCGCGTCATCGAGGCCCGGGACCCAAATGTCCGGTACGCGGCGTTCCTGTCCGCCTTTCTGAGTGGGTGGCTCCTGCCAGTGCGGGACGCGAGAATGGGCGTCCGCCCGGCGACACTGGCAATGGCGGGCGCCATGGCCGCCAATAAAAGATATAACCTCGGGGTCCCAGTGCTAGCGAAGCTGTATTCCATCCTGGGATGCATCTCGCGAGGGGGGTCGCCACGAAGGATATGTGGGCCCTTCCAATTCTTCCACGGCTGGGTGGCTGCTCACCTTGGTGGGTACACGTTTCCAAACGCCATCATTCCTCCGGGCAACGGCCTGCGACCCTCCCTGCTGAACATTGCGGGGGTCGCTCCGATGACCCTAAATGAGGAGGGCGTGAGGATTCGGATTGGCAATCACGAAAATTTCAACTTCAGCCCGTTCCCCACTCCCGTTGGCCAGATGATCGACAACGGGCAGGGTCCGCTGGAGCAGCACGAGTACTTCCTGAACATGCGAGGCGGGGTGCTCGTGGCTCGGATCGACGGGAAGGTGATCTGCGAGCCCTACGTGCCAACCCGGTTCGCCAGGCAGTTCGGGTGCCTTCAACGGATGCCGAAGAGGGTATTCACTGCTGTCCGGGAGGAGACGAACCCTGGCGTCCTTCTCCAGATGTGGCTGATGTTCGCCGCTTTCGGCTCTGGCGAGGTCATCACTCTCCCTCCTACCGGGGTCGACGCAGGCTTGGCAACCGAGTACGCCGAACATTGGGCCATCGCGTACCCTGAGGGGCTTCTACGGAAGCTAGTTCGGCGGCTCGAGGTCACCCGTGCGGAGACCGGGCGTCAAGGAAGGAGGCGAAGCGCCGCCACACGGGGGAGAACGGATGCGCGCCAAGCAGCGGAGCCGGCGCGGGCAGGGACTTCGGCGGCGGGCACATCGCAAGCTGCCGCCACGACTTCAGCGCCCAGAGAGGGGGCACATGCGGTGGTCGAAGAGCGGACCGGGAAGCAGGTAAGGCGTCTGCTCGAACCCTCCCACGATGCAGTCTTCCCAGCGCTGTGGTCGGCCTGGATGACTCTGCGGCAGTCACTGGGGACCGAAGCCATCTGGCGAAAGATACTCAGAGAAGGAATCCATCTGCCAGAGGTCGGGTGCCTCCAGATCGCCGACAGGGTGAACTTACACCGGCGGTATGCATATCTGACATCCATGGACGAGTACGCGCACCAACGTGGTCAGCGTGCGGAGCCGTCCCTTCTGGTGAAGGTGATGCTCGGTCGAGAGCCTGCTCCAGAACAGATGTCGCCGGAGGGAGATGAGATTAACGACGACTCCGAGGAAGAGGAGGAGACGGGGGAGGATGAAGGTTCTGAGGGAAGGTCCCATCAGGGGATCCCACGGGAGAGCGGCGAGGTGGCCGGCTCTGGCAATATTGATATTACTGAGCTCCTCGAGGTCCGCTTCTATCCCTACTCAACCTGCTTCATTCATTCTCTTATGCAGCTTCTAACCCACTTCTCCACCTTTCTAAGGAGTGCGTGGATGTCGGTCAGGCATCCTCAGTAGGAGTAGGAGAGGCGCCAGCAGGACAAGGCGGGGGCCAGACACTCATCATTGAATTGACAAGCGCGGAAGGGTCCCCTGCTGCAATTGATCCTACGGCGGCCGGGATAGCGGAAGATGATGCTTTGGATTCCCGTAAGTCTCCTTACTTTACTGTTGGTACTTGCCGTTGACGATCCATGATTAACCGCGGCATGCCTTGTGCAGTGATCTCAACACTGGAGGCTCGTCGGGCTGCCGAACCCGGGCCATCCACAAGCGGACCAGTGGCGGACCTGCCGCCTGCTCCGGAACAGACTTCCCAGACCGAGCCGGCCCCACCAACTGCTGATCAGGGGGCTGCGGACGCCGGCGGTGCTGACATCGGAGAGAGGTCGGGGGCTGACGAGGGTGTCGACGCCGCTGGGGTGAGAGAAGAAGGTCGCCCAGATGTTGGGGAACCTATCCCCCGTGAGGACATCCCAGGGGCGGACCCTGCAGCAGACCTGCTGGCTGCCTTCCCTGCCTACCGGCCTGCCGACCCCGAGGAGATGGACGACTCGGACGCGGAGGCGGTCGAGGAGAGCCGGATAACGCGCCGCAGGGGGTGGAAGTGCATCCAGCGCTTCCTCAAGCGAGACCCATCGGAGTGGCTGGGGCGCGTGGGATCCCTTCAAACCTGGCTGCGCTTCCTGTGTGCCGGGGGAGCTGATGCTCAACGCCTCCATCTGACGGTCCGTGATTTCATGGCCGAAAAGATGCGCGAGAGCCGCCGACGTGCCGACGTCGCACAATGTCGGGACGTGTCGGAGAACACGCGGGCGCTCCTCGCGGCGGAGTAGGATGTCCGGCGTCTCGAAGGGCAGGCGGCAGAGAAGGAGGTCTTCGTCGCAACGTGCACTGAGCTTGTGGAGCAACTAACGGCCCAGCTGGTTGACGCCCAGGTACAGCTGATGGAGGCGGGCCAACAGATGGTCACACTTCAAGTCGAGCGGGAGCGTGCACAGGCCAGAATCGACGAACTGCGTGCTGCGACCGCCGACGAGGAGAGGGCACCCAGAGAGCGAGAAGTAGCTCTGGAGGCCGCCAGCCAAAGGGTAGCGGCGTTAGAAAGACTTATTCAGCACGCTAATCCCTAGGGGATTTGTTTTTGCCACTCCCAGAACATTTTCTTCCGCTACTCAATATTTCGATCCATTTGTATGAACCAATATATTTATCTGAATCTTTTGGATTAACATGCTCAACCACAATTCATTGTCTTGCGGGAGTGTTAACCAAGCTTCAGGCATCCACAATTGGGCCTGGATTTCTAAAGAAAAGAGGGAGGTCATTCCTAGGAGAGGAGACCTCAGACCTAATCAATGTATCATCCCCCCAACCTGTTCCAACACATGAGCGGGACAACGCTAGGGGCGTTAAGATTTTATTCGAACATAGGGAAATGAGAAAGGGTGAATCGCGTGTCCCGAATTCAGAAATCCACGACGGTCGGCCTTCCAGGAAATGCCCAAGACGGCAAGCGGACAATGGATCAATCGACCATACTACTGCGATAGACGGACCGAAGGTCATCATTCATATTGCAGGAGGCGGATCACATGTCATCATCGATGCCGCTTTGGGGGTTCCTCCAGGCACAAGGGTGGAAATCCGGATCAACAGGGCATGCGAAGCGTGGGGCGAAGTGATGACTTGTTCGGACAGAATCCAACGCTCCCAAAATTGCGCCACCGTGGGGAAAGCGTATTAGGCGGATGCACTAATCTGTCCGTGAATCACCCCAATTCTCAGACAGAACCTCTTTGACGGTGAAACTGTCACTTCCCATCATTGCAATGGGGCATCCCGAGCTGGATCGGGGAGAATATCACAATTGCACCACTCTACCAGAAGCCAGACCAGACGGTCGGCGACGAGGAGGGGCGGGACTTAGCGATCCCTGAGGCTGGATTCGAGTCGAGATGCCCGGGCGTTCCTACGTACTCCATCAGGCTGGAGATCAAGCCACACGTAGTTCTGAAAGTGCAGTTTAACGTCATGCAGGACGTAGAACCCCAATTGGGGAGATCTTAGTTTAGGGTCGTAGAGCTTGGACCATAGAAGCAGATCTTAGTTTAAGGTCTTAGAGCTCGGACCATAGGGGCAGATCTTAGTTTAAGGTCTTAGAGCTCGGACCATAGGGAACCTCAAAGTACGCCACATCGTGTTCCTATCCCCTGGATATGCGAAGATGCACTGAGGGATAGTGTCAAGAGTGCCGAGATTTTGCCTGGTCGGAATGGGGGGCGGAAAACGTAATGTGAATCATGCGGCCATTCACTCAAGGACTGGGGGCACCGGCGTAACGATATGGGAGTACTGCCGACCGTGGCAGAAAAGCAGCATCAATATCGCACTGACCGTTGATGGAATGGGGCAGCAAACGAGCATCAACCGCTCAAGCGCAGGATTCATATCGATTTGCTGCCCGAGGCCCTTGGGGGCACCAGCCCGAGTCGGTGGGAGAGCACTGAGGCATTGTGTCCAGACCGCTCACGGGGGCTCCACCCAGGGCGTAGGCGATGGGTCCGAATGAAAGGGAGCACGAAGCCTGAAAAGTGGAAGGAACCTGACCAAGATGAACCTGACCCTCCTGGAAATAAACCAGAGTACTCTTGACACCGGTGGACCACTGCAAGGGGTCGAGGGACACGCCTTGAGGGTGACCCGAAGGCGGCGGATTCCCAAGAGAAGGGGGAATCTTTAAGAGGTGGGACTGGACCCGAAGTTTCAAACATACGGGCGTTCCTACGTATCCCATAAGGATGGGAATCAAGCCACACGTAGTTCTTGAAGCGCGGCGCAACACAATCGGGCACCAGCGCGGGGAGGGGTGCGGGTCTGACCCTCGCACACAGAAGAAGCGGTATTTGATATTTCTTGTTTGTCCTTAAAGGTGGATGGTTTTTCTTTGTGCAGCGACATGCCTGTGATTAAGAAATCTCTGGCGTCGCCACAATAATCAAGCCATGAAAGGCATTGATGAATGGCGTGGTTATTAACCAGCGCCCAACGTGAGTGTCCTCTGAAGAGGACATCACAATGCAGTGTCGTTTCTCGTCGGGCGGCCAAGACGATCACAGTTTACGGTCGTGTGGTAGGACCAGACAACACAGTTTAAGGTCGTGTGGTTCGGACCATGGAGGAATCCGCTCATTGCGATACGGCGGACCTAGTGGAGGTGGGAACATACCCAGCCCTACGGTCATGCACGATTCCAGGAGAAGGATCCTGGGATAGGGTTCTGCGTATGTCTATCACCCGAGGGGCAGAGATGCTAGCCTCCAGCTATACTGGGCCCAGAACGCGATTGTTCGGGCAACTCCTTCCTCCTTATGGGGACGAGGGTCCAGCTACACATGGCCCTTAGGGAAGACATCAGCATATATCCTTGGTGCTCAGATCGTGGGAGCCTCGAAAGACACCATTACCCTGGTTGGCCTGCCTAACGTGTAAAGGTGTACTGAAGGTCAGTATGAAGAGAGTGTCGAGACTCCACTACAATGCCCAAAGGCGGAGTGTGATGAGGACTGCGCAACCAATGTTCAGATCCTGAAAGAGCCGACATGGCGATCAAGGATGTCGCTGACCATATTCGCCACACAACATCCGATCGCGTCAGCCTAGGATGGGGCAAGCAAACGAGCATCAACCGCTCAAGCGCAGGATTCATATCGATTTGCGGCCCAGGACCCGCCGGTAAATCGACCCGAAGCGGTAGGAGAGCACTGAGGCATCGTACTCAAACCGCTAACGAGGATCCCTTTGAGTGAAGGCTCGAACCAGAGGAAGCGCGAGGCCCGACAAGCAACACAGGACTTGTCGGGATTGAATCCGACACTACGGGTCATAGACCGAAGTACCCAAAACATGTTAACAGATCACCGGAAAGGGCCGGAGGGCTCACCCTGAGAGCAACCAAAAGACGGCAGATCCCCGTGATCAACCAAGAGACGGGGCTGGACCTGAAACACAAGCGTCCAGGCGGTCCTACGTATCCCATAAGGATGGGAATCAAGCCGCACGTAGTTCTTGAGAGTACAGTTTAACGTCATGCAGGACGTAGAGAGGTGTGAGGTGGTCCCACACACAGGGGAGGCGTACGGCACGGCCAGTAGACCAACGTGAATGAGGACATAATCCCCTGCTCACGTCATACCCCTCGCACAAAAAGGAGGGGAACTTGGGCCAGAGGCCCAATGCGGGATAGAGATTCCCGGAAAATGGGGCTGGGCCTGAAATATGAATGTTCAGGCGGTCCTACGTATCCCATAAGGATGGGAATCAAGCTGCACGTAGTTATTGAAGTGCAGTTTAACGTCATGCAGGATGAAGAGAGAAAGGGGGGAGCGGAAGGCATCCCCAAACGTGGGGGCGTACAGCGTGGCGAGCAAACCGACGTGAATGAGTTCATAGCCCCGCGTTCACACCATACGCCGCATACCCAGAGGCAACTGGTCCAAGGGCCCGAGATGGGATGGAAATTCCCGAAGGATGGGGCTGGGCCTGAAACATGAATGTTCAGGCGGTCCTACGTATCCCATAAGGATGGGAATCAAGCCGCACGTAGTTCTTGAAGGGCAGTTTAACGTCATGCAGGACGAAGACGCTTGGCAATTTAACGTCTTGCAGCGCGGACGTGGTACAGTTTAACGTCATGTTGGACAAATGCTGAACAGTTTAATGTCTTGTAGCTTGGACGAAGTGCACTCAGGCAAAGTACTGCTTGAGGAACCTAGCGTTGGTGGGAGGAGTGACACGCTCACCATCCATAGTCGCTAGGGAGTACGCGCCATTGGGATAGACCTTGTGGACAACAAAAGGTCCCTCCCACTTGGGCTCCAACTTGGGCGGCTTCCTACCGGGGATCATTGGTGCTCTTAGGGCTAATACCAGGTCACCCTGCAGGAAGGAGCGGAGGCGAACCTTCTTATTGAAAGCTCGAGCCATTTTGCTCTGATGCCTCTCCAAGTTGTGAAAAGCGCGAAGTCTTTTCTCATCCAGTGCTTCCAACTCGACTAGACGGGCTTCAGCAGCTCTGTCCGGCGCTTGTTGGTCGTAGACCACAGTGCGCAAGGACGGTAACTGGATCTCGATGGGCAGGACGGCCTCAGCTCCATACACCAGGGAATAAGGGGTCATCTGGGTGGAATTGCGATTCGTCGTCCGATAAGCCCAGAGGGCGTTGGGGAGCTTGTCTGGCCAACTCTTCTTGTTCTGACCAACCATCTTTTGCAGAATGTTAGAGAGGGTTTTGTTAAACGCCTCAATCTGTCCATTTTCTTGCGCATGATAGCGAGATGTATGGTTCGAGCGAATGTTGTACTTGGCGTACAACTTCTTCAACTCGGCTGCTCAGAAATTGGCTCTGTTGTCCGTGAGGATAGCGTGAGGCACTCCAAATCGGTAAATGATGTTGGAGGTCACGAAGTCAGCGATCAAACAGGATTTGACCTCTCTGAGCGGAATCGCCTCTGCCCATTTGGAGAAGAAGTCTGTGGCGGTCAGAATGAACCGGCACTGGCGAGCTGTCGCCGGCGGGTAAGGTCCCACAACGTCCAGACCCCAGACTGCAAAGGTCCAAGAATACCTGGTGGTATGGAGAGGCTCCGGCGGCCGATGCACAAAGTTCGCATGAACCTGGCACGCATGGCACCTCCTGGCATACTCGATGCAGTCATGGATCATGGAGGGCCAGAAGTATCCCAACCTCCAAATCTGGTGGGACAGCTTCGGCCCAGTCTGATGGGCGCCACATGAACCAGCATGAACCTCTTGCATGACTCGTGGGATCTCAACTCCCTGAAGGCAACGGAGGAGAACACCATCAAATCCGCGTCTATAGAGGATCTGCTCCAGGGCGGGACTGCTCTGGAGGACAAACTGCGATGTGCGGCGTCGAACTCGCTCGCGCTCGGCCCGATCCGTCGGGAGAATGCCATGTTGGAGGTACTCAACCAAAGGCGCCCTCCAATCAAGGGCTGGTTCGACTGCCATATCTGGGGTACTCGGGGCTCCGGGAACAGGGGCAACCGTGGTGAGATTACTTACTGACGGGCCGCAATCTCCCTCCGGGATAACGGGAGCGATGATCCTGCGGTGCGTCATGCGGACGATCAGGTTGTTCTGTTCAGGCTCTGCGAGTGACGCAGCAAGGCTGGCCGAAGCATCTGCTCGACCGTTCTGCGACCGGGGAATATGGACAATTTCTGTCCGAGAAGGGAACCGGGCCATCAGAAGGAGGGTGCACTCCAGCAATGGCACAAGTTCCGGCTTCCTGACAACATAGTCGCCATTGATCTGCTTAACGACCAGCTCGGAGTCCCCTTTCACACACATATGGGGCACATCGATCTTGAGAGCCAACTCGAGGCCGGTGATGAGGGCATGGTATTCCGCCTCATTGTTGGTACAGCCCTCTGACAACAGGAAAGAGTATGGCAGCACGGCTTGCTCCGGGGTAATGAAGACGATACCCAAACCCACTTTGTTGAGCTTAGGATTATCGAGTCTTCTACCGGTGGGGCTCCGAGAGGCACCGTCAAAGTGCATCTGCCAGCATGGGTCGGCATGATCGATCGAGAGAATGGCCTCATCAGGAAAGCCTAGATCCAGCGGCTGATTCGCGGAGGTCGGGTGAGCAGCCAGAAAGTCTGCCAATGCTTGCCCTTTGATGGCCTTCGGAGACACATACCTGATGTCGAACTGCTGGAGAATCACAGCCCACCGCGCTAGATAGCCAGTCAATATAGTCCGGCTCAGGATATATTTCAACGGGTCTACCCGAGAAACCAACTGTACCTCATGGTGCTGCAAGTAGTGTCGTAATTTCTGTACGGCAAATACGAGCGCCAGGCAGCTCTTCTCGATGGGGGAATACCTGACTTCCGCATCGAGGAGCATGCGACTGAGGTAATAGAGGCTATTCTCTGTTCCCTCGTTGTTCTTCTGGGCGAGAAGGGCACCCAGGGACCGTTCCAGGGCGGTCACATAGAGGACCAGCGGCTTCCCGGATACAGGCGGCATCAGAACCGGAGGTTGAAGCAAGTACTTCTTGATTTCCTCGAAGGCATTCTGACACTCTTTATCCCATACATAGGTGGCACCTTTCTTCATGAGCCGAGAAAAGGGCTTACACTTGCCGGCCAGATTTGCGATGAATCGGCGTATATAGGCTAAGTGGCCTTGGAACCCTTGCAGTTCCCGGATGTTACCTGGGGGAGGCATCTGGCTAATCGCCCTGATCTTCTCTGGGTCGATCTCAATACCCCGGTATCTTACCACAAATCCAAGGAACTTTCCGGAGGTGACCCCGAAGGCACACTTCAACGGGTTCATCTTCAGGCAGCGAGATCGGAGGAAGCCGAACACTTTCTCAAGATCTTTGAGATGGTCCTGACGCTGGCGCGATTTGACTACCAAGTCGTCGACGTAGCATTCCACCATTGTGTCGAGGATTGGCTTGAATATGCGGTGCATCGCCCGTTGATAGGTGGCACCTGCATTATTCAGGCCGAAGGGAATGACCTGGTAACAAAAGATACCTTGGGGGCCCTGAAGGCAGTGAACTCCTCATCCTCAGGGGCCATCCGGATTTGGTTGTATCCGGAGTATCCATCCATGAAGGAGAGGGCCTGGAACCCTGCCGTGGCGTCAATCAACAGCTCTGTCACCGGAAGGGGAAAATCATCCTTCGGACAGTGGCGGTTGAGATCGCGGAAGTCGATGCAGACTCTGATCTGCCCGTTCTTCTTCCTGACCGGCACAATGTTGGCTAGCCATTTGGGGTACTGAACTTCCCTCACGAAGTTGGCTTTGATAAGCTTGTCAACTTCGACCTCAACCATGGCACCGTGGAATGGGTGCATCTTCCTGGGAGGCTGCTTGAACCCGCGATGGTTCGCCGGGAGACCAAGGCGGTGGACGGCTACCTGAGGATCTAGCCCCGGCATCTCGTCATAGCCCCAAGCGAACACATCACGGTGCTACCTGAGAAAGTCCACGTACTGCTGCCTCTCCTCAGAGGGCATGGTGGCACTGACCAATGTGGGTCTTGGATCTGCTTCGGTTCCAAGGTTCACCTGCACTAACTCATCGACCGTGGCGGAGACGCCCTCCTCAAAGGCTGGGGGTGCATCTTCCACGTCCTCTCCACTTGGGGAGGGATCTTCCACGGGAGAGACTGCGTTGGAAACTGCATTGGGGATACCAGATCCTGCTGGGCCGCTGGTGCTGGCATGGGCGGTCGTGGTCATCTCATCAGGAGACTCACAGGCCGTCGAGACCATGGCTACGTCCAACCGATGGATCGGGAGGACGTAAGCGTCATCCAAACTTGCCCAGGGATCACTCGCAACAGCGAAAGGCTCGACCTCACCTGCCAGGATCTGCTTATCCTTGCTCTTGTAATAATCCGCGTCCAGATAGCGGGCTTCACATGAGGCAAAAGGAGAGGCATCTCCCTGAAGCACGCCTACTCGACCATTAAGGGAGTATTTAAGGCATTGGTGGTATGACGAGGGAACCGCCGCATGAAGGTGGAGCCATGGTCTGCCCATCAATGCGTTATACGTAGTGTCTTGAGAGACTACCATGAATTCGGTGTTGGCAACCAAGTCACCGAACTGGGTCTTCAAACGTATCTTGCCGACCGGAGTTTGCTCGGTGCGGTCGTACCCCTGGATCCTGAGGTCGGAGGGAATCAAGTCATCCTCAGACAACCCCAATCTCTGGAGCGTCCGAGTGGGAATCAAGTTAATCCCGGACCCCGTGTCGACAAGACAGCGCCGGACTTCAAGGCCATTGAACTGGCCAGTAACATACAGCGGACGAATGTGTCCCTGTATAGGAGGGTCTTCATCCTTACCAGAGAACGAGATAACTGCCTGACATTCGGCGTCCTCAATCGTTTCGGCGTGAAAGGCCTCTGCAGCCGCAACCTCTGTCTCAAACTGGAGGGGGATCTTCAGGGCTTCAGCGAGCGCCTCGCGCATCTCAGGTGACATGCGTAGAGCCTCAAGGATGGAGAGCCTTGCTGGGATGTCGGCCAAGTGCTTCAGGACATCATACTTTTTGGCCAAGCGCGAGCCCCTGGTTGCAGGAGGTTGCTCTGCGGTTGGAGGCATGACGGGCCTTGCCGGTTGGGCCGGCGGCCGACTGGTGCTTGGCACATCTTGTTGTTCATTGGTTGAAGCCCGGGAAGTGGTCACCGTACTGGGGCCAGGAGGCCGGGATGGACTCGTGGCAGGACGGAGCTGGTCGCGGCGCGGCTGAGGCGGTTCTGCCTGGTCCCACACCACAAACAGTGGCGGAGGCGGATCCTTCATCCCCGGATGGGGGGGCTGCGCGCGCTGAGCTCGGTTTTGAGCCTGCTGGCTAGTCTCAGTGGCGTGCACGTCCTGGCTGGAGGTACCAACTGCTGTGCCCCGGCGACTCCTGTTGTTGCGGTTCCTCCGACGGTGGCGACGACCGGGGACATTAGGGAGGTCCACCTGGTGTTCTTCAACGTCAGGAACTAAAAAGGGATTTACCAGCTCGATGGTATTAACCGAAGCGTACCCAATACTGTCATCGGACGAATCATTCATCACCGGGCGGATCCGAGGAGGGACCCCCATCTCCGGGGGCATGAAATCGCCGAGATTGCGGGATAGTGGCGGAACTGGCGGGGCGCGCTCTTCCTTCTTGCGCCGCCGCCGTTTGCTCTTCTCGGAGGAGGCAGGCTGGGACGACGATGTCGAAGCAGCACCCGCAGATTCTGGGGGCTCGGGCTGATTCAAGCGCGCACAGATGATTCCATGGGCGCGAATGATCGTCTTGCGGGCCATCCAGTTTTTATACTTATGGGATCCGCGGTCGGAGACCAGCTGCCATTCGTCCTCGTTGCCACTATCGTCATCTGATCCCACGAACACGCCCGCCACTTGTGCTGGAGCTGGGCCCAACCTGATTACATTGTTGTTAATCTGGTCTTGGATCCAGTCCTTAAACACGTAGCACCGCCGGATGGTGTGCCCCAGGGCCCGATGGTAAGGGCAGTAGCGGGGGTTATCCGTGAGATGTGCCTCCTCCGGCCTCCAACACTCAGGCAGTCGCACAATCCTCTGCTCCAGGGCGCTCCGAAAATAACCAGGGACCTGATCCTCGTGAAATGAGTAAGTCAGGTATCGCGGGCCCCTGGGAGCGTGGTCTTGACGAGGAGCTGGAGGGGCCTGCCGAGGAGGTGGACCCTGATTATCTCGCCCGAGTTGTGGCGGTACATTACGCGGAGGGGCCAGCCGGTTCTGGGGCTGCCGCTGCTGGGCCGGGAACTGAGCCCGTGGAGGCGGATTCCTGTGAGGCTGTGGAGCTGGCCTCGCCGGCAGCAGCTCCAATGGCCTGGGGGCCTCTATCTGGGCAACAGCAGCGGGCTCAGCCCTGCTGACTCTCCTTGCAGGAATCATAGGAGGCAGCGGGTGTGCCTGACTGGCCTGTTGTAGGGCTTCCTCAAGACGTTGAGCTTTGTCTGAGAAGTCCCTGAACCCTCCGGGGTAATTCTGAGTGATCAAGGAAGGGACCACCTCGGTCTTGACGTTCCCGACGCACATTTTCAGCAACTGCTCCTGAGTCAATGGCTTGTCAAGGGAATACGTGAGACCCTTCCATCAGGCGACGAAATCCGCGACTCGCTCATCAGGCCTCTGCTTGCACTTGAAGAGGTCTGCGATACTCGTCTTTCGGGTTGTGGAACTGAACTGGTAGAGGAACTGTCTACGAAGGTCCTCCCAGCTAGTTATTGACCCGACGGGGAGCTGGCTGTACCAGACAAATGCTGGCCCTTCCAGTGTCTGGACAAAGCAGCGAAGCTTAGCGGCCTCTTGCTGCGCCGGAGTTCCCAACATAGGCCCGCACCTCGAGTTGAAATGGGCCAAATGCTGTGGCGGATCTCCAGTCCCGTTGAAGGGGGCGAAAGTGGGATTCCCGAATCCCGGAGGTGCCGGCATGTCATCCACCCATGCTGGGTATGGCTTGCCATCCGGTGGGTTCGCCACTTGCCGAGTCTCCAAGGCTTCCAAGCGGGCGATGAGTGCCGCCATCGGATCGTCCGGACATGGGTTCCAGTCCTGGCGAGGATCTCTAACCACGAGCGCGTTTCCTGGCCCTTCAATCGGGTCGTCGACCGGGTCGTCGAACTCGGCAGCTCGTGGGATGGCAGGCGGAACGGCCCTTGGGGCAGTGGGAGGAATCCGAGCGGGGTCTCTCAGGTAGTCACGCCGCTCGGGAAAGTGTGGTGAAACATACCGCGCCTTCTTTCCATAGGCAATGGCCTCTCTCCTGTCGGCGAACACGGCATAATCACGGTTGCCCGGGAGAGCCTCATCGTGGGGTGGTTGTTCCTGTCCCTGCTGTCCTGGCCTAGGATCACCGTAGTCAGGCCGCCGTTCTGCAGCGCGCTCGGCGAGGAGCTGGTCAACTAGCTTCTTCTGCTCGGCGAGCTGTTGACGTAGCGTAGCCTTCTCGGGATCCTCGTCCGCCCTCTGCATGGAGGCAGATGGGTCGGCGGGCTTTATAGCCTCGCCGTGCTCTTTACCTTTGCTGACGTTTCGGCTCAACGTCAGTGCTTCAGTGGGTGCGAGGAGACCCAGGAGGCTCCTCTGGTGACGAGTAACCCTCACTGACGGATCCAACGATGGCTTGTCTTCGGGGGGAGATCCCCCGCCGAGAAGTTCCAAGTCGTTCCCCTCTCCCGACAGGTCAGCCATATTGACCCTTTCCGTCCCTGGGGATATACCCTCAGGGCCACCCAGCAAATGGGCTGTCGGCGAATCGCACTGAAGCGTAGGGCAGCGTACTGCCCCCATCCACGGATATACACGTGGGGAGTGGCTTCCTCGATAACCATGCGGAGTACTTGAAAACACTCAACGCATCGTTGTTGGAGGGCCTCGTGGTGCTCAAATGACCCGGGGTGCCGAACCGCGGGGAGCGTGGCCAGGTCAATTTGACGGCACTGCTCACCAATATCCTCCAGGTGCACTTGACTCCCAGGATATGGCATTTGTAGGCGGTGAAGACGGGAGTGAGTCTCCCGGAGAGTTCGGTGGAAGCATTCGAACTCATCCGGGGTGAGTGATTCGGGTGCATCAAAGCCCGGTCCTGCGACTGGCCAAAACTTCTCAGGGAAGTGGCCCTCTGCAAGGACGGTCCAGAAGCTCCACGACTCAAACTCAGGACCCAGGTCTCCTTGGTCCTCTTCAACGACTGGGAATGGACGGGGAACCGGCAGTGGTGCCGAGGCGGGCCGCTGGGCCGGCGGGCTGGCCGGCGGTGAATACGGCGAGCAGGCCGATTGGCCTCCATATCCCGGGCCGCCCTCTGAGGGTGGCGGTGTCCTAGTTACCACATCACGATAGGACGGGCCGGCGAGCGAACATCCTGCCGTAGCGTCGGTGCTCGCCGAGGGTGCACTGGATCGTAGTTCGACCATCGGTCCCCAGAAAAAGTCTCTGGCTTCTCCGATCGAGGCAGAAGGCGCTTCCGGAGGGGCCGGTACCAACCGCAAGCTTGATCATTGGGGGTCTACCAGGCCCTCGCTACTCCGGATATACCTTCGGAGAGAAGCGGGGATCATATCGATCTCGCTCTCGGGAAGTACGAGGCTGACGTGCCGCATTCCTACCCCTGCCCCTGACTGGCGGGATTGGGGGGAGGGCTCTGTCGCTGAATCATACTCCGCCTCTGTATCAGAGAAACAAACCGGTCAGATCTCTGTCCGGAATTCCGTAACATTCCTCCCTCTACGTCGACGCCTCGCCTTCCTGCCCCTGGGTGGTTCTTCGGGGCATGGCTGATCTCTGTCCTGGCGTCCTCCGGCCGCACCGTTGCTGGGGCCAAGAGGACTGGAAACCAAGGTGCGAGGCGCACCGGGACAGATATCGAAGGGGACGCGGGGAGAGATGATTCCAGGCAGGCCTCCGGGCCGGGATCGGAAGGTGGGATGACCCATGCCTCTTGGATTGGTCACACGGAGTAGACCCTGCTGGTGAATAGCGCTGCCGCGAGGTGGTCCGCGGGGGCTATTGCTTGTACCAACAACCGGGAGTGTCAACCCAACCTGCCTCTGGGGCGGTCGGGGCCTCGATCCAGGTCGGGCATAGAAGTGCCCCTGCTCAGGATACGCAGGGGCCTGGTGACTGGAGCCAGCAGTGGCTTGGGCCAATGCGGCCGCCGTTGCTAGGGCCCCAAGGTGGGCGTCCTCTTCCGCTCGTGCCCGACGTTGGCGTCGGGATAGACGAGTCGGGATCAGCGGCGCAGGCAGGTGGAGAGCCCGTTCTTCGACTTGAGAGGCCTGTCGGCGGTGTCGACGTGGCCTAGCAGGAGCCCTGATCGCGGATCCCTGGAGCGAATCTCGGATAGGGTGGTCCCGGGCATCTTCCACCTCATCCGCATAGGGAAGAGAGCTGTCGGAGCGTTCCGGGGATAAACTCCCGAAGCGGTTGGACGTCGAGGTAGGCAGCGGTGCCTCCCTGCGCGGCCCTCGGGGGCGGCGTTGGTGGCGAGGTGCAGCTTCCTCGAGGTCTAGGCGAGCCATGTCCCTGGTGGGGATGACTCCCTCTTCCTCATATCTCCGAACCAAGTTGTTGATCACCCTTCTCTGGATGACCTCCGAGGGGGAGAGAGGGCGTGGTTGTCCTGCAGTTGCGGCTGCTGGGACGGCTGTGGAACGGGCGGGACCGCGCGGAGTAGCCGCGTCGGTGTTTCCCCTACCCCTGCGCCAGTGGGCGGGCGGTGATCGGGCATTGGATCGGACGACCTGATTCCTGAAGATAGGGAGAAGAACCCATTAAAACTGACAGGAAAAGGAATCGACTACCAATCATTAGTGCCACAACTTCTTCCGTGGGGGAAACCCAGGCCATCGATGTCGTGAGACGGAGTGCCCGATTTCCCCTCCCAGTCCCTGGTGGGTCCCGTGCCCCAGCGCAGAATGCTCGGCCGGGCAACATGCCAATCTTCCAACACCTCTGAAAGCTATCGGTCTTCATATTGAGGAGAAGATATTCACGTCGGGTTCACCATTTTTCTGTTTCGGTGCGGATGTGCGTCGGGTTTCTGCTCCGACGCTGTTCCGCCAGGACGCGTTCGCGCGTGCGCCCGTCGACCCGAGGGGATGGGCGCGCGGCTTGTGGCCCCGCAGTCCCTCTTTCCAAAGGCGGGCGGCATCCGTCCCTTGTTCAAGGGCGTCTGCTCCTTGATCGAAACCGGGATGATGGGATGTCGACTCCTCCTTCCGTGGACGTCTCCTCGGAACTCGTCGCCTAATCCGGGTCTCCCTCATAGATTTAAGAATGTTCGTGAATCTCGTTCTCAGCGCCATATCTTCATGGACAGCGGTTAATTACGCTGCTTCCGCCCAGACGCTCCAAGGGGTCTGGTCGGGGCAGCAACCTGCGGTGAGGAGACCGGGTAGCTCCGAGTGTTGGGGGCGTGTCTTGACACTGCGGCTCTGAACATCTGCCTTCCGTCCCTAATAGGGCTTCTCGAAGTCGTGATGGCCTGAGGCATCCTGTGCTGGGTGCGGGGAACTGCGTTGCCTGAGGTTTTCCTCAGCTTTCCATGTTTAACACGGGGTATGCCGCGAGTTTAACTTCCAGCGGGGATGGCATCGGACTGATCGACACGAGGAGTGGATCAGATGACAGAACCCCTTGCGGGGAACCTCCGACGTTGGGGCCAGCACATGGGCGGCTTCCCGAGTGAAGTGGAGTGGAATGAAATGGCATGACCCCACCGGGATGTGGCGGCCCGGGTAAGGATCAGGATGGATGATGGAGTGAAGAGCTTGGACCCCGTAGAGGCTTCCTACGTACCGTGCGTTAGCGCGGATCAAAGTCAACGTAGTTCGGATATACAGTTTAACGTCATGTTGGACGATGGCAAGCCGACTCACGAGGAGGTCGAGGCTGCCAGGCGGAGGATTGAACCGAACCACCTCGCACAGAGGGGGATGGAACGGCCGGGTGGACCACAGTTTTACGTCATGCTGGACGTTGAAGAGAGAGATAGAAAGAGGCAGCGGGGAAGAGCAATGGAGATACACATGTGCAGTCCCCCACAAGAGCGGATTCATAGGTGAATCGACGCGAATGTGAACCCGGGAGGGGTCCACTGATGGACGAACCGACGTGAATACGACCGGGACGACCAGGTGGTGGGCTTGAACATCAGGGAGGCTTCCTACGTACCCTGTTTAGGATACAGGGATCAAAGTCCACGTAGTTCACTTTGTTTGTAACACTCTGCTCCCGTGGGCGAAGGCCACTCCCATCCCGACATCCTTGCAGAGACGAGCGGGTGGGGGCCACATCCAAATCGGGAGGGGGACCCTGCGTGCGAGGCACGGGATCGGGTGATGCGGACGGTTTAACGTCTTGCCGGACGGAGTACAGTTTAATGTCGTGTGTTGAGGACGAAGATGCTTGGCAGTTTAACGTCTTGCAGCGCGGACGAGGATGCTTGGCAGTTTAACGTCTTGTCACGCGGATGAGGATGCTTGGCAGTTTAACGTCTTTTCGCGCGGACGAGGTACAGTTTAGCGTCCTGCAGGACGAATGCTGAACAGTTTAACGTCTTGTAGCTCGGACGAATACTGCCGCCGATGGGTCCGTGTCACTTCGCGCGAGCCTGGAGGGCCGCACGGGAAGACAACGCACGGTGCGGGCACCCAGGATGAAGATCATCGGGCGCCACGCAGGCGGGTACCCTCAGGGGGTCAAAGGGGTCGACCCTGGCGGATTGCACGCAAAAGAGAAGCTTGGCGCGCAATACCGCGGGTCGGCACGCAAATGGGAAGGCTGGCGCGCAATTGGGCCAGCGCTTTGCGCACAGATGATTGAGATTGCGCGCACCGGGCTTCGGATAGCGCGCGGGGGCAACGGCCCATTCTTTAACGAATGGCCACTTTGAAAAAGGGGGGGTGCGCACAATCGGGCTGGATTGCGCGCACCCGGGGGCAGTTGCGCGCAAGAGGCTTCTTTTGCGCGCGAAAGCCTTTGGGTGAAGAATTATTTCAAAGGAAAGGAGCCAAGGGGATTGAGCGCGAAATCGAACCCCGAGGATTTATTGCGCGAAAGAAAAGAGGTTACCTGAAGATCGGCATTGCGCGCGGAGGGGGTTGGATTGCGCGCGCGAGAGACCTTTCGAATTCCGGCAACCTCCAAAACGTCGTGGGTTGCCTTATATTTATAGGCAACCCCGGGCGCGGAATCCGGTTCGTGGGCGCGAAATCCTCTTCGCGGGCGCGGAATCGGGCCCGGTGCACAAGGGAGTCGCGCGGGCCACGGGCGCGCAAAATCGCGCGCCGGCCCAGCGCATTGCGCGCATCCCGAGGGGTTTGCGCGCGGCTCTTCAACTTTGCGCGCGGGTCGCCAAAATTCCGCGCAAGGCCTCCGGGCCCTCCGAAACATGCTTCCGACTCCAAATATGACCTCGCTTTCCGCATCCGGAGCTTCGTTTGGGAACAACGGACTTTTCCGGCGTCTACATATACCTATATATTAATCTAACTATATATATATTCATATAACTACATATATATATTCATATAACTATAAATATATATATTAATATCACTATAAATATATACATTAATATAACTATATATATATTAATAACAATATATATTACTATACGAATAAATATAACTAAATATATATATATATATAAAGATATCATGAAATGGAAAACAAATCAAAATAGAGGAGTGGTAAGGGCTTAGGCGCGCAGGGGGGACGTCTCGAGTTCAAAACCAAGTGGAGGTAGGGGCGCACACATGGGGGTGTATTTGGGGGTCTAGCACTGATAAAGGGTGGAGGGGGTGAATGCGGGCATTGGAGGGGCTATAAAGTGCTATTAAAAGGGGGCTCAAGCGTTATAAAATCCCACCCAATTGGCAGGATTTTTTTAAAAAAATTAATTTTTTTTTAATTTCATTTAATTTTATTTAATTTTATTTAATGTTTTTTACTTTTATCAGTGCTAAAAAAAGCACTGATAAAAGGGGTCTTTTATCAGTGATAAAAGGAAAGATCATATAAAGGACCCTTTTATTAGCACTTCTTTTTAGCGCTGATAAAAGACCCCTTTTATCAGTACTTTATTTAGTGTTGATAAAAGGGGTATTTATCAGCGCTTTTTGGAGTGCTGATAAAGGGGACCCCCCTTTATCTTCACTAGATTTAACAGTGCTTTTCTAGTGTTGTTATAGGAAATTTTTAGCATTGATAAAAGGCATATTTTAGTAGAGGTGACTTACCATAAAAAAGTATATATTTATAAAATAAGCAAAATTTATTCTCAAATTTGAAAATAAATCCATCCATATCAATTTTGGATACAGAAATAGTGCTTTTTGTAACTAAAGACACATAATAAAAACCCATTAAAACCAAGATCATTCTAGTCAGTAACATGAGGTGGTAGTCCCTGATAGCTACAACAACAAGTTTATCACTGTTAGCTACTCGAATATCTTCCTCTCCTCGATCAATCTTTCTAAATCTAATTGGTTCTTGTATTTGAATATATATGTGATAACCACAAGCTGTATCTAATATATAATTTGTATAAACTGATAAATTTCACTTGATAACAAATTCACCTAAATCTTTCCCTTTCTTCTTTGGATTAGTGTAATTTTTCTTCCAGTGGCCCTTCATGCCATATGAAAAATAAATAGCATCATTTTCCCTTATTTTCCCCTTGATCTTCCTCTTCTTGGAAGTGTGTGAAGAAGGTATGGTATTAAATATATTTTCATTCCATTTCCATTTTTTCACCATAAGGATGAAAGTTTTTTTATTCTTTTTATCCTTATCTAGTTTGTGAATAATAGTAAGAAGATCTAGAAAATACTTCTCAATGTTTTTCATATTAAAATTCACAAAAAATCTAGAAAATAACTGATGGGGTGATTCCAGAATAAGGTTAGTTCCTAGTTATTTAGAGAGTTTAAAACATATAACCTCTAAGTGATCAATGTAGTCAATGATATTGATTGCATGAGTCCCATATGGGGCACCCTCTCCAAGATTAATCTAAAAGAGCACCTTGTATATCTCAAACCATTATTTTCTATCTCTCTTTTGGTAAAGAGCATCGATGTGATCAATCATTCTATATGAATCCATATTGTTGTGACACTTCATTAATTCACTGGATATTTAAGAAAGAATAAAACATTTAATGTCTAACACTTTGCTCAAATTTTTTTCAAAGACAAGGAACTCTTCATCCCTCATTTATTTAGTAGGCAGATGAGGCATTGAGGATTATAGCATGTAAGATTTCTATTCATGGCATAGCATAACCTGAAGGCATCTAAATCACTCTTAGAAATTACTACCAGTTAGGAGGTTATCTTTCTCAAATATTGATCATAGGGATAGTGTGGATGATGAAATTATCATTTTATTCTATAATAAAAAATAGAAAATTATTAGTACTTTACTATATTACTAAATAAGTGAGATAAAATATATTAAATATTTTTGTTTATTTATTTATTTATTTATTAAATATCCCACTTTTTTATCAATTCTCAATATCCTTCACTATTGAACTCATAATTTATAGTTTCTTTAACATTATAGTGGAAAGGATCCTCATTACTTTTCTTAATGATCTAAACTATTTCCATGAAAATCATAATAAAGTAATTAGGTAGGCAGTCTTTCCAACATTGGACTTGCAAATCCTTGATCAATTGAGTGGGTTCTCCTATCCTAAAATACTGACTTGCATTTCCTCAACACTTTGCTCCAAATTTTCATTGAATAGAATTTTCTCATTAAACACAATACAATTCAATTAATTTTACCTAAAACTATCATGAGAACTCACCGATAAAATTAAGTGTCCAAAATTTGTCCATGTACTACACTTATTTCTATGTTTTCATTCTCAATCAAGTAATGGAAGACTTAGTCTGACTTAATATTTAATTGAGGTATTTTAATTTATTATGCATAAATTTTATCTTATTTTATCCTTTACAAATCTTGTTATTATTATGTGCATGTTACATAATTAATTAACCATGTTGGATAAAACATTTACACATAATTCCTTTATTTAATTTCCATATTTACACATTAATTCATTTATTTATGTGATCACAGCCTTGCATCCATAAAATAAATAATTACATAGATAGAAAAAATTAATCAATTAAATGACCCATTCTTGAGATTTATCTAACAGTTTATTTAATGAGAAAACCTTAAATCAACATTTGACCTAGGGGAAATAACACTTATTTCTTGTCTTGTCATTAGTTGCAGCATTCCAACTATCCACCGGTGTTTCTCCTTTGTTGGCATCATTATGGTTATATCTTTAACCACCTCAATGCACCTTGGGATGCTCCATTAATTACAAATATTTATTACTCACATGAAGTTGAGGGGAAACAAAGGATTGGTTAAAGGGGATTACAAAAATATCATTGGACATGTAGATCCAACATAATAATAGAAGGAGGGATGAATCATGGGACATCATTTGATTTAATATTAAATAATTTAAAACTCATGCAATAAATTAAATTAAAACATCCAACACATACATAGGTCTTGGTTAAGCTCATGAATGGTCATACATGCAATTAATATGCTAAAGTAAATGGACAGTATTCATTTATTTATTATTTATTTTATTATTTAAGGTAAAAAAAATTCTTAATTAAATAATTAATTAATTAATTAATTCTCTTTCATCTTTAATGATCATTCAATCTTATTTGGAGATACTAATAATTAATGGAATTCATGGAAAATAAATAGAAGAACTAATAATGACATATTAATTATAATGAATTAATTGATCATTTAATATTATTTAAAACCATTATTAAATTTTCAAACACACAATAGTGTTCCAATAAATAAAATAACGTTTTAATTCTTCAGTTTTCAAATTTAATGTGATTTTAATTTTTTCCATTAATGGGAGACTTCACGGCATGTATATGCAGCTAAAGTCCATGTACCTCAGTTGTTGTATATCCAAGTCAGATGCATGGCACTTCAGCATGTTAACTCGGCTGGACTACATGGTGTGTACATGCCAGCTAAAGACTCTGTATATACTTATCGTGTGCCAGGTTGTCCCACTCAACATGTGGTGTGCAACAAAACTGCCATGTGTAATCAATTATTCAACACATATAGATACAATGAACATGGTTATATGGAATCTTCTCTGGCTACACGCTATAAAACCCCAGTTTTACCGGCCAAAGATTTGGTACGTTCTAATAGAATCTCAGGTCATTCTTTATTTTTTATTAAACCTTTAAGAAAATGAAACACTAAACGAACATGATTAATATTCAAATAACATTTTAATTCAAATTGGATTAAATAATGAATAGATTCAAATTAAAATCTAATCACAATTATGCATAAATCAATAATAAAATAAATATTTATAAATTTAAACCTAACCACTCTGATACCACTTTCTAGTTCTAGGTGTAGTGGAAGCATACAGAGGTGGGTGATATAATAAAATTTCTTTTAATAATCATTTCTTGAAACCAAGAGTGGGGATCTTGCACATCAAATTTATAATCAATTTATTTAATATTTGAAGAAATAAATACTTGGTATTAGGAACTTTCTTTATTGGTGAATTTTGATCATCTAAAAATACCCTTTCAGATTACCTACATTGTGCTATGAGGATCCAAGTATAGAATCCATCTAATGGTGATCCATATGTTCTCCTATAATATATGAGCAACACCACTTGATCTTCGGGTGCTAGTGTGCCGAGTCAAATGTATTGCATTGTTTTTTATTGATTGTTCATTATTCAGTCTTGAAGAAATATCTCTTTCACTTCTCATTCTTGAGAGAGATATATACAAGGAGGAGTTAAGAGAGAATTCGTTGTTTGCAAAAAATCACTAATCTCAATTTTTGGATGCTTTACACTATAGAATTAGCCGCCTATTTATAGAGTGGGGATTTACGTTAAAATATTATTTAACTGCATACATTCAACTAAATAAAATTTATTACCATCAATAAATCTCATGCCTCATAATAATAACTATATAATTATTATTTTGTGGTGCGTGTCAACTTGCACAATAACAAATATTATATGATGGTCTTGTTAATTAATATTTGTCACCGAACATAGTTTTGTTCCATTCAAACTCCTCTAGTGTTTATTGAACAACTGAATAAATATTTTATTCACAATATATCAAATAAATATTTATTAAAAAATTCAATAAATAAAATAAATATTTTATTTTCAAGCTGATGAATAAATATTTATTTAATTTATACGATTAATATAACATTAATAAAATTATTCTTCTTACTTGATAATAATCTTTATTCCATTAATTAAACTCAAATACAATTTAATTGATATCAATGAAAACACTTAGTGGGTGACCCTCTAGGATTATTTCTCATTGGTATTAGGTGATATTTCCTTAAGTCTAAGATTGCCCTCTGGCCTGAGATTAAGTCACCTGAGAGAAATAAATTAATGTTTCAACATTTAAAACCACATATGAACTCTCACTGTGTAACACGATCCCTTTATCACAATATCTCATCAAGCAGTTTTCACATCCATTTCACCAACCAATATGCTCAATATGTCTTTATTTAACTATCTGAAATAAACACATAATTACACAATGGACATGTAATTTAATGAAATGGTTCTATTCTAATCAAAGGGATGAGATATCAGCTTCCATAAAGATGGAGGGAAAAAATAATTCTTTGACTTATTTATTAATGAAATGTCACTTATGATGCACCAAACATATCTAACTTCACCATGAACTATTATCATCATGGTTTACAAAATTCATCTAAGTACAAGAGTTGTAACTTGCATTAATAATAATAATAATGTCTAAAGACCATCACACACACTCATAAATAGGAATATCTGATAAAACCAAAACATGGGGAATTCATATTGGCAGGTTAGTTCTCATAATCTCCTTCCTTAGAGATTAACAAGTACGAAATTTATGAGAAGAATCCACAACTTATTATGAGTAATCTCACATAACAGTCTATGTACTATGTGTCCCATCATAGTATGTTTTCTAATGGTAGAACATTATTTTTGAATATCTTCATAGCACATCAAGGTTCTCATCATAGTGGGGAACTATTATGACTCTATCAATATGATGTATACTCTAGGACATTATTATAGTAGATTCATACATAAAAACAAACAATATGTAATAATAAGTTTTACTAATATTCAATATATCAAATATACATGTAATAAAAGTACAAAAATTTGGTCCTAGGACACCAACTCCAACACAAACAAGGGTGGATGAAAAATTAAGAATTAATTGTATGATCTTTGGCCCCTCTAGTACTATTGACTCCACTACATGAAACTAACCACACCCATATCCTATACCTATTTGCTGATAACCACCTCCATGACCACGCTAGGGTCAAGATCTTTATACCTGAGGAGCATCTGGAGGTTGTCCTCTACCCATTCTATAACATCCCAGGTAAATAAAGAATAAGACATTTTCATATTTATTAATATTTTTGAATTAAAATTTAATTTTACTTTAATCAGGTTTCTATGATCGATGGCGTGCCCGATACGCAACAACAGATCTCTTTGAAATCTTATATTGCACACTAATAATATAATAATATTATTTTAAATGGTAGTTAATTTCTAGATATTGTATTAGCGGGAATGAATAGAAATAACTAAAATATGATTATATATTTTTGTTAAATGTTTTTACATTTATCCAATAAAATATAAAGGCTTAAAATAAGAAAAGAATTCAATTTTAGGCATAAATACTCTAATATTCACTAAAAGGTCGATTTATCGCCTTTTAGTAAAGAACCCTATTTAAATATAGTTTTGGTCACTCTTATACGTTCTATTGGACCAAATAAAATTTTTCTATATAATTGGGACATCAAAATTTACTTTGTGTGAATTTTTGTTATTTTTTCGATAAAGTTCATTTTTTTAATGAATAGTGAAAAATTCTATATTTTAATTCAAAACCTTTTTTTTAATCTAATTTATTTATATGGTTATATTATATTTTTAATTGGTTTAAAGTTTAATTAGAATATATTTTTACCATTTAATCCAATGTTGTTCATTGTAATTAATTTCACTTTCAAATTGGACATAATCAAGTGTCAATCTTTTGATTGATATTGTTTCTTAAAAACATGCTATTTGTTTTGACAATGGGAATAAATTATAAAATTCATTAATGAAACATATATGTTTTGAATTTTTAAAATAGACATAATTTTTGAATTCGGAATATCAAATATAGCTTGGGGTGAAGTTTTTGTTTTTTCTAAAAAACTTCAATTTTTGATGAATAGTGAAACCACTAAGTGGTAGTTAAAAAAACTGATTTTTCTATAAATGAAATTTTACCGCTTCTGTGAATTGAATTTCCAAAATCCAGATTCATGGTTGTGATTAGTAAGTAAAATTTGGTTCAATGGGATGAAAATAATTTTTGGTGAATAGTAATTTTTGACTTTTATTAACCGTGATTAAAGGTAATTAGTGTAATTTAAGTTAAAAATAATGTTATAATAATATGAAATTACCTTTACACGTGTCCTACCCTTATTGGATGAGTCATGTCTGACCAAGAAAAACCATGGGTCAATTTTGGGACCCCATGGAACCACTTGGGTAAGATAATGACATTAATACCTTTTTATTTAAAGTAAAAATAAAAATGTCACAAACATGTATTCTTTTACTAAAAAAAATTTTTCATGGGGTTATATAATTGATATATTTGACTATAAATATTCATTATAAATCTAAAAATATTTCCTAAATCATGGTAATTTTTTATAATTTTTAGATATCAAATAAATAAAATTATTTTTGACACAATGATGATGTAGTGTTTACGTCATTATTGAATAATTTAAATAAATAAGAAGATAAAGTTTAAAAAAATATCCAACACTTGTCCAATTATTATTGGATGATTTTATTTCTAACATGGTAAAAATTATCTTATACTTTAGTTATTTATAGACCTTTAGAAACCGAAAAACATTATATAATAAAATAATATTTTCAAGCTTTCCAAAAGAGCCCCTCCTCTCCCTTATAAAAATACCCCACTTCCTACCCATTTCTCACACTTCTCAAGCCCTTTGGATTGTATAAAATCTACTCAAATAATATCCCAATATCCCTCTATTCATCATAGAAACCTTACCTTAGGAAAAAAGCACTTCAAGAAACCCTTTTGCTTCAAACCAAGGGGAGTTACCCGATTTAAAGGTGACGTCTTCTCTTATGTTCTTTTGTTTTATTCTGCTTCTCCAACCCCCTAAACTCTTTTTATTCATTTATTTTGTAACAAAACCAGTATCTTAAATATACTAGTATGTTTTTATTAGAATTATTAGATCTAAACTTACACACACCTCTATCTAATGGGTGAAGAACATATTGTTTCTGTGGACGGCGAACTACTGCCTCACGAAACGATGATTGTTCAATTATCTCCTACCACCTCTCATGGAGGCCATTAAGATGTAACTGTATTTATATGTGATATATATTATGTTTATCTTTTCATTATACTTTTATATTTCTCATTTATGGCATACCTTTATGGTTTCCATAATGGGTAAACACGATAATTTAATTTTAGGAAGTGTGGACTACCGCCCCCTCAAAGTGATCTGAATCGTTAATTCCATATGTGGGACATATAAAGGATGGAGTTAATAATATTATATATGATATTATACTTTAATTATAATTTACCTCTATATCATAATGTTTTCATTCCATTAAATGCGAAATATAAATGAAAGTATCATTCATGCGTACGTACGGTTTACCGTCTCGATGAACAGTGCATTTCATTTCTTACATTCAAATGTTATGTGTGGTTATAAATAAATATTATACTAGATATATATGATATATATGATATCTAAATCATGAATATCATTCTAGAGATAATTTATATTTTACCACATGAACAACTTGTAATTATAAGAAGTTTATTTTTGACTCAAGTACCAAATATCGACAAAATGACCGTTTTTTACTTAAATGATTTTAGAATGTTCATAACATGGTAATAAGAGATATAAAAGGGATAATGAACTTGAAAAAGGTTCTTAATCAAGTAGAAATTAACTTTAGTTTTATATTCATCAGATTAATGAACGATCAAGTCAAGTCAGACACGAGTTAAGGGACTTCGTCTCAATCTCCTTTCATTAAGGCATATTTTGTTTTAACACAAGACTTTATTTTTATATGCTGTATAAACACCTTTGACTTTTCATTTCATTAAAAGAGAATCTTTTTATAAGAATAATTTTACTAAATGACAAAAAATAATGTTTCTTTTAATGTAAGTGGTGACAACGACCTTTTCGCTGTCGTGGGTATTACTTGATCTTTGGCTTCCTTAACAAGCCATAATGTTTTTAAAAGGAAAAATAAATACCGTATACTCTATTATGTATTTTGGTATTGAAAATAGTTTTGGTAGTGGATTTGTTATGTCAATATATTTAAGTGATATATTTTGATTGAAATGTGGTAATGTTTTCTTTCCATTATATTTTTTGTATGTGTTATGATTTTATAATGGTAAACATTTGACGGGTGGTTACGTGATAAACCAAATGACGGGTGGTGTCGTGATAAACTAAGATGGGTGGTTACATTATATCCTCTAATTCATTGGGTATAGAAGTCATCCGTATCGCTATTCCATTTAGTGACATGCGTGTAAGTCGACCATATGGTTATTCCATTTAAGTATGTTTATGTTCCAATTTACCTTTATATGTTATGTGTTTGTTATATGGGTTTTATGGTGATATTTTGGTTACAAAAGGGAAACAAATGATATTTTATTCAGTGAAGAGTATTTACTACTTCATATAGGTGAAAAATATTACTTATGATAAGGTATTCATGGTTTACTTGTTTTTTTAAAAAACTGACAGTTTCCTTCTTTGTGTATCCCTTACTGAGCTTTTTATGCTCATCCCATGTTTTTGAAATGTTTTCCATAGGACATAAAGTGGAATAGGGTCAAGGATGGGATCAAGGATATTCATGCTGTCTAAAACATGGAATTGGACATGACTCTTTTTTTCAAGAGTTTTTCTTTTATAGGAAAAATGGAAATTGAGTAGAAGTGTCTACTTTGTAACTTTTAAGATGTAATATATATGGCCTAACTCTATAAAAATATAAACCTAAAAAGATCATAAATTTGAATTATTCATTTAATTCAATATTAAGTAATGTTTTAAGGTTGGGTCCTTATACATTCCATCTCCCCTCAATGAAGCATAATCCTACTGTAACTAATGCTGAAATGGTCTCACAAGAAACTGTTTATGAGGTTGGCACTGAACCTATCCACCTCCTCCAAACTGAGCTCAGAGAACCACTGGGAACTGGTTTTGGTGATGTCCATGAACCCCACAGACAAAACACACTAGCCTGATATCTTGAGGAAAATAATGGAAACCATTGGACCCAAAAGGCTGGAAGGGAAGCTGATGAGGTTGACTCCCAGCTGATCAAAACCTTGAAGGTCCTAGTGCATGAGATCTACCACTGAGAACCTTTCTCCGTGAATAACCTTGCTAATTCCCCTCTCATAGTAAACATCCTCATGAGTGAATCTTCTCAATCACCCTTTCCTACTTATGAACCTTCAGATATATTGGCAACATAAAATGAGTAACTGCATACTAGAAAGAAGGATGGAGAACCTCCTCAAGACATCATTCATGAGACTCCTAATATAGAAAAAGATCTAGGAAAAATAATAGAATGTCCATGAACTAAATTCCAAGGTCCTACAATAATATTCTCCACTATTGGAGAGAAAAAATGACCTAACTCTTCACTTCCTTCATAATCAATGAAAGAAAAACTACTTGGAGATTTTCTGAAAGTTGACCCATGAAACATCTTCCTCCTTATACTCACCCAGATACAACGTCCAACACTAATGTGAAGCTCCCCACATTTGACTAAATATTAAAGGGACATAGTATCCCACTGAGTCCTGGATTAAACTGACATTAATCTTAAGCTCCTCCATCCAGCTCTCTATCTCCACATCCAAAACACTACCCTCATACTTCCTCGAACCCTACCACAGAAAAGCATGAAATTCCCTCTACCAAGACTTATCCTCCTCTATCTGATCAACACTATAGGGATCAACAAGATTACCCTCCTAAACCTCTACTGCCCGAACCACACATGGAAAATTTATACAATCTATAGATGAAAGAGGAAACAAATAATTCCTAAGCCTAGGTAGTATGGGATTTTATTTAGACTCATTTTAATTAACTTTATTAATTTTAATCTTCCCAAAACTACCGAACTCATAAATGGAAACAATACAACATGATGCATGTACCTCTCCTAAGTCTCTGCCCTAAAAATATGTCCACCTCGCTTGGTCATTCAATAAGTTTGGATTTTGTGTACTAGATCACAGTGAGCCCTAAAATATCACATCCAATCATATATCCCTAGCATATGTCACACACCAAAGTCAACTAACACTATTTCCATATTAACCCATGCAATCCTCATTGTGCCTAACTCCAAATTCCATCCTATCTCTCAACCATCACATCTAATACCACTCTTTCATGACCACCATACCCCTCAGAAGATATCTGAATGATGGGAGAGAGATAATGACCCTCGATTCCAACCTCCAGTAAGCCTCAAGTTGGCGACTAGTATCGAGGGTATAGAAATTCAATAAAATGGGAGGAATTTACCTCTATAATAATATAAGATCGGGAGATGATATGAATCATCCCCAAGAAACTCCATGATATAATATAAAAATAAATCAAAACCATCTCAAAATGCATGTTTAAAAAAAACAAGTATAGATAAAAGTATCCGAAAGTAAATATCTAAAATCAAAGCTAAAGCGGTGAATCAGTAATTGTCCAAAAAGGTTCAAGATATTACTATCCATAATAATCCATATAATCATCCTGGAAACCTAAAAATCAGTTTATATACATAGGGTGATCATACAAGTATACTCATTAGAAAAATCAAGATATATCACAAAAAGGTGAAAGAAGCATTCTAATGCACCCATGATCAAACAGCAGAACCAACAACACCTAAATAGTTCAACTATCCATAATAACCACACCAAGGCCCACTCACTAAATAATTCAATCCATTTATAATGACATAATAATAATTATATCAATAAAGGGTTCCCTGCACCACTTTCCCAAAGATTTTACACTCCCACACCCCAATTTTGTACATGCTGGCCCTAACATATCTTCCAAATTACAAATATAACCACCCCACAAGCACATTTGCATCACATAATGACCGTAGAAACCTATCCCACTACCACATAGAATGGTCACATCTCATCTCTCCTGAAAAAACATAGTCCATCACATTAAAACCACTTCCATAACCAGAGTAGTAGTGTATTGTGAACATGAAGGACATCAACCTCATTCCCTCATCATACCATGCATGACCCCCACTATAAGACACCCCACATCATTATCATATCATATATCACCCAAAAATACTTGTTCCATCGCCCCACAACATGGTCATATCACATCTCACTCGAAAACACATGGGTCATCACCTAATGAACCAACATGCATCCATCCATCACAACCTATGCATATCTACTAACCTGGAATAAAGAGTTGGAAAGATCAAGTAGATATCCATCCATCCTCATCACTAGGGTGGTGGGAAAGAAAACCCCCAATGTGAAAATACAGGTATAGGAACATAGTGATCGACATGGGTTGGGTGCATAAAGAACTCACAAGAAATATACAGATATATACATATATCCACTCATAATCCTAGCCTATGGGTTCATAAAAAACACTAACCATCTCACAACACATCCACTTTCGCTACCACCTCTAAATATATAACACCACATATGACACAAGCCACATTTCAAATTTCTAACCAATCTCATCATCCATATCCTTTATTTCATTATTTAGCATCAACCATGTTTAACTACACTTCCCACCATTCATTTTTTCATTAGTCATTTCCATCACATTAAGAAAAGAAAAACCCATCCATTTCAATCATTATTAATTAATTATTCAATCACAACCTAAGAATCTAGCATAACATAACCACACCTAACAAGTATCTCATCATTCCCATCAAACTATCTCCATGTCGCCCCAAAAGAACAACCAAACAACCATCACCCTGCCACCCTCAAATCATGTCCAAATAGCCATCACCTCACCACACAAAAATCATGGCCAAAAAATCATCACCCTTCCACCCCAAGAGTATGGACAAACAACCATCACCCTACCACCCAAAAATAACATCCAAACAAACCAAACATTTCCTCAAACTGCCTTGAAACCACACATCACCACCCCATAAGGATGACCACACATCACAACACATCAAGTATTGTAAAGAACCAAACTTTTGAATAATATTTTATTTTATGAAAATATATTTTTTTGTAATGCCCTAACCCCAGAAGACCATATTCAGTGTATTATTTCATTACATTGGAATGATTACAAGGAAGTCGTATCCTGAAGGACCAAATAGTTTAGTAGTTTTGGAAAACAAGATATATACATGGGTTTAACATTACAACTTGAAATGAAAAACAAAATGTAAGTTTTATTGGAGACATACACAACTCTAATTTTATCCCTACAATTCATTTATAATACACCTCTTTGCATCCTAGGGAAAAAATAAAACATAAGAAAATGGGTGAGATCAAATGCTCAGTAAGGGTAAATAATACATTGAAAGATATAATAAACATAAACATTAGGAATGGTTAATAACTAAAAACACATGCTATTAAAAATAAACTTTTACATATTATGTAAGGAATAAGAGATGAATAAATAATTCCATAATAAAACATATTCTTGGGTATTCAACTAGATGAATAACCACATGAACTTTCAATTAATAGCATCATAGTGAGGGAATTCATAATGTGGGACATCATAACCATAATTTCAAGGAATCTTGCCAAGACCATAAATAATCAAAGTGTTAAGGCCTCGTTCCAAGACCATAGTTTTTCTAATGAGACCTTCGGATGCACCGATGGGCTATAATGGGCCCCACCTGACACTAACTAAGTACAATTAATTCCTCATATGAATGGGTATCAATATAAATAATATAAAAATTCATATTGAAACTAATATATCAAATTTAAATAACTTTCCCCAATCATTAAACATAAACACAAACCATTCAGAGTGACATGGTGAATGGTTTCAAGATAGAACATCCATAGTCAAACTAATCATAAACCATTCAATAAAACATGTTGGTTGATATCGTAGGATATAAAACTCAATTAAGTAAAAAATTCAACCAAGTATGTTGATATAGATGAAGATACTTTTAAATGAGACCATTGAAAAGCCCTTGAGTAAATAATACTTAAACATTCCGAAGTGTCTCATATCACCTTGAAACATTAAAATAATAATCCCTTAGAATATCATGTGAATAAGGTGAGTCTTGATATGATATAAAAAAGGTAATTATAGACACAAAAATTATGTAATAAGTGGTAAACATGGCATAAATCCCATAAAACATAAAGTGAGATGAGAAAAATCCATTTTACTTTAGGAAAAACATTTCTTTTGGAAAATAATTTGTATTTGTCATGAAATAAAATTATAAACATGTATATCCAAGAAAATGAAATTTAATTTCATTAAAATAATATTTTAGGATTAAATAAAATCTTATTCAGGTGAAATCATTTAAAATTAGTTTTTAAAGAATCTTTAGAAATAAAACATTTTAATGATGTTTAAGGAAAATATTAAAGGAATTTAAAGCGAAAAGGCATGTTTGCTTTCATAAAACCAGAAATAAACCAAAATATATTTTTCTTGTTAAAATTTTTGATTTTAAAAGGATAAATATGTCTTAAAACATATTATAGATTGAACTTCAAAATAGGTAATAATTCAAGAAGTTCCTTGAATCTGGGTTGCATTTCAGAACAATTTTTTGAAATATTCTTTTAAAACATGTTACTCCCCATAAAATAAAGAAGGATTCTGATTGGTAAAAAAATATAGAACATTCACACATAATTTATTAGTATTACGTAGGAATAATAATTTCATTAATGTGAGTATAGAATAAGAGAAACCTGAATAAAAATAGAGGTTCAAGTAAAAAATATTTAAATCTTTGTAATCAATTGAATTGTACACCCCAAATTTAATAATCATAAAATGATACATTGAATATTATGAAAATAAATATATTAATGATATGATACATCAATTTTTAGTGTGCATACATCATACACAAGTAGTATTAGTGAATACAGAATATCTCACAAAAATGAAGGTGAGATGAAGAAACCCTTACCTTAAGTCTGAAGGTGTTCTCCACTTGATCTTATTAAACTGAATAATCAAATTTACATTAATTAATTAATAATTATAGAACCTACTCTTTATATAATTTATTTATAATAACATTATTAATTTCATTAATGGTCTTTTTTATGGGATAAGAGGTTCAATTTCATTGTTCAGGTCTGTTTGTTTCATAATCGGTATAATTATATACATGAACGTAAAGTTATATGTTATTAGTGAACATCCATAAGTTTACATGGTTCTAAATTTCATTTGGTTAATTGTATTGGAGATGAATCATTATATAAATTATTTCATGATAACTGTTTGGGTAAATTAGTGGTTTTTGAACACAACAAACTCATTTTTCTTTATAAATAAAAACCATGTGTACAAAAAGATTCAAGAAAAATATATGAGACATAATACATATATTATATTCTGTTTCAACCATAATAATTTTTTAATTAATAGAATTGAATATGGTAATAGAAATTGAAAACACATCGTCCTTGAATGTGGTTAATTAGCACATCTCAGATAGTGTTTTTTACTACTAGCATAAAAGAAGGGTAAATGAGAGATTATAATAAATTATTCCATAATCATAAAATAATTACCTTAAATGTAAGGAACTTGAATTTTCATTACATTTGGATGAGTAGAGGTGAGTATATAAAATAAAACTAAGGAACTTGAAAAGAAAGTAAAATAATTGAGAAGGGGAATTTACCTCTTGAATTAATCTTCCTTGAGAGCCTCTTTAGGGGAGAGGATTTCGTATTTTTATTATACCAAGGGCTGATGGACATGGGAGAGGATCTTGGTAGGACATTTGGGTAGAATTTAGACAAGTAACAATTCTTTAGGTGAGTGAATAGAAGAGGTAATGAGGGGTGGTTTTTATAGTGGAGGAGAGGAGTATTTTTTGAATATCTTAATCATTATTTTATTATTTTTCTCAATACCATTGATTATCATGACCAAGAATAGTAATATGTACATGTGAGTTCGAACCAAGTGGTCTTTCATCAGCCTTAAATCACCTATGACTCAATAAATCATGTATTTAGTATTTATCTTAAATTATCGTATTTTACTATTCACCTAAAATTGAAGTATTTTAAAAAAATCCCAAAAATTCACCATAACCATTTTTTGACATGTAGAAACCTAAAATTAAGTCCATTTTATCAAAATTATTATATAAATATGTGAAATTTAATTTTTAAATAAAATTATTATTTAATATAAAAATACATACTTAAAATTTAAAACTAATTTTCTAATAATTTCAAAAATTAACCAAGGCCTTATAACAATATCCAAAAATAATTGGACAAAAAATATTTATTTAGGAATATATTTTATGAAAATGAATTTTAAATCCATTTATTAATTTAAAAATGTAATTAAATATTTATCACTCACAAAAATACCAATACTTAAACAATAATTTATAAAATGTTCTATTTAATTTATAATGTGCCTATATTTTATTTATACATTCATGGGTGATGTTACTATTCATAAGGGTGTATTACTATTCATAATGGTACATTACTATTCATAAGGGTAAGTTACTATTCACTAAAAATTAAGTTGATTCTATCAGACTCTAAACATCACCTTGAACGCAATTATGTGTATCATATTTTCGAAATTCAAATCCTAAAAGTGAATAAAAATAGTTTATCGGATAGGTTATAACAAAGTGTTGTTTTGTAGAGACTCAGTGTTTCATGTATTCAGTATTAAATTTATTTATTAATCTTTGAGGTGTTACATTCTTTCCTCCTTACAAAAACTTCATCCTCAGAATTTTGAAATTGAATTTCGAAAGACAGTGGTTGATACTTGAAAATGTTTTTATGGAAAACCCACATCATAAATATGGTTAAAATATTCTCTTAATAATAGGTAAATGGAAATGCATCAGTTACTACAAAACTACACATTCTAATTGAATAACATGGTCATGTAAGAATAATCAAACCATCATGTTATGATGTAAAGTGATAGAGAACATGCTCAGATGAAATATAATTACCACAAAACCATCAACAATAGTCATGAAAAAAATTATAATAGGACAAAATTTTTGTTTAAGACTCTTTTCCTAGAGTTGAGGAATTATTCTACTCTATAAGAGTATAAATATATGTTTCTATTTCATAAACACAATCTTATAATTTTTTTGTTTCTTGAACTATCTATACTTTAACTGTTAGTATATGTTGCATCATATGGTGACATTAAAATCTAAATCCTTATACAATGATCAACTTCATCCATTTCATAAATGGTTTAACTTTCCAAAAGATCATGATCCAACACTTTAGAATCATTCCCATACCAATCCTTACTAGATCCTTGTACATGGGGTCCTTGTAAATCCTAATTTTATTTATAAATCCATGATCCATCCTCCTCGATTCATCTTCTACCTTATTTTCCTTTAATCAACATGAATTAGCCCTAAATTTCCACATTCCAAAAAATGTGAATATCTTCATCATGTGTCCTCTTGAAATATGAAAATAACTCAAATTACTATAAAACCTTATTGGAAACATGCACTCATCCTTACACATACTATTGGATTTATTTTTTATATCCATGAATGTTGTAAACTCCATCAACGATAGAATAGACCACTTATAGACAAGTCCATAATCATTTTTGAGGTAGTGAGTACTTATCCAAATCAATATTTTCTTCATCATTATCTTAATCATCAGGAATATATTTAGGTTTTTTTTCCCTCATCTATATAATTTACCAATATATTAAATTTCTACTGAGTCATTTATCTATGGTACAATTCATCATACGACCTCAAATTCTTAATGAAATAATACTATAGTAATATCCTCATATATTCCATAATTTTTATAACCAGTAGGTTGTTGATAAAATATTAAAATGACATGATTCTTGATGAGTCATATTAATCACCCCACTTCAACTGTGTTAGTATCATGACTTGATCATTGTCCAGTAACATCATTTGTGGCATATTCCTTTGAGGCTTGGGATATTGATTCCCATAGTGTCCCATTTCCTAGTAGGTGAAGCACTGTACATTAAAACCCATTTTAATACCCTTGAAATCATGAACATTATGTCCCTTTTCTCCACACTTGTAACATACTCATTTTCCTTTTAACCAGGATTTGGGGTGTTTCCTTCCCCAAGTACCACATGTTGGAAAACTACCCTTTTTATTCTTCCCATTATCCATTATTTCCTCTACCACCCTCTTCATATCTTTCTTTCCTTCAAAGCCATATGACTTAGATAATTCTTTATATACCTTGTTAATAAATGATATTATCACCTCATATGATGAGGATACTTTGGAGACTATATTCCTTTGAAATTATGGCTTAATACCATAAGAGATATGATCCTTCTTACTCTTTGCGTCATGTGAATTAGTGAAGTTCTCATTCCTTCTAAGAGGTGTCATTTCTAATCAATTACATATACTAAATTAGATCATAAAATTATTAAATCTATATAACCCTAAAAATTGTATAGTACATAACATTAATTTATGCATCAAAAATCCTAGAACCATATACTTTGGATACTTTAGGGGTATAAATCCTTTATAATGGCTTGTAAATAAAATGTGAATTATCCTAAGAATATCCCCCAAGAGTGTCAAACCATTTTCAAAGTAAGGATCATTATTGTGTACTAGGTTACCTCAAGTCAAGCTCAAAACACCTTGTCAGATTTGTTGCTCCTACGTACATTTGTGCCAGAACCACGTCCACTTGTAGTATCCAGAAAGAGATTTATTTTCTAGGAAGATCCAAATAAACTATTACTTACAAAAATTATAGGATGTTCTTGAATTTGTATCATCAATTCTATCTTAGGTTTTTATTCCCTAATCTAAATTTTCTAAATCTAATTTCTAAGCTTTCTAATAAACTTCCTCTAATACCAACTGTAACGCCCCGATCCCAGAAGCCCAAATTCAGTGCATTATTTCATTACATTGGCATGATTACAAGGAAGTCTTATCTTGAAGGACCAAATAGTTAAGTAGTTTTGGAAAACCAGATATATACATTTGTTTAAAAATTATAACTTGAAATGAAAAACAAAATATAAGTTTTATTGGGAATATCCACAACTCTAAGTTTATACCTGCAATTAATTCATAATACATATCTTCACATACTAGGGGAAAATAAAAAAAAGGGTGAGTTTAGATGCTCAATAAGGGTAAAAAATATAGTGTAAGATATCTTAAACATAAACATTAGTCATGGTGAACAACTAAAGACACATACCTTTAAAAATAAACGTGTACATAATATAGAAGGAATAAGAGCTGAATAAATAATTCCATAATAAAACATAATCATGGGTATTATACTAGTCTAATAACCACATGAAATTTCAATTACTACCTTCATAATGAGGGAATGCATAATTCTGGACAACATAACCATACCGTCAAGTCCACATTCCAAGACAATAAATAATCATACTATTAAGGCCTCATGCCAAGACCACAGTTTGTCTCATGAGACCTACTGATGCACCGAGGGGCTATAGAGGGCCCCACATAAGACTTAATAAGTCCAATTAATTCCTCATGTGAATGGGTATCAACATAAATAACATAAACATTAATATTGAGACAAACATATGAAATGTAAATAACTTTCCCCAATCATTAAACATAAACACTAACCATTCAGAGTAATATAGTGAATGGTTTCAAGATAGCACGCCCATGGTCAAACTAACCATAAAACATTCAATAAAACATGGTGGATGATATCATAGGAGATAAAACTCAATTAATTATAAGATTCAACAATGGATTTTGACATAGATAAAGATACTTTTAAATGAGACCATTGAAAAATCCTTGATAAATAATCCTTAAACATTCCAAAGTGTCCCATACCACCATGAAATAATCAAATCACAATCCCTTATAATATAATTAGAATAAGTAGACTCTTTATATGATATAAAAAAGGTAATTACATACACAAAAAGCAAGGAATAAGTGGTTAACAAGGCATATATCTCATAAAAGTTAAAGTGAGATGAGAAAAATCCTTTTTACTTTGGAAAGAAGAGTTCTTTTGGAAAATCATTTGTATTTTTCAGGAAATCAGATTATAAACATGTACATACCAAAAAAAATAAATTTTAATTTCATTGAAATTGTATTTTAGGATTAAATAATTTCATATTTTGATTAAATCGTTTAAAAAGAGTTTTTAAAGAAGCTTTAGAAATAAAACATTTTAGTGCGGTTTAAGGAAAATATTAAAGGATTTTAAAGCGAAAAGGCATGTTTTCTTTCATAAAACTAGAAATGAACCAAAATATATTTTTCATGTCTAAATGTGTGATTTTAGAAAGATAAATATTGCTTAAAATATATTATATAGTGAACTTAAAAATAGTTAATAATTCAAGAAGTTCCTTGAATTGGGATTGTATTTCGGTACAATGTATTGAAAGATTATTTTAAAACATGTAACTCTCCATAAAATAAAGAAGGATTATGATTGGTACACATATATATAACATTCACACATAATTTATGAGGATTAAATAGTAATAATAATTTCATTAAGGTGAGTATAGAATAAGAGCAACCTGAATGAAAATAGAGGTTCAAGTATAAAATACTTAAAACATTGTAATCAATTGAATCGTATTCCCCAAAATTAATAATCATAAAATGATACATTTAATATAATTAAAATAAATATATTTATTATATGAAACATTAATGGGTAGTATACATACACCATACACAATTATTAGTATTGAATACGGAATATCTCACAAAAATGGAAGTGAGATGATGAAATCCTTACCTTAAGTCTGAAGGTGTTCTCCAATTGATCTTATTGACCTGAATAATCAAATTTAGGTTCATAAATTAATAATTAAAGAACATTATATTCATTTAATTGACTTATTATAACCTTATTATGTTCATTAATTTCCATTTTGATGGGTTAAGAGGTTCAATTTCATTGTTCGGGTATGTTTGTTTCATGATTGGTATTCTTATATACATGAACGGAGAATCATTTAAAATGAGGATGGTTGTCCATAATTGAAGTTATATGATATTAGTGAACATATATAAGGTTACATGTTTGTAAATTTCATTTTTTTTCTTGGAGTGAAGATGAATCATTATATAAATTATTTAATGATAACTGTTTGGGTTAATTAGCGATTTTTGAACAAAACAAAATCATTTTGCTTTATAAATCAGAACCATGTGTAAAAAAAGATTCCAAAACCATAGATGAGACATAATAAATATATTATATTCTGGTTAAACTATAATAATGGTTTAATGACCATAATTAAAGATGGTAATATAAATTTAAAATATATTGTCCTTGAATGTGGTAAATAAGCACATCATGGATGGTGTTTTTTACTACTAGCATAATAGAAGGGTAAAGAAGAGATGATAATAACTTATTCCATAATCATAACAAAATTAAATTACATGTAAGTTACTGGAGTTTTCATTTAATTTGGAAGATGATAGGTGAGGATTATAAAGAAAACAATGGAACTTGAAAAGAAAGTAAAATAATTGAAAAGAAGAATTTATCTTTTAAATTAATCTTCTGTGAGAGCCTCTTCAGAGGAGTGTATTTGATATTTTTATGAGACTAAGGTCTAATAAACGTGGGGGGATCTTGGGAAGAGATTTTTCCAGAATTTAGAAAAGTAACAAGGCTTTATAGGAGTTAATAGAAGAGGTAAGGAGGAGTGGTTTTTATAGTGGAGGAGAGGAGTGATTTTTGGATATCTTAATTATTATTTTATTATTTTTCTCAAGACCAGCAATAGTTTTGATTATTTTGACCAATAATAGTAATATTTACATTATATTTTGAAAAAAGTTTTCTTAAATCATCCTTACATATCCTATGACTCAATAAATCATGTCTTTAGTATTTATCATAAATTATCATATTTTACTATTCACCAAAAATTGAAATATTTTTAAAAAATAACAAAAATTCACCATAAACATTTTTTGATGAGTAGAATCCAAAAATGAATTCCATTTTAGCAAAATAATTTTCTAAATAGGTGAAATTTAATTTTTAAGTAAAATCATTATTTAATTGAAAAATACAGATTTTAAATTTAAAACTGATTTTGTAATACTTTCAAAAATTAACCAAGGCCTCATAAAATTATCCCAAGATAATTGGAAAAAAAATATTTATTTAGAAACATATTTAATGAAAATTAATTTTAATTATATTTATTAATTTAAAACTATAATTAAATATTTTTCACTCACAAAAATACCAATACTTAATCAATATTTTATAAAATGTTCTATTTCATTTATAACATTCCTAAATTTTGTTTATACATCCATGGGTGAGGTTACTATTAATAGGGTTATATTTCTATTCATAAGGGTATATTACTATTTATAAAAGTAAGTTACTATTCACTAAAACTTAAGTTGATTCTATCAGACTCAAAACATCACCATGAACGCAACCATTTATGTCAGATTTTTTAAATTCAAATCCTAGTGGTGGAAAATTTTAGTTTATTGGATAGTTTATAAAAAAATTTTGTTTTTTAGAGGCTTAGTGTTTCATGTATTCAATATTAAATTTATTTTTAAATCCTTAGGGTGTTACAGTTTTATTGTGTTATATTCATTAAAACTGTATAAGTTTAAATTGAAATGTAACCATTAGTTTTCGACCATTATGTGACTATTGGACTATTGATCAATATGAACATTTGAAAAAAATAATAAATTTAACATTATAATTATTTTTTATAAATATAAATGACAATGGAAAATTAATTCAGAAAGAAGAGTTGATGGCCTCTACCAGTAGAATTGTGCTATATAAATCCCATTTGTCAGATCTTGGGAAGGAGGTAGCGCCACTGGGTTTCACTCTTGACGAAGCCCAAGCCAATATTCAACACATTAAGCTTGAACATAATCTCCCACGGGATAAGTTCAAGTTAGTAGATATTACCATTCGGATGATGTTATCTGAGCCACCCCAAGAGTCTATAACCATCGCACACCTTACCCTTAGGTAATATGCTACTGTTATAAGGGGTTATGTAACAAGGTATTAGTTAATTATTGTATAATCCTTTTTTATAAATAAAATTTTTATTCCATAAATTCTATTCTAAGAATAGTCTTTCTTAAAAATATGATGAATTTGGTAAATTGATTTTTCAGGTAAAATGGTAATTTTCAGAAATATATAAATTATTATATTAAACAGAGGTTTTATTAATAATGTTATTATAATTAAATAGTGTTATAAAAACACTCCTTTTAATTATAAATGATGATTATATCTATTTCTTATTTTTTTACTCTATAAATGATTAATTAATCAGTTTAATAAGAATTATATTTTTATACGATAAAATAGAAATTGTATTTATAATTTCAATTAAGGAATTTATTTTGATGAATTAATGAATTTTTGGGTTGAATAATATTTTAATAAAATATTATTATTAAATAATTTTTATAAAATATAAATGATTGTATAATTTTTATGAAGTCAAATGTAGCTTTTATTAAGGTTTGAAAACTATTTTGCCAAAACCAGTCAATTTTCAACAAATGTCAGTTTTTATTTTAAAAGTGAAAATTCAAATGTTTAGAAAATTATTTAGATAATATGAGTATTATATTTATAATATGGGTGTTTAAATTATCCAATAGTGAATTTTTTATAATTTTCTGAGATAGCCAAATTTTTGGGTAAAAATTAAATATCGTATAAATATATAATCTATTCTATGATGTCATAATGACACAATAGTGATGTAATAAAATATTATAAAGGGTGTATTCGGCCAAATATATTTTTGACCTTTAAAATAATTTTATTTTATATTTGTTTTATTTATTTTATAAATCCATAGTGAATCCTTCAAGACTTATACGATATTTTAAGATTTTAAAAAAAAATTCCTTGAGAGTGTGACTCACCCTCACATAAGAAATTGAAATATATTATTAAGTTAGGCCCTTTTATTTATAAAATAATCTATACCACTCCCCTTTTCTAGAAACCATGGGATGGTTTGTGGTTTTGAATATTTTATTTTGTAGTGTCCAAAATCGAAATAATAAAGAAATCCCCCTCCTTTTCTATATAAACCCACCCATGCTCCCATTTCTCTTTACTCAAGATCTTTGAATCTAGACCACCCTCTTACACCTGATTCCTAGATTCCTCCCAAGTCATCCCCAAGCTCCCAAGAAGCCTCCCCCAGGCCTTTGGAATCACACATCCAAGTAAGGGATCCTCACCTTTCTCTCTTCCTTTCAATTCAAGAACCTTGTTTGAAATTAGACTTGTTCATTTCAATTGGTTATATTTTCATCATTTTATGATAAATTACCCACTATCCATTTTATTTTATTTAAATTATGGATCATTTATCATCCCCCATTGGGACACATGCCTAAGCCATTATTATGCCAAAATTTTGTAAGGATTCCTTCCTTTCTCAATTTTTGTCCAAGTTTCCTTATATTGTTACATCATTTTATTTTCAATTAAAAATGATGGGGTATGTTTTATAACCTCCCCCATACTACCCTTATTATTTTTTAATGATTATATACCCTTTTTTCTCTTATTAATCCCTCCCATGTACACCCGTTACCATGCCGAAATTCCGTAAGGGATTTCTCCCTTCTCATTTCCATTCAAGAATTTCTTTTAAATTATGCATCTAAATTTCATTTCATATGTTGGGATATTATGTTCCATGACCATATTAATTTACATTTCTTGTATAAATTATTATAGACCCATTTCTCTCTCATTAACCCATTTTATGAATTTCTATTTGACATTATTATGCTGCCAAAATTACGCCTTGATTCTCCATGCCAAAATAATTGTATAGTGAATACCATACCTATAATGACCCATAATTTACATACATTGTTATTACTTCATAATTTAAGTATATTTATTAAAACATGTAACAAAACCATGATAGGACTATATAGGTATATTGTCTTTAGAAATTGAGAAACATAAACAACTGGTTCATAAAGCATCTATGTTGTCTCCCAATTATTTCATCCTAACTAGACTCTTTTTTGGCATATGATATTTAATACCCTTATTCCTGAACTGGGTAAAAGAAACATACAAAAGGGTGATCTCAAATTCTCAATAAGGGTAAATAAAAGAAATATCATTCATATCATATTCTTAAGATCATAACCTTTGAAAATCTTATCATGCATAAGAGATCATAATATCATGTCATGGGATAAATCATAGATGGGAAATGTAATCCCAATAATCAAAAAACAAGACATTAAACTTTGTATCATGAACACATAAGCATAGAAAATAAATTCATATTAGTCAAGGATCATTTCCAATACCATCATAGCGGACAAAGTCCATTACTGAACCGAGTTCACTCCTCGTTCTAGTCCTTTATCACTGATTCAGATTAACTTGTCATTCCAGCCATTTATATCTCATGAGATATAAATATTTACCCAATTAATTGGAGGGAGATATATTTCCTACCCATCTCATAATTAAACCATTATTTTGTGTGCCACAAAATCAAAAATCATACATCATAGCATAACCCATGTAATAAAATGGGATTCATAAACATCATGTCATCATAACATAATACATATGAGATAAAAGGACTTCATAAAAATAATTCCATCATAATGAAATCAAATAAATGTAACAATAGGGATAGAAACGTAACCATATATCATCTTATATTGAAAATAATTTTTATTAAACACTTGAACTCAATTCTTGAGGAAAATATCCTTTCTTCTTCAAAAACATTTTATTTTCTCAATATGTCATGAAATTTTAAAAGAAAATAAGTTAATTGAAAATAAACTTGAAAACATGTAAAAGAAGATTCATGAAAATAATTCTCTATTAAAGCTTAAAAATATGTTCATTCCATATAAGTTAAAAAAACATTCTCCTCGTACTTTTGCTGGAAAAGTCAAAAAGTACTTCATATGGTAAACAAAAGAAAGATTCCTTCCATACCATGTCGTAAAATTCACCAAAGGGTAAAAATGACTTTAAACATACATGTAATAATAGTAAAAATTTTATGAAAAAAAAAATATAAATCATTTACAAGGATGATAAATATAACCCCAGTAAATACTTTAGAATAAACAATCTCAGATAAGAACAAGATAGGAATAATTATCCCTTACCTTAGATCTGATATGCTTTGTATGTATCTGAAACTCATGTATAATAATTTATATAATGTCACTGACTTATTCCATAATCATAGTCGTTTTTATTATATCATATATGGTCATATTCTTATCTTTTTATTAGTAAAATTTCATTATTACTCGTTATCCGGGTGTTAACTTCTTTATGTTCTTATGCATATTTTGATGAACAAATTATTATTCATATTTTTTAGGTTATAGTTATATAATTTAAAGAATTTTATTAGTATAATATATATCATATTTATTCATTCAATTCATTTATATAATCATTCTTCAATTAAGATCATGTAGAACGAATCGCATCACATCTTGGAGACGGTAAGTCGTATGTACGCACGAGTGACGATATCATTCCCATGATTGTGGAATTGTATTGAACTGTAAGGTGCATAATATTTCAGAATAAATATAATTTTACAATAATCATATATATTTATATCTTCCATCATTATACACATCTAAGTATGTTGGTGATGAAAAACATATTAAACCACGGCATGGAGATGATAGGTCGTATGAACGCACACGTGGTGATTTCATTTTTCATAGGATGAATATAACATGTAATATGGTTGTTTCATATTTATAATAACATATTAGTATATAATTTATACTTTGGTTATTACTTAATAAATAAACAACTCATATAGAGGAAGTAGAAGAAGAAATAAGTTTGAAATAATCGGTAAAGGATATTACCTCTTCTCCGGCGTGCCTCTTCTAAACCTCCTCTTAGGGAATTAAAGATGGTCTTTAAAGAAGACCAGGACCTATATAATTATTCTAGGGAAGTGTATAAGGTAAATTTACAGGTTTTGTCCAAGTTTGAAAGCCCAAAATGGAGTGAAGATAAGAGGGAGGAGGTACCCTTTTATAAGAGAGGAGAGGGCACTTTTAGAAACCTCAAGAATATTAATTTATAATAAACTCAAACCCCGCATAAAAACCCCAAAAATGACTCAAATTTAAATAGAAGATTATATATGGTTTTAATATCATCAAAAAAAAATTTATACATGTTTTCATTTTATTTTAAACCATATCATTTTGATATATCCTTATTTAATCTATTTAATTTTATTTGTGGTAATAATATTTTAAATTTTAAATGGTTATAAATAATTACATATGTGTTGTAAATTGTTTATAATTGGATACTTTATGAAATTTTAGACCATATAATTTTCAATTTTTAATTCTTAAATATTTTTGTGATTTTGATACAATTTAATAATATGTTATTTTTATAAAATATCAATAGTGTCAATTTTGATACTATTCATTTATTTGAATTTAAATAAACTCCACACAAAATATTGATTCAAAAAAAATATTTAATAGATTAATAAAATGTCATTTTAATCTAGAAATTTTTTTTATCACATTAATTAGTCCATATAATATTTATTTTAATATTTTTAAAATCATTTATTTGATATTTCTCTTAATAAAATAACCACTACAACATTTTTTATAATTATTTAATATACATATTTATTGAATAAAAATTAAAAATATAAATCCATGATGAATATAAATCTAATAGATTTCATAATAATACTTTTAGTAGAATTTATCTTCTAAAAAACACAACATTTAAAATTTTATATTTATTAAATTATGAAGGTGACAACTTTGACATCATTTAAAATAGAATAATATAAGTGTCATAATATCTTTTATAAGGATAAAAATGGTCAAAAAGTATACCCATGGATGATTATTGTTTATATATACTCTATAAATAAGTTTTGGTAAAGTGTTTGGGCCTTTTTATGGGTATTATTATATTAATAAAAACTATATTATTGATTTTTCACTAAATAAGTAATTTCAGCATCATTAATGTATAAGATATTAAGTTACTTATATATTTATTAAAAATTAAAAAAAATTACCATGATAAATAAAAACATTTTAGATTTCAAATGAGTATTTATAATTGAATTTATATTCTGTATAACCTTATATTAAAAATAATTTAATTATTAAAGTTTGAGTAAGAAATATTTCACTTTTCTTTAAATAAAATAAAATAAATTTCTTAATCTCATCTAAGTGGGTTCCAATAGACACCATTTTTACCCAAGTATGTTTTAGGGAGAAATATAATCATCCAAATATATTAAGACAAGTGTTAGGGTAATTTTATAATATTATTTTTACCCTTAATAACCAAATTTACCTTTAACGGTGCTAAATAAAATTTACCATAGTTACTATTCATAATGCCCAAAAATAAAAGTATCCTATTAACATAATTTGGACCTACTTATTCCATTTATGGAATATATTTTTCTAAATTAAATACACAAAATCTACAATATTTAATTTAAAATTAATCTTGTTGTTGAAATGAGAAAACGGGTTTTAAAAGTTAAAACATTGCAAAAGATTGACATGTTTTTACCTATGAATTACCTGTAAAATTAATTATAATGACTTATATTATATTAAATGGTAAATATATATTATATTTATACTTTAAAACCATTCAATATTAATATTTAACCATATAAATTATCTCGATGAAAAAAGTTTTTTTAAGTAAAACATAGCGTATTTTTACTATTCATCAAAATATGAAAGTTATTAGGAAAATATCAAAAAATTGTCCAACATAAATTTTTATATCCTAATTTAAAATAATAAGTTTATTTTTTCAAATTTAACTTATAATCATGTCAAAAATTATATTTAAAATGGGTGCGCCATCAAAAGGTTGAAAAACTGTATTTTTTGAAAAATATTTCTTTTATCCAAAAAATTGATTTGGTTATAATACCATGTTCTAGAAAATGTGTAAGATTAATGATAATGTTATAAAATTAAAAATTTGGTTTATAATATTCATAATTACTAGTTCATAATAATATTATAATAATATATCATTGTTTAGTGAAACTCGGTATTACGTACCACGCAAGCTATCGAGGAAGGTTATTCTTGCATGTAACGAAAGCCATGTCAGTGTTGTTTGTAGTTAAAGATTAATTTGGTTTTTATTATAACATAATACAAACTTATTTCATTTATATATTGAAAAAATATATACTCAGTGTTGTGTGAAATTAATTCTATCCAAATAACTTGAAATTGTGTGCAACACAAGCCAAGTATATTGTTGTGTATACTACAAGCTAATACAGTGTTGTGTATAGCGCAAGCTAATATTGGTATAGAGTACAACACAATAAATCAATTAAATTAAAAATAATCTTATCCCCTAAAATCTCAGGGTGATACATTCTACCCCCCTTAAAATGAATTTCGACCTCGAAATTCGTCAGGGTTATAAATGGTTTTCTACTTGAAAGGTTATTTTGTGGAAACCCACATCGTAAAAAAGGATACTAAGACATAATTTTAAAAAGGAAAGTTAGAAATGTAACGGTTAACCAAATTAACTCGTCATTCGGTTTCCACATAGGAGAACATAGGTGGGAAGTGAAAACATAGATATGGAAGAGAAATCTAACCATAAAGTTCTGATGGATAGTGATAGAGAATAAGGTTTGGAGAATGTTAACTGTAAGAAAGACATAAATCTATGATGATTTAAGGGACTATTTGATTCATCGGATAAGAGGGTACTAGGGTAACATTTTTTTTCATGATTATTTCCCTAAGGTTGAAGAATTATTGAATTAGAAGAAATACTTACTTGATTTTGGTACAATATCACCATTGTTCATACCTTGAAAAAATTTCCACTTCATCTCTTAGTTAAAGAAATGAAGTTGAATTTGTCAATATTTAAGTGTTAGAAGATCATGTGATATAATTATATGTCATTCCATCTGTCTTAACAAAAATTTAGCATAGGTAATCAAATATTCATAAGTCCATACATGGTGAGATTAATCATATATGGTTCCAAAAATGGACTTATACTTCTCTATCATACCACTTAATAAAATAAAACTAATTTATACTAACTAGGTACTTTCTGTAGGATAGTGGTAGGTGATAAAGGCTTGTCCCACTTCGGTTTGGGTTCGATTCCAACACCCTTCTCCGACACGACGGGTTGTCACCCATCCAACGGGTTGTCCTTTTTCTAAAACTATACTATTATAATATTCCATAAATAAAATAAAAAAATGTTCTATCCTTAAACAATACTATATGATGTTCAAATTAATCCATTCTATCCTTTAGTCTTATCTAAAATACTTTTGTCCAATCAAACAGTACAAAGAAAACAATTACCAGAAAGGTCATATAACAAGCATGTGAATACCGTCATTTATCCCACATATATCACAAGATATATCTTGTTGGTCACATTCCAAACATGTGAATACCTTAATCATGCATTCTCTTGAAACATGAATTACAATAGAACCTTAGTGAAAACATGAATGCTTTCAAAAGTTAACTCTTTCAACATACCAAAATCCCAAAAATTCTATATACTCAAACCGTGATATCACTTTGTCCTTATATCAGTCATGATCTCATTAATACTATCAAACAAATTATTTTCTCCTTATCCCTTCATTATCCACATATCATCTACTTTACAAAAATATTTCAATCACTTTTCATGGTTACAGGTACCATATAATTATTGAAAACCACAATAAACAAATACATAGATATTCCAATATTCCACGATACTATAAAAGAGATTCCACAACACTATTTTGGAATATCGTTACATGAACACTTAATTATTCCACCACTTCATTGTCATACTCAAAATCACCAATAGTGATCAAATGTGAATTCCCTTTTTCTATTGCCTTAAGAGGTTATTGATGTTGATCATCAATAACCCTTGGATTATGGAATTAGTTAGCATAATTCTCCATTTCCTTGCACTTGTATCATTGAAGTGTTGCTGGTGCATTTTCTGTATTCTTTTCTCTATTCACATCATTAGCTACATTTTTTCCATTACTTCGGAACTCATCTGCTCGATGACCTTATTTTCCACACTTAAAATATTTTCTAGTCCCATTAAGACAATCTCCACCATTCTTATTTCCACACTTTGTGCATAACGAAACATTCATCTTATTTTCATCATTGTTTTTATATTTTTCCTTGAACTCCATCTTTTCTTTATTGTCAAAACCATGAGATGGATATATAACACCAACTTCCAATTCTACCTTGATAGCACAATTCACAATCTCTTTATAGTTATTGAAGTTTATTATATCTAATTCCCTTAGAAGGCTTGGTTTTAAGCCACTAAATAATTGATCAACTTTACTTTCATGTAGGATGATAAAGCCAGATGAATACCTTAAAAGCCTTGTAAAATTTGCCTCGTATATACCAATGAATTCATCGTCATTTTACTTAATGGGGTACTATAAATATCTAACATATTAGGTTTAATCCTAGGTTATTCATGATCATTATCATAATTCTAGGATTGTAACTTATACTTATACTTAACCTTAGGGACATCCCTAGACATATCCTTAGAAATATATCTAGAGATCTCACTAAAATTTTCACATCCTAGTTTCCAAAGGTTAACTGTATCTTTCCTATGATACCAAATATAATGACCCATACATTATATACATTGTTATTAATTAATAATTGAATTGTATTTATTACAAAATGTAACAAAACCATGATAGGACTGTATAGGTATAGTGTCTTTAGAAACTAGTAAACATAAACAACTGGTTCATAAAGCATCTATGTTGTCTCCTGTTTATTTCATCATAACTAGACTCCTTTTTGGAATATCATATTTAATACCATTATTCCTGACTTTGGGAAAATAAAAATACAAAAGGGAGAGCTCAAATGCTTAGTAAGGGTAAACAAAATAAATATCAATCATATCATATTCTTAAGATCATGACATTTAAAAATCTTATCATGTATAAGAGATCATAATATCATGTCATGGGATAAATCAAAGAAGTGAAATGTAACCCCAATAATCATAACATAAGACATGGAACTTTTTATCATACAAATATAATCATAGAAAATTATTTCATATTATTCAAGGCTCATTTCCAATACCATCATAGCGGACAAAGTCCATTACTGAACCGAGTTCACCCCTCATTTTAGTCTTGTATCACTAAACCAGATTAACATGTCATTCCATACATGTCTATATCATGAGATATAAATCTTTACCCAATGCATTGGAGGTACATATAGGTCCCACCCATCTCATAATGAAACCATTCGTATGTGTTCCACAAAAACATAAATCATACATCATAGCATAACCCATGTAATAAAATGTAATTCTTAAACATCATGCCATCATAACATAATCCATATAAGATAAATGGAATTCATAAAAATAATTCCATAATAATGCAATCAAATAAAATTAATAATAGGGATAGAAACATAAACATATATCATCATATATGGAAAATAATTTTGATAAAACACTTGAACTCAGTTCTTGAGGAAAATATCCTTTCTTCTCCAGAAACATTTTCTTTTCTCAATATGTCATACAATTTTAAAGGAAAAGAAGTTAATTGAAAATAAACTTGAAAACTTGTAAAGGAAGATTCATGGAAATAATTCTCTATGAAATCATAAAAATTCGTTCATACCGTATAAGTTAAAAAAACATTCTCCTCGTACTTTTGTCGGAAAAGTCAAAAAGTACAGCGTTTTGTAAACCAAAGAAAGACTCCTTCATGACCATGTGGTAAAAGTAAAAAAAATGGTAAAAATGAATTTAAACATACATGGAAGAATAGTAAAAAATTTATTAAAACCTTTTTAGAAAACATTTACATGTATTATAAATATAACCCTAGTAAATACTTACAAATAAACAGTCTCAGATAAGAATGAGATTAGAATAATTATCCCTTACCTTAAGTCTGATATGATTTGTACTTATCCAAACCTCCTGTATAATGATTTAAATAATTTCATTAACTTATTCCAGAATCATATTCATTTTTATGATATCATATATGGTCATATTCTTATCTATTTATTAGTAACATTTCACTGTTACTCGTTATTCGGGTGTTAACTGCTTTATGTTCTTATGCATGCTTTGTAGAATAAATTATTGTTCATATTTTTTTGTTATAGTTATATCATTTAAATAATGGTATTAGTATAATATATATCATATTTATTCATGAAATTAATTTACATAATCATTCCTCAATTAATATCATGTAGAACGAATCGCATCACATCGTGGAAATGGTAGGCCATGTGTACGCACGAGCGACAATATCATTCCCATGATTGTGAAATTTTATTGAAGTGTATGGTGTAAAATATTCTAGAATCAATATAATTTTACAATAATCATATATAGTTATTTATTCCATCATTATACACATCCAATTATGTTGGTGATGAAAAGCATATTACACCATGGCGTGGAGACGGTAGACCGAACGTACGCACGCATGGTGATTTCATTTTTCATAGGATGGATAGAAGATGGAATATGGTTGTTGCATATTCATAATCACATATTAGTATAAAATTGATACTGGAGTTATTACTTAATAATGAAACAAATCATATAGAGGAAGTAGAAGATGAACTAAGTTTGAAAAAATCGGTAAAGGATATTAGCTCTTTTTCGACATGCTTTTTCTAAACCTCCTCTTAGGGAATTAAAGTTGATCTTTGAAGAATATCAAGACCTCTAATATGTTTCTAGGGAAGTGGATAAGATAAATTTATGGGTTTTTTCAGAGTTGGAAGGATCAAAATTGAGTGAACAGGAGAGGGAGGAGGTTCCCTTTTATAAGAGAGGAGAGGGTCACTTTTGGAAACCTCAAAATATTAATTTATAATAAACTAAAACCCCATATAAAAACCCCCAAAATGACTCTAATTAAAATATTAGATGATATAGGGTTGTAATATAATCATCCAATAAAATTTAGACACGTTTTTATTTTATTTTAAACCTTATCATTTTGATTTATCCTTATTTAATATATTTATTTTTAATTGTGGTAATAATATTATAAATTTTAAATGGTTATAAATACTTACTTATATATTTTTAATTTTCCATAATTGGACACTTTATGACATTTTATACCATATGAATTTTAATTTTTGTAATTTTTAAATATTTTTGTGATTTTAAAACAATTTAATAATATGTTATTTTTATAAAATATCAATAGTGTTAATTTTGACATTATTCATTTATTTGAATTTAAATAAAATACACATAGAAGATAGATTCAAACAAAAATATTTAATATATTCCTAACATGTCATATTAATCTATAAAATTAGTGTAGCACATTATTTATTCTATATAATATTTATTTTAATATTTTTAAAACCATTTATTTGATATTTCTCTTAATAAAATAATTACTACAACTTTTTTGTATAATTATTTAATATACATAATTGTTGAATAAAAATTAAAAATAAAATACTATGATGAAGATAAATATAATATATTTCATAATAATATTTTTAGTCGAATTTATATTCTGAAAAATCCAACATTTAAAATTTTATATTTATTAAAATATGAAAGTGACGACTTTGACATCATTTAAAATAAAATAATATAAGTGTCATAATCTATTTTATAAGGCTCCAAATGGTCAAAAAGTAGACCCATGTATGCTTATGGTTTATATATACTCTAACAATAAGGTTTGGTAAAGTGTTTGGGCCTTTTAATGGGTATTAATATTTTAATAAAAACTATATTATTGATTTTTCATTAAATAAATTATTTATGCATCATTAATATATAAGCTATTAAGGTAATTATATATTTCTTAAAAATAAAAAATAAATTACCATGATAAAAAAATTATATTTCAGGTGATTATTTGTAATATAATTTATATTCTGTATAACCTTATATTAAAAATAATTTAATTATTAAAGTTTGAGTGAGACATATTTCACTTTTCAATAAATAAAATAAAATAAATGTCTTAATATAATCCAAGTGGGTTCCAATAGATACCATTTTCACCCAAGTATGTTTTAGGGTGATATATAATCATCCAATTATATTAATACAATTGTTAGGGTAATTTTATAATATTATTGTTTCCTTAATTACACAATTTACCTTTAACTATGGTAAATAAAATTTACAGTAGTTATTATTCATAATACCCAAAAAAAAGTAGCCTTTTAACATAATTTGGACCTACTGATTCCAAATATGGAATCCATTTTTCAAAATTCAAGACAAAAAAGCTCCAATAATTAATTTAAAATTAATCTCGTTGTTGAAATAAGAAAACGGGTTTTAAATGTCAAAACATTGCAAAAGATTTAAATGTTTTTACCTATGAATTCCATGTAAAATTAATTATAATGACTTAAATTATTTCAAATGTTAAAATATATTCTATTTATACTTTAAAACTATTAAATATTATATTTTAACCATATAAATTATCTCAATGAAAAAATTTGTTTTTAAGTAAAATTTAGCGTATTTTTACTATTCATCAAAATATGAAGGTTATCAGTATAATATCAAAAAGTTGTCCAATGTAAATTTTTATATCCTAATTCAAAATAATAAGTTTATTTTTTCAAATTTAACTTATAAAAATTTCAAAAATTATATTTAAAATGGGTACGCCATCAAAAGGTAGAAAAACTATAGTTTTTGAAAAATACTTCTTTTATCTAAAAAAATTGATTTTTTTCTCATACCATGTTCTATAAAATGTGTAAGATGAATGATAATGTTATAAAATTCAAATTTTGGTTAATAATATTTATAACATCTGGTTTATAATAATATTATAATAATATATCATTGTTTAGTGAAATTCGATATTGTGTACCACACAAGATATCGGGAAGGTTGTTTTTGCATGTAACGCAATCCATGTCAGTGTTACATGTAGTGAAATCTTCCTTTGATATTTTGTATAACATAATTCAAACTTATTTCATTTATATATTGAAAAAAATATATACTCAGTGTTGTCTGAAATGAATTCTATTAAAAGAACTTGAAATTGTGTAAAACACAATCCAAGTATATTGTTGCATATACTGCAAGCTAATATGGTGTTGCGTAAAGCGTAAACTAATCTTGGTGTACCATACAACACAATACATCAATGAACTTAAAAATAATTTATCTCATAAAATCTTGGGGTGTTACAATACCCATTTCTCTATCAAGGGTATTCACCTTTATGCTCACATACTTATTGATTGGGGGATTACATGTATTTTTTCCACATTCCTTGTTCATGTAATAAATTATGATGTTTAATGAATCCATGTTGTATGATCTATGTGGCACACTTATACATAAAAACAAAATGATTATTAAGGGTGCTCCCTGATAGAACTCCAATGCATTGGGTAATGTTTAGTATCATGATACGCCATATGAAATAAGGTTGTAATCATGTTAATTCATGTTTAATGAGGGTTTACTCATGATAATTAATGTGAAATTAGGGTTTACTCATGATAATACATGTGGAATGAGCCTTGGCTCATGATAATATCTTGTTGTATATTGTTTCCACATTTCCATGTTATGAATATCATGCTATATCATGCCTTCATGTTCATGTTTATTTTGTGCTATATTGATATGCCTATTGATTAAAATGTATTTTATTCCTCATTTTATTCCCTGTTTATTCCCTTATTGGGATTTATAGATAATATTTTTCTTATGTATGTCCTCAGGTTATCCCATGCAATGCTGAGTATGAAGGAATATTGTGGTTATATAAAATAAGTTTTCAATAAATATTTGTATTTCATGTTTTAAGTTGTTATGTAATGTTCCTAAGCCCCAAAGACACTAGACCAATCGATATTATGAGTATTATTAAGTGAAATTTTATGTAATAAATCATGTTTAAATGTTTAATAAATCAATTATTGTTATAAGGACCATTTTTCAAAATTAAAAGGGGTGTTTTATAACATTTCACTTTATTTTAGTGGCGTTATCACACAAAACATAAATACATGGGAAACCATTTTATTAAACAAATATAAGTGGTTATCCAATTTCCAATTTTGTATTATATCACAACAATATGAAACAAGGTTTCCATATCACAATAACTACAGTGCAAGCAAAGGCTCCCAACAACCATGATTTTTAGTGAGGCATTCAGCCTTTGAAAACACAACATCACAATAATATCAAAGCTATAAAATCATGAGAAACACTATAATTCCCCATAATCTTTAATTAAACAATTAATTTATCTTTATTAGGATAGAGAAAAACATTCCCCAAAGATAAAAAAGAGTAAAACCCTCCTGCATGACACACAAAAGTGCGAAATGAGGGATTCCTTACCATCAGAAGCTTTTCCAACTCATTTCCCACTGCAGGGCAAAGAAGAAATGCCTCCAAACCACAATCGCACACAAAAAACCATATATCAACCAACACTATACTAAATATCCATAATAAAATAGCCCACAAACACCCAAAATAAAGTCACACCACCACAAAAAATCCCATAAGAATATTGGAAGGAAAATAAGCAAATAAAGGGAAGAAATCACCATATATTACAAATAAACAACCACCTGAACCTATAGAATCTAAGTAGGATTATAAGGGATGAAAGATCCTCTGAATGCACCTAGGGTTACTCCAAAACAAGATAGAGAGAGAGGAATATGTCTGAATGAAAATAATTTGACTCAAAGGGTCATAAAATAACTTGGATTCCATAAGTTTCACATTGTTTTACCATTTAATGACATGAAGTCCATAGGTTTCTTAAAATTTCCATTTTTCACCAAAATTCACATCACATTTTCCTGAATTAATTACACATCATGAATTCACCTTTCACGAAGTGAATCCATTTCATATACTCCCCCCTTTCCTAAACATAATCTGTGAAAGTATCTAGCTACACAATTCATAAACCACTGATTAAATTCATGTACCCCTTTCATAAAATGAATTACCCATTATAGCTCTATTCTACCTCCAACCACCATGGATCCTCCTAAGGCCCCATACAAAACACCTTCAACATCTAAAACTGTAAAATTAATGGATTGGTAAGGAACAGGTCATTACACATGGTTATACACTAGAGAATATGAATCTCTTTATTATATTATCCTGGAGTTTCTTCTTCAATTCCTTCAACTAAATTGGGGCATGTTTGAGTTCTATTAAAAAATATCTTCTTGATTTATGGGAATAGTTGGAAAGTATTCAGGAAATGCATTATAATATTCTCAAATAATAGGAATATGTTTAATGTTGAGTTCCTCCTCATCCATTTGAGATATATATCCGTCATGAATATGTAGTAAGACCAACACAATAGAATTAATTCACATTGGAAGTTCATGTTCATCCTTACACTGATAGATGATCATAGGTTGATTTGATAAATAAAATTTCATTTCCTTATTTTATAAATTTATATGGGATATATATATAGATATATAATCAATGATCAAAATCACATCAAATTACACTAAATAAAAAAATATTTTCATAGGTCATATTATAAAAAACATTAATATGATATCTCTAATTCTATAATGAAGGATAAGTGTTCCTTAACCATTATGATCCACTTCAGTGATTAAAAGAGCATATAACCTTCCTTGGTATATGCATTAGTCCTTGGATTTTTTATTTGACTCATATAATGTCAAATTTCTCCACAGATAATGCATTAAACTATTGGTGGTACCTTAGAATGAACTTTATTTTCCTCCATTGAACTCTTAATTTTTCCTTGACAATTAGTTATTTTATTCCCTACTTTACTACACATAAAACATATTCCCATTTATTTGTAACATTTCCTTGGGTGATTCTTACCACATTAATGACATGTAAGAAGTTTAATATTATTCCCTCCATTGTCTTTATCACCTAAACATTCCAAAAACTCAATTTTTCACCTATTTGGTGTATTATGAAACTCACTTAGTTTCAAGTTGTTAATAATGATTTGAGATAGATGATTAGGAATAACCATATTATTTTACATTCTAGATCCTATTTAATTTATTTTATAAAGAGTATAGTTATTTCATTTTTTATCACATTCATTTTTCACATTATTCCTCCTAGTTCCAACCATTGACTAAATCTAAAAAACTTAGTGTGATTATCAATCATTAATAATAAAATTAAAAAGTCATATGATTAGAAAAATTGTTCTCATGATATCCAAAATTATGACACCTTCATTCAACCCATTAAACTTTAAGTTTATTCCATATTACTATAGATTATCATAGGTTACTATAGATTATATCCTATAATTCTTATGAATGGTTCATAAATAGAATATAAATTAACTAAAGCATATCCCCTAGAAGTTTCAAACCAATCATGCAGTTAGGACTCTGTCATGCATTAGTTGAATATTGATTTGATACCTAACTAACCTTTTAGTGGGTTTTTACCTAGTTGAATATATTTTGGATATTACATCCACTTTTTTGTATCCATATCGGGATTTCATTATTTTTAAACCACACAATCTATACTGTACCAAAACTTTGTGATGTTATCCTATACTTAGACTTATACCCAGGGTTCTCACCATGGTCTTATTATCATAATCACTAAAAATAACTAAACCCTACTCTAATATCAACTAAGGTGACCCAAGCATCACATACATAAATATTAAATCATTTTATATGAATATTCAATACATACACACCACAAAACTACAAAGGTTTAGTGTATTTGGAGACTAGATATATAATTCACTTATTTATGAACAATATTCAATGTATCCCAAAAAAATATTTATTTTTAATACCCTTATATACATATCATACTTAGAACCTTCCTTAATAACCTATGGAATAGAAACATAAGAAATGGATAGCTTAGATACTCAGTAAAGGTAAATATGGGAGATATCAATAGTAAGTGATCATAAGGGTATGATAATATAATCAGGTGAATTCTCTCAGCAAAAAAGATTCATACCTAAAAAATCATATATCATTACTCAAAAATAATGTAATATCTAGAAAAATGATTTATATGTGTCAAACTATAAATCATCATTCATGAGTCATAACATAGGAATGTGGAATCATAAGCATAGTAAATCATAATCTTGTGAACATAGCTATTTATAATCATTTCTATAAATAATATTGTGAAAATAGTTATTTGGACTCATGATTGTGTATAATCATGTAACCATAGCTATTCATCGTCATTTCCACACATAATCTTATGAGCATAGAGAGCATCAATCATGCACACGCATCAAGGTGTGAATATAGTTATTCACAATAATATCCACTATTATTTTCATTATCTCATGAGATATCTACATAACATTACCCATTGTATCATAGGGTTATAGAATTATTTTCCCACCCACCACATAATTAAATTCATACATATGTATGATGAAATATCATAAACCATTTATCAATTATCATATCATATCATATGGAAATGAATTTTGTTCATCAAGATTTAATCATCATATAATCATAATCAATATGGAGAAAAATATGGATGGTATCATTATATAATATCCTCAGTGAAGCATAATAAATATCAAAGTATTTTTATATAGTTCAACAATACCATTAAAATAATATTTGAACCTTTCTTTAAAAATGAGGGAAAAAAAATAGTTTTTCATAACATTTTAAATAAAAAAAATTAGAATATTGAGAAATTTATTTTAATTTAAAACAAACATAGAAAATTATAAATTATACGTCAAAAATATTAATGTTCATGGTGGTATGAAGATACATTTTTTGGTAAACATTAAAACAAATATCCCTTTCATGTTTTTTATAGAAAATATTAAATAATATGTTCAGAAAACATTGTAAAAATCCATTTTTAATCCTTTGAAAATAAATTCAAATATGATTGAAATTACTTTAAATAATAATTTTATCAAAAAAAATAACATTATTGAAAACATTTTAACTAACATGGACATAAAAGAAAAATTTCACCAACCAAAGAGGAAATAAGGTTATCTTTTCTTAAAAAAATTATCGGTTGTTTTATGTACCAATGAGAGGAGAATAAAATAAAAATATGAAACCCCCAAAAATAAATAGAGGATAATAAAATATATTGGGTATAATAGATAAATCACATATAATTCCTCCAAATTATATTCAATCATAAACAATATCAATTAAAAATGAGATCACAACAAAAACCCTTATCGCTTTGGTAAATTTTGAATCATAACCTCCTTGAAAGAAATAATTTGAAATGAAACTGTAAATGAAATGAATATAAATAGTTTCATGATATGAAATATCAAAGGGGGGTTATAAACTATATAAATATATATAGTTTCATAACAAGAAACAAGTCTCAACAAAATAATATTGACACGAAGAACCCTTACCTCAGGTCCAATCTTACATTGTATGCATTCAAACCTATTTTATAAGAATTATATATTTATTATAAATATATCAAAAAACAATATTCATATATATATATATATATATTAATTTATATTATTTCCTTATAATTTCCAATAACCATTTTATTAACAATCCTTTATTAAAATGAACATTCGGGTAATAACTGGTCATTTTTTCATTCATGTTTCTATTTGATAGTTCAAGACAGTCCACCTTGGTTATGGTTTCATCATGTAAATAATATTAATCATTCCATAATTATAATTTTTATTCATTATATACACTTTTATAACAAGTCATATAATGTGGTGATGAAAAATTAATTTCATTACTTCATAGAGATAGTAGATTGTACGTACGCACAAGTGATGTTTCCACTTTTCAGTGAATTAAAAAAACGAAAGGCGAAGAATAATTCACCTTTAAAGAATTATATTTTTATCATATATATCATATATATTCATTAAATCTATCCTTACTACTATCCATGTAAACTAGAAATTAAAAATGAATCGCATCCCTCTGTGGGGGTGCTAGTCCACACGTACGCACGAGCAATGATATCATTTTCCAATGAATGGGAGGGTAAGAATGTAGATAATATTTTATCTTTAATGTCTAAAAATAATTTCATAAACATGATATATAACCATTAAATATATCAATATAACTATCCTTGTGGCGGTGATGAAAAACTAATTACATTGTTACATGGAGACGGTAGTTTCTATGTACACATGAGTGATGATTTCATTTCTAATTTGATGGAAAAGGAGATAAAAAATGGTTATGACATCAATATAATATCATTTAATTATATATATTATATTTATTTTATTATATCATCATGGTTATATAATATTTTAAGGAGGTTTAAGGATAAATAAACATGAAAACACTCAATTAAGAGTTATACCTCTTCTCTAATACCCCTCCTTTGGATCTTTTATTTAGGACCCTTGGATTTTTATTTTAAGAAGATAATAACATTTATAAATATATTTTGGAAGATTATGGTTGATCTAAGTTTCTTAAGAAGGTGTGAAGAAGATAGTATAGGAGGTGACCATTTATAATTGACATTTGTGAAAAACTTGTGAATATTAAGAGCATTAAAATATAGTAAAGTCACTCTCATAGGAAACTAGATACAAATTCGATCAATTTATAATATGGTATGATATAGAATTAAAATAAATTAAACCAATCATATTTAGACAATTTTTTATATTATTTTAACCTTTATCTCTTTATATAACCCCTCTTTAACCCTTTCAACATTTACCATAGTGAGAATTTTTAACTCGATTATTATTCATTATGAATAAGAGTGAAATTGAAATATTTAAAAAAATTGTAAATTTTGATTAAAAATATTGATATTTTTTATAAAATTAAATTTTTATAATTGTTATAAATTAATTCTAAAATAATCCCACAATATGTGATAAAAATAATTTTTCAAAAAAAACCAAATATAAAATGAATTTACGCTGATTATTTTCCTAGTGATATTAATTAGATGAATTTAAATTTATTTATTGAATATATAATATACTAATTTAATTAAAATCATTCATAAATAGAGATTATTTTAATTTATTAAAATATAAATACATTGACACTTAAAAATATTTTTCTAAAGAATGTCCCTTTTAGCTTCAAATGATTTTGTCTTTATTTATATCAAATTGATAACAAATGTATGAATTACTATTAATTAATTACTAATATACTACTTCAAAATAAATTTTCATTAGTGATCATGATATATAATTTATATAAAAATTCAATCTCTTGAAAAATAGATACTTTAATATTACATGATTTTTCACTTAACATTTTAAATTGAGTACTCATTTTCCATGGAATTGTTCAATACATTTGTGTTAAGGAAGTATTTTTTTATATATTTCATAATTTTTTTATAAATATTCGTACACTATAATCCAATTTAATGTTCATATTTTATATAATATGTTAATGATAGTTCATTTAAGTTCAGTGTTGCATGTAAGGAATGTTAACGAAGACATTAAATTTAATAAAGAGAAATATATATTCTAAAATATTAGGGTGTTACATTGGGTGTCTCGTATAAGATTTTGAACCACCAATAAGTATCAAGAAATTTGTTTCTCAATTGTATTTATATAATTTATTTGAAATTCATATCATTATCATTGATAATGAAAGGTTAAAATAAATGAGTCCATCAGAAGCCACTAGTTTCCCATAAAATTCAAGAGCCTCTGTGGATGTATGATTAGTCATGTTTTATGTTTTTTCAATATTGAAGGTTCTGGGTGCAGTGGATGAATGTGATGGTTCATTATCGGATTTTATTTTTTTCATGATCAATGATCAATCTAAGATTTACATGACATTAAATGTCGTGATCAAAGGAATTGAATCAAAGAATACAAAATATGGATAAAACTCTAAAACCAAAGCGTAGGATCATCACATATTATTTATAATTAATTTAACCAATTAAAGAATTAAATTTTGAGAATTTATTTCTTCATTTATGGATATGAAAATTTATTTACATCATACCATCTTTGCATTATAGGAATCAAGAATAGATTCCCTCTAGTGGTAATCTGCACGTGTTCCACAAATCATTGAATGTCATCATTGGAATATCCAGGTGACAGCATGATAGATCATGTCTCTTGTGTTGTTATACTTTTATCATCCTTATAATCACTTCCAAAGTATTCTATTTTATCTCTCTTGACTCAAGATTGGAAGGTGGAGGAAGATCACTCTCCATTCTTTGGAGCGTTCTTGGAGAAGGGAGATCTCTAGGGATTTAAGAGGATTATCTAGATTTTATTGTTCACAACCAAGGAAACTAGTAGGATAGGTTGAAAAATAATATAATTGGGTGTATATACCTATAGTTTTAGAAATAAATAATTGCACAAGTGCCCTTTATTATTTATTTAATCCTTACAAAACCCCATGTATGTAGTAATAATATTATTATTATTTATTGACATGTGATAAACTCGTTAATTAAATGAAATATTATTTATTCAAATAATATTCAATATATATTATTTATTATCAAACTATTAAACTTGGTCTTCCATTCCTCCATAATATTTATCAGGCCTTGAATAGTGACTATTTATTTAATAAATAAATATCAATGCATTATTTTCCAAAAAATAAATAAATATTATATCCACTAAATAGAAAATAAATATTTATTAAGTATTCTGCTCACATAATATTCTCTCGAATAACTGATGACCAAAAATATACAATAAATAAAATGTGAATAATTATTAAACCATGTGTAGGAATAATATTTATTCAACTTATTAAATAATAAATAATAATATATTTTTCAAATGAGATTCTGGATACACTTAGTGTGTAACCCTCTAGGTCTATTTCTCTATGGCCTTAGGTGAGGCACACTAAAGTCCAAGTTTAGCATCTTGAAACATGACAAGGAACCCATAGAGAAAGAAGTTAATTTTGGAATGATATAATACCTCATATAGATGATTACTATGTAATATAATACATTTATCCTGATATCTCTAATCATGAAGGTTGTATGTCAGTTCCATCAACTGATATTCTTAATATCTCATTATTTGATTTTCCATAAATTTAACTTGGCTATAGAACACCATGAACATGGATTTATTTAGGAAATATCATTTCTATAAATTTTTTATATATACAAACTTATGTTAAACAACATAAGGGACAAATCCTTTCTCGCATTATTTTTTAATGAAATATTACTCATGATGCATCCAATGTATACTACCTCACTGTGAGCATATGTCATCACTATTTTTGGTGATAAATAAAAGTATGTGACTTATAATACTCATTAATAATAATCTTAATGTCTATGGATCAATACACATGTCTACATATAGGAACATCCAATGATGCATATAAATCAGGATTTCCTACTAGCGGGTCTCATTCTCATAATATCCTAAACTAGATATTACCAATGGTTTACATAATGAGAAGGTTCATAAAAGTCCTATAAGTCTCCACCCTTGATATCCTGAATAATTTGTGTCCCTAAAATGATTTCATCCAGCTATAGAATATATATTTAATAATATTGTTATGGCACTTATGGATTCTCATCACGGCGGGGAACTGCTATGACCTTTCAGTGAAAAATCTACTCTTAGAACATTATCACATACTATGTTATGCATATGAACAATAATGATGTGATAAAAAGTTTGATAATATTCAAAACAATGAATACAAACTATCATAAAGTACACAAGATTTAGTTTTAGGGCACCAACTCCAACAGACTCCCACTTGCACTAGATCCAACTGCTAGCAACCTTCAGTTCTCTAGCTCTCACATGGAACTCGTGATTTTAATAATATACCCATTTATTCAAGGGGTATACTGTGACTTCATATATGGGAAATATTCTTACTATAACTTCACATCTTTGATAAAAGTTCCTCAAGATATGATACTTCCGGATAATGTACTTTGTATGTTTGTGTGACCTTGAATGTTTTTCAAGAGCCACCACTATATATTATCATACAATATGATAGGTTATTTACTTCTAGGTACTACATCAAGATCTTGGAAAAAAATTTGTATCCAAATATCTTCCTTGGTAGTATCATAATACTCTATATACTCAGAATCCATATTAGAATTAGCAATAAATGGATATTTTGAACTCTTCCAACTCACAGCTCTTTCTTTGAGATAGAAAACATATCCTAAATGTGACTTCAAATAATTTTTATTTGTTTTAAAACTAGAATTAGTATTACCCCCAATGACTAGCTCCTATCTCCTCCATACACCAGGAACATATCCTTAGTTCTTTTTAGATAATTAAGGGTAGCCTTAACAGCAGACCAATGTTGTTCTCCTGGGTCTTCTTGATATTTACCAACTATGCTAAATGCATAGGAAACATCAAGTCTAGTACATAACAAGACATACATGATTAATCTTATCTTTGAAGCATATGTGATCTTACTCATTCCCTATTTCTCCCGTTGTTTCTGAGGAAACATTTTATTATAAATATGTATATCATGTAACACTAAAACCAATCCCCCATTGGATTATTCCACACTAAATCTATTTAGTATCTAGTCAATGTATGTACTTTTACAGATTCCAAGAATCCTCTTAGATCTATCATGAATGATCTTGATCACTAGAATATAGGCTACTTCCTCTAATTCCATCATAGAGAAACACTTGTTCAACTATTCTTTAAGATATTGTAAGATTGGTATTTTATTTCCAATAAGAAATATTTCATCAACATTTACTAGTAGAATAATGAACTAATTCCCACTTAACCACTTATAAACTCATGGATCAAATTCATTCTTAATGAAACCAAATTCGTTTATAGCTTTATATAATTGAATGTTTCATTACCTAGATGCTTGTTTCAATCCATAAATAGATCTCTACAATTTTTAAATATTTTTGACATCACCTGGAGTCACAAACCCTTGTGTTTGTGTCATGTAGACATCATCCTAAAGGTTCCCATTAAGGAAATCATTTTTAACATCCATCTAACAAATTTTATATTCATGGTAATACACTATAGAAAGTATAATTCTGATGGACTTAAACATGGAAACTAGTGAAAGGGTCTCATTATAGTAAATTCATTATTTTTGTTGTTTAAACCATTTATCCACTAGCCTTTCTTAATTTGTATTTAACTTACATTCCATGTCCAGTTTTCTCTTGAATATCCATTTACACCCTATGGTATTTATATCAACTAGTGCATCGACCAAAACCCAATAATGGTTCTGATACATGGAATCCATTTCAAAATTCATGGCTTCTTTCCATCTTGCAGCTTCTGCAATCTATAATGCCTCCTTGTATATGGGAGGTTGAACATTGTCAACCAATAATGAGTCACCATCTTCAGTGACTATAAAACCATATCTTTCTAGTTCTCTTACCTCTCTAGTTTATCTATGCTATACTTTTTTTTAGGAACTACTTCTTCTACAAGGACATGTGGAATATATTCTTGTACCAACTCTTTTTCATATTGAGCATCAACTTTATCGAAGTAAATCTTACTCATAATATCCTTTTTTTGGATGTGCTCCCTCTTAAGAAATATGGCTCTTATAATTCATTTTCACTAAATATATTATATATTAAGTGTAAATGCATATTTAGCCTTATATAAATCATATTTTATAAAATATTTTATATTTATATCAATATATTTTTGTTTATATATTAATAATTTTTTTAATGATAAATAATTTTTTTATGAAATATACCTTTTATCCATGCTAATAAAATAACTAATAAAAGTACCCTTTATCAATGCTAAAAAACACAGATAAATGGGTACTTTTATTAGTGCTTTTTCAGCACTAATAAAAGCACCTTATAATAGTTCTTTTTTAGCACTGATAAAGTAACCCCCTTTATTAGAACTTTTTTTAGCACTGTTAAAAGGTGGAACTGTGTAAAATTGATTATGAAGTAGTGCATCTAGTAATAGAATATATATTTAAGAATATTGTTGTGTCACTTCTATCTTCTCATCATAGTGGGGAACTATTATGACCTTTTAGTGTGAATGGTAGTCTTATAAAATTATCACATACTATGTTACGTAGAATAACAATCATGATTTGATAAGAAGTTTATTAATATTCAAAACTATGAATAAAATCTATCATAAAGTACACTGAAGTTGGTTCTAGAGAACCAAATCCAAAAAATATATCGTGAGGAATAAAAGTTAATATATAATGGAAGATGGAGTTCTCTATGATTATCGATTATCATGGAAGATGATGTATGGAAGAATTTGAGAAAAATTGAAGAAGGTGAGTTAAATAAAATTTTATTAGGGTGATGATTCTTAGAGGATTATTATGGATTCATTGGATGTCATGTTTGATTTTAAAATCCACTCTTCACATGAAATGATTTTGGAACTATTCATAATGAATAAGAAATGTGTCTATATTTTTGGATTATGAAAGCATATTTTCTACAACATGGTTTATAAATATCATTTTTTAAGGATATGGAAGAATTCAACCTTGTGAAAAATCAAATATGGTGGTTTATTTAAGAATTTATTTAATGAAGTTAAAATAATTTTGAGAAGTCGAGATCATTTCATTTTAATTAAAAAACAATGATATCTTAAGGTGTCACAAATAATTGGTTTAATTGAAATAATATTAATTAATTTAGAAGGATAGAATAATGTTTGAAGGAATGTTACTTTGAGGCATTACACACTTAGTAATTTTGTTAAGTGTTTAGAGTATTGATTGCAAAAAAATAGGCCAATTCTAATCCTGGATGGCCCAAGCCAAGATAGCCATCACAAGGATATCCATCTATCTTAAATATCATCCTACCTCAAACCATTTAAGCCTATAAGGGAGCACAAAGGAGGTAAATCATGAAAAAAAATCACAGTTCAATCATAAAGTGTGCAGGGTATCACGTATGTGGATAATGGAGTTTATCCTCTCAAGGGATGGCATGGAAGGTCATGGATGAGATCTGTCACCAAAGAAGACTTAATTTTTTATATGGGGATGCAGCCTAGTCAAAAAAGTGGTTTGTCCTCCCATCATAAAATAAATTTGGGATAAATCAAGTTGAACATTTTTAATTTTGAAATATGTGGTGGCCTCTGATTTAAATGACACCTTGTTTTAAAATGCAATGAAATTGTTCCACTTAATGCATCATCTCCTTCAACCTCCATGTGCTAGAGTTTATTGTGTGTGGATTTCTACATGAAAATGAGTTCACGTAGAATACTTATATATGATGAGATCTCGACTATGTGAGACAATCTGAGCTTGATGAATGTGAATGAAAAAAATGATGAAAAGGTATTGACATATTCATACTAAGTATACAATGTCATGAAGTTATCAAGTGATCATAAAGCGGTGTAATCAGATCATGGTCTTTCTATATGATAAATATTGTATTTTTGGTTACCACATAAGAATAATTTTTAAGATATAGTGAATTCTAGGATGGTGTTCAATGTCATAAGGTTTAGCGTAAGATGAGATCTGATCATTAGGAAGGAGTTTGTAGTGAAGTTCTTTTTGGGGCAACAGAGGTTCATGGTGATGAAAAATAAACAATACAAAAAAAAGAAATCAGAAGAACACATGATAATTTACGTGGTTTGGAAGGTTTTTCATATGTCTATAGGATAAGGGGCTATTTTATTATTATTCCTCTCCATATAAAATATTCAAGGGATCACACAGTAGAATTAAAATAGGGTTTTTATTTATTACAACTCATGGGATTCAATCCTGTTATATAGAGGAATCAAATTATTATTTTCTCTGGTTGTTCATCTACCTGATTATTTCCTTGTTCTCAGCTACATTAATGGTCTAACATGCCTCCTGGTTTGTTGCTACCCAAAATTAATCACTGTAGCCAAAATAATTCCCCAAGAGCAATTACTGACAGAATAATCATCCTCTTCTAATTTCTCACTAATTGGGAGTGGCCACACAAATCTCCCCCTCATGACCAAATTGGGGTTGAAGTTAGACCTATAGTCTTCTTATAGGCATCCATCTTCTCATTTAGTAGAACCTTTTTCATCATTTCTTCCCCCGTTATCATTGGTGTGGAATTTCTCAAATTTCAATAATCTTTCTTCCAACACATATTTGGATCCAGTGATATAGCACATCAATGTGTTTGTTCCTGGAATGAAATTTTCGATTCTTGTAGAAATAAATAGTGCTCTAACTATTGAAATAGAGAACATAATTATCTTGACTCTATCCTATATCCTATAAAAACTTATTCATTTGCAATATCTCCTTGAGGACTTCAGTGACTGTGATATACTCTACTTCTATGGGAGATGAAGAAACACACTTCTGAAGTTGTGATTTCCATGAGACTTCTCCCCTTACAAGTGATATAAAGTACTTGGATTTGGATTTCTTCATATCTATATCTCCAACCATATATTAATCTTCATATCCTTCCAAAACAAGTTTATCACTTCTAAAACATAAACAACTACAAGATGTACCTCATAGATACCTCAATATGTATTTGACCACTATCCAAATATCCTTTCCTAGATTTGATAATAGTATTCTCACAACTACAACAGTGTGAGAAATCTCTATTCTGGTTCACTCCATGGCATATACAAGAACTCCAACTGCTAACTAATAAAGAAATTTTTCCATTTCTTCTTTATCCTTCTCAGTTTATAGACTCTGACTTGGCATGATACTGAAATGGCTCACAACTGAATAGCTAAATGGTTTCACCTTGCTCATGTTGAAACTTTCAAAAAATATTCTCAGTGTATCACTCCTGAGATAGCTAAATATTTTTATTCCTCCTATCATGAGTAATCCTGATACCAAGAATCTTATTAGAGTCTCCCAAGTATATCATTTCAAAAGTCTTGTTCAAATACTTCTTCAGCCTATCAATCTTGGTGATATCTCTGCCAATAATTATTGTATCATCAACATATAGAAACAAGATAATGAAATAACCATCATAAAATTGTTTGATGAAAACACAGTGATCAGCAACCATCCTCCTATGCTCATTTTTCTCCATGAATAAGTCGAATTTCTTATGCCAATGTCTCGGTGCCTGTTTCAAACCATAAAAAATTTTCTTAAGATTTCATAACAGGTTTTATTTACCATTCATCTAAAATAACTCTAGCTTCTCCATGTATCTCCTCATCAAGATCACCATTTAGGAAATCCACCTTTACATCCAGTTGTTGAACCTTGTGGTTCAGACTAGCCGCCAATATAAGAACAACTCTGATAGAAGACATTTTAACCATGGGAAAAAATCTATCAAAGTCGGTACCTTTATTATGATTTAATCCCCTCATAGCCATTATAGATCTATAGCATGGTAGTGAGCTTCCATCTTATCCTTTTATTACATACACCAACTTGTTCTTGAGTACCTTCTTTCTTTATGGTAATTCCACCAAATCAAATGTGCATTTCTTGTGCAAGGATCTCATCTCCTCTCATATGCCTTCTTCCATTCCATATTATACTAGATCATGATCTCATCATCATGACTTTCTATCTCTCCCCCATATATAATCATCACATACTAATGTGGTGAGTATCTATGACTCTATTTTTATTCTATGGTGGATCTCCTAAACTACACTTTGTGGGGAATCTCTTTTAGAATATCATATAGTAGATACATATCAGCATATGAAGACATATTACTTGGAATTGATGTATCAGTAGTGTCGTATATCTATATCACACCAGCTAGAACTGATGATGGTGAGACTGGTTCCAAATTGACAGTAATTTCCTCAGATTGCAACTTCTCTGCATTTTCTAGGTTCTCAAAATCTTAAATCGTTTGATCCTCAAGAAAGGCCAAATTTATTCTTTAAAAGATCCTCCTACTGATAGGATCCCACAATCAATATCCAAACTCCTCATGAGCATATCCCAAAAAGATATATTTCTTTCATTTTCCATCCATTTTCACCTGCTCATCTTTTGGGATGTAAACAAATTCACCGCATCCAAATACTCTCAATAGTTTATATGAAACATCTTTACATGTACAGACAGTTTTTGGAACATTGTAGTTCAGTGGAACTGATAGATAAAGGTTGATTAGAATAATTTTGGTCCTCATTTCCTTCCCCCAAAAGGTGTTTTGCAGCTTTTCATTTTAGAGAATACATCATACTCTCTCTCAAATTATTTTATTCATCCTCACAATAAGACTGTTATGATGAGGCATCTACAATATCGATTTTTATATCTTGATTCCAAAACATCTATAGTACTCCTCAAATAGATCAAGGTACTCTCCTCCATTGTCTACCCACATATGCTTTAACTATCCACATGTTTCTCTTTCCACCTACACATGAAACTGCTTGAAAACATCTAACACTTGATCTTTAGTTTTCAAAGTAAAAGCTCAAAATTTTCTAGAATGATCATCTATGAGGGTAAAAAAATAAATAGCACATCCCATAAACTTAGTTCTCATCAAGCAGACATTAGTGTGAATCAAATTTAAAAAAATTTATTTTTTGGATGGTAAGTAACTACTAAATGGTACTCTATGTTGTTTTTCCAAAATCAAATCAATATAGGTATCCAAATATGTACCTTTTATTCCCTGAAATATATCCTTCTTGGAGAGAATTTTTATTACTCTCTCACTTGTGTGACCAAGTTGGATCTGCCAAACTTCTACAGGAACATCATTTCAGGTTGCATTAACTTCTTCTCCACCTGGTCTGGTATTATTAAGATAAATAGAAGTGTCTTTATTTACTTTAAAAATTACCAAGTTACCTTTGGTAAGATTCTATTTCCCATCACTGAAGGAACTAACATATCCATCATCATCAGTAATTAAAGTGGATATCATAATAAAGAAGATATCAAGAACATGCCTCAAATATTTCAGTAATAACCTACATCCAATATTAGTTTCCAAAAAAAAATATTACCAATACCAGTGATTTTGGATGAAACATCATTTTCCATATTCACATATCCAAAACTCCCTAAACCATAAGATGAGAAGAAATATCTTCTGTCAGTGACATGGTAGGAGGTGCAGGAATTGATCACCCTTGTCGAGTATTGTCTTACAAGACAGACCTGATTATCATCCTGAATAATAATGATCTGTTCATTGACAACTACAGCATCATTATTTTGGATCTTACCTTCCTAATTCCTTTGCTCTACCTTCAGCCTTCTACACTCTCAGATGAAGTTTATAGGCTTTCCACAGTGGTGGAACTTTATGTCTCATCTCAATTGAGTTTTAAATCACTTCCTCCTTTGAAGACTTTGGTAATGGGGTTCTCTTACTCTACTTTTTTGTGACATTTCTGATTCCCTTTTCATTCAGTGACAAGAGCCTATGATTCATGTGTACATCCCTCTTCATTCCTTCAAGACTCTTTATTCATCATTCTTTCATTCACCATATCTATAGTGAGAGTTCCATATGGATTTTAATTGATAACCAACACAACTAATGTGTCCCACATCTTCGGTAAATAACTCAACATCAACAATGCCTACAACTCATCATCAATCATACTTTTCATGGAATTAAACTAATCAATGGTACCTTGAAACTTTCTCATGTGCTCTGATAAATTGTTCTCGTATTTTTACTTCAAGTTAATAAGAAAAAATATCAAGTTTCCTTTTTTCTGTTTGGTTTTCTTTGCATACATCTTTTCTAATTTTCTCCAAATAATGGAAGCATCATGTAAATTGGAAAAATTCTAGAAAATACTCTTTTAAATCAACTTTATAATTTGGTTAACACATTTTCTATTGATCATGACTCACTCTATATCAAATGGTGTAGTATTGGCTAATGTCTTCTCACCAGATTGACTAGTTGTAGAATATTCCTCCAATTATACTACAATGGGCTTAGTGGTCTCTACTATTGGTTTCCACAAATCATTAATATATAAAAGATCCTACAGTTTGGGTTTCAAATTGGTATAATTAAAATTGATAATCTTAATCATATTACCATTATTTTCATCCATTTTTGGAGTTATAATTTATAAAATCTAACTATAATGATGTGTCTCGATCAGTCGAAATTCCAGGAAACGTCTCTTAGATTATGGAAAATGGACTCTGATTGGCCGAGATATGGCCAAAACAGTTTCAACTATCCAGATCGACAGATGAGGTGGTGCTGACGTGGCTCACTAGAATAGTGGCTGGAAAACCCGACATAAAGTGTTGTCAGTGTGAATAGTGTTGTCTTCTCTATCAAGGGGTTACTATAGCACCTGCAGTTTTACAAAAACTTTGACTGGCTCTACAGGGTTTGTTTCACCTCCATTATTATCACTACTTTGCCATTAAAATCATCTCACCAAGCTCTTCAAAGATCTTGCCTCAAAAAAATTCTGATAACTTTCAATTTTTTGGCCACCAGAAAACTTCACTGCACCACCACCATTTTGACTCAAAACCCTTTGATATCAATTTTTTGGGAAGTGAAGGTCTGTGGTGATGAAAAACAAACAAAACAGAAAAAGAAATAAGAATAATGTGTGAGTATTTACCTAGTTTGACAAGTGTTACCTTCATCCATGGGATAAGGGGTCCTTTATTATAATTCCTCTCCATATAAAAGATTCGAAGGATAACACAACAAAATTAAAACAGGGTTTTTCCTTGTTACAACTCATGGGATTCAATCCCATTATATAGAGGAATAAAATAATTATTTTCTCCAGCTATTCATATACCTAATGATTTCCTCATTGTCATATTCATAAATGGTACAACATTCCAACTGGTTTATTTCCACCCAAAAATAGTCATTGTAGCCAAAAGAAATCCCTATGAGTAGTTGTCAACAAAAGGCTCATCCTCCACTAATTTCTTGCTAATTGGGAGTGGCCTCATAGTCTTATTCAATTAGTTAGTATGCGATGAGTAAGCAGTACGTTGTGAAGGTTGTTTTCATGGAAAGAGTGTGATTATGTTTAAAGTTCACAGAATAGATGAATATAGTATAGAGTTTGTGAATTCGTGGTGTTATTATTTTTAGTGTTTTAGAAATGAAAGGTGGAATTATTCTTGGAACATTAAAGATGTATCTTTTAATTGTAATTATTCTTAGATTATATGTGATAGAACTCTATATTTAAATAAATATACCTTGTGCTAATGAAAAATGGGAGACTAATATCCCTCTATTTTAATGCAAATAGGTAGAAATCTGTATGCAGGTTTATGCAAAAAAAAAGAGGATTATGTCCACTTTATTCATGAATAATAAGTGATTCTGTGAGCTTCTTAAGTGAAGGAGGATAAGTTTCACACTCATTTTTGAAAATGATAAATTGGGATCACAATCTAGTGTTTTTATATGAAGAAAAAGTATAAGGGCCCATATAATCTTAGTAGCACTCGATATGAAATTAAAGTTATAGTAATGAGTTTTATAAACAAAAATAGTGTGAAGAAGCTTGAGGTTTTTTAAAGTACATTTAATATGGTCATGAAATTAACTATGCATGCATGAAGAGGATTGTAAATTAAAGATAAATCCATATGGAATAATTTTTTTATGTTGATAGAACTAAAGATACATTTGTATAAACATATCTAATACTAGGAAAATTTAATAATAGAATTAGAACATGTGTACCTGAGCATTTGAATAACTGAGATATAATCTAATCACTGGTGATAAAAAGAATCTATGAAGTTACCAAATAAGTTAATACTACTAAATATCTTATTATCAAGACCCTTGTTGATAATCAAGTAGAGTATGTTCATGTATTAATCCTCTCATACATGAATAGATTAACCTAAATTGATTGATTTTACTGTTCTAGTTTATTCTTTGTATCGATACTCTTGGAGATTAAAGAACCATTATTACATAAAATCACAATGAGTCTGAGTGGTTAACAAGGCCAAAATGAATGAAGTTTAGTTAATTAGATCCTAATAGTTGAAATCTTGTTTAATTTTTCCCTACCTGACTCTTGTGTGTGAATTAAACTACATTTTAATCACTAAAATTTTATAGTGGTAATAAAATTCATGTACTAGACAAAATTTTAACATGCAAAGGAGTAGACTCTCATATCAAGGTTAAACCTTATAAAAATTTATATGCACAGTTATTTATTTTATTGTTTTTATTATATGTGTATGTTATTGTTGAGAGTGAACATCAGATACATTCCTCTTAACTGAGGTAGATACTTAAGTGTAATATTGTCTAATTGAAAAAAAAGTATAAACTTAGCAAAAATTGGGTACAGTAATTCACCACCCCCCCCCCAACACCCTTACATGATCTATTGGGATCTTCAAGTGGTATCAGATCATATGTATTCCTATGATTAGATCTAATATTTTGTTCCTACTTAATTTTATCAATAATTGTAAGAAATATATATTTGAAGAAAACTTTACAGTACCCTATATGGAGAGATTATCTTCCATCCCTATTAAAACTGAAGGATATGATTCATCCAAACCCTTATAAACAATAAGAAGAAAGAGTTAAAGTAATTGTGAAAAATGTCAAAGATGGAAAAGAAGTATCAATCACTATTTGAATCTGATTAAGATGATAATTTCTCATTTCATAAATATATTAATATTGATCTATTTGAATAAACAATTTCAATCTATAGAGAGTGTGAGGATGATTAACACAATAAAATAGTTGAAGAATTCGACTATAAATTTTAAAGGTATGTGAAGAATCATAATATTCAATTAATTACATATATACTTGGTTCTATTAAGTAAATTCTTAAATACAATTCAAAACTATAAAATTAAGTTAAAAAATGGACCATGAACTAGGAAATAAATTCAAAACGATAAATTCTCTCATAAACCTCTTGGGAGAAAAGAAATAATTTATATATCTTTGCAATGAAAATATTTCAATGATTAAATAAAAATCATAGGGTAATGTGTATGATAAAGAAGTAAAATATATTATTCTTAAATAATTTATTGATGCTTTTAAAAATTTGTACAAAAATATATTAATGTCAATAATGAATAAATATAAATTAAAACTAATAACAAAAAGGACCTTACAAATTATATACCAGAAATTATAAAAAGGCATGAACAATATGTTTAGAAGATGAAACAATAATGGGAAGAAATTTTCTGTTTGATTGAGGATGAAAAGAAATCCATCAACATGAAAAACCTTAAACTTGAGTGGAAATTGAAAATTCTAGAATCTATGAAACTTTGTGATAAAATAATTTCTTTGATTTAAAAAGAATTAAAAATTAAGGTTTGTGAGGATATAGTGACAAAAAAAATTTGGTGAAGTAATCTATGAACATGAAACATTATTCAACGTTTCCAAAAAGGTTATAAATAATCAAATTGAGGACAGAGCTAGAAAAGTTAAAGATCATGACATATTGGTGGAAGAAAAGACCAAGATATGTGAATATTATATTCAAAATATCTATGCTTTGGAATAATCACATAAATATGATCTTAGTGTTAGGGAAGATCAATTAGAAGTTAAATTCAAAAGAATCAAGGGCCATGGAAAATATTTGAAATAAATTAGTATAAATTATTAAGACCATATTAATAAATGGAAAAGTGAATGGGAATAAAGACTGATTTCATCTAAAATGAAAATATTTCCCTCAATATAAAATTTATTTATTTAAAAGACAACTTGTGAAATTTAGAAGAGATGCATGTTGAAACGTTCTAAACTATTGAGAAGAGTGATGCTACCATACAGACATCAGATGAGAATATTTTATCTAAAAAGACTCATATCATTGTGAAAAGTAACATAAAACCATCCTTTGATCAATATACTACAAAATCATGGAAGAATTTAACCCATAACCTAAATAATATTATTTATACTAATGTAGTATCATCTACTTATATAGGTTCAATGTTAAAATTTGGAAACATGTGTATAGATAAAAATAAAAATAAATCCATAAAATAATCAAGTTAATACACAAAAATCTACAAGAATAGAATCTCCCTAAATGGTGATGAATATAAGGAAAGTAAACCTTTGAAACAATAAGGTGATAAATCTGTATAGACTTGTACTATAAGAAAAAGAAGAAGATTTATTTTCTATTTTTGGTGCTTATGGAATATAGGTCATCATGATAAAATGTTTTGGCATGAAATTTTAGTGTATAAAGAATAAATAAGTCATATATTCTAGGGGAGTAGAGTATAAGTGAAGAATAAACCTATTAAACAAAAGATGACTCAATAGAAGAAGATGAGTCTATACACTAGAAATAGATTTAAATTTCTTGAATAATTCTATGAGTATTGAAATATAATTGATTATAGAGTATAATAGTGATGGTATGAACCATATAGGAAAATTTATTATACTCATATAAAGATAGTAACATAACTTATATAGAAGCTGGTCAGGAATAAGGGGGAGAAATTTTACTTGGGAGAAGAATGGGTAAATAAAGGTGTTCAATAAAAGAAAAAAGTTGTATAAACATCTCCTAATAAGACTAAGAAAATTGATTCCAAGGATGTATTATCTAACAAGAAAATATGTTTCTACTATGGAAATAGTGATCACACCATGGACCACTAAAAATAGGCCATGGAAATTAAATTTAATGAAAGTATACTAAAAATAATAAAAGAATCATTCTAAGAAAGAAACAAGAATATAAGATTGATTGAAGACATTCCTAAAGAATAATTTGATAAGTTACCCAATAAAGGTAAGTTAAAAACATTGAAGAATATATTTTTAACCTCTAATGTAGAATATGTTAAGAAGTAATGGATAATTATTTAGCCTAATCTGTTGTAGGATTATAAAGTAATGTATATTTATGAAGAGGAAATATAATAAATTTAAAAGAAAAAAGGGAAATTGGTTGATACATATGAAGAAAAAAATCACATTTCATGAGATTTTTTAAACAAATAGAAACTCAAGTGTTTTAGAAAATATGTTTAGAAGGTTCAAGTATACTAGACATAATGCACATAACTGTTTGACTCTTCAGCCTTCTCAAAAAGAGATGCCAAAGAATGAAAATAAAACACAAGAAGAAACAAAATACATTGTTGGAATATGTGCATATAAAATATCCACACACGTTGAAGATTAATGAAATTAAATATTCCATACTACCTAAGAAATCTTCATATTTGAAAAGTAAAATAGATACAAGCATGAAGATCTCTGGACACTTTAAATCTATAAGGAAAGGAGTCTTTGGGTTGTGATTAAATTATCAAAACTATTTTTCTTATTAATAAACTCATTAGATTTCCACCTTATTCCATTACCTTTTGTTTTTTATTTGTGTTCCTACTATATAAGGAATTTAAGGTGATGTTGGTTTTCAATGGGATAACTAAATAATTAAAGCTGGATGACTATGTGGAAAGGAGAAATCTAAAACAAATATTCAAGATCAGATGAATTCATAAATTGTAACATATTTATCATCAACATGAATATCTTTAAGTTAATCTGATGAAACTATCCTCCACGATGATGAAAAACGGAGTAAAACCCTTAAAGGGGAGAAAACATGATAGAAATAAAGGAGTTAGCATGACATAAAGTTTTATCCTACATATAATTCATGGTTATATAATGTGTGTGGAATTTTTATTCTATTGGATTCAATGAATTGGATGGATAAACTCTTCCAAATAGGCTATCATTTAATAAACTATTTCATAAAATGAAACCTGAGGGAGGTGTTTCAAACATACTATGGATGGATGAACTAGATATAGTATTTATTCATGCATTATAACACGTGAATAAATGAAACAATTCCTTAGAAGTGTCCTTGGGTGTTAAATAAGTCATTTTCATTTGATGCCAGTGGTGTGTGTGTGTGTGTTTTTGTATGAAACTTTGATGAAACTCTTGGATACTTGAATCTCCCTTATTCTTCTTCCTTAGTGCAGTGAGGTGATAGCACATCATGGATTGTAGGAGGATATCATTCATACAATGAATTATTCTATTCAACTCATGGATACCTACAGTGGTGGGTGAATTTAATCTTCCACTTTGGTGATTTTCATTAAGTATATCAGATGAAGATCAAGTAGGTTACGTAGGATTATTTAGTGAGTGGTACACATGTTTACAATAGTTCTTCATTTATATTATTTACATGGTTTTATATTTCTTCCATGGAGATCTGGGATTTGTGGTTATTTTTCTTCCACCGCTATGATTAAGTGTTAATCAACCATGTAGAAACCTAACAGCGGTATCAGAGAAATCTATAATCTTTGTTTTATAAAATAGCATTCGAGAAATGAATAATGTGGTGGAATGGATCACTACATTGACCATCATCATATCTTACCAATCTCATCACCACACCACAAATTTGATCATTTAAGATCATTCATTAAGAGTTAATGTAAGAAAAATTTCCACTTTTTGTTCACTATAAAATCAAGAGGAGGCCATTTCATACCATGTGTTAAGCATTAACACATGTAAAATGGTAAATTATATTTCACTAGGGAATAACATGGATATCATTTTGCATAAGTTTCATGGTTCTTCAAAAAGGATTCAAAAATAACACCATGATGTAGTTTACATCATGGTGGAATTATTTACCCTTATATGTCTTATCTATGTAAAGGTAAGTTACCACAAGCACCATTATAGCCTAATGCAAGCTGTGGTATTGTAGAAAAACAGTTTTTCCAAAATTTTTATTTTTGAATTGAATTAATAATTTATAAATGGTTTATAAATTTTAATTAATGGTATTTTTGGATATTTATTAATTAATAAAATATTAATTAAATAATTATAAAAGGTTTTATAATTAATTAATAAATTTTTATAAAATATTTATTATTAAATATTCCATAAATATTAAAATTTTATATTTAAAATAACTTTTAACTAATTTATATGGAATGTTTTATGGATTATAAATGAAAGGTTTTATTTTATAATCATAAAAGGTAAATTTTTAACATGTTTATAAATTACATAAATAAGGTCATAATATAAAAATTTTTATATTATAAATTATGAATTTTTTATAATAAATTATTTTCAATTGTTTAAAATTTATAAGGCCTTAATTTAAATGTCATATAATGATGAATATGAAATTTTCATTTTATAATTAATATAAAGTTCTATATCTATAGTTATGGAATGTCCATAATTTATATATGTAAAATTATAAAAAATTTATAGTTGTATTTTATTTATGAATTGTTCATAATTGATTATCTCATGTTTAAATATTAGAATTGTACATTTATTTAAAGGTTATTCTATATTAAATTCATAGTTATAAAAAAAATTATAATTACTGATGTATTCTTTAGTTTAAATGTTAAACTACTTCTAGGGAATAGATCTTGACATTAAATTCTAGGTATGAAAATGAATTTAGTTTTTCATATACCCTGACCATAGTTTGTAATAGAAGTTATGGACTTGAATTTAGTTATTGAAAATACTTTATGCATATTAGGTTTTAAAGTTAAGATAAATTATATTCTCTCATGAGTAAAGTATCACCGGGTAGAGGGACTTGGGGTCGACCTACCTATAAGATTAGAGGCTTGTAACTTTTCTTGAAAGGTGAATGATGTTGGATATATGTTTCTCTAGGATTACTCATGTATATATTACCAATATCATATAACTCAAATTATTTTCATGAAAAGTTCATATACCTTATGCATATGATGCATTTGGATATGTATGAATATATCTAGATTCTACTTTTGTATGAGAAACACAAACATGTGGGTTGTGTAAGGAGTTACACATCAATATGGTTTGAACATATTATTTTGGTTGAGGGAATAGGATTACAAACTAAATTACTAAAATCATACATATATAAAATTGAATAACATGAGATAAGATATTTAGATTAAAATACCCTTCAAATACAATGTTTGATATTCCTTACAAAGAGGCACTTGTCAATACCTTGATCATTCAACCAGGTAGGTTCTATCCTTGCATGGTCCCCTGAATTATCTTATATGAGGAAATAAATTAATAAATAACACCAGATCAACCTTGGGTGGGTTCTTACCTAGTATGGTGCCTCTAGATTGTCTTTTGTTAGTCTATACTTGGTATTTTTTTTAAGTTACACTTAGCTGGGAATCCATTGGGAAGGATACTATAGGAATAAAATTGTGAAAATATATATGATATATTTGGATAAAGAGTTATCCACTAAACTTTACAAGAGTCATAACTATTGTGATTGGGAAGTTTCCCTACCTAAATGATTTAGTGTTGAGAGGAATGCCCTGGAAGACTCATTACTTAGTAAAATATGGATCCTAGATCATGGAATGGATATGATTTATAGGGTCATCATTTATTGGGGATTCATTTGATAAAAGTTCTTATTGAATGGTTATAAAATATGGTACTCATATGATAAAATATTTTTTTTAGATAAAAAACATTGTAATAAAAATTTACCATGAGATCAATTCTTGAAAATAAAAAACTAAATGGTAAAAACTTATGTGACTGGTTCCAGAATTTGATCATTGTTCGTAAACAATAAGAAAAATTCTATATGTTGGAATAATCCTTTCCTAGGAAACCAAATAGTGAAGGTGTTCAACAAAATGATTTGGATGCCTATAAAATGAATATAAAATATTCAAAGGAGGTGTCTACATTCATTCTAGTTACAATAGAGTCTAACTTCTATAAATAACATGAGACCCTAGATGCCTATAAAATAATACATAACCTAAAAAAGGATCTATCAAGAGAAAGTGAGGCATGAATGGTATGAAGTGTCTAAAGATCATTTTCAGTGAAATATGACATAAATAACTCTATTATCCATATATATACTCAATATTATTGGGTATTTTGATAATTTAGAGATTCTAAGTACACCCCTTTATCTTGAATTATCTACGTATTTCATTATGCAGTCACTACTAGAAAGGTTCTAGCAATTTTTTGTGAATTATAACATGAATAAGCTCTATAAATCTTTATTAAACCTCCTAGATATGTTTAGGATTGTTGAAAAATACATGGGAGTTTGAGGATCAAGTACCATGTTGATAGTGAAAAGAGATAAATTTAAATGTTATGTCTAATGGGTAAGAAAATAGGTCATGGAGAGTCCACACCATCAGCTAAACCAAAAAAAAGAGATGCAATGCTTCCATTGTAGAAAAATTGGCCACTAGAGAATAAATTGACTTGATTACATGAAAGGTTATATGAATCCATGTGGATAATCCACTTCAGGTATAAGTGTTATAGAATTAATTTTTTTCCTTTGAATGATATGTGATTCCAAATGTATATTTTAAAAGTGTTATAAATATATTGGACATCAGAAGTAGAAGACAAATAATGAAATGAATGATCAATCTTGAAGATTATTTCCTACTAATGGATAAAAGGAGTTTCCACATTCGAGACTATGATATTTTAAGGTTAGTTGAATATGTCATAAAATTTGTATTTTTCTCATTTTTATCTAGAGTTGAGAATGTAAACAATGGTTGTTTAAATTTAATGATGTCAAAATGGTTCAATAAAACCATGAGACAATTGTGTGGTTGGGGTATGCATTTTAGAATATTCATTTATTATAGTTGGTTCATGTATTTCCCATCCATGTAAACCAATTTTTTTAATGCCCATGTGTTCCTAGTATGAGGACCACAGTTAGAACATAGTTTGGATAAAACATGGGAAAATCATGAATTTTACCTTGTCTTTAAAAATTAGAATTTTATGATTTTTCTTCTACCATAATTTAACTGAAAATATATCCCCCTCCCTCATACATGTAATGCATATCCCATAGGGTAACCCCTGTGTATGGCCTTCCTCCCTTATCTCTATTCACTTGTGATTTCAACACTCCTCCCTTCAATTTTAATTAACCATTCCATATTGGGGGGTCTTATTATTATTATTATACTTCTTATTCTTCTTTATTTTTGTTCTCCTTTGTGCCTCTCATAGAAAAGACATTTTTATACAAAACCTATGTCTGATTTTTTAGAAGGATGTATCCTAATCTATTTAGATTAAGTTAAGTCAAACTCTAGTAGACCAGACTACACATCAGACAATAAATCTGACTCATTTTAGCATAACTAAACATGAGACACTAATATGGAATTATAACAAGGGGACTTTGAAATGGTTTATATAGAATCTCAGACATTGGATATAGTTGTACTGTATCTCCGCAAACTTCTAGACATCGTTCATTGTTTCACAAAGGACTTATTCTTTGGTTGGTATAATAGTGACATCATATTCTTTAATATCTTATTTGCGCTAGGGTTTTTAAGCTTCTAAAAAACTCTAAAATTGACCTGAAATTTTGCTCCCAAACATAGTGAACTTTCTTCCTCTCCATGGACGTAGGGATCATTTCCTGGATAAGGTAAATAGTTGTGTCATATGATATTCTTCTCATTATTTAGTTTTTCCCTTGTAATCTTCTCTGAATTGTTCGATTTTTGTTACTCCTAATGTATTTTACAATGTGATTTGAGTTCTAAATCATTATGGATTGTATACTAGGGTGTGTGAAGCCCCTTTAGAGGCATTTTCTCTCTATTATTAGTGATTTAACATCATATGTTCTTGGCCTAGGTAGGTGTTTCCATGTTTTTTACTTTTCCTATAAATATAAATTATGCTTAGGATTTCTGAAATAATTTACCATAGAAATTTTAAATTCTATATACTCTTTTAACTATTAAAAATAATTCTAGAAAATATATCTATTTAGAATTGTTATTTATAATCTTTATATTTATTTCTAAAGGGGTATAGGTTGTGGATTCCTTTTCCACTAGAATTTTATGTGTGTTTTGGGTTTATTTTTATGTTACTTGATGATTTGTATATAATTGGTTTTTTTAATATTTTATTGATGTTTTATTTTTTTTTATTTGGTGTTTTATGGAATTTAATGGTTTTAAGGTGAAGTTTTATTCTTAGTTTCAATAGGTTTATAAATGCTATTTTCTTTTCAAATGTATTTCTCTATGTCAAGTGTTTATACACATATATAGGGTTGTGTGTGTGTGTTATTGAAAATATTCAAATGAGAATATATAAATATATGTATTAGGATAAATTTATATATATATATATAGAAATATATATGTTCATAATTATTAAAGTAATATTTTAAAGTTTAACTTTAATGCTTTTCTTTAATAACTTTTTAAAAGGTATTTTTAATATTCGTTTATAATTATAATTTGAATGCATGTTTGGAATTTTACAAAAAAGGTTTTTTCTAATAGATTTTTATATAAATTTTGTTATGATAGTTGTGGCATGATTAAAAAAAAGGTGCTTTTATGGAATCCTTTTGAGATTAATAAAGTGATTGAATTAAATTATATTATCATGAATGAACTTTTTTATTGATTGTTTAAGGTAACTCCTGCTAATAGTTGTTTTGGTGTTTTTTAAACCTCATAGTAACTCAAAGTACTTTAGTAGTTAAATATGGGACAATTTCCCCCACTACTTATCTATGATAATGAAGAAAATGAGACAAACCCACTCGTTAGTGACATTGATACACTTTACACTAATTGAGGGAATAACCCTAGTTAGTGATGTAATTTATAGGTTCCTATTACACTAGAAACCTTAGGATGTTTCACCCATGATTCCAATTTTAAATTACTCATTATATATTTATTTTTTTTATTTAATTTATATGGTCATGATTATTAATTTATTATAATTTTTCTTATGATAGGACCAAGGGCGGTGTTATTTCCCAAAAAGTATAATCAAAATACCAAATTTATAAAAACACAAAATATGATACTTAATTAGTTAAAATATAGTATTTAGTTGAGTTTGAGGTTGAACCCATAGATATGGTGAATTATTTTGATTAATTTTAAAATAAAATAGTTTTATTTATTGATTAATGAAGGGGAAAAGAATTATAAATAGTTTTGAAGGTAGTTTGAAGAAATTAGTAAATAATGGAAAATTAGATTTATTGTTTGAAAAAATAAAATTTTAAGGGAATGTCGAGGTTTTTAGTTTTAGGGTTCAGGTGAAATTTTATTTTAGTAATTAAATTAGTAATCCATGTTTGGCATCAAAGTAGATATGATTTGGATCCAATAGTCATGGTATCCTCCCTTCAACCAAGAAATCCCCATTTTACCATTCTTAGGTAATTAGGGCAGTGTTGAATCAATTTTTTTACTAATACCATATTTTTTTCCGATTTCCCTAAATGTGAAAATTATCATGCCTTAATTCAGGGTAACTAGTTTTGTAATTATAATTTTTCTTTCATATTTATTAACTAATGGTCATGATTAAACAAAAATAAAGATATTGGAATTGGATAAACAAATTGAAACATTCCAAAACATGAATAAAAACAAATAAATCCAAAGGAACCTTCTCCCTTTGGCTAGATAACCCTATAATAAGTTGGTTTTTACCCACTTATCCTAGTGATGAGAGAGTAAGAGGGAAGGAATAAAAATAAAATATAAAGAAAAGAGCGGAGATTCCGAACTGGAAAGGAACCTACACAGTGCGGCTTCTCGCTCCAAGATTTGGTCTCTAGATTCCCCTTGGTAGAATAATATTTGATATCTATTTATAAAATTCCCTAAGGATCATATTGAATTCAGTTAAACCTTAATATTCATCATAATTAGCCTCAAGTATTTCCTTTTGGGTTGATCATTGGTCTTGGAATTTGTTTTTTTTTCCTTCATTTGGAAATCTCATCAAAAACCCATATCCTAGTATGCCAGCCAATTTTCAAGGATTGTATTTAAAGGCCCTAAAATATTTATAGGACCTCAAATATTTATAAGTTGTGAAAGTCACAAGAATCTCTCCATTACTTTTATTTTTTTCATGACTTTTCTTTATAGACCCTAAAATATTTACAGGCCCCAAATTTCCAGTTTCTAGCACTATAAGATCTGTTTCACTTTGGTTCTTCATTTTTTTCCCTAGTAGGTGTTTCATAGTTATTCAATATTGTGTAAATCCATATTTAAGTGTAAATCATGTTATTTCCACTCCATTTTCTTATATCCCTAAATTAATTAATCTTTCCAAATATGAATGATATCATTAAATAATCAGACAATAATTAATCATTTAAAGCATAAAATTATTGTATATTAATATCAAAAAGAATGAAAAAATTCACATATCATAATCCCCCCTACTTGAATTCAAACTTTTTCTCAATGATAGAATCTTAACATAATACAAATTATGTTGACCTTACCATGTTTTAAACTCAATATCAATAAAAGTAATTGACAAAATGAGAAGTTAAATTTTCAAGAATCATATAGGAAAATTAATCTACGCCTAGTTTTTCAAAGAATAAATCAATCAAGTATTTTAATTTTTCTATTTTAAATATATAAGTCTTTTCATTCATCCATTTTTATTTTAAAATTCATTATAAATATGCATTTTATTTTAAATTTACCACTCTTTGAATTTTTCCTCTTATCATTAGGGTAAAATTGTATATAAAGTTATAAACATACCTCAAGAACATGTCATTTTCCATAGAATTTCAAGGCATATATTTTCTCCATCATGTAGAGACAAAATTAAAAAATAATCATGAGAGATTCACCATTTAGGATTAAATGAATCTGAGACATAGGTATGGTAGGTAAATAATGTAAAATAAGTAAACCTAAAAAAGAGGATTGTATATAAATTACATTACATGGTATTCAAAAAAAAGCTTAATGAAAGTCTCTTATACCCCCATTATCTTAAAGAAATATTATAAAGATGTGAAATTAAATAAATGAAACACCCTCTTGTAATCAGTATTTCATTTTTTTATTTTTTTTTATTGTTTTTATTTGAGAAATTGTGCTTAGGAAAAATATCATAGCCACCACCCAACCCCAAATGATCTCATAATGACACTATTTGTAATAGTTATAATAAGATAAATGGTTAATAAATGGTTATTTTTTAATTTTATAAGACACAACCCATTTTTCAATTTTTTTACAAGAGCGGTGCAATAAATATATTGAATGGCCTTCTTATAATCCCCTGAAAATATCCCCACACTTATCTATTACAAAAATGTGTATTACTTCCACTATTAATCATCTCCCCCACTCTTATTTTTGATAATTATTCAAAAATATTTAGAGGAGGGTAGGAAAGGATAAAATGGGAATACAAAATAGATCTTCCCTAATAAGGTTTTTTATGGTTTTGTGGTCTTAAAAAGGATTAATGTAAGATGGGTATCATGAATATGGATAAACAAAAAAAAGGTTCCTTAATCAAATTAAATTTTAATTTTGTACAATCATAGCTTTGATAAGATGAAAAAAAATTCTAGAAGAGAACATGCATGAGTATTGTAAGAAATATACTATATAAAGAATTGGAAATATTGGGCTTAGAGGATGTATCAAGAATAAGAATGTAGGTTTGGAAAAATCAATAATGGAAATTAATATGAATAATAAAATCAATTAATTCAATTATCAAAAATAAAATGTATGGCCAAATATTAGAAAACATTCATCTACAAAAATCAACCAATATCATTAAATCATGATTTTTCAAATCCTAATTCACATGATTATCCCTTCTAATTCTTTTACCCATTTTTATCATTAAAATTTATTGACAAAAAAAATTAAAATAATGGAATATAAATCATTATAAGTTTTTTATGTCTCCTGGTTTAGTTGACTAAATCATGAATCAAGCGCAGACATTCAATTGGCAGTTAAAAGCTTTAGAAAAATTAAATGTGGGAAATATAGTAGAAAAAATCAGAATTTAAATGCTTACACCCCTTTATAAATATGTTTTGAAGTCGGCTGTTCAAGTTCTTTCTAATATTGATTCACATTGTGTATAGATTTAATGAGATGTAGTCTTTAGATTCAAAACAATAATGGCATTCATGATGTGTATTAGTCCAAAATCTTTATCTTATTATTTCTGCTAATTGTTTACTTATAGGGTCTTAATGGACCAAAAAAACTAGTAATATAATAGGCCATAATCAATTAAATTTAAAATATTTTGGGGGGAGTGAATTCATGCCTCTAAATACATAAAATAATTAAAAATTCTAAAAACTCAGGTTTCCTCCCATAAGTGATTTTTTATAATTTTGTTAGATTAACCATACCTTTTTCAACTTCATCTCAGGCGATAGATGATTATAAAAAATTACCTATTTAGGATCCATAAATGGTCTCACCTATGCCCAATCTATATAGGTTGGTCACTAACCTTCCCCTCTAAACAAATTAACTCTTCCTGAGGGAAGTAATTTCTGGATTTACATCATTCTAATCCACCATTTCTTCCTTAATCTCGAATAACTAAATAGAAGTTCATGTACTATCCAAACCTGTTATCCTTTATCAAATTTAGTAGATTTGGTCTCTCTTCTGGTGTTAGCAGTCTAACCTTTCAAATATTCTTTATTTTTCTCTATACTTTTATTTTTAGTATCCTCTTGTAAAAATCAGTTACCTCGTGAACTTCTTCAACTTTAGAGATACCCACAACATCGGGTATTTTATCTTCTCCAAAATCATTGACTTCATTCACATCACAATTATGTATTTCCTAGGGGATATTGAAGCTTATTCAAATAAAACTCTCATATAGAGTTCTCCAATTTGAACGTCGATCAGTTCTCACCAAGCTGCAAAAAACGGTATCCCTATAATAAGTGGAGTCTTCTCATATTCCATGTCTAGCATTAATAAGATGACTGGGAAGTATGATTTATCAACTTTTATCATAATATATTTGATGGTTATAACATACCATAATTTACATATAGATTTTATTTCAACATTTAAGAATATTTATTACATAACACAAGAAAACCACACCAGGACTGTATAGGTTTAGTGTCTTTAGAAACTGGGAAACAAAAACAACTGGTTCATAAAACATCCACATTGTCTACTTCTTATTTATTCATAACTAGACTCATTTATGACATATATTATATAATACCCTTCTTCATTAACTGGGGAAAAGAAATATATGAAAGTGTGAGCTCAAATGCTCAGTAAGGGAAAACAAGGGAAATATCATTCATATCATAATCATAAGAACATAACATTTGAAAATCTTATCCTGCATATAAAATATCATAATATAATGTCATGGGATAAATAAAAAAAGTGTAATGTAATCCAAATAGTCATAACATAAGACATGAAATTTTGTGGCATTCACACATAAGCAAGGAAAATCATTTCATATTAGTCAAGGATCATTGTCGAGACCATCATAGCAGACAAATTCCATTACTGAACCAAGTTCACTCCTCGTTCCAACATTGTACTACTGAACCAAATTTACTTTTCATTCTAGTCATGTTAATATCATGAGATATAAATCTTTACCCAATGAATTGGTGGGAGATATAGGTCCCACTTATCTCATAATGAAAACATTCTTACATGTGCCACAAAAATATAAAAACATTCACCATAGCATAACCCATGAAATAAAATAGGTTTCTTAAACATCATTCCATCATAATCCATATAAAACAAATGGATTTCATAAAAATAAATCCATAATAAACACAATCAAATAAAAGTAATAATAGGGATAGAAACATAACCTAATTCCATCCTTGATGGAAAATAATTTTTATAAAACACTTGAACTTAATTCTTGGGGAAAATATCCTTTCTTTTTCAAAAATGTTTTCTTTTCTCAAAATAACTTGTAATTTTAAATGAAAATAATTTAGTTGAAAATAATATTGAAATCATGTAGAGGAAGATTCATGTAAATAAGGTTTCATGGAACCGTAAAAATTTCATTCATGCTGTATAAGTTAAAAAACATTTTCCTTATACTTTTTCTAGAAAAGTCAAAAATTACCTTAAATCGAATGACGACAAAAGATTTATTTCATATTGTTTAATAAAAATTACCCAAAAGGTAAAATTAACTTTAAAAAAATTAGAAGAATATAATTAATTTTACATAATTATGAACCATGTATTTGGATGATAAATATACCCCCAATAAATACTTACGTATAATCAATCTTGGATAAAAATAAGATTGCAAAATTATCCCTTACCTTAGGTCCGATATCCTTAATATGTATTTAAACCTCCTATATAATGATTTAAATAATGTTATTTACTTATTCCAGAATCATTTTTATGATATCATATATGATTATATTATCATCCATTTATTAATAACATTTCATTGTCACTTGTTATTCAGATATTAACTGCTTTCTATTCTTATGTAAAATTTGTCAAATAATTTCATGTTCCACTTCTTAGGTTATAGTTAAATCATTTATATAATAATATTAGTATAATATATGTCATATTTATTCATTAAATTCATGTATATAATCATCATTTAATTAATATTATGTAGAATGAATCACATCTCACCGTGGAGATGGTAAGTCGTACGTACGCACGAGCGTTGATATCATTCCCATAATTTTTTAATGGTATTTAAGTAGATGGTGTATGATATTTCATAATTAGTATAATTTTATAATAATCATATATAGTTATTATTTCCATCATTATACCCATCTAAGTAAGGTGGTGGTGAAAAACATATTACACCACAGCGTGGAGACGGTAAGTCCTACATACGCATGCGTGATGATTTCATTTTTCAAAGGATGGGTAGAATGTGGACTATGGTTTTTTCATGTTTATAATAACATATCAGTATATTATTGATATTTATGTTATTACTTTATATTGAAACAACTAATGAAGAGGAAGTATAAGAAGAAATAAGTTTGAAATAATCGGTAAATGATATTACCTCTTCTTCGATGTTCCTTCTCTAAATCTCCTCTTATAGAACTAGAGTTGGTCTTTGAAGATGACCAGAACCTCCAGAATGAAAATATGGAAGTTTAAAAGGAAAAATTGAAGTGGTTGTATGAGCTTGAAGGCTAAAAATGAAGTTAATAGGTGATTGAGGAGGTTCTCTTTTATAAATGAGGTGAGGGGAACTTTTGGAAACTCCATAAATAATAATTTATAATAAAATCGAACCCGACACAAAAAACACCTAAGTGTTCCAATTTAGAATATGAGATGATATAGTGTTTTAATAACATAAGACAATAAATTTTAGACAAGTTTTTATGTCAATTTAAACATTATCATTTTAATTAACACTTAGTTATTCTATTTAATTTTAATTGTGGTGATAATATTTTAAATATTTAATGGTTATAAATATTTACTTATATTGTGTTAATTGAACATTAATGGATATTTTATGGAATTTTAGACATCATAATTACCACTTCATAATTTTTAAATATTTTTATGATTTTTAAATAATTTAATAAAATGTTATTTTCATAAAATGTCAATAGTGTCAATTTTGACACTATTCATTTATTTAACTTTAAATAAAATTCAAACAGAAGATAAATTCAAACCAAAATATTTAATAAACTCATAACATGTCATATTCACATATAAAATTCTTGGATAACATTAATTAGTTCATATGGTATTTGTTTTAATATTTTGTATAACCATTTATTTGATATTTCTATTAATAAAATAATTTCTACATCACTATTGTGTCATTATTAATGGTAATTATTTAATATCTAAAAATTATAAATAAATTTCTATGTTATAGGTAATTATTTTATCTTTATAGAGACTTTTTATATCCAATATTATCTCTTATTTATCCATATATTAAAATTAATATACTTATATAAAATGAAATTGTGACATTTTGTCACATTCATTAATTTTTATTACATTCATGTCATTTTCATAGGTAATTGGAAATTGAATGATTATATTTATAAAAATAGATAACAAGGGTAGAATTTATTCATCCAATATGATTTTTATAGGTGTTAAGGTAATTTTATAATATTATTTTTACCCTTAATTACTCGATTTACCTTTAACCATAGTAATAAAATAGTTACCAAAGTTACTATTCATAATGCCTGAAAATAAAAGTAGCCTACTAACATAATTTAGACCTACTAATTCAAAATATGGAATCCATTTTTTAAAATTCAAAACACAGAATTTGTAGTAATTAATTTAAAATTAATCCTATTTTTTAAATGAGAAAACGGATTTTAAAAGTTAAAATATTGCAAAAGATTGAAATGTTTTTACCTATAAATTCAATGTAAAATTAATGATAATGACATACATTATATTGAATGATGAAAATATATTCTATTTATACTTTAAAACCATTAAATATTATTATTTAACCAAATAAATTATCTCGATGAAAAAGTTTTTTTAAAATTAAATTTATCATATTTTTATTATTTATCAAAACATGTTAGTTATCAGAAAAATATCATAAATTTATCCAAAGTAAATTTTTATATCCCGTTTAAAAATATCATGTTTATTTTGTCATATAAAAACTATTAATGTGTAAATAATATTAATTTAAAATGGGTTCTCCATTCAAATGTGTAAAATTAAACTTTTTAAAAAATAGGTTTTTATAAATCAGATAGGGTTTTATTCATACCCTGTGACTAAAATATCCATTAAATGAATATAAAAAATATTTTATTAAGTATATAAAAAATATATATCACATTAATTTCATTACCAAAATTAATTCACTCAAAAATAAAAATATCTAATTAATTTATATTTTTCATAAATAATTGGTAGCCAAAGAATTCTGAATGCATTTTCGAAACTTAGTTATAATTATTCCCATTACCTTACAGCTAGTCTATAATGGTGATTTTATACTAAGTGAATATCATGGTTCATTTAAAATCACGATTACATGTAATTAAAGCTACTAAAGAATGATAAATATTTAAAGAAAATATTTCATAAAAACATCCAGGTGTTACAATGATCCCTTAGGGGTATTTCACTGTTGAGTCTTCCATTAGGAATCCAACTTTGTTGGGCTTTAGTCCATCTAGTCCCAAACTCTTGAAAGTTGTGTATGACATGATATTGACACTCTAACCTAAGTCAAAAAAAGTTTTTCTATATTTATTAGCTCTACTAAATATGGGAAATATAAATATACCTGGATCACATTGCTTCTTAGGAAGGTACCTTGATACCATTTTCGAACACTCTCATGTGAGTGGAATGGTGCTAATTTTCACTAGCTTCTCTTTATTTTTCACCATCTATTTCATGAATTTATCATAGGTAGGAATTTTTACAAAATAATAGACAAATCAATAATGATATACAGTTTTTAAAGTGTTCTAGAAACTTACCTTTTTGTACTTCGATCTTCACTTGCACTAGTTTCTCTAGAAACAGTAGTCTTGGATTGAACTGAGGTGGTTATTATTCCACTTATTCATCTACTTTTCTTAGTTCAATATGATCTTGAGTTATTTTTACACTTCTTAAGGAAATGAATTTTAAATATTCATGTGTGTTCACTTCATGGAATATTAGTAGTGATCCTCTTGGTCTCTCCTAGAGATGTTAATTGATTTGTCCTAATTGACACTCTAGATTTTGCAATACAGCATTTTTTCATGATGATTCTTCCTTTATATCTTTGATTATGACCTCGGTTATGGTCAAAAATTTGGAAAGTGTCTCTACCAATGTATGGTCTTGGATCATCATTGTGGGCTCTATGGGTGCTTGTTATTGGTATCCCTATGATCATTGTTGGTACCCTTTCTCTTGTTGTTCTTGCAGCTACCAACCCTAAAATTGATTACCATGATTGTAATAAGAATAAATTTATCTTTTGTATATATACCTTGGGGGTTTTATTTTTTCCCATAATTATGTTCATCTTCATGTTTAGTGATTCCATCTATTCCACCATCTATACATTATTATTGATCATGTGAAAACCTCTTCATTGTTCCCCTTCTCCTTACCATTGGAAACTATTTCAAAACAAATTGTATATCTCTTTAGGTGAGTTCTTAATCAGTGATCCTTTATTTGTACCATCAACAATCGAAATTTTCCCCTACAATAAAACCTTAAAAAAATTGAATCAATATCCATAGATCTATACCATGATGGATAAATTTACAAGTTGTGTCTTTCTAATGTTCTCATGTGGAGTAGAGTGATTTTTCCTCAAATTGACAAAAGTTTAGAATGTTTAACCATATGTTCATTGACTTAGAAGGTGGGGAAAATGGGGTGGGAAAATTAATAACCACCTCATCCCATGTAGCGATGGAATTTTTTGGAAGGCTTTGGATCTAATTGTGTTCTCGCTTGCGTAATGAAAATAAAAAAAGATGGAGTCTTTCCATATCAATTAAAACATTCTGGAATTGGAATGTGTCATAGAACTGAAGGAAGCTTTCCATATGTGTGCTTAAATATTCATTAGTTATTCCAATAAATTTCATGATTTTCAAGGTCATTTGGATAAAATTAGGTTTTCTCTCAAAGTCATCTTTAGTAATGAGGGGCTCCATAATTCTCAGCTGTAATCCTATATTTTATAGTCATTTGTAGTCTGTGATCATTCATAGCCCCATATCTACTGTGATCATTCATAGCCCCGTATCTATTTTTAGAAACCCTCCCATATAAAAAAAAAATTTGGCACCATCCATGGTCATGGTTCTACTCTTTCTCAAGATTTTATTAGGTTTATAATTGAAGTTTAAAACGTCTTTCCTTTTTCCTTTATATTTGGGTCATGCATTAAGATTTAAAATCATGAAAAGTACAACAAAAAAACACCCAATGTAAAATAGAGAAAATTAAAATAAATTAATAAAATTAAATTAAAAAATTAATGAATCTATTTTTGACAGGCCCAAAGGGATTAATTATTTCCCTACAGGTATAATCAAAATACAAAAATTTATAGAAACTCAAATAGTGCTACTTAATTAGTTAAAATATAGTATTTAGGAAAGTTCAAGATAAAACCCATACAGATGGTGAATTATTTTAATTATTTTTTTAAAGAAAATTATTTTATTTATTGATTAAATAAGGAGGAAATAATCATAAATAGGTTTTAATGTGGTTTGAAGGAAGAAGTAAATGAAGGAGAATAAGATTAAATTTTTGGAAAATCATATTTTGAAGGCATTCCTAGGTTTTGTGGTTTCAGGGTTCAGGTGCAATTTGATTTTAGTAATTAATTTATTAATCCATTTTTGTCGTTGGATTTGATATGAGGTGGATCCAATAGTCAAGGTATCCTCTACTTAACCTGGTAATCCCCCTTTTCCCATGGTCATGTAATTAGGGAATTATTGAATCGAGTTTATCTTGATACCATATTTAAACCTATTTTCCATGAATATGACAATGGTAATTACTCCATTTTGGGTAACTAGTTTCACAATTATAATATTCCTTTTAGATTTATTAACCAATTGTAATGATTAAAAAAAAGAAAGAAATTGGAATTGGATAAACAAATTACAGCAATCCAAAACATGAATAAAAATAAATAAATTCAATAGAACCTTCCCTTGTTTCTATATAATCCTAGCATAAGGTGGGTTTTACCCCCTTATACTAGTGATTAGAGAGTAATAGGGAAGGAATAAGTAAAAATAAAAACATAAAGAAAAGAGCAGAGATTTTGAACTTGTAAGGATCCTGCATAACGCAGCTTCTCGCTCAAAAATTTGGTCTCCAGATTCCCCTTAGAAGCAGTAGTACTGATATATATTTATAAAAATCCTTAGGGATCATATTTCATTTAGGTCATAATTAATATTCATCTTAATGATCCTTAAGTATTTAATTTTGTGTTGATCAGTGATCATTGTATTTATTTTTTTGTCATTGTTTGGAAATCCTGTCAAAAACTTGTATCTAAGTCTGCCAACTGATTTTCACAGCATATCTTTAGATCCCCTGAGATATTTATAAGCAATGAAATATTTATAGGATATGAAAGTTTCCAGAATCTCTCAATTTCTTCCTTTTTATTTTTTTTCATAGATTGTATTTTTAGGCCCTAAAATATTTACAGGCCCTGAGATATTTACAAGCCTTGAATTTTAGTTTCCCACTATAAGCTCTATTTCACTCTGATTCTTTAGTTTCAACCCTGTGAATTATTCCATAGGTTTAAAATATTGTGTAAAGCCATATTTAAGTGTAAATCATATTATTTTTCACTCATTTTTCTCATTTCCCATAAATTAATGCATCATGTCAAATATGAATGATATCATTAAATAAAAAGGCATGAATTAATAATTTAAAGCATAAAATCATTGAATTTAAATATCAAAGATCGTGCATGAAATGTATGTATCACCTTACTATTTTTTTTATTGGTTTATTTTTTTATTATTAGTTCTATTATTTCCCAACATGGTTATTTTTTACTTTCTTATTGGTTTACTTTTGTATATTATATTCTAGTTTGGTTACCAAGTTTGTGTTTCTTGATTTATTATTTGAGTTCCATTTGAGTATTTTTAAAATAAATGGTTTTAAAATGGGTATTTAAAAATTAGATCATTAATGTACTATTTAAATAATATTTTCTAAAGTTATTAATCATGTTTGGACTTTAAAATAGTATTCGGAAAATACTTAGGAGTTCTTCTACAAAAATAAATAAAACCCTATTTTTAAACTAATTTATTTCAAACTACTATTTCTAGGTTATTTTATAAAAGAAAATGCAAGGAAACATTAGTGAAACATTATTGGGTTTTTTAGATCACATCATAATTACACTACTCAGTATCTATAAACTGAGTGGCTCTTACATGTTTATGCCCGATTATGAGGAGTCCCTTCTTAAGCTCATTTTCTAGACAACTCTTAAATAAAATTTACAATATGTGGGATAGTGATTGATCATGGGTCACATGGGGATCTTAATCTAGGTATTTTAGAATTTATTTTTAGTTCCTTAGTTATCTTGGGAAAATTAGAAATTCATGTTTTATTTATTTATTTAACGGGTGTTTCACTATATATATATGGGTATTGGGTGATGAATATTATGGGGGTTTTTGTGGTAGAAGTTGGAGGAAAGTTGAGTGATTGATTGTATATTATGATTGTTTCTTTTTTATTATACTTATCTAATTTAGAATGGGTTTCCAATATATAGGCACATCATTCCATAATTTCATTAGAATTATATTTATTTTAAATATTATTTTATTTGGGTGAAATTCTACCTAATGTTTTCATTTGATGCAAATGAAACTTTTCATCATCTAGGAGGGATTGAGGACACCCCTCGGGCCCTATAATAGGCTATCCTAAGCATCTGATGGATGTATGGGTCAGGTTGATTCATGAAAAAAATGGTATTATATCCTAGGTTCTTAAGAAGGGCTATATTATTAAGTGACCTTGTTATTTGGGATGTCCATTAGATGGGAGATAAGATCACTAGATATCAGGAGGTAGGACATGGGTTTCATCATTTCTTGTGATGAAACCTGAGTTTCAATGGGAATTTGGGGATTGAATTTTTATTTTGAGCCTTTTTTTTAAATATTTCAAAAAATATTGATGTTAATTGATAGTATTTTGGTTTGTGGGAGAGATTCATAATTTCTTTAAGATATATCAATATTTTTGGTGAAAATGGGTTTTAGACTAGAGGCGTGTAATTAACTCACAAAACCTGGTAAATCGTATAGAGATTTTGCACATGGTTCTATGAGGCTTCCCATGGAGGTTTCATGGTTGGAGCGCAACCCACCAAACTGTGTGGTCAATCCATGCACAACAACTAACCCCTTCTTAAACTTTTGTGTTGTGTTCACTTTCTCTTGATTTTTTTTGATGTTTTCCCTTTTAATATTTAAGATATATTGGAGAGACTTTTAGATTTTTTTAATTTTATTTGGTATGGTTTTATTAAAAAAATTATGGTGGAAATATTGTTTTAAAAGGATTGAAACTCAGTTTTTAAAATTCATTAAGAACTTTTATAAAACAATTTGATACTAAAGAGATGTTTTAAATGTTTAAAATGGATTTAGAAATGAACAGGTCATTTAAAATATATTATAAAATAAAATTCCATTGTTTTGAAAAAAAAATTAAAGGTGAATTTTAAATTTTTTAAAATATTTTTTTTAAATGGGGTTATAATTTTATTACATTAGTTCCTTTAATTTTAATTCATAAAACACGATGAAAATGGGATGAAATATTTTCAAGGTATGTTTTTCAAAATTATTTTGATCATTAAAATTATAATTTATGGGATTTAATAGGAAAAGGGGATTTTTACAGAAGTTATTTGATTTTGGTTTGTTGCGTATTTGGATTAAATTCATGCTTTATTTTGGAAACATTTTATTTGAATCTAGGAAATAGTAACGGATGGTTTTATGTTTCATATAATTTTGAGTATTACCTAGATAAGTTTTGATAAAAAGTGGATGTTTGGTCTCTCATATTTATTCTAATGTTTTCTTGTTAAAGATAGATTTTGGGAATTAGTTATGGAAGTCATTTTGGGGTTTATTCTTATCAATTTAGAGGAATTTATAGGTTTTTAAGAAATTATGAATTAACTTTTCTCTAGGTGTCCCCCTGATTTTTCCTTAGTAAGTGGTAATTTGTTCCATTACCATTCATTTTGTGTTATACATGCCTTAGTACCTATTGTATCCTTTTATATTGATGGGGAGCATCGGGTGGATGTTTGGGGTGACTGGGATTGGTGATTTTTCTTTTGATTAGTTGGGTTCTTCAAGAGTCAATGTTTCAAGAGAAAGTCCTAGGTTATCCTATCTTAACCTGAGACTTGGGACCATATCTATTATATTAAGGCATGTTTTTTCTTGAGTCATTCTTAATGGTTTTTTTGCCTTTTCTTTCTATTTTTTCTTCATTTGAGGGAGTATATCTTCTAAATTTTTGAGATTTAATGGAAGTTTTGATGTTTATTTTGGGAGTAGTTCCCTTTTTGGATATATCATTGGGTCCTTGATATTTTAATTCATGGATTTTTTTATGTTAGTGAATCCTATGAGGATAATTATATCTTCATACCATTTATTATCCCTTTGAGCCTATCTAGATTCTTAGGTCATGATTATGGTGATTTCTTGAGAGTGTTTTTACTTATCATCCACCATCCTATTAGAATTCTTAAATGGTGGGGAGACCCCTTATGGGTCTCCATTATTTAATATTTTTTTAGAATTGGTTGGGTGTGAGTTATATTTGGGAAATAGATTTATGTGTGGAGGTTTAAATTTGGATTCTAATGTGGTTTAAAGATCGATCCATGGTTGTATTTCTACTTCAGTTTAGGTCTCTTGGTTTTTTTCCTAGAACATTTATGTTTGAGGTTATGCGTCAATCTATGTTTTTTCACTTTTGGTTTCATTCTAGTCTAGAAGGATATCAATTTTCCACCTATGTTTTAAACTATGTTTCATATGTTGGGACATTAGTGGCTTTCTAGGGGTAGAAAGGGTAATAATGGGGAGAATTGTCACATGCCAACCTATATATTCTTATTTATTTATTTATTTTATTTATTTTTTCTAAGGTTTAGAACTTTTTTTGAAATTATTAATTTTTTAAAGGGATTATGCATGTCACATGGTTTGGCCACATAGTTGTCCAAACAATGTGATAACCATGTGGTAGGGGTATGTATTTTAGTAGATCTATTTCACATGGTTGGTACATGGTTTTCTTAACCATTTAGACAAACCATATGAATTCCCAAGTCTGCCCATTATGAGGTGCATGATTGGCACACAGTTTAAACAAACCATGCGAAAACCCTTTGTTTTACCCAGTCTTTAAAAATTATAATTTTAAAAACATTCACCAGCCCTAATTTAACCTAAAATATATCACCCTATCTCTTATACATGTGATTCTTGACCTAGGGGGGATCCCTCACACATGTACTTCCTCCCTCTCCTCTATTCCCTTGAAATTTTATTGCTCCTCCCTTTGATTTCAAGAATCTAATCTATGTAAGGGATCTTATTTATCTTTTTCTTCTTATTCCCCTGATTTATTTTTGTTGTCCTTTCTCTCTCTCATTACCCATGATTTCTAGTTGATACCTATGTGGGGGTGCATGTTTTAAATCGTTTTGGGTTGTTTCCTAGGGTGTGTGAAGCCCCTTTTGAGCCATTCTCTCAACATTCTTGGTGATTTAGCATCATCTACGCTTGACATAGGTAGTTTCTTACATGGTTTTCTATTTTCTTAAAAATATAAATTATGATTTATATTTATAAAATAATTTCCCATTAAAATTATACAAGATTTATACTCTTTTAACTATTTTAAATTATTTATAGAAAAAAATATGTTTTTTGAATGGGTATTTATAATCTTTATATTGATTTCTGAGGAGGTAATGTTTGGGGATTCCTATTGCATGATAATTTTATGAGAATTTTGGGTTTGTGTTTATATTCCTTGATTTATTTGTATATTTTTTGGGTTTTTTTAACATTTTAGTGATTTTTTAAATTTTTATTTAGTAGTTTAAGGGATTTAATGTTTTTAAAGTGAGGTTTTATTCTTGATTTAAAGAGGTTTCTAAATTCTAATTGGTTTTAAAATATCTTTCACTATGTCAGGTGTTTATACACATATTTATGGGTATATATATATATTTATATATTCACATATTCACATGATAATATGTGAATATGTACATTGGGAGACATTTTTGTGTGTGTGTGTAACAAATGAAAAATGTAAGCTTTCAAAATTTAACTTTAATGCTTAATTTAAGTTTTCAAATGGGATGTTTAATATTGGTTTACCAAGTATAATTTGAAGGATTTTTTGGAATTTTTTTAAAGGAATATATTCCTATTATAGTTTTATAGAATGTTTTTTATTCTATTTGTGTCTTGATTAAGAAAGGTATTGTCAGGGAATCATTTTTAGATGAATGGTAGAAATGGATTGAAGTATGTTCTTATAAAAGAAATTTTTTATTAATTTTTTAAGGGAATACCTTCTGATAACAGTTTTTTTTCTTTTCAAACCTTATATAAACCTCAATTACATGGGTAGGTGAAATTGGATGGGATGGGTTCCCCCATCACTAGTTATGCTAGGAAAGTAAATACGACAACCCCACTGGCCAGTGACGTGATACACTTTCTACTAATTAAGGGCATGACCCTATTTAGTGATGTAATTTCTACGTTCCCTAACCCTAGTTCCTTAATGTGTTTGACCCATGATGCATATTTTAAATTACTGATTCTGTCTTTTTTACTTTATTTACTTTATATGATCATGATTATTAATTTATTATACTTTTCCTTCCTAAATTCTACATTTTTATTCATTTTCATATTGGTTCTATTATTTCTCTATTTGGTTACTTTTGTACTTTCCTACTAGTTCACTTCTGTAATTTATATTTTGGTTTGGTTACCTGGTTTGTATTTCTTGGTTTATTATTTGATTTCCATTTTTAGTGTTTTTAATTAAATGGTTTTAAAATATGGATTTCAAAAATTATATATTTAATATACTATTTAAAAAAACTTTTCTAAAGTTATTATTTTTTTTAACTTTAAAATGGTTTTTGGAAAATATTTACGAGTTATTCTACACTAATAAAGAAAAACCTATTTTTAAAATAATGTATTTCAAAGTAGAATTTTTGGACTATTTTTTAACAGAGATTTCATGGAACTATTGGTGAAATATTACTATAATTTTTATCTCAAACCATACTTTCACCACTCAATGTCTAGAGACAGAGTAACTCTTATCCATCCAGGCTTGATTATGAGGATTTCCTTCTTGGGCTCCTTTTCCAGACCACTCTTGGATAGGCTTCCTGATATGTTTATAGAGAGTGACCTCAGGTCACACGGGAATTGATCTAGGTATGTTAGTATTTATTTTTAGTGCCTTATTAGTCTCATCTAAATAGGCCATCCCTATTTTGTTTATTTATTTAATGTGTAGTGAATTATATATGTGGGGACTAGGTAATGAATCTCAAGGGTTGTTTCTATGTCTAAATTTGGAGGTGAGTTGAGGAGTTTCTTTTATATTATGTCAATTTATTTTTATTATTCTTACATGATTTATAATAGGAGTAAAATGTATGGATGTTTCATGACATAATTTCATTAGAATCTTGCTTCTAGTTAAATATTATTTTATATAAGAAAAATTATACACAATGATTGAATTAGACTCCAATAATGCTTATCATCGACCTGGGGGATCAGGGATGACCCTTGATCCATGTTACAGGATAGCTCATGCATATGATGGATAGACCTCTTGGGTTGGTTCATGAAAATGATATGGGGTTTTTGATACACATATCTTATGATCTTTTTAATTCTATAACCTTATTTAATAAAGATATATAAATGGATTTTTCTAGTTAGAGAATTTATTATTCTTTTTATTTATGGAAATGATCTGAAAATATGATTGAATTCAGAAGAAATTACCTAATATTCTAAAAGTTTTGATAATAAATTAACTAGGAATATGATGTCTATGTTTTAGTACAATATGGATAGTGCTAGTGGGTAAAAGTTCAAATGTGAAGAAAAATTTTAGTTGAAGGGTTCAAAAATGTTCCTTCAAGAATCAAATCAAGGGAATTGAAATATATGGTTTTAAAGAAGGATAAATAATAACTCCAAAATAACTAAATAATTTTTGGAAACTCCATAGATTTTCCATGGCAGGTATAGGGGTTATATAAATTAATTATTCAGTTTTAAAGGGTATATGATACAAAATTTATATTTTATAAAGTGTTATAAATATACAAGAGTTAAAATAAAAAATAATAATTGATAAAGCTTATAGTTTTCATTCACATGATAAAAAAAGTTATTACGTCATTTATTTTAATATAAAGTAATATGAAAATCATAGATTAATCTAAGTAATAGATGTGTATCTTTATCTTATGTATATTATATGATAAGAGAAGTTGTTAGCTAACAAAAGGTTGTAATGAATAAAATAAGATGATACAGATGATTTATGTTTCATCAATATCTATAATATGTTTTTATAAAAAAATATAGATAAAAAAATTTTATCCAAGAAAAAAATTCCAAGTATTTGTTAAAATATGATGGAATGTGATTCATTCCCATTAATAGTGTATTTTAATGAATATTATTCTTTTTAAGAAAATGATTTAAACACATATAATACCATATATGATATGGAAAAAATATTTTTTTTTAAATGTTCTTACTAAGAGGAAAATTTTGTTATTTAATAACTCAGAAGGACTTTCATATCTTAGCATAATATTCTAAAATAATATAGTATCTAAGAAGTTAGTGGGATTTTTTTTATAATTTTAAAAGTTCAATGTTAAAAAATAAATGATTATACTAGTCTATGATTAATGTTTTTTTTACTTGATATTATAAAGATTTTATGATATGTGATGATAAAGAAAAATATAAATGGTTGCATTTATTTATCATAAAAAGTGATTATCACTAATTTTTGAATGATTATACCGGTAAAACTACAAAGTTAATTACACTTAACATCATAAAATAGTTTAGGATATATTGTTAAATATAAATTCAAAAGTTATATTTAGTTATCATATTAAAGTGAGGTAGTTTGAATAATGGGAGATTTAGGAATTATATTTATAAATTTTCAACTCTTTGATCATATTCAAACATTTTAATTTCATAACATCAAATTTTATGATGTCAACTTCTATTTTCTACTTAGCAATATTTTCTAAGTGAATCTTCATCATACATGGACTATTTACATAACAAATTTCATTGATTTTTGTATATAATGTAATTATATAAATTATTACTTTACCATCACATATAAACACTTTTATTTTATCAAATTCTCACATAGATATGTCATAAGAATTATATATAATGTAATGAGTTAAAAAATCCCATGACAGTGGAGAATATAAAGGGTTGATCGGGAAGTTTATCATATATGATGTGATAAACACTCTCTTATGTTGGGTTTTTTAGATATTCTTAAAAGAGTTTGAAGGATATAAAATGTATCATAGTATATATAATCACCACTTTATCATTCTTTCACATTGGAAACATAATTTTATATATAGATATACATTTCATGAAGTGTAATGATAATTGACCTCTCAAAGTATGACTTTAACTTATCCCTAACCAATGTTCATCATAGAGTATTATATATTATGAAGAAATTTTAAGGTTAGCATGAGTAGTATTCTTTTATAGAGATATGGTATATGCTCATGAGGCACAGAATAAAGAATAATATTATTTGTGTGTGCTGGATAACCCACTAAGTATATCGCATGGAGTTTCATATAAATGTATTTGGTATACTAAGTGTGAAATGACTGTATTTGATTCCCCACTACTGATGTTTAGTGAGATACATAGCATGAGAAAGTTCATACTTTGATACCCAACTTATTCAATTTTTTAAAATAACTAAGACAATACATGGTTGGATGGGTATGTTGCTGATCATTTCTTCAGTTGGATCTCAACAAAGATGGGGTTTGTCCTCTCATATAATGAGTATGACATTTATACCCTTGATTGAGATAGAGTATGGAACTGTACGACTACACCAAGATATTATATGTCTATCCAAATAAGGTATTTGTAATGTTTTATCCATAAGGGTGAATAATATGTGATGTATTCACTGAATAGTTTAGTATATACTTTGAGAATCAATAATTTTTTAGTATCCTATATGGGATTGACATATTTCATGTCCCATGGTTGATTAATGTTATAGAAAAAGAGAAAATATAATAATTCATGTTTATATATGATGCAGACCAGTGGACATGAGTATAAAGATATATGTTTTTGATGGAGATCATTTCATATCCCTTTATATCTTGAGTAACATTGATGCTTTGGTATATTCCACTCTTTTCTTACATATATGAATCCATATATTCATATTTTTTCAATGTTTTAATGTCTTATGGGGACACACTTTGTGGTTGACTAAATGGGTATTTATTATTTCTTATATAGATACTCTAAAAAAGTTTTAGAGTTAATCCAAAAAAAGGTTTGGATTGGTATTCAAAAGGTATTACATATGATGTAATACATGGTGCGGTTAATTATAGATTTATAAAAGTGTTTTGGAAGATATCCAAATGTATTTTTGAATATGATTTGACATGTTATTATATACAATACAATAGAAGGTGAAATGGTGTAATATTTGTGAATCTTTAGTGCAAGTGGGTGATATAAGTAATCAGTATGCCCTAAAGTTGCAGCCTGTATATGATGCATGGTTATATCATGTGTGTGGAATTCCCATGCTACTATTATTGATGATTTGGGTGGATAAAATATTTCACATAGGTTATCAATTAACAAACCATTTCATAATATAGAATGTGAGGGAGGTTTTATATCCATATAATGGATTCATGAACTAGTGATAGTATTTATTCGTGCATTAAAAATAATGAATAAATGTAATAGCATCCAATGATCATCCTTTGGTGTTATATAAATCACTAACATTCAATGGAAGTGGTGTGTGTGTTTCTATTCTCCTAACAATTTTCCAAAACTCCGAAATACCTGAATCTCCCTTATTATTCCTCTGTATCATGTTGAGGTGCTATCACACTATAGAGTGAATGAGGATCGCGTTCATATAACAAATGATTTTACTCAAATCATGGATACCTACAGAGGTAGAAGGATATCTTAAACTTTATTGATCATTATCAAATACATTTTATGAATATAATAAATGTTACATAGTATTCTTCATTTAATGGTACATATGTTTATAGTAGTTCTTCATTTCTATTATTTATGTGGTTTCATATTTCCTCCATAACAATATGTATTTTTTTTCTTTTGTTTCTGTTTCTATGATTAAGTTTTATAAACCCGATATAAACCTAAGAGGAAATTATACTAAAATTAATTCCCTGATTATTTGACTGTTTTGATAATCTCTATGAAATTTTAATAAAGAGGTGATTCAATAACACTTTTTCCCTTGTCTCGATTATATAAAACATGTGTACAAAGGGGGAGTGTTGGTTGATGAGTAAGCTTAGAGAAAGGGGAAGTGTATTATTTTTCACATGAAATTTATGATGTATTTGTTGAGTAGAGTACAGGGTATATTATTCATTTATAAATTTTTTTTCTACCCCAAGGATGATAAGTTTTGTAATGGTATCACAAGTTTAAATAGTTAATGGAAAACATTGATGTTCTGGTGAAATCACTCTTTTTTTCTACAACTAATTATCCCGTATATACTTAGAGTTTACTAAATAATGGATCATTACTATGAAAACATGTGGTATCATACTTTCCTCTATAATTATCTCATATAAATACTCATAAAAATGAGGGAAAAGAAATTATGATAAATAAAATCCTTTTCCCAATAAGAGTAAAGAGAACGTGAGTATGATATCACCACTTCATATCCTTTTCATTTATTATTAATAAGGTAGATAAGAATAATGATTTTATATAGTGAAGTGGTATTAAAAAATCCAAAGGGGTGTTTTAAGGATTCCATGTGAATATTTGGTGATAAATTTTGTATTTTAGGTATATAAGAATAATGATTTTATATAGTGAAGTGGTATTGAAAAAAATCCAAATGGGTTTTTTAAGGATTCCATGTGAATATTTGGTGATTAATTTTGTATTTTTTTTCAACATATCATGAGAAATAAATGTCAATGTATAATGAAATATGGATTTCTCCATGATTATTTATTATCATGGAAATAGAAATTATTGAATAATTTGAGATACATTGAGGAATGGGAGTTCAAGAAAATTATAGTAGAGTGATTATTCTTGGATGATTATTATATATTCATCATATGTCATGATTATTTTAACAATCCTCCATTCTCATGTGAAAATTGTGGAACTAGTCCTAATGAAGAAGACATGTCTTAATATTTGTGGCTTATGAAATAAAATTGTCTACAACATGGTATATGAAGATCATTGACTATGGGGATGTAATAATCCATCACTATGAAAAATAAATATTTTGATTGATTTAATAATTTATTTGATTAAGATAAAATAAATTTGAGAAGTTGATATCTTTTTATTTTAATTAAAAAATCATTGAGATATTAATAAGTTTCAATTAATTAATATAAGTAAAAAAATATTAATGCATTGAGAAGTATAGAATAAGATTAAAAGGTATATTAATTTAATCCATTACATAGTGATCATTTTTTATAAGTATTTAGAGTATTGAGTGATAAAAATTTGGGCTAAGTCTAAGCCTGGTCAGGCCAATGAAAGAAATCCATCATAAGGATAGCTAGTTAGCTCAAAGGAATGTCTGGAAAACCTAGACAAGTATATGAAGGGGAATAGATGGGTCATAACATTCATGATAGAGAATAGGACAATCATTAAGTGTGTGGTGCATCATTTATGTGGATAATAGTTCTTAGCTTCTCACATGTAGGGTGGCACTGGTGGTTGTGGGTGAGCTTCATCACCCAAGCGGACTTCATTATCACTATGGGGGAGTAGCTTGGTTAATAAGGAGGTATGGCCTACCATTATAAAATAGATGTGGGTTGAATTAATTTATAAATTTTTCATTTTTCAATATGTGGTATCATTTTATTTAAACAATTATTTTATTTTAAATGTAATGAAATTGTTCAACTTAATGCATCCTCATCTTCAACATCCACATGCTAGGGTTTTCTACATGTGGGTTTATACATGTTAAGGAGTTCTCATGGAACACTTCTATATGATGATATATTTACTACACGAGACAATATAATATCAATTAATGTGAATGAAAAGAAATTATGAAAAAATCATGACATCAAAATACTTAGTATGTGATGTCTCAAGGTTATCAAGAAATCATAAAGGAGAGGAGTAAGAGGGTTACAATCTTTCTACACAATGAATATGGTATGCTAGGTTTCCACATGAGAATTATTTTGTAGATAAAGTGAGTTCATAAGGTCATTATGTGATTCCATGAGGTTTATTTGCAGATGATATCTGATCGTGGTGAAGGATTATGCAATGAAGGTATGTTTTCTTAGTTAGTATGTGATGAGGAAGTATTATTTGGTGAATTTTGTTCACATGGATATTGTATGATCATGCATGGAGTTCACACAGTGGATGCATACAATAAAAGCTTGTGAAGTTATGAAACCATGGTTTTCATTATTCCAAAAATGAGAGATGACATTATTCTCATAACTTTAAATATGTATCTTTGACTTGGCATTATTCTCATATCATAGGCTATGGAACTCTCTCTATAAATTATGAGACCTCAATATGAAAAAATATATAAGATAAAGATCCCTCTATTTTCATGAAAATAAATATGAAGCTAAAATTTGGTTGTCACAAATAATAAGAGGATTTTGTGGACTTGTTTGCATAAAGAATAAGAGAGTCTATGAGATTTATAAAGCGAGGTGAATGAAGAGAATTCTCTCACTCTTAATGGTACTAGACATGATATTAATGCTACAAAACTATGTTTGATAAACTAAACCAGTGTGAATAATTATGAGGTTTTGAAAATTACATTTGATAAGGCCATGCAATGCACTATGTATACATAAAGAGGTTTGTAAATTTAAGATAAAACCACATTAAATAATTGTTTCATGTTGAAAAAACTAAAGATAAATATACATAAACATATCAATGGATGGTGAAATTTAATAATATAATAAGAACATGTGTTCTTGAGAATTTGATTAAATGATAAATAATTTGATCACTGGATATTAGAAGAAGCTAAGAAGGGACTGACTATGTTGTTGCTATTGAAGAACTTGTTATTAAGACCCTTACTATGGAGGAATCAGATTATGCTCATGTATGCATGCTCTCATACATGAATATATTAACCTAAAGAGATTGATTTTTTTTCATTATTTTCATTGAGTCTCTTATAGATTGAATATACATAGTGAAATTAAATCATAATGAGTCCAAGTGGAGAATAAGGATAATATACATGAAGTTCGGTTAATTAGATCCTAGTAGTTTAAGTCATTTTGGTGGTTCAAGAATGTGTCTTGAAAAAAAGTGGTGTCAGTCTAAATAATTACATTGAAGAACTAGTGGTTTTAATATAAACAACATCATATCTAGGAATTAGATGATACATGCTCGATGATTGTGTGAAACTTGAACTGTACTTGTAATCACTACAATTCTATAATGATAATAGAATTTGTGTACTTGAAAAAAGTTAAACATGGAAAGAAATAGACTCCCACATCAAGGTTGGAACTTCAAAAGTTATATGATTTGTTGTTTCTTTTATTATTTTTATTACATGTGTATGTGATTATTAAGAGAATATATTAGATTTATTCCTTTTAACTGAGGCAGAGGTTTGAGTGTAAGAGGGGGTAATTGAAAAGAACCCCCCCCCCCAGTGTCTCTATAATTTTATATGTTTTTTGGGTTTTTGGTTATACTCCTTGATGGATTTTTATATTTTTAGTGTTTGTTTAATATTTTAGTGATGTTTTAATTTTTTATTTTCTGGTTTATGGAATCTAAAAGTTGTAAAGTAAGGTTTTATTCTTGGTTTCAATAGGTTTATAAATGTCTTTTTTTTAAATGTCTTTTGCTATTTCAGGTGTTTATACACGTATTTAGGAGTATATATATATATTCACATATTCACATGAAAATATGTGAATATGTACATTGGGATACAGTTATGTGTGTGTGTAACAAATGATAAAGGGAAGATTTCAAAATTTAACTTTAATTATTAATTTTTGTTTTCAAATAATTTTTCAAATGGGATTTTTAATATTGGTTTCCAAAGTATAATTTAGAGTTCTATTTATAAATTTATAAAGGAAAATATTCCTAATATATTTTTAAACAAAGTGTATTATTCCATTTGTGTCTTGATTAGGAAAGGTGTTATTGAGGCATTATTTTGATATGAATAGTGGAAATGGATTGAAGTATGTTCTTGTAAAAGAAATTTTTTATTGATTTTTTTAAGGTAATTACTTCTAATAACAATTTTTTATGTTTTGCAAACCTCATCGTAACCCCAGTTACTTGGGTAGGTGAAATTAGATGAGATGGGTTCCACCACCAATAATTATTCTAGTGAAGTAAACATGACAATCCCACTATCTGCTGACATGATACACCTTCCACTAATTGAGGGAATGACCCTAATTAGTGAAGTAATTTCTAGGTTCCCCTATCCCTATTTTCCTTAGGGTTTTTCTCCCATGATGCCTATTTTAAATTATTGATTCTATGTTTTTTTCCTTTATTTACTTTATACGATCATGATTATTCATTTATTATACTTTTCCTTTCTATCTGCTACATTGGTTTATGTATTTTCTTAGTGGTTATATTATATCTTTATATGGTTATTTTTTGTACTTTCCTACTAGTTCACTTTTTTACTTTATATTCTTGTTTGGTTACCCAATTTTTGTTTCTTGGATATTATTTGAGTTTCATTTTGATTGTTTGTAAAGAAATAGTTTTAAAATGGGGTTTCAAAATTATATTTTTAATAGACTATTTAAATAAACATTTATAAATTTTTTAAGTTTTTTTAGACTTTAAAATAGGTTTTGGAAAATATTATGAGTTGTCCTACACAAATAAATAAAAACCTATTTTTAAACTAAGTTATTTTGAATTAGAATTTATTGAATATTTTGTAAAATGGATTTCATGGAACCGTTAGTGAAACATTACTATGCCTTTTAGTTCATACCATACTTAAACCAGTCAATGTTTGTAGACTGAGTAACTCTTGCTAGTTCAGTATTGATTATGAGGTGTTCCTTCTTGAGCTCCTTTTCTAGACCAATCTTGGAGTGGCTTCCTGATATATGGTATGGAGAGTGACCTTGGTTCACATGGGGAATTGATTCAAGTATGTTAGGATTTATATTTAGTGCCTTTCCAGTATTATCCAACTAGTCCATCCTTTTTTTTATTTATTTAATGGGTGGTTAACTATATATGTGGGGAATAGGTAATGAATAATAGGGGTTATTTGTGTGATTAAATTTATAGGTTATTTGAGGGGTTTATTTTATATTATTACTATTTATTTTTATTATGCTTATTTTATTTAGCATGGGTTTTCAACATATAGATGCATCATATCATAATTTCATTAGAATTTCACTACTTATTAAATATTATTTTATTTCGGAAAATTCATCCCCAATGATATAATTGGATGACAATGATGATTGTTTTTGGATTGGGGGATCAGGTATGACCCTTGAGCCATGTAATGGGCTGGCATAGGCATCTGGTGGATGGATATATTGGGTTGGTTTGTGATAAGTTAGATGGGTTTTTTGATACACACGGTTTATGATTTTTTTAGTTCTATAACATGATTTAAGGGAGACTATAAATGGAATATTATGGTTAGGGAATGTATTGTATTTTTATTTATGGAAATGTTCTTAAAATATGATTGATTTTACGAAGATTTTACCTTATATTCTCAAAGTTTTGAGAATAAATGAACTAGTTATATGATGTCTAAGTTTTAGTACTATATAGATAGTTCTAGGGGTAAAAGTTCAAATTAGAAGAAGAATATTTAGTTTAAGGGTTCAAATTAGAATGAATGTTTTCATATGATGTGATGTGTTTATCCATAAGGGTTAATGGCATGAGATGTATTCACCGAACAATTTGGTCTATACTTTGAGAGTTGATAATGTTTGAGTATCATATATGGGATTGACATATTATATGTCTCATGGTCAATCTATGTCTTAGAAAAAGGTAAAATATGAGAATGAATGTTTTTATATGATGCAGACTTGTGGACACAAGTATAGAGATACATGTGTTTGATGGATATCATTTCATATCCCTTTATATCTTGAGTATCATTGATTATTTGGTAGAAACCACTCTTTTCTTACATATATGAATCTAGATATTCATATTTTTTATAAATTATATAAATTCCCATGGGATAAGAATTTGTAGTTGACTAAATGGGGATTGAGGTTTTTTTAGAGAGATACTCTGAAAAGAAACTAGATTTAATCCAAAATGTGTTTTGGATGGTATATAGAAGGTATTTCATATGATATAATACAAGTTGAAGTTAATGACATATTTCTAGAAGTATTTTGGAAGATATCAAAAAGTATTTTTGAATATGATTTCATGTGTTATTGTATATGATATAATATAAGGTGAAATGACATAAATTCTGTGAAGCTTTAGTGCAAGTTGGAGATTGAAGGAGTCAGTATGCCCTAAAGTTGTTGCTTTCATGTGATGCATGGTTATATCGTGTGCATGGAAGTCCCATGCTACTATATTTTATTAATTGGGTGGATAAAATATTCCACATAGGTTATAATTTAATGAACCATTTCAAAATATGAAATGTGAGGAAAGTTCTGTATCCATATGATGGATACATAAACTGGATATAGCATTTATTCATGCATTATAATGCATGAATAAATGTAATAACATCCAAGGATCATCCTTGGGTGATATAAATCACTACCATTAATTAGAAGTGGTGTATTTGTGTGTGTTTTTTCTCATGAAACTTGGTCAAAACTTCAAATACCCAAATATCCCTTCTTCTTCCTCTTTATCAGAGTGAGGTGTTAGCACACTATGGAATGAAGAAGGATCTTGTTTATACAATGAATAATTCTAATCGAACCATGGATACCTACAAAGGTAGGAGGATTTAACCTTCCACTATATGGATCATAATCAAAAACATTTGATGAAGATCATGAAGTTTATATAGGATTCTTCAGTGAATGGTATGCATGTTTATAGCAGTTCTTCATTTCCAATATTTATGTGGTTTCATGTTTCTTCTATAGTAATATAGATTTTTTGTTTCTTATATTTTTGTTGTTATGATTAAGTATTAACAAACCCCATGTAGTCCTAAGAGGAAATGTTAATAAAATTTTTCCCATGATTATGTGGTTTTTTTATCAAATCTATGAATTTTGAAGCAATATCTAATCCAGCAACACTTTTTCCCCTGTCTCAGTTGTATAAAACATGTATAAAAAGGGTTAGTGTTGGTTAATGAGTAATATTAGATAAATAGGTATTGGATTATTTTTCAAATGAAATTTTTTAGTATTTATTGAGAAGAGTGTATGGTATATGATTCATGTATAGATTTTTTTTCTACCCTAAGGATGTGAGGTTTGGTAATGGTATCAGGTGTTGAAATAGTTAATGGAAACAATTGATGTCATGGTGAAACGAAAAAAAATTTATACACATAGTTAGCCTACATAGACTTATATTTTACTAACTAATAGATCATTTCTATTAAAAAATGTGGTATCATCCTTCTCTCTACAAGTGAATCAGATAAAGATTCAAAAAAATGATAGGAAATAAATTGTATGAAATAAAATCCTTTTCTCAAGAAGAGTAAGGAAAACATGAGTTTTATTTCACCACTTCATATCCTTTTTATTTATTTTCAATAATGGATAGATGAAAATTGATTTTATATAGTGAAGTGGTATTGAAAAAAAACAAAGTAGGGTATTAAGGAGCCCATATAGATATATGAGGAGTAATGTTGTATTTATTGTCAATATATCATGAGGAATAAAAGTAAATGTGTAAAGGAAGATGGAATTATCCATTATTATTGATTATCATGGAAATATAGAGTATGGAATAATTTGAGAGAGACTGAGGAATTTTATTTCAAGAAAATTCAAGGAGAGTGATAATTCTTGGAGGATTGTTATGGATTCATTAGATGTCATGCTTAATTTTAAAATCCTCCATTCACATGTTATGATTGTAGAATTGGTTCCAATGAATAAGGAATGTGTTCATATTTGTGTCTTATGAAATCACATTATATATAAAATGGTATATGAATATCATTGTCTACGGAGATGGAATAATCCATCATTATGAAAAATAAATGAGGGTACTTGATTAAATAATTTATTTGATTAAGTTAAAAAATTATAAGAATTTGAGATCATTGTATTTTAATTAAAAAATCAGTGATATTTTAAGTATTTTCAATGAATTAGTGTAAGTGAAAGAATATTAATTCATTGAGAAGTATAGAAGAATATTTTGAGGTGTGTTACTTTGATGTATTACACACTTAGTAATTTTTCTATGTATTTAGAGTATTGAGTGATAAAAAATTGGTTCAAGTCTAAGCCTGTTCAGGCCAAGGAAATGTATCCATTATAGGGACTGTAACATCCCAAAAGTTTAATAAGGAATCACTATGTTTGATAGTGTAAATGATACGTCACATCGATCTTAATCGAACATCTAAATATTATTATTTAAATGTTACTGTTAAAACCTAGCTGATATAATGGGAGGAAAGAAAAATATTAATAGAATTAATAATATAGGGTTTACACATGTATATATAACTAATTCATTAGTGACCAATTAATTATAAATTAATGTAAAACTTTTTTTTTAATAAAAGGAAGTGTTTTTCTGAAAAACTATATAAATGAAAATAAGTGTGTTTATAAAATATTAAAATCACTCTTGTTAGATTATATTAATTAAATATATATATATATATATAATTTTTAACTTAATGATTAAAATTCATATTATATGTTTTCTATACATTATATAAGAACGAATTCTATTTGATGAATAAAAGATGTATTTTTCTAAAAAGGTAGTTTTTTCACCTTTTGATGATGCACCTATTTTAAATATAGTTTTTGATAATTTTATAATATATATTTGAAAAAATAAACTTTTTATTTGTAATCAGGGTATAAAAATATACATTGGTTTATTTTTTGGTATTTTTCAGATAAGTTTCATGTTTTGATGAATTGTGAAAAAATAATGTTTTTTAATTGAAAACTACATTTTCATTGAATTTATTTATAGTGATAAATTATATTTTTAAATGGTTTAAAGTATAATTAGATCAATTTTTATAGTTTAATCCAATATATGTCATTGGAATCAATTTCACATTGAAATTGGATATAAAATCTTTGTGGACTTTGGAACATTTTTACTTTAAAAACTCGTTTTCTCATTCCATCAACAGGATTAATTTTTATTTAATTTCATCAATTTTTGTGTTTTGAATTTTGAAAAATGGATTCCATAATTTTATTTATAATTTAAAATTTTAGTAAATATTCCCCTTTTTTTGGAAAATATGGATGGTAAATTTAGTAAGTTTATTTTTATTACCACGGTTAAGGGTAAATCAGATAATTAAGGGTAAAAATAATATTATAAATATTATAAATTTACCATGAAACATGTAATAATCATATTGGATGGTTCTTTTTTGTATCTAATAATTAAAGGATTGGTTATGAGGCCATTTATGGCCTTTTTTGTAACGCCCCGACCCCAGTTATCCAGATTCGGTGCCTTATTACATAACATTGGCAGGATACAAGGAATCATTTCTCGAGAGACCAATCAGTTTAGTAGCCTTGGAAGTACTAGATACATACATAATTTTTACATTACATTATGAATTAAAAAACATTGTGTCTTTGTAGAACACAATAATATCCCTTATCCTATCCCTATAGGCCATTCATAATTTACTTCTTCACATTTTGGGAAAAATAAAACATAAGAAAGGGGTGAGCTCAGATGCTCAATAAGGATAACAATATAGCGTAAAATTTCATAAACAATCATAAACATTTAATGCAATGTATAATACTAAAACACAATCCTTTTAGACATAAAATTCAGTATAATATGCCAAAGATAAATCAAATAATTCCATTTAATTATTCACATGGATATTCTACTAGTCGAATAATCACATGCAATATCAATAGCCAATTTCATAATGATGGAATGCATAATACCGGACATTATAACCACATAGTCAATGCCTTGTGCCAAGACTACAAATAAGATTTTTTCAAGGCCTTGTTCCAAGACACTAGTTTGTCTCATAAGACCTACCAATGCATCGAGGAGCTATAGTGGCCTCCACCCATCACTTACTAAGTCCAATGCATTCCTCATATGAAAAGGTTGAAACATAACATAAACATTCATATTAAAACTAGCAAACGAAATGTTAATACTTTAACTAAAAACCATGAATGGTATAAAAATAACACATCCATTTTCAAACATATCACAAAACCTTCAATACAATATGGAATATTGTATCATAATAAATCAATTTCAAACAAGTGTAAAATCCATCAAAATATGTTGACATATATGAAATCAAAACTATTTGATAGAAATGTATCTTTCTATTTTGAAATAATTTAAAAGTCACATAATTATAAAAGAAAACATTTATTTTTAAAATATTCTTATAATCTTGTAAGGTAAGATTAGAAAGTGTTATAATGGCAGAAAATATCCACACTTGCTGTATAAGTTAAAAAAACATTATTTCCTTAATTTTGTCGAAAAGGTCATTAAGGGCCTTGTTTGGAAAACGGGGGAAAGATTCCTTTCAAAACATTTTATAAAAATTAAAACAAGGGTATAAATGAATTTAACCCATATTCTAGTAAATAGTAAAAATGTTTTGAAATACATTATTAAGAAACACATATGTGGATGATAAATAAGTCCCAGTAGATACTTATATATAAACAACCTCAGATAAATAAAGAGATTGTGAAATTAACCCTTACCTTGTACTTTTTCTTGGCCAAGGGTACAATAACCTATTTTATAATAGGTAAATTGTTGCTATTAAATTATACAATAACCACATACATAAATATGATATCATATATGATCTTCTAATATTTCTTTGTTAATAATATTTAAGTAGTATCATTGTTTTAGGTGTTAACTGATTCATTTTCCTTTATATGTTTTATTATGTAAGTCATGTTTGTTATGGATATGATGTATTTGATTAATATCCAGAATTATATTAAGTTCTTAAAAAGAATTTAATCATAAAATGAAATTTATTCTTGAATGGTTTCGATGGGGAATGAATCTCATCGCGTTTGTGGAGACGGTAATCTGTACGTACGCATGAGCGACAATATAATTATATTGATGGAAAAATCGTATGTAATTGGATGTTATATCATATATAAAGAATAATTAACATGTTATATTTATTATTTACATCAATTATACTCATTATTATACCCATCCAAATAATGAAGTGTTGAATAACAAACTACACCACGACGTGGAGACGGTAAGCTGTGCATACGCACGTATGGTGACTTTTTCATTCATAGGATGGATACAATATTGAGTATGGTTGTATCATATTTATAATAACATAATAGTATGTATACGTTACTGGTTTTATTATTTTTTTATGGAAACAACAAAGAAAGATGAAGTGTAAGAAAGAATAACTTTGAAAGAGGTGATGAAATTATTAACTCTTCTTCGGTTGCTTCCTTTTGATTTGATCAAAAGGGCTCCTTAGGTTGGATTTATAATCAAATTAAGGACTCTAGGTTTAATTGAAGGTAGTTGGTAGTATATTTGAGCATGTTTTGGCTGAGACTAATTGATTTGGAGGTGTGATTTTGAGAAAAGGTGAAGTACCCTTTTATAAGAGAGGTGAGGGTCACTTTAGAAAAAGCTTGAAATATTAATTTATTATACAATCATATTCGGTTTATAGTGGATCAAAAAGGATTTATTTCAAGTATAAGGTGGTTATGGGTCGAAAACCTATCAACCAATAGGTTTTAGACATGTTTAGGTCACCATATTAGCCTTATCTTTTAGATTTAAATCTTAATTAAATAGTTTAACTTTTACCATGTCTTCTTGTATTATTATAATAAATGGTTAATAAACATGCTATAAAAATCCAAGAGAACCCCAAGTGGTTCATTATTAATATATATAACCTTATCTAAGTACTTTTTTCAAACCTTATATTTTTAGGAATTTTATATCATTTAATAAAATAGTATTTTTTTTAAAACTCGTTTATGTCAATTTTGCCATTATTTAGTATTTGGTTTTTGTGAAAGTAAAAAAAACTTGATTACTTCAAAATAAATAAATTAAATCAATCCTAACATGTCATATTAACCTATAAAATTAGTGTAATGAATCAAAAGTTTCAACTTACATTTATTTTAATATTTATAATATCAATTATTTTAATCTTTCATTAATATAGTAATTATTGTATCATCATTGTGTCATAAATAAATTTAATAATTTAATGTATAAAATTTATAAATAAAATACCATTATGTAGGAAATATTTTTTATCTTTCTAATGAATTTTAGTTGAATTTAAATTATGTATAACCCTATATTAAAAATGTTTAAGTTATTAAAATTTAAAATTAAAACTTTTAACTCTTCTTTAAATAAAATATAACAAATGTCATAATCTAATCCAAGTGGATAAAAAAGGATAATATTTTATTCCTAAGGTTTATTTTGGTCGAAATAAACTTATAAAATAGAATTAGGGCATGTTTTAGGGTAATTATAATATCATTTTTACCTTTAATTACCCTATTTACTTTTAACCGTGGTAAATAAAATCCAAAAGTTACTATTCCACAAAAATTATTTTCATCCTATTGAACCATGTTTTACTTACTAATATCAACTTTATCTCTTAGATTTTTTAAATTCAATTCACAAAAGCGGTAAAATTACGTTTTATGCAAATTTATAAATATGTATACAAGGTGGGTAAAAGACTGTAAAAAGTTCAATAAAATTGTATATATCTAATATTATTATAAAATAACTTCAAAGAATTAAATTGGACTAATATAGGTATTATGTATCTATTTTTAATTTAAAATAAAATTAAATAAAAATAATTATTATTTAAATAAAATTCAATTTTAAACAATAATGCAGTGTTTTTAACTATTCATCAAAAAATGAAAGTTTTCAGAAAAATACCAAAAATTTACCCTAAGATAATTTTTATATTCTAAATCTAAAAATTAAGTCCATTTTGAAAACTAAAATTTATAAAATTTCAAAAAGTGGGTATTACTATTCAAAATGGCTAGTTTGATTGTTCGTGGGGTGCTAGAACTCGAAGTTGCATACAGCGCAATCTATTGTAATTATTCAAAGGGAAACGTATCATGGAAGCTTGGGGTGTTACATTCTTACCTCCTTCAAATAATTTCATTCTCAAAATTTCTAGAATACTGCTACGTAAAAAGATTCGGGTGGGTCTTCATCATAAGTTCCTCGGGTTCCCACGTTGCCTCTTCCATCTTATGGTTTCTTTATAAAACTTTTACTAGACGAGTCGTCCGGTTTCTCATCACTTGTTCTCTGGTATCAAGAATCTTGACAGGATCTCCACAATAATATATATTGGGTTCCATTTCTATTTCTCCATAGGTGAGTACATGCGTTGAGTCAGGCATGTATTTTATCAACAGTGATATGTGGAACACATCATGAACTTTGGAGAGACTTGGAGGCATTTCCAAATGGTAAGCTACAACTCCAATTCATTCTAAAATTTCGAAAGGTCTGATATACTTGGGACTTAATTTACCTTCCTTACTAAAACATATAAAACCCTTCCATGTAGATACCTTCAAGAAAACATGATCTCCTACTTGAAAATATAAATCCTTCCCTCGGTTATCAGCATAGCTCTTTTTCCTACATTGAACTGCTCTGATGTGGGTTTGGATAATCTTCACCTTTTCTATTGTTTCCTCAACAAGTTCTGGGCCTATGAGTTTTATTTCACCAACATCATCCCAATAAGTTGGTGGGCGACATCTCTTTCCATATAATGCTTCATATAGTGTCATCTAAATACTTGAATGGAAGATATTATTATAGTAAAATTCTACCAGAGGTAAATATTAGTCCCACATACCTTGAAAGTCAAGTGAGAAAGATCTCTACATGTCTTCTAAGGTTTGAATAGTCCATTCTGATTTTCCATCAGTTTGAGGGTGGTAGGCAGTGCTCAAACAAAGTTCAGTATCTAGGGCCTTCTGAATACTTTTCTATAATCTTGATGTAAAATAGGGATCACGATCAGAAACAATTGATAAGGGTACTCCATGAAGTCTTAAAACATTATTAATATATAGTCTTGCAAAATGTTCAAGTGGTAAATCTTCTCTTATAGCAAGAAAATGTTCTAACTTGGTAAGACATTCAACAATGACCCATATTGAATCATTCCTTCTAGGAGTCTTTAGTATCCCTATGAAAAATTCCATCATAATATCATCCCATTTCCACTCAGGTATGGGAAGGGGTTTCATGAATCCTCTAGGATGTTGTCTTCCAGCCTTAACCTGTTGAAAAACCATATATATTGATACATAATCAGCAATCTCCCTTTTCATGTTGTCCCACAAAAAATGTTCCTTCAAATCCCTATACATATTAGTGCTGCTAGGTTGTATAGAGAAATTAGAGCTATGAGCATCATCCAACAATTTTCCTTTTTAGATCGGGTATATCAGGAACACAAAGTCTTTTCCAAAATTTCAAAAATCTATCTTCATATACAAAGTCAATCAATCTTCGATCGTTCGCAGATTTAATTTTCTTTTGAAACTCCTCATCATCAGTCTGATAACTTTTTATTCTTTATAGTAAATACGTATTGTCAACCATTTGAAAAAGTATTGATGTTTCACCTTCCATGATTATTCCTATATCCATCTTTACTAGATCCATGAACATAGGATCCCTTTCAACTCTCATCTTGTTCAGAACTCCATGATCCTTTCTTCTCAATGCATATGCTTCCTTATTTACCTTCACCAGGTGGTAGTGTATAGTGCAATCATAATCCTTGAGTAGTTCAATCCATCTCATTTACCTCATGTTGAGTTCTTTTTGTGATAAAATATAATTCAAACTCTTTTGATCGGTATATATCTCACATTTTTCACCATAGAGATAGTGTCTACATATATTAAAAGAAAATTTTATAGTTGATAACTCAAGATCATGAGTGGGATAGTTTTTTTCATGAATATTTAGCTGTCGTGATGCATAGGCAATAACCCTGTCATTCTGTATAAGGACACAACCAAGTCCTTTCTTTAAAGCATCACTATAAATAACAAAACTATCATTCCTCGATGGTAGATTCAAGATAGAAGAATTGACTAATATTCTATTTAGTTATTCAAAACATTCTTCACACTCTTTTTTTCAAACAAATTTAAACCCTTTACATGTGAACTTGGTTAATGGGATATCCAATTGGGAAAAATTCTGGTTGAAACACCAATAATAATCTGCTAAACCAATAAAACTACGTACCTTAATTATACTCATCAGTGATGGACATTATTGTATTTCTCTTGTCTTAGAAGGATCAACATATATTCCATCCTTAGAGACAATATATCCAAGAAAATAAATCTCCTAAATCCAGAATTCACACTTGTTAAACTTCCCATATAATTCATTTCTTCTAAGCGTATTTAGAATAGTGCAAAAGTGATTTTCATGATCTTCATAGATTTTTGAGTAAACCAAGATATCATCAATAAATACCACAACAAAGTCATAAAGATATTTCTTGAAAACTCTATTCATTAGATCCATGAAGACATAGGGTGCATTAGTCAGTCCAAAAGTAATTACTATAAACTTGTAATTCCCATACCTGGTATGAAATACTATCTTCAGAATGTCTTCCTTATTCACACACAACTGATGATATACAGATCAAAGGTCAATCTTTGAAAAATATTCAGCTCCATGAAGTTGATCAAATAAATCATCAATGCGAGGTAGGGGATACTTTTTCTTTATTGTTATACCATTGATCTCCCTGGAGTCAATGCACAACCTCGTAGATCAATCTTTTTTCTTAACAAAAAGAATAGGGGGCTCCCCATGGAGAAACAATAGGGGGAATAAATCCGTTATTACTCAATTCCTCTAGTTGTTTTTTTAGTTCCACTAATTATAGAGTGGATATTCTACAAGGGGTCTTCAATATGGGCCTTGAACCAGGAATTAAATCAATGGAAAACTCAATTTCTTGTTCTGGAGGATGTCTAGGTAAATCCTCTAGAAACACATCAACATATTCTTTCACAATAGGTACATCCCCTATTTGAATATTATTTTCCTCACCCATAGTTATTTCACTATATTCCTCCTCAATAATTGAATTTAGTAGAGATATTAGGGGTGGATCTAGGTAAGAATCATATGGTGATGTTTTTTCTCTAAAGATAATGTACTCTTTATCATCATCAAAAATTGTAAACTCCTTCCTCTTACAATAGATTTTCACATCATGGTTCGAAATCCAATCCATATCAAGGATTATATCAAATTCAATCATGAGTATGAAAATAAGATCAGTAGATAAAGCACCTTTATATTCCATAATGGTAACTGATTGACAAAACATTATTGCGATGATACTTCCCTTAGAAATTTTGACTGAAAACGCCCTTGTTAAATCAAATTAGAAATATCTAATTTTCATATGAAACTGGGAAGATATGAAACAATGTGATGATCCGAAATCAAATAAAGCATTGGATAAATTTGAGGAAACCATTAAATTACCTACCACTATGTCATTCGGAGCTTCAAACTCATCAGAAGTGATCACATAAGCTTGTCCTTTCTCCCTTGTCCTTTTCTGAGGTAAGTTTCCTTGATTCTTAGAAAATTAATTTGAATAATGCCTCATTTCTCTACAATTGTAGCATTCAACATTGATAGCCTCTTTCTTTCCCTTACAATCACGAGCTTGGTGGTCTTTTTCACTACACTTGTAATAGACTCTCATTCCCTTCAGAAAAGTACCGAGGTGTTTCTTCCCACATTTACTACAGGATGGAAATTCAAATTTTACCTTCTTCCCCTTATTTCCATTTCCTGAGTGTTCAGTAGATCTTTTCTTCTCTTTATTTACTTTAAAGTCATAAGACATAGAGAATTCCTTTTTTGTCTTGATAGTACATGAGACAATATATTTGTACGATGAGAAGGATTGTGGGACTAATGCTCGATGGATAAATGGTTTTAACCCATCAAAGAATTGATCAATATTACTCCTTGGGTTATGTATATAATCTGATGCATGCCTTGCTAACCTTGTAAAGTTAGCCTCATACTTTGCAAAATTTTCATCCTCCTTTTACCTCAAACTCAGAAATTATCTTTACATATCCACTCGATGGTCATGAGGAAAGTATTTTTCTAATAAAATCTCTTTAAACTCCCTTCATTCCATATTTGATACTTCTTCATCCTCCTTTGTGTTTTGAATTAATGACCACTATTGATCTGCATCTCCCGTGAGGTGATAAACTGTCATGGTAAATTTTTCTCTTTTACTACTCCCCAAAGCATAAAATATTTTCTCTAAGGAACTTATCCATTGCTAAGCTAAAAGTGGATTTGTAGTCCCATTGAATATTATTGGTTTTTCCTTATTAAATGGTATAACATTGATCCTCCTTGTTGTGGATTAGGGTGCTCCATATGGGTAAGGTTCTTATTCATAACTTGAGTTAGTTTTCCCAGTATGGTGATAAGCGGATCAGTACCAGTTGCATCACCAGCTCAACTATAATTATCTTGAGTAGGAGGGAAATCCCTACATGGATTACATGCATTGATACGGTTTCCATTCCTTCCACAAGGTACAATTTCTAAACAAGGGAATACACTAGATTAGTTTATGAATCGTAATACATAATTCCAAACTTGTAAAACATTTAACATAAATTGAACAATTTAAGGATATAATATATAATCATAAAAATGTTTTTTTTTAGGAAATATTTAATCATAAATCCTTCAAAATTGATTTTAAAGAAAATTTTAATTGTCCTAAGCAGATCCCCCAGGAGTGTTGTAACCAAGAGTGAAGCAAGGCTCGTTGTTGTGTACCAGGATACCCCAGGTCAAGACCGAAACTCCTTGTAGGAGTTTTCACTCCTAGGTACATCTGTGCCAGAGTCGCCTCTACCTTCTTGTATCGAGATAGGGATGTATTTCTTGGAAAAATCACAAAATATCTACATTACCAAAATTATATGAATTTATTCTATACTAATCCTCAAAGTCTATCTTAGGGTAATGTTATCTAATAAAAGTTTCTCTAAATATAGTTTCCAAGGTTTGTACTAAAAATCCTCTAGTACCAACTGTAATGTCCCAACCCCAGTTACCCAAAGTTAGTGCATTATTACATAACATTGGTATGATACAAGGAATCATGTCCCAAAATACCAAACAGTTTAGTAACCTTGGAAGTAATAGATACATACATAAGTTTTATATAACATTATGAAAAAAAAAACAACATTGTGTCTCTGTTGAAAACACTCATATCCATTAGCATGTCCCTACAGGTCATCCATAATATACTTCTTCACATCCTAGGAAAAATAAAACATAAGAAAGGGGTGATCTCTGATGCTCAGTAAGGATAATAATATAGCGGAAACTTTCATAAATAAGCATAATCATTTAAGGCAATGTATAAGACTAAAAAACAATACTTTTAAACATAAACTTTAGCATAATATGGAAAAGATAAATCAAATAATATCATTTACTTATTCACATGGATATTCTACTAGTTTAATAATCACATGCAATATCAATAGCCAATTTCATAATGATGGAATGCATAATGTAGGACATCATAACCACATAGTCAAGGCCTCATGCCAAGACTAAAAATAATATTTTGTCAAGGACTTGTACCAAGACACTAGTTTGTCTCATGATACCTACCGATTCATCGAGGTGCTATAGCGGGCTCCACCTGTCACTTACTAATTCCAATGCATTCCTCATATTAAGAGGTTGAAACATAACATAAACATTCGTATTAAAACTAGCATAAGAAATGTTAATAATTTAACCATAAACCATGAATGGTATAAAAATAACATATCCACAGTAAAACATATCACAAAACCTTAAATACAATATAGAAGATTGTATCATAATTAATCAACTTAAAACAAGTGTAAAATCCATCAAAGGATGTTGACATAGATGAAATGAAAACTTTTTGAGAGAAATATCTCTTTATATTTTGAAATCATTTAAAAGTAACATAATTATAAAACAAAACATTTATTTTAAAAATATTATTATAATCATGTAAGGGAATCTTCGAATGTATTATAATAGCAGAAAATAGTCGCACTCGCCATATAATTTAAAAAAACATTCTTTCCTTAATTTTGTCAAAAAGGTCATAAAGGGCCTTGTTTGGAAAATGACGGAAAGATTCCTTTCAAAACATTTTATAAAAAATCAAACAAGGGTATAAATGAATTTAACCCATATTCTAGGAAATAGTAAAAATGTTTTTGAAATACATTATTAAGAAACACATATGTGGATGATGAAGATGTCCCAGTAGATACTTACGTATAAACAACCTCAGATAAATAAAGAGATTATGAAATTAACCCTTACCTGGTACTTTTACTTGGTTGATGGTACGTTAACCTCATTTATAATAGTTAAATAATTGTTATTAAATTATACAAGAACCAAATACATATATATTATATCATATATGATCTTCCAATATTGATTTGTTGATAATATTTTAGTAGTATCATTGTTTCGGGTGTTAACTGATTTGTTTTCCTTTATATGTTTTGTTATGTAAGTCATGTTTGTTATGGATATGATGTATTTGATTCATATACAGAATTATATTAAGTTCTTAAACATTATTTTTTAATCATAAAATTAAATTTATTCTTGAATAGTTACGATGGGGAATGAATCTCATCACGTTCGTGGAGATGGTAATCTGTATGTATGCACGAGCGAAAATACCATTCAATTGATGGTGAAATAGTATTTAATTGGATGGTATATCATATATACAGAATAATTAACATGTTATATTTATTATTTACATCAATTATACTCATTATTATACCCATCCAAATAATGAAGTGTTGAATAACAAACTACACCACGACGTGGATACGGTAAGTTGTACGTACGCACGTATAGTGTCTTTTTCATTCATTGGATGGATAGAATAATGAATATGGTTGTACCATATTTATAATAAGATCACAGTATATAGAAGGTACTAGAGTTATTATTTTGGTATGGAAACAACAAAGAAATAGGAAGTGGAAGAAGAAAAGAACTTTGAAAGAGGTGATGAAATTATTACCTCTTCTTCTGGTGTTTCCTTTTGATTTGATCAAAAGGGCTCCTGAGGTTGGATTTATGATCAAAGTAAGGTCTATAGGTTTAATTTAAGGTAGTTGAGAGGATATTTGAGCAGGGTTTTTCTGAGACAAATGGATTTGGAGGTGTGATTTGGAGAGAAGGGGATGTACCCTTTTATAAGAGAGGTGAGGGTCACTTTAGGAAAAGCTTGAAATATTAATTTATTATACAATTATATTCTGTTTATAATGGCTCCAAAAGGATTTATTTCAGGTATAAGGTATGTATGGGTAGAAAAACTCTTAGCCAATAGGTTTTAGACAAGTTTATGTCACCATATTAACCTTATCTTTTAGATTTAACTCTTAGTTAAATAGTTTAACTTTTACCATGTCTTCTTGTATTATTATAATAAATGGTTAATAAACTTTCTATAAAAATCCAAGAGAACCCCAAGTGGTTAACTATTTATATATATATCCTTATATAAGTACTTTGTCCAAATCTTATATTTTTAAGAATATTATATCATTTAATAAAATAGTATTTGTTTTAAAAACTCATTTATGTCAATTTTGACATTATTTGGTATTTGGTTTTTGTGAAAGTAAAAAAAACTTGATTACTTAAAAAAAATTAAATCAATCCTAATATGTCATATTAACCTAGAAAATTATAATAATGCATCAAAAGTCTCAATTTACATTTATTTGGATATTTATAATATCAATTATTTTAATCTTTTATTAATAAGATAATTACTACATCATCATTGTGTCATAAATAAATTTAATCATTTAACGTCCAAAAATTATAAATAAAATATCATTATGTAGGAAATATTTTTATATTTATAATGAATATTTTTAGTTGAATTTATCTTATATATAACCATACATTAAAAATGTGTTAGCTATTAAAATTTTAAATTAACACTTTTAACTCTTTTTTAAATAAAATATAATAAATGCCCTAATCTAATCCAAGTGGATCAAAAAGGATCATATTTTATTCCTAAGGTTTATTTTGGTCTAAATAAACTTATCCAATTGAATTAAGACATGTGTTAGGTTAATTGTAATATCATTTTTACCTTTAATTACTATATTTACTTTTAACCGTGGTAAATAAAATCCAAAAGCTATTATTCACCAAAAATTATTCTCATCCTATTGAACCACATTTTACTTATTGATATAAACAATGTCTCTCAGATTTTTGAAATTCAATTCACATAAGTGGTAAAATTATATTTTATTCAAATTTATAAATGTGCCTAGAAGGTGGGTAAAAGACGGTAAAAAGTTCAATAAAATTTTATATATCTAATCTTATTATAAAATGACTTCAACAAATTACATTGAAATAATATATATATTATGTATATATTTTTACTTTAAAATAAATTTAAATAAAAATAATAATTATTTAAATAAAACTTGATTTTAAACAATAACGTAGTGTTTTTCACTATTCATCAAAAAATGAAATTTTTCAGAAAAATACCAAAAATTCACCCTAATATAATTTTTATATTCTAAATCCAAAAATAAAGTCCATTTTGAAAACAAAAATTTATAAAATTTCAAAAAGTGGGTATTATTATTCATAATGGCTAGTTTGATTGGTCGGGTGTGCTAGAACTCGAAGTTGCGTACAACACAAGCTATTGAATTATTCAAAGGGAAAAGTACCATGGAAGATTGGGGTGTTACATTTTGGATGAGAATATAACCTTTATAATACAATATTCAAAGTAAAGTCAATTTTATCATACTTTTTTTTTACAAGAGAAACATTTTTTATGGGGTTATATAAGGGGTATGTTCGACTATAAAAGGTATTTTGAAAGCTAGAATTTTTATCTAAATTGTTTTAATTTATTTTTAATTTTTAGTAAATAAATTATTAAATTAAATGGTGACACAATGATGATGCAGTAATTGTTTAATTAATAGAAGAATCAAATAAATGTTTTTAAAAATATTAAAATAAATATAATTTGATAGATTTAATGTCATCCACAAATTTTATTGTTTAATTTGACATGTTAGAGATATTTTATAAGTCTTGGTTCAAATTTATCTTGTTATTTTTTTTTTATAAGATAAAATAATGAATATTGTCAAAATTGATATTTATGATATTTTAAAATAAGTAATATTTTATTAAATGAAATAAAATTTCTAAAAATATAAAATTTATCCAAATTATTGGTTTTGATCTCAAAATATCATAAATTAATCATTTATTAGTCTTTTTTCATTTTATAGTAATTATATTAACCCTTAATGTTTAAATTAAAAGATATCATGATAAGAGTTAAAAGGGTTAAATAAGGGTTAAAACAAAAAGATAAGGATTAAAAATATAATAAAAACTTGTTCATAAAATATTGGATGGTTAGGATTCGACCCTTACCACATTAATATCGAATTTAAGTTGTTTAATGGACACTTTTCCATGAAAATAACATATATATTATTTAAATCAAAGATAGTTACAAAATATCACTCTCTTTGTATTTAATAACTTTTATGTGTCCATATAGGGACAAAATCAAGATATGAATGAATCTAAATATCTATTTTGATCATAATAAAATTATTTCCATTATATGATTTTATTTTTAATTTTTAGATATTATATAATTACCTTAAATGTTTCTTTAATTCTAAAATATTATTTATTTATTTAACAGAAAAACAAAATAATTGATATTAAAAAATATTAATTTTGATATATTTTGGATTATTTAATGTGTATAACTAATTTTATAGGTCTATAAGATATATTATAGATGTTTTAAACCATTATATTCTAATGAAAACTTTGTATTTATGTATTTTATGTCAAATTAGATGAATAGTATCAAATTTCACAATAATGATATTTTATTGAATTAATATATTATTAAATTATTTAAAAATCACAAAAATGTAAAAAATATAAAATGGGATAAAATATGGTCTAAAATATATTACCTTATTAATTTATTTTTTATTTTGAAGTCATTGTATCTATAATAGCCTTTTTATATTTTAATATTTTAGAGAATTCCTAGAGTGATCATCCCCTCTCCTATAAATGGGAATCCATTACTCTCTTTTCTTCACACTCAAAAACCCATTTGGTTCATAAAATATCTACCCAAATACATTTATATAACCTCTACCCACATTATAGAGGCCTTATTTTATGCATAACACCATCCTTAGAGCTGTTAAGGTGTTAAGAAAAGGAGATCGTCTAAAGAAGAGGTGTTATTTTAATCATGTATTTCTATTTTATTCCTTCTTTGAATTCCTTAAAATATTATTAAACCATGATTAAATAATAAAACCAGTATACTAAATATAATAATATGTTATTATGTTAATATAATCACCTATATCCATTTCCTTTTACATCAAATGGAAAAAATAATTATTCATTCTTACGTATGGGTGAACTGTCACTTCCACAAACCGATATAATTCATTTTCCATTATCATAACTCAAGACTGGTTATAATGATGGAATTAATGTTTATATATTATATTCATTAAATATTTATTATTATAAGAGAATAATATATATAAATTATATTCTTACCTTCCATGAACATAAAAATGATATTGTCGTTCGTGTGTGTGTGTGAACTATCACCTCCACGAAGCGATGTGATTAATTTTTATTCACCACATCACATGAATAATATATATAAGTATATTTAAATTATTAATATTATATTAATTATATTATTATCATTATTAAAAGATAAAATAATACATACCTTCTTCCCATAATTATCATTGAAAAAATGTAAGTGTTACTCATGCATACGTACGGCTTATCATCGCTGTGACTATAACATAGTTCATTTTTCATAACCATACTTAATGGTTTGATTTAAAATTTCATTTAAACTTGTAATGAAATATTTAAACTTGTAAATTTTATTGTTTGTTATGTGATAAACTAATTATGGTTGGTTTCATGATAAACTAAGGATGGGTGGTTACGTTATAACATCAAATGCATTGGGTTTGGAAGTTGGCCATATGGATATTCCATTTATAAGAGTGACTTGTATGGAAGTAAACCATATGGTTATTCCATTTTAGTATAATTATTTCACAAGTTACATATTTATATATTATATTTTTTCTTATTATTTTTCATGGAAATCATTTGATTTTTAAAATGTAAGATAATGATCTTTTTTAAATGATGATCCATTATTCAGGGAAAAAGGTATATTTTTAGGAAAAGTTTTATACATTTTCACTAGAATAATGGTTTCCTTTATTTTAATTATATTACTGATATTTTATGATCACTAAAGTTTTTAAAAAAAATTCCTGGGGTTTAAGTAAAATTTGTTTCAAGGATGAGATCAAGGGAAAATTGTAAAGATATATCAGCATAGGAAATCATGTTTTATTTTATTTTATTTTTTTGTTTTATGGAAAAAAAATGGATACTAAGCATAAGTTTATACTTGTAATGTATGGTTTTACTATATAATATTTTTTATTAATTCTATAAAACTCTATACATAAAAATATTTTGGAAAATAATATGATTTCTAGTTTCAAAATAACTAGTATAAGTTATGTTTAAGGTCAGGTCCTTACAAGGATATTTGGATAGCTCAATAGAAAGTCTGGCACAAATAATCCAAGTCTATAAAGGGGAATAGATGAGGCATAACATGAATCTTGGATCATAGAAAAAACATGAAGTGTTTGGGGAGTCATTTATGTGGATAATAGATCTTTTCCTCTCCCATACGGGGTGACAGAGGAGGTTATGGGTGAGCTCCATCACCCAAGAGGACTTCATTTCCATTATAGGGGAGTGGTCTAGTTAATAAGGTGGTGTGGTATCCCATTGTAAAATTGATGTGGGTTGAATCAAGTTTTTCATTGTTCATTTTTAAATATGTGGAAGTCTCTAATTTAAATGATGACATGCTTTAAAATGTAATGACATCGTTTATTTTTAAGCATTATTTTCTTCAACCTTTGCATGCTAGGATTTCCTATGTATCGTTTTCTACATGTGAATGATTTCTCATGGTGGACCTTCATATGAGGAGAGATTTACTATATGATCCAATCCAAGATCAATAAATTTTAATTAAAAAAATGATGAAAAAGTCATGAAATCTTTATACTCTATATGTGATGTCATAAGATTATCTGGTGATCATAAAGCGGAGGAGTAAGTAGGTTGTGATTTTTCTACACGATGAAGATAGTATGCAAGGTTTCCACAGGAGAATCAATTTGTAGATAAGGAGAGTTCATAAGGTTGGTATGTGATTCCATGTGGTTTGGTTGTGGATGTGATCTGATAACGATGAAGGAGTATGCAGTGGATGTATGTTTTCTTAGTTAGTATGTGATGAGGAAGAAGTAAGTGGTGAAGTTTGTTCACATGGACAGTGTCTGGTCATTCTTGGAGTTCATGTAGTGGATGAATACAATACAATGTTTTTTAAGTCGTGAAACCTTGGTTTTCATTGTTTCAAAAATGTGAGATGACATTATTCTCATAACTTTAAAGATGTATCTTTGACATGGAATTATTATCATATCAAAGGTTGTGAAACTCTTTCTATAAATTCTAATACCTTGATATGAGGAAAAATATTTGATCGATAGCCCTCTATTTTCACCCAAATAGAGAGGAAGTTGTGTGCTGGTTTTCACAAAGAAGAAGAGTATTTTGTGTACTTGTTTTCATAAAGAAGAAGAGATTTTGTGGGATTTCTAAAGCTATGTGAATATAAGTCGTGCACTCTTAATGGTATTATCCTTGAGCTTAAAGTTATAGCACTGAGTTTGATAAAACAAACCCATTTTAAGAATCTTGAGGTTTTGAAAATTACATATGATAAGGCCATTCAATTCACTATGAATGCATGAAGATGTTCAAAAATTGAAGATAACACCATAAGAAATAATAGTTTTATGTTGATAGAACTAAAGATAAATATACATAAACATATCTATGGTTAGTAAAATTTAATAATAGAAGAATAACATGTGTTTTTGGTAATTTGATTAACTAAGAAAGAATATGATCACTGAAGACCATAAGAAGCGGAGAAGGGACCAACTGTATTGTTGTTATTGAAGATCTTATTATTAAGACCCTTGTTGGGGAGGAAGTAGATTGTGTTCGTGTATACAAGTTCTCATGAACAAATATACTAACTTGAAGAGATTGATGTTGTTTTTTTGTTCAGTCCTTTCATTGAGACTCTTATAAATTGAAGAACAATATTGACATAAAATCACAGTGAGTCCAAGTGGAGAACACAGCCAACATACATGAAGTTCAGTTGATCATATCCTAGTTGTTGAAGTCCTTTTTGATGGTTCAAGAATGAGTCTTGAAGAAAAATTGGTACCTATTTAAATAATTTCATTGAGGAACTAGTGGTTCTAGTGCAAACAACATTCTATTTAGGAATTGGATGATACCTTCCCGACACTTGTGTGTAACTTGAACTGTACTTGTAATCACTAAAATTCCATAGTGATGATAAAAAAAATTTACTCGAAAAAAAGTCGAACATGAAGGTATCGGGGTGCACACCAAAAGCCAGTGGGATAGGGATTTAAAATTTTCCATCACTGGAGCAATGAAATATCATCATATCCAGTGATCCAACCCTAATATGGTCTGAGGATCCCACATGGTTTAATGAGAGCATAATAAATAAAAAAAATGAATACCTCATTCCTATTTGATACACACACATGTGTCATAAGTTTTTGACATTCGTTGCTCAAAGGATATAATGTTTAATCTCTCTAGATCATCCACACATGCTTCTCAAATCTACACGTGCACTATTTATCAGATTCCGGGTGCTAACATGGAGCTCCGACAATCACTTTGATGCTGATTCAATCACCATGATCCTTGCCTTCAATCCGCGAAGGCAAACTTGGATCATACACTCGTTTTGAGAGATTTTCTCTCTAGGAATCGGGAGTAGAGAGAAGCTTTCAATTCCAAATGATTGAATAATATGTTGGGATGATCTTATCTCCACTTATATAGTGGATGTCAAAATACCTGGTTAGGGTTCCCCGACCCCATGCAATAAACGTCCACTAAATAAGTTAAATAAATAATTAATTATGATGAAAAAACTGCACCATAATATTATTTATATTTTATCACAAACTTATAATATATTAGATATATATTATGTGATAAAACTTGATCCATTAACTCAGCTTGAGCCTCCTGATAATATTAAATGAACCTGGAATATTATAATAATATTCATTCATATAATATTAATCCTTGTATTTACTTAATCTCTTATAAATACATTAGTAAATAAATTCAACCCAATTATTATTTACTTGAATAATAATGAATTTATTTATTTATCGGTGATTGATAGAACTTGGATAACACTTGGACCACATGGTGGGTCCCACCTTATCCTATATTCTTATTCAACAAAATAGGGCAGATTCTTGAATACGCTATTGTGTGTGACCCTCTAAGACCTTATCTCAGTAGTAGTGAATAATATTCAAAAACCAAGAGAAGAGTCTAGAAACTCATCAATGCCTCTAAAGAGATAAGTAAAAATCACAGTAATGACTACCAACCTACAAACATGCATAGTGTAATATAATCTCTTTTTCATATGATATCTCATAAATTAGGACGCACAGTTATGTCATCGTCCCCTCTTGCTTTATTATTTTTTATCTAACTAGACAAACTTACCTTCAACTACCATGGTCATGGATTTATGAAGGAACAGTCATCTTGATCAACCGGGCCTAAGATATATCTTCCTCAACTTGGAAGTGATAAATCATATCTTGATCATTCAACCAATTTCATACCATCAATGACATACCCAACGCAAACTACCTGTCCACAAATTATTTATCATGGTTTTCACCTTGAATCAAAGTATGTGATCAAATGGAAGACATTGATAATGATCTCTAGTTAGGAGACCAATGCACATGTATGTAGATAGGAACAACCAATGACACCTGAAACATGTGGTGTTCCTATTGCTGGGTCAGTCCTCATGATCTCAACTACTAAAGATCACCAAGTGCAAACTTCATGAGAAGAAGTCTCAATTCTTATGATCCCCCAAAACTTGATAGTCACACATCATTTATGTCCTATCAATATGATTTAAATAGAATGTAGGAAATTACATTAATATTATTTTCATAGTATCTCTAGGTTCTCATTATAGCCTGAGATCTACTATAATCCTTTGATATTGTACATAATCTAAGAATATTGTCATAAATACAATGGATGAAGATGTATAAACACTATTATGGAAAGATAAGGATGTGTATATATATCAAACTATATGAATGTAGTGGTAATAAAAGTACATCACAAGTTGGGTCTAGGGTACCCACTTTCAATACTCTCACTTATACTAGAGCCAACTGTAAGAAAGTTTGAATCCGCAAGCTCTCACTTGAGAATCATGCTTCTTATGAGATATGGATTTATTTAGGGGGTCTCATACATTGTCCTCTATGGCTACTCTTATAACTACAACATCATGTCTCTAAGTAAAATACCTTAAGAGATGAAACTTTTGAAGTATATGATTTTTCCTCTGGTGTGACCTGGACTCCTTATAAAGCACCATTACTGTAGTATTATCATAGTAAACTGGAACAAGGACTGCACTGCAAGGCATAACACCAATGTCTAAGACAAAGATTCATATCTAGACTGCTTCCTTTACTGTATCATAATCCACTATATACTCATATTCTTCTATAGAATCGACAACCACGAATTTCTTCGAGCTTCTCTAGCTCACTGTACCACCATTCAAGAGAAAGATATAGCCTGAATGCGATTTCAGATCATCATGATCTATCTATAAACTAGAATCAGTGTATCCTCTCACTACTAGTTCCTCATCTCCTCAATACACCAAAAACATATCCTTTATACATCTCAAGTAATTCAAGATAGTTTTAACATCTACCCGGTAAAGATCTCCTAATATAGCTTGATATCTTCCCACCATTATTAAAGAAAAGGAAACATCAAACCTAATACATATCATGAAATACATTATAGATATCACTTTTGAGGCATAAGGTATTCTAATAACTCTATCAATCTCCTTCTATGTTTATAGACACGTTTTATTGGAGACATTGATGCCATGTGACATGGGCAACAACCCTCTCTTGGATTGTTCTATATTGAACATTTTGAGTACCTTGTCAATATATGTACTTTTACATAGCCTAAGAATCCTCTAATATCTATCTAAATAGATCTTTATCCCTAGAATATAGGTTTCTTCACCTAATTATTTCATGGAGAAGAATTCATTTAACCAAGTCTTAACTAACTGTAATAATTTCATTTTGTTTCCCATAATTAATATGTCATCAACATATAATACTAGGAAAATGATGGTATTCTCATTAAAATTCTTATAGACACAAGGATCACTTTTGTTTTTGACAAACCAAATTATCTTATGGCCTCATAAAAATGAACATTCCATGATCGTGATGCTTGTTTCACCCATAAATGGATCTTTTCATCTTACACACCTTATTGGAAGTCTTTGACTTAACAAACCCTTCAGGTTGTGTCATATAGATGTCTTCAACCAAATTCCCATTTAGAAAATCTTTTTTGACATCTATTTTCCAAATCTCATCATCGTGGAAGGTTTTTATTGCAAGAAATATTCTAATGGATTTCAATATTGCTATTGGTGAGAAGGTTTCATCATAGTTTATACCTTGATGTTGTCTAAAACCCGTTACTACCAGTCTTTCTTTATAGGTATTAACCTTACCATCCATGTCTATCTTTTTCATGAATACCCATTTTCTCCCAATGTGTTTTACATCAATTGGAGGGTCTAAAAAACCCAAATTTGATTTTGATACATGGACTTTATCTCGGAAGGCATCGCATATTTCCATTTTGTTTCATCCTTTCCTTCCACTACATCCTTGTAGATTAGAAGTTCATCCTCCTCAAAGAGTAATGTCTCACTTGAATCAGTGATAATAAAACCATAATGATCTGGTTCTCTAACCTCTTGAGTTGACCTATACAGTACTTGTGTCTTAGGAACCTCTTCATCTCCCACTATCTCTTATAGAGATTGTTCTTGTACCAACTCATGTGCATCTGAAGAATTAACTTCCTCAAAGTCAATCATGATCTTGTTATTTTAATTAGAAATGTTTTCCCTTTCTATAAATATGTCTTGTATTTCCACAATCACATTTCTATCTCAAGGGTTATATAGGTAATATCCTTTGGATTCTTTAGGATAACCTATAAAGACACACTTCATGCTTTGGGATGCCAATTTTTCACTAGGTATAGTCTTGACAAAATCCTCGCATCCCCATACACATAAGTGGGATAGATTGGTTTTCTTTTCACATCATAACTCATATGGAATCCCATTTTCATCTTTATTTGGTGCTCAGTTAAGGGAACATGTCGTTGTATGTAAGGTGTATCCCCAAAAGGATATTGGAAGAGTTTCTTGACCCATCATTGATCTGAACATGTCTAGAAAGGTAATATTCCTCCTTTCACTAACACCATTCCACTATGGTGTATAATGAGGAGTGAGTTTGGATACTATCCCACACTCCTTCAAGTGATCAATGAAATAGTTTTTATGATACTCTCTATCTTGGTTTAAGCGGAGTACCTTAATCTTCTTACCAAGATAATTTTATAATTCATGTGCGTATTCCTTAAACATCTGAAAGGAATATAACTTATAATGATTTAAGTAGATATATCCATACCTACTATAGTCATCAGTAAAAGTAATGATGTATGAAAACCCACCCCTTTCCTTTAATAGAAATAGAAAACATATGTCAGTATGAATTAAATCCATTAATTTAGTGGTGTTTTCTCCCTTCCTAGAGAAGGGTGTTTTTGTCATTACCCCTTGTAAACAAGTGTGACATACATCCAAGGGTTTTAATTGAACCGAATCTAAATAATCAGCTTGATGTAATTTTTTTAAACACTTTTCATTTACATGACCAAGCTTGAAGTTCCATAGGCAGGTGTTATAATAGTCATGTTCACTGGTTTTTTCATTGATTGTCATTACTGAGTTTTCAAGTTCAAGTATATATAAACCATTATTAATATGTGTCATACCATAAAAAATTTATCCTTATAAAAGAGAAAATATTTATTTTTAAACTTGAAATAAAATCCCATTGTGACCAAACTTGACACTGAGATTATGTTTTTGGTTATAGAGGGTATATAATAACAATTATTTAATATAATAACTAAACCACTAGGAAAAGTAATGTGATAATATCCCACTATCAAGGCTACTAGACTCGCACCATTTGCATCTCAGAGATCAACTTCTCCTTTGGAAATCTTCTTGAATATACTTGGTTCCTATATATAAATATATATGTTTGTGCCACATTTTATATCCAATACCCAACTTATATATAATGAAAGATTTCATTTAATGAAAAAAATACCTAAAGTAGAAGTGTCACCTTACTTCTTCCCAACTCTATAATTTTTATTCCATTGGTCTTTCTTGCTATATAAAAAGTAGATAGCATCCTACTCTTTTCCCTACCTCTAAGTCCTTGGCTTTTTGGAAGGACGATGCATTGGTGTCTTCGGCCTGGACTTGGCCTTAGACCCCTTTGTCTTGCCCTTATTCCTCTTGTTCACCATAAGGACTGAATAATTGGTATTCTTTATATCCTTATCAGCTTGTAAAACTAAATCTAAAAGGTTTGAGAGTGACTTTTTCATATTAGTCATGTTATAATTAACAATAAAAGTTGAAAATTTTGGCGGTAAAGAAGTAGGAATGAGATCAGTCACTAGTTCTTGATTCAATTTGAACCTAAGGGCTTAAATCCTCTTAATGTACCCAGTCATCTTGAGTAAATGAGGTCATGATTGATTCTCTTCCGCTAGCTTTCACTTATAAAGGGAACTAGAAATATCATATCTTTTTTCCTTGCTCTCTCCTAGTATAATTCTTGGAGATGGGTTAGCATTTTTTAGGAATCCTCTTCCTTGTGCATTTTTTAAAATTGACAGGACATGGATGAGAACATGATGCACTGAACATCTAGTGCATCATCTACATGTTTTTTCCACTTTTCTTTATTTTCCTTTCTTGCTCCTTAAGGAGTATCAATAAGAAATGAGGATTCCAAAACATAAAGCTTCCTTTTTTAGTGTAGTGCTATGAACAAGCACCTATACCACTCTTGGAAGTTATGGCCAGTCAGGTAATTTTCTTTATTTAGTATTGATCGCAGTGATGATGTACTAGTGTTGTTGGTGATTTCCATTTTAAATCTATAACAAATAAATTTTATCAGTAATTATTTTATCTTGATTACCTTTTAGAAAATTATGATTAATGAATTATTATATCATTTAAATGTCTCTCGCTGTTTTATCGAACCTTAATATCCCTATCTACTGGATTCAGAATACACTATCACTTGAGTATTATAGTGGTAAGGATCCTTGAAAATACTCCTCATAGTCTACAAGCTTTGGTTACGCCACTACTTGGAGAGTTTTTATGTTGGATCTAGGCTGGATAAGTGCATTAACTCACGGTTCATTATTGAGTAAAGTCTCAGCTTATTCAAATTGTAACTTGATTCCCTCAATGCCTTTCCTATAAAGTGATAGAAAACTAGATTTGGCTACTATTTTTCTATCATCTTTAGTCATGTCAACCCATTACTCTTATAAGAACTCCTTGGTAGTAGGAGTCACCCTCAACTTTGGCTGACGAGCACCTCGAACACCCAGTTTTTCCCAAATTTGGGAAATTGAAGGCCTTACAACTTGATATATCGTTGAGGAGTTTTATTATTTCTTGATGAATGTAATCCATTTATATTAAATATGTTCAATCTATGTTTTTGTTCTCACAACTGAACATGCAATAGAAAAACATATGTCACATCATTATTCATTTTATTTTGTTTATTTTTTTTTGTGATCATGAAATAATCATGTACTTGCATAAAATAACTATTGATGCATAAAGGAAATAAATTCTACCTGACTGGTCTTGAGTATCTAATTGTGATTGATCCATAATAGATTGATATTGACTTAGGAGGTTCTATACCTGACTCGACTCCAGACTCGTATCATAGCTCACCCCCAGTCCAATGTATTTGCTTCTCGTTTAGAGTACCACCTCGACTTGGCAGGGTTTGTGTCTTAAAGCGTCATCATCTATTACAAATATACTTGTGCACAGGCGAGTGGATCTAGGAGTGCAATGTACAACAAGTGCATTGGACGTGCAGACCCTTATACATATTTGAATGAAAATAAGACGACGCAAAAACCATCATTTAATTACCTACTTATTATAATAATCATGCGTGATAAATAATTAAATAATCCAGACATACACAGGATGGTCACTAGCTCAAGACCAATCAGTATAATAAAAAATTCACAATAAAAATTAAAGTGTGATAAATTTAAAAGTATGCAGGTATTGAAATAAATTAAATAAATTCAATTAATTTATTTTATACAGTTCTAGATTTAATTTAAAATTAAATCCAAAAATTAAATTAAAACCATTGATTTAATTTATTGATCAAATTACATTAATATTTTGGATTATTAAAATTTTAAATTTCAAACCAAAATTAATTTTAATTAATTTAATTTAAAACTAAAATTAAATTAATCAAATCAATTTATTTTGATTGTTAATTAAATTGATTTGGGCCCTGAAAACCTGCCTAAGCCCTTTGCGGACTAGTTCGTAGTCCCACATACCCATTTGGGCCAAGAAAACCCTAGACGAGCCTGCCCAAACCGATTCACGGTTAGGAAAACTAGCCCCAGCTCATGGAGGGGAAAAACTAGTCCCACAGAACTCATGGAAAACATGAAAGTGTACCTCACGGTCTAAGATTAAATACACAAGGGGGGTCCGGTCTTGAGCAGTGCAGCATTGGTGACGGATGGGCGAGGCTGGACACGCAATGTGGGAAGTCGAGGCTCAGGGTGGCTGGAGGTGGTCCGACGGCAAGAGGTGGTCAGCTCAGGAGCAGCGGAGGCTGTGACTGGAACTTGGTGAATGGGAGGTGGCGGTGCTCATGGTGGTTGTGGTCTTCAGAATCATGAAAGTAGCGGCATATGGAGAAGGCTGGATTTAGCTCTAATGAGATCCGAAAAAGAGTGGTTGGGACAGAGGGAGCATCACAGATGGTCGGGCATGGGATGACGATGGCCGGTTAAGTGAGAGGGGTGGTGTGCGGTGGCTCGACCTCTAATCATTGGTGGAAGCAGGATCCGCCGAAGTGGGCGCTGCTGAGATCAGGAGCGGAGCGGCTGTTGGGTCCTCCTACAGGGACCGGGTGCACTGAATGGAAAAAGGGAATGAGTCTTGATCTCTGTTTCTTTCTTTTTTTTTTTTTTTTTTTGATTTTGTCAAGCTGACAATATAAAACACATGTTTTTTTGCATTTCAAAAGTCTCACAACCCTTTTAAAATTTTCCACCAAAATTTTTTTTATAAAATTATATTAAACTAATCACACGATAGAAAACTGATCTCCAGGGCTCTGGTTGCTAGATTTTGGCTAGTTGATGTCGGATTTTAGAAATTTCAAGAACACAACTAATATCTATATATAAACGTGTTCTTGAAATAAAATTAATATCTGAAAAACACTTTTGCGATCCATTAATTTTTTTTAGATGGGCATAACTTGTCCATCGTAAATCGGATTGATGTGCGGTTAGATTTGATAGGACCGTTTTAATATCCTCTACTTAAAATTTAAAGAAAACTAATTTTTATTAATTTATAAAAATCACGTGACTGCTCTGATACCAATTGAAGGTACATGGGCGCACAACAGAAATTGATGGGTCGGGGATTTAAAATTTTCTATCAATGGAGTGATGAAACATCATCGTCTCTGGCAATCCAACCCTAGTACGGTCTGAGGATTCCGCGTGGTTTAATCCGAGCACAATAAATAAAAATAAACGAATACATCATTCTGATTTGATGTGTTCATGTCTGTCGCAAGTTACCGGCATGAGTTACTCGAAGGATCTGACGCTGAATCTCTCTAGATCATCCACACAAGCTTCTCGGATATGCGCACGCACTGTTCGTCAGATTTTGGGTGCTAGTGTGGAGCTTCGATGATCACTTTGATGCTGCTTCGATCACCACAATCCTTTGACTTCGATCCACGAAGACGAACATATATCGCACGCTTAGTTTGAGTGATTCTCTCTCCAGGAATCAGGAGGAGAGAGAAGCTCTCAATTCCAACTAAGTGAATAGTACATTAGGATGAGCTTCTCTCCACATATATAGTGGATGTCAAAATATCTGGTTAGCATTCCCCGGCCCTTGTACAATAAACATCCACTAAATATGTGATATAAATAATTAATCATGATGAACCAATTGTGCAACATCTTAAGATTTTAAAAGGAAACACCATGTGATTAAATGAACAACTACATACTATTTGACCTTTATATCCTAATAGTTAAACATAATTTTTACACTTCTGTGTATTGAATTTAGAAAAACGAACATCTACAGTTGTGATCAGTAAGTTATTTGGAGTTTGATAAAACTAACTTGTTTTTTGGTGAATAATAACATACCCTTAAGAAAAGTAATATGAACCTTCTGAATAGACAATCATATTTTTATTTTATTTTATTAAGGTTATAAGATAATGAGATCTGGATTAATCTTTCAAGGTGATATAACATCAATTATAGTTTTAAAATTGTTATTTTTAGAATAAATTATGATTTTATTTAAAAATTAAATTAATCATATTTAGAAAATTGTTTTCAAAAAATGGAGTTCATTTTTTAATTTTAAACATCAAAAAATGGTTAGGGTAAATTTTTGGGATTTTTCTGAAATTCATGAATTTTTTATGAAGAGTAAAATAGGGTAATATATCGTATATATACACTATCAATAAAATACATTATTCCTAGAATCATGGTCGATTTAAGTACCCTTGGTTAGAACTCACATTCTCAAATTAATATTTTGGCCACATGAATCGAGACTATTCATAGTCTTGAGCAAAAATATTAAACTAATGATTTAAATAATGGAAAACCCTTCCTCTCCTACGCTATAAATACCACCCTCACCCCCCCCCCCTCTTCCTCTCACACCTCTAAAGATTTGATCATTGTCTAAATTTTGTCAAAACCCCTTCTCAAGGATCTTACCCACATCCAAGACCTTCTGGTCTCACCAAAAGGCCAAAACCAAAGGCCTTAAGGATGATCTTAATGAGAAGAGATCAAGAGGTAAATATCCTCTTTCATTTTTCTCATTTTCTTTTCAATTCCTTATCTTTTATTATAATTTCTTCCCCTCCCACTTATCCAAGAGGCATCAAAGCTCCATAATCTTATATATTCTTGATTTTATCATGTTTATGGAAAAATTCATCAACTTTATTCATATCCATCCCCTCTTATATATACACTTTCTGTGTTGTTCCAATTTACCAACATTACAGACAATGTGTTTTCAATTTCTATTAATTCCTTCAAAACTGGTTATAAAACTATTTTAATGGATGAAACAGATTTTAAAGTGTATTATATATCCTATTTCATGTTTTGGAGTTAACATATATACATAATATTATGTTATATAATGAAACTGGTTCGTGGTTATCAAAGAACCATCAAAATGATCTAAACAGATATCACTAATGATTTATCTAATGATTCATCCTCATACCATATAACCAAAATTATTTATTGAATAATTTAATATTATTGAATCATATTAATATCATTTCATTAAACTTAAGTAGTTTCAATTCCATTCATCAAGGAAATCCTTTACGAACTAACCTTGGAAATCATATAAAGAATGCACCCGAAACAATGGAAAGAACAAAATATTATTAATTAATGGGTGGAATTATGTTGTAAAATGATCATATAAGGTGTTATAAACATAAATATTTTTCTTTAAAATATTAACAACACTCTTTTAACCATTATAAAAAAGGTTTAAACAAGTTTCATGTAAGACAAACCTGTGGTAAGGTAATTCTTAACCCAATTTCCATTCTTTGGGTTATCCTTCCACTTCATTGATTATATGGTACTAAGAATAATTTTTTAATAAATTTTTGTTTATAATATATTTTATTATGTGGATTTACAGTGTATACACATAATCCTTTCATTCTATTAATTCTCACTTCAATTATATGATATTTTTAAGGGGTTTTCCTTTAAAAATCCTCTTTTAAAATTCTATTTTAAAAAAATTCAAAAGAAATGTTTTTATGAAATTATTCATGTATTATGATTTTGTTATGGATATTTGGAATTGTTTATGATTAATGGTGGGACCTATATCTCCCTCCAATTCATTGGTTATGTGTATGTTGGAGGTCAGTCATATGGTTACTTCAAGTGTAATTGTGATGGTTACACCATAAGGTAGTCGTGAGGGTTACATTATAAGGTAGCTGTGAGGGTTATAAGTCATAAGGTGGTCGTGAGGGTTACAAAATTAAGTGATTAATACCCCAATATACCTTTATGATTTTATTTACGTTCTCTATGCTTTATGTAAATCTCATGTTTCATAGAGTAACTATATATGGGTGAGAAGTATGTCTTTGTGAAAATGATTTCATATGTTTATAAGTATTCATAGACTAATGGTTTCTTTATTTCTTTTTATATCCCTTAATGAGATTTTTATGCTCATCCCATGTTTTTAAAATGTTTTTCATAGGATTCCTTATATGTTAAAGGGGTGGTTAAAGTGTCAATGCAGGTGAATCTAATTAGTTATATTGTAATTATTTTTGTAAACTCTGGTTTAATGTAAGGTTTGTCTAATCCTCCAAAACCTAGAATGAAAAAGGTCTTCGATTTTATAATGTAGTGTGTATTTTTTTGTTATATTTTATACAAAAAAATACACAGCATGTATTAGTACTGAATTCAGAAGTGCGGGTTTAGGGGTTTACAATTTGTTTTAGAGGAATGGTCTAGACAACTTTGGAGATTAGATGTTGTCGTTTTTAAAAAAAATAGTGATAGTATTTACTTTTGAACATTTATTTAATTAAGTACACATAAGAAAAAAAAATCTAAATTATCATTATATAAATTCATAATTATAAGTATAATGAATGAATTGTGAGGACGCAATTCATTAAAGGGGATGAGAATGTAACATCCTGAGATTTTAAAAGGAAACACTATGTGTTTAAATGAACTAATACATATTATGTGATCGTTATATCCTAATATTTAAACATAATTTTGATACTTATGTGTTTTGAATCTCAATAAACATACTTCTACAGTTGTGATTAGTATGTTATTTGAAGTCTAATAGAACCAACTTATTTTTTGGTGAATAGTTACATACCCTTATGAATAGTAATATGACCCTTGTTAATAGTAAATCATATTATTGTTTTATTTTCTTAAGGTTATAAGATAATGAGATCTTGATTAATCTTTCAAGGTGATATAAAATCAATTATAGTTTTAAATATTTTGTTTTTAGAATAAATTAGGATTTTATTTAAAAATTAAATTAATCATATTTAGAAAATTATTTTCAAAAAATGGAGTTCATTTTTGAATTCTACACTTCGAAAAATGGTTAGGGTTTTTTTGGATTTTTCTGAAATTCTTGACTTTTTTATGAATAGTAAAATATGGTAATATACTATATATGTACATTATCAGTTAAATACATTATTCATAGAATCATGGCTGATGTAAGCACCCTTATTTTTAACTCACATGATCAAATTATTATTTGGGTCACATGAATCAAGACTATTCACAGTCTTGAGAAAAAATATTAAACTAATTATTTAAATAATGGAAAAATATTCCTCTCCTCCACTATAAATACCATGCTCACCCCCCCCCCTCTTCCTCTCACACCTCTAAAGCTTTGATAATTGCCTAAGTTTTTCCAAATCATATTCCCAAGGCTCTTCCCCACATCCAAGACCTATTTTTCTCACCAAAAGGCCAAACTCAAAGGCCTTAGGGAGGATATCATGGAGAAGAGATCAAGAGGTAAATATCCTCTTTAATTTTTCTCATTTTCGTTTCAATTCCTTCTCTTTTATTATTATCTCTTCCCCTCCCACTTATACAAGAGGCATGAAAGCTCCAAAATATTATATATTTTGTATTTTATCATTTTTATGGAAAAATTTCTCAACTTAATTCATCTCCTCTCCCTCTTATAAATACATCATTTGTGTTGTGCAGATTTACCAATATCACGAACGATGTGTTTTCAATTTCCATTAATTCCTTCAAAACTGGTTATAAAAAATTTTAATGTTTGAAACATATTTTAAAGTGTATTATATATCCTCTTTAATGTTCTGGAGTTAACATATATATATAATATTATGTTATATAATGAAATTGGTTTGTGATTATCAAAGAACCACCAAAATGATCTAAATGGGTATCACTAATGATTTATCTAATGATTCATCCTCATACCATATAAAAAATGATTTAAGGAATCGTTTAATATTCTGGAAACATATTAATACCATTTCATTCAACTTTTGGAGTTTTTCTTCCATTTGACAAGGAAATACTTTAGGAACCGACCTTGGAAATCATGTAAAGAACGCACCTAAAACAATGGAAAGAACAAGATATTATTAATTAATGGGTGGAATAATGTTATAAAATGATCATATAAGGTTTTATAAAAATCAATATGTTTCTTTAAATTATTAATAACACTATTTTAACCATTATACAAGAGTTTTAAACAAGTTTCAAGTAAGACAAACTTGTGGTAAAATAATTCTAAACCCAATTTCTATTCTTTAGGTTATCCTTCTACCACATTGATTATATGGTACTCAAAATATTTTTGTAAAGAATTTTTTTATTATGTTTTATTATGTGGATTTACATTGTATACACATAATCCTTTCATTCTATTAATTCTCACTTCAATTATATGATATTTTTAAGGGACTTTCCTTTAAAAATCCTCTTTTAGAATTATATTTTACAAAATTCAAAAGCAATGTTTTTATACAATTATTCATGTATTATGATTATGTTCTGAATCTTGGGAATTTTTTATGATTAAGTTTGGTACCTATATCTCCCTCCAATTCATTGGGTATGTGTATATTGTAGGTCAGTCGTATGGTTACTCCAAATGTAACTGTGATGGTTACACCATAAGGTAGTCGTGAGGGTTACATTATAAGGTAGCTATGAGGGTTAAAAATAATAAGGTAGTCATGGAGGTTACAAAATTAAGTAATTAATTCCCCAATATACCTTTATGTTTTTATTTATGTTCCATATACTTTATGGAAATATCATATTTCACAAAGTAACTATATATGGGTGAGAATTATGTCTTTGCAAAAATGATTTCATATGTATATAAGTATTCATGGACTAATGGTTTCATTTCTTCCCTTTATATCCCTTAATGAGATTTTTATGCTCATCCCATGTTTTTAAAAAAAAATAATAGGATTCCTTATAATTTCAAGTATAGATACCCTATCCTTTTTCATATAACATTACATTATTTTAAGCATAATTATACATCAGAGTGCAATCCAAGGATCATAAAGTCTAGTGTCTTGGAAGACTCATTACATAATCAAACATTATAAAAATAGATTTTTATTTAAACTCCAAAATGAACTCCTATCTTCCATTGTGGTCATACATATGCAAAGTCTACCCTAGGGAACACATGAATAAATTTATTATCTAAAAATCCCAGTAAGGGAGTGTGTATAATAATAAGGCTTTAGCACATGGGTTAGAAAGCATGACATAATTATAAAAAAAGCATGGATCATAAGGAATCATAAAATATAAACATGTAATCATATTAATGTGGTAGAAACATAAAACATGACTTTATTATGAGTCAAGGCTAACCGCCAAGATCGTCTCTCATTTTTAACACAAGATAAGGCTAACCGCCAAGACCGTCGCACATAACATCTCATGATACTTAACTTTACCCAATGAATTGGAGCACTATATGGGTGTACCCATATTAACATGTTCATGAATATTCTTTCCACATAAATAATAATACATAATCAATCATACTTAAACATAAGGGAACCCATGGAGAGAAATGGGTATCACATTCATGTCATAAAGCATAATGAATGGGACTATCATAAAAGTGTCCATGAGAGAAGGTAATTAAACCATACATGGAAATTAACAAGGTAAAATAGTCATATAGTATGGTAATTGATGTAAAATAGAAGTGACAACATGTAAGAAGATTATTTAGGAAATTCTTATCATTAAAACATTTTAGTGCGGTTTTAAGGAAAAATACTAAAGATCGTTTAAAATAAAAAAGAGAATAATCATTTATATAAAAAAGGAAGTGGAAAAATAAGGTTTTTATAATAAAAAGGATGAATTTATTAAAACAATGGTGTCTTAAAACAGATGATAGAGTGCACTTGAAATTGGGTAAGAATTCGAGATGTTCCCTCAAAATAGGTTTGCTTATTGGGAATAATTAAGGAGGGAATCACCTAAAAACATGTATATCCCTGAAAGATTATGATGGATGGATCTTTAAACATGATTTTGGATCATATAAACAGTATTTAAAAGTTGTACATAAAAATAAAGTACAACTTCATTTGGGTAAAAAGAACGTTGGAGCAACCCAAAGGAATAAAAGTGGTTCGGGTAGAATCCCTTACCTTAAGTCTAATGGTGTTCTCCACTTGATATTAATGACCTGAATAATCAAATTAGGTTCATTAATTAATAATTAAATAACCTATTATATATTAAAATCATTTAGTACAAGCTTTTTGAGTTCATTCATAGCCTTTTTGATTGGTTATGATGTTCAATTTCATTGTTTGAGACTATTTGTTTGCTTAGTTCTAATGGTCGATTCACTTGTATTCATGTTCAGAGAATCATGTAAAATGGGGATAGTTGTCCAGAATTGAAGTTATATTATATTATTGAATATCTATAAGGTCGCATGGTTGTAAATTTCATTTGGTTAATTGGAGCGATGATCAATCATTATGTAAGCCTTTAGTGATAACCTTTTGGGTTAATTGGTGGTTTTTTGGCAGTCATAATCCTTGATGAGATCTATCCATCTTCGCTGGTACATTTTAAACTCTTTTTTTGTGAATATATATTTGAGACTCTTGTGATTGGTATATATCTCACACTTCTCCCCATAGAGATAATGCCCCCAGATTTTCAACGCAAAGATCACAGCCGCCAACTCCAAATCATGTGTGGGATAGTTTTGCTCATTGATTTTCAGCTTCCTTGAGTCTTAGGTTATCACTTTATCATTTTTCATCATCACACAGCCTAATCCCTTTTTGAAACATCACTATACACCACAAAAAGTTCTCCACTTACTGGGAGTGTGAGTACTAGCAAAGTGATTAGCCTCTTTTTTAACTCCTTAAAATAGTTTTCACGTTCCTAAGTCTAGAAAAACTTTAATCCCTTTTGTCTCAGCTTGGTCATTGGGTTTGAAAATTGTGAAAAGTTATTCACAAATCGTTGATAATACTTGGATAGACCTAGAAATCTACGTATCTCTATTACAAATTTTGTCCTAGGCCACTCTTCAATCGCCTTTGTCTTGTAAGGGTCCACAGATATCCCTTTACTGGTGATAACATGCCCCAAGAATGATACTTCCTCCATCCATAACTCACATTTACTGTACTTTGCATACATCTTCTCCCTTCGCAAATTTTTTAGCACAATATTCAAATGCTCCTCATGTTCCTCCTTTCTCTTGGAGTATATCAGAATATCATCAATAAAGACTATCAAAAAAAAATTGAGGTAATCTATAAAGACTTTATTAATTAAATAAATGAAAATTGATGGAGAATTAGTGAGTTCGAAGGGCATCAATATGAACTTATAGTTACTATACCTCATTCAAAAGGAAGTCTTGGAAATATCTTCCTTCCTCACCTTTAATTGGTGATATCCCAACTGAAGGTCCAACTTAGAGAAATAATTGGCCCCACAAATCTATTCAAACAAGCCATCTATCCATGGCAGGTGATACTTTTTCTTTATAATGATTTTATTGAGCTCACGATAATCAATGTAGAGGCGCATTGATATATCCTTCTTCTTGACTAAGAGGACTAGCACACCCCACGATGAAGCACTCGGGAATATAAAACCCTTATCCAGATTCTCCTATAACTACTTCTTTAGCTCTTCCAGTTCTATGGTGGCCATTTTATAAGGTTTCTTTGATAAAGGCAGATATCTAGGAATAATTTCAATTGATAACTCAACCACTCGATCAGGAGGAAGATCATAAAACTCTTCTGGGAATACATCAATATAATCCCTTACGATGGGCATGTCTTCAAGCATGATTCTCTCTTTTGTCTCAATCATTTGAGCTATAAATGCTTGATCATAAAGAATTAATATCCACACTTGAGACACTAATTCCAAAGGAGATTCATCTTCCCCTTACACTTGTAATGAATTGGAGTATTCTTCAGGATGTGAAGAGTGATCTCCCTTTCCAGATAGTTGATGTTGGCCTTGTATAAAGATAGTCAATCCATGCCTATGATAGAGTCGAACTCTATTAAAGGAAGTATGACAATATTTTCTAGGAGTTTCAGTCCACAAAAATTAACCTAGTAATTATAAACCATGGATGAAATAATTTCCCCATTCTTTATTCTCACAAATAACGTTTCCTCCAAATTTCGAGGTGGTGTTTGAATAGTTCTACTAAACTTGCAAGATATGAAAGAATGCATAAAACCATAATCAAATAGTATGTTCTCTATTATATAATGAATAACTAGCGTACCTATCACCACATTGTTTTTCGACTCCACCTCAGTAGTAGTGATAGCAAAATCCCTTCTTTTTTTCCTTGGAGGTTGTTATTGATTTCCTCCGACAACCCTTGGATTAGGGAAATTTTTTGCATAATGCGTAGGCTCCTTGAAGTTGTAACACTATACCACTAGCTAAGAATTGATCTGAACATTCCTTTCTTCTTCTACATTAGTGAGACTTTTCATCTCCCTTCAATAGTTCTTGGCCTGATGTCCCAACATTCCACATTTGAAGCAATTCCTGGTTCCCTTTAGACAGTTATCAAGATGCTTCTTCCCGCAACTTTTAAAAGTGGGATATTAAGGCGACTTTCCATCATGGGATTTGTTTATTGAACCACCCATGTTGTTCTCCATTTTTCTCTTCTTATCACTGGGCCCACGAGACCACTAAGAGTCTCCAATCTTTATTTCAACCTTGAGGTCACAACAAACAATCTCCTCATAACTTTCAAAGTCTCAAATCGCCAACGCTTTTCATAGACTCAACTTTAGTCCGCTAAAGAAGAAATCCACCTTGATTTTGGTGTTAATGATGAATCTAGAGGTTTACCTTGAAAACCTTGTAAAGTTTGTTCTATAAGCCCCGATGGACTCATCTTCCTTCTGCTTGAGTCCAAGGAACTCTATTTCCATCTTGAGATGGCGGTTTCGAGTAAAATATTTATTAAAAAAATCCTCTTGAATTCCTCTCAATCCATGAAATCAATTTCCTCTTGGGAATTTGTATTAACTACTAGAAATTTAGTATATACCAATGGTTTAAAACCATTGGTAAAGTCTATATAACCATTGGTAAAATTTATACCAATGGTTTAGCCAACCGTTGGAAAGCAAGCCTTGGGGGTAGGCTTATACCAATGGGTTATGAAATAAATGTTGGGATAAGATATCAGAAATCATATTATACTTCCCAATGGTTTAGAAACCATTGTAATAGATATATACCAATGGTTTTTTAAAACCATTGGTAAGGATTGAGAATAATAGGCCTTTACCAACAGTTTCTGAAACCGTTGGTAAATATTGAACTAAAAGGCCTTTAACACCAGTTTTTCAAAACCATTGGTAAATATTGAGAATAACAGATGTGTTTCACCAATAGTTATAAACCGTTGGTAAATAGTGGGTTTTTCAATTCTATACCTACAGTTTTGGAAACTATTGGTATAGATCCTGCAATTCTCCATGTCCAAAAGCAAGCAGATTCCCTCTGTGCATTTACCTACAGAATAACACAGAATTCAGAATACAAAATACATATCATTCTATACCACTAGTCTATAAATACACTTCAGGTTCATAATGATCTCCACATTCAAAACCATAAAATATCATATTGTGTCTTATGCTTTAATTTTATAATCTATGTGTTGAGTTGACTATAGACTATATCTTTATGAGGGATCTGTTATACAACCCCTAATTTGGGTTATTTCAAAATGGTATCACATGTTGAGTTTATTAATGTAAAGCCTTAATGTCTTGGTTGATTCTCTCTTATTTTCTATGTTATCCCATATAGACATAAATTATATTCACCAAAGCCTCTTAAGTAAGTTGTCAGTGAAACTTTCCTTCTCTCAAAAGGTGATGCAGGATGTAATTCTGAGTAAAATAGGGATAAGATGGTATCTTTTAGAGAAGTTAAATGAAATGAGAAGATCCCAAGATATCCTTTGTATTTATTATCAATAATGTGGAAAAAGATACAAACATATTGGTATAAGAGTTTTTTGTTGGTATTGTAAAACAAATAAAAAGGGGGACATTGGTGTTCTTATAGATTGGATTGTATTTTTTATCAATGATTTTGGAATGATATAGTGTTGAGGAGTGAAATAAGCTATTGATGTTAAGGGGGTGAGGGTTGTCCAGGGTGTTGGATGTTGTACAAGGGGTAGGGGATGTCCAAGGGTGTTGGTGTCCAAGGGGATGGGGGCTATCCAGGGGGTGGGGGTGTCCAGAGGTGGGGGTGTCCAGGGGGTTGGGGGTTGTCCAATGGAATAGGGGGTGTTCGGGGGGTGTCTAGGGGTGGGGGTGTCCAGGGGGTGGGGTGGTGTCTCGGGGGGGTGGGGGTGGTCCGGGGGGTTTTCGGGATGTCCAAGGGGGTAGGGGTGTCCAGGGGTGGTGTGGTGTTCAGGGGGATAGGGGATATCCAGGGGTGGGGGTTTCCATGGGGGTGGGGGTGTCTAGGGGGTGGGGGTTTCTAGGTGGTGGGGTGATGTCTAAGGGGTGGGTTCGTCCAGGGGTTTGGGGGGCTATCCAAGGGGGTAGGGGTGTCTAGGGGGTGGGCGGACTGTCCACAGGGGCGGGCGGACTATCCACGGGGGCGGGGGCTGTCCAGGGGGTAGGGGTGTCCAGGGGGGGTGGGCGGGCTGTCCACGGGGGTGGCGGGGCTATCCAAGGGGGTAGGGGGTGTCCAGGGGGTGGGTGGGCTGTCCACGGGGGGTGGGGGATATCCAGGGGTGTGGGGTGTCCAGGGGGTGGGTGGGTTGTCCTTGGGGGTGGCGGGGCTGTCCAGGGGGTAGGGGTGTCCAGGGGGTGGGCGGGCTGTCCACGGGGGTGGGGGATATCCAGGGGTAGGGGTGTCTACAGGGGTGGTGGGGCTGTCTAGGGGGTAGGGGTGTCCATGGGGGGTGGGAGGGTTGTCCATGGGGTGGGGGGGCTATCCAGGGGGTGGGTGGGCTGTCCACAGGGGTGGAGGGGCTGTCTAGGGGGGGTAAGGGGTGTCCAGGGGGTGGGTGGGCTATCCATGGGGGTTGGGGGGTGTTCACAGGGGTGGGGGTGTCCAGGGGGTGGGGCCTGTCCAGGGGGTTGGGGGTCATCCAAGGGGATTGGGGTGTTCAGGGGTGGGGTTTTCTGGTGGGGGATGTGGGTCTCTGTGGGGTGGGGGTGTCTAGGGGGTGGTAGGGATGTCCACGGGGGTGGGGGGCTATTCAGGGGGGTAAGGGGTGTTCAGGGGGGTTAGCGGGCTGTCCACGGGGGTGGCAAGGCTGTCCAAGGGGGTACGGGGTGTTTAGGGGGTGGGTGGGCTGTCTACGGGGGTGGAGGGGCTGTCCAGGGGGTACGGGGTTTTCAGGGGGGAAGGCAGGCTATCTATAGGGGTGGAGGGGCTGTCCAGGGGGTACGGGGTTTTCAGGGGTGGGTGGGTTGTCCACAGGGGTGGCGGGGCTGTCCAGGGGGGTACGGGGTGTCTAGGGAGTGGGTGAGCTGTCCAAGGAGGTAGCAGGGATTTCCAGGGGGTAGGGGTGTCCAGGGGGTGGGTAGGTTGTCCAAGGGGGTGGCGGGGCTTTCTAGGGGGTAGGGGTGTCCAGGGGGCGGGCGGGCTATCCACGAGGGTGGGGGCCGTCCAGCAGGGTAGGGGGTGTCCATGGGGGTGGGCGGGCTATCCATGGGGGTGGGGGAGGCTATCTGTGGGGGTTGGGGTGTCCAGGGGGTGGACGGGCTATCCAAGGGGGTTGGGGGTGTCCAAGGGGGTGGGGGTGTCTAGGGGGTTGGGGTCTTTCCAAGGGGGCCGAGGGTGTCCAAGGGGTGGGAGGTGTCTGGGGGGATGGGGGTGTTCGGGGGTGTTCGGGGGTGGTGGGGTGTCCAGGGGGTGGGAGAGATGTCCACAGGGGTGGGGGCTGTCTAGGGGGTATGGGGTGTCCAGTGGGTGGGCGAGCTATCCATAGGGGTGGGGGCTGTCCAAGGGGTAGGGGTGTCCAAGCAGGTGGGCAGGTTGTCCACGAGGGTGGGGGTTGTCCAGGGGGTAGGGGGTGTCCACGGGGTGGCGGGGCTATCCAGGGGGTAGGGGTGTCCAGGGGGTAGGTGGGCTATTAATGGGGGTGGGGGGCTATCCAGGGGGGTGGGTAGGCTGTCCACTGGGGTGGCGGGGCTGTCCAAGGGGGTAGGGGGTGTCCAGGGGGTGGACGGGTTGTCCACGGGTGTTGGGGGTGTCCACGGGGGTGGGGGCTATCTAGGGGGTTGGGGGCTACCCAAGGGGGTCGGGGGTGTCTAGGGGGTGGGGGTGTCCGGGGGGATGGGGGGTCTCTAGGGGTGGGGGTGTCCAGGGGGTACGGGGTGTCCAGGGGGTGGGCAGGCTATCCACAGGGGTTTCAGGTCTATCCAGGGGGTACGAGGTGTCCAGAGAGTGGGTGGGCTGTCCAGGAGGGTGACAGGGCTGTCAAGGGGGGGTACGGGGTTTATAGGGGGTGGACGGGCTATCCACAGGGTTAGTGGGGCTTTCCCAGGGGTACGGGGTGTCCTGGGGGTGGGAGGTCTGTCCTTGGGGGTATCGGGGCTATCTAAGGGGTATGGGGTGTCTAGGGGGTGGGCGGGCTGTCCACGGGGGTGGGCGGGCTGTCCACGGGGGTGGCGGGGCTGTCCAGGAGGGTACGGTGTGTCCAAGTGGTGGGAGAGCTATCTACGGGGGTGGCAGGGATATCCAGGGGTAGGGGGTGTCCAGGGGGGTGGGAAAGCGGTCCATTGGGGTGGCAGGGATATCCAGGGGTAGGGTGTCTAGGGGGTGGGCTGGCTGTCCATAAGGGTGGGTGGGCTGTCTAGGGGGTAGGGGGTGTCCAGGGGGTGGGCGGGATATCCACGGGGGTAGGGGCTATCCATGGGGTATGGGGTGTCCAAGGGGTGGGGGGGTGTCCATGGGGGTTGGGGGCTATTCAGTGGGTGGGGTGTCCAGGGGGTGGGGGCAGTCTAGGGGTTGGGGGATGTCCAAGGGGGTCGGGGGTGTCCAGGGGTGGGGGTGTTCGGGGGGATGGGGGTGTTTGGGGGGTGGGGATGTCCGGGTGGGTGGGTGGGCTGTCCACGGGGGTGGGGGTTCTCCCGGGGGTACAGGGTGTCCAGGGGGTGGGCGGGCTGTCCACGGGGGTACGAGGTGTCTAGGGGGTGGGGGGGTACGGGGTGTCCAGGGGGGGTGTCGGGGATGGGTGTGTCGAGAGGAGGGGTGAATCAATCACAGAAAATCATTAAGTCAAGTTTTATTATTTATAGATAAAAAATAAAGATAAGGTGACCTACCTAATCACACATATATTTAGGCATAATAAATCAATAAATATCAAAGGTCAGTAATATCAGTCAAAAATGTAATAGATCAATCTATCTCTCATCATGATCACTATCATCACCGTCATCATTATCCTCACCCTTGTCCTCATCGTCATCCCCATCATCATCACTGCCCTCCTCAACACCCTCCTCCATGCCCTCGAACTCCACCTCAGCCTCCTCATCACCCTCCTCCTCCACCTCAGCATCCTCCTCTCCATATTCTCGACCACCACTAGAACTTCCACCTAGTGAACCATATATAGAAAACATAGGCAACATATATTCATCACAAGTTGTGTTGGCCTCTGGTGGAATTGTTGGATGTAAAACTCCCATCAGTTTCATAAATGCAGTGTTTTCCCTAGCAGACTATTCTACCATCTCTGTGGACCTTTTTTCATCCTGTTCTGCATGTTCCTTAACCTACTGGAACTTGGTGGCACTACAAATCATACCTGATGTGGGCTAATACCTCGCTTTAACTATACTCTTCCTAGGTCGGCAGCGTACTCTACTAGGGTGCTCATCTCCCAACACCTAATGTAAGAGATCGTTTGGCCCAAAATTGTTAGGTTCCTAGGCATCAAGGGACTCTAAATAAAACTTTTACAAATATTAATAGATTATTAAGTTTCAAAATAGAGATTTAAATTTTAAATCAACAAAGTAAAACTTACAATCTGCTACGGATTCGATTCATTAACCACACTTCCATCTTTCTTTCTTCTACTCGAGCAAAACAGTTTTTCTCGAGGCACATGCCCTTCTATATTTAATTTATGCCTCTAAAATGATATTGAATATTGGAAACCATAATTAAAAATAGGATACCAATAATTAATTTCATAACTAAAATTATATAACAACTTTAACAATCGAATAAATTATGGAGGAAGCAATATAAAGTGCAAGTCGTAAAGAAAAATTATAAACTGTCATACCTACTTCATCTCATGATCTGGCATCATAGTATGTCTCAATGTGTGGAAGTATTTTTTAACATCAATGTTATTTTTATTTCTTCTAGATGATTTGTAACACCCCAAGATTTCATAGTGTGTTATTTCTTCAAAATAATTCAATAACTTGCGCTACACGCAACACTGAGTTCAATTGCACCATGACTTACCAAAAAAAAAGCCATTAAAAGAGGTCATGAATAGTATTAACTAAATTTTAAACTTTATATAATCCTTATAATTTTAGAATCTATATTATAAGTTTCTTAGTCATAATGCAAGAACAGATTCATTTTCAGTATTGCACTTTTATCAACTTTTGATAGTGAAACCTTTTTAAATACAATATTTTAAACTTTTTGACTAAATGGAGACATCAAAAATTTTAAAATGAAACATCCCAAGCTTCCACGGTACGCTTTCCTTTGAATAAAACAGTAGCGTGTGTTGTACGCAACTTCGAGTTCTAACACACCGTAACCAATCAAACTAGCTGTTATGAATAGTAATACCTACTTTTTGAAGTTATATATATTTTATATTTTAAAATGGACTTCATTTTTGGATTCGGAATATCAAATTTATCCTAAGGTGAAATTTTGGTACTTTTCGGATAACTTTCATATTTTGATGAATAGTGAAAATTACTAAATTTTAATTAAAAACAACTTTTTTAATCAAAATAATTAATAGTAATAAATTATAAATTTGAGTGGTTTTAAAGTATATTTAGAATATATTTTTACTATTTAATATAATGTTGGTCATTGGACATAATTTTACAATTAAACCGAACATAAACAAGTGTCAATCTTTTGATAGTTATTATCTCTTAAAAACACGCTTTTTGTTTTGACAGCGGGAATTAATTTTAAATTAATTTCTGCCACTTATGTGTTTTGAATTTAGGAAAATGGATTCCATATTTGGAATCAGGATGTTCAAATTGTGTAAATAGGTAACTTTTATTTTTAGACATTTTGAATAATTACTGCAGTAAATATTTTATTTACCATGGTTAAGGGTAAATCCGGTAAATAAGGGTTAAAAAATAATATTATAATAATAATAAATTACCCTAAAACGTGTCTTAACCCTATTGGTTGATACATGGTCTACCATGGGAATCTTTGGGTCGATTTGGGACCCCATGGATCCACTTGTAAGTGATAATGACACTTTATTTTAATTAAGTCAAAATGAATACAAAAATGACACAAGCATATATCTTTTAGCAAAACAATTGTTACATAGGGTTATATAAGTTGGATTTTATATTATAAATATTCATTAGAAAGCTAAAAGGATTTCCTACATAATGATATTTTATTTATAATTTTCAGACATTAAATAATTTATTTTATTTATGACACAATGATGATGCAGTAATTACTATAATAGTAAAAAATTAAATTAATTGATATTATAAATACCCAAATAAATATAATATGAAACTTTTAATGAATTAAACTAATTTTATAGGATAATATGATATATTAGGATTGATGTAATTGACTTTGTTCGAAGTAATCAATCTGTTATGAGTTTCACAAAAATCAACTATTGAATAGTGTCAAAATTGACATAAAAGAGTTCTTAAAACAAATATTATATTATTAATTGATATTAAATTCCTAAAAATCTAAGGTTCGGCCAAGAGACTTATATCATGATAGGTTCATCATTAATGGACCACTTGGGGGTCGCTTGGATGTATATAGTAAGTTTATTAACCATATTATATAAAAATACAAAGAGACATTGTAAAAGTGAAACTAATTAACTTAGAGTTAATACTTAAAGATAAGGTTAATATAAGTACCCAAACCTGTCTAAATTCTATTGGTTGAGTGATTTTCGACCTATCCCCACCTTAAACTTTGAATAATAAGCTTTGGATCCATTAGAAACCGAATATGAATTTATTATAAATTAATATTTCTAGCTTTTCCAAAGGTGCCCCTCACCCCTCTTATAAAAGGGCACTCCTACTTATCATTTCTTCACACCTTCAAAGCCTTTTGGTTCGGCCAAACTCTGCCCAAATACTCTCCCAACATCCCTCACTACAACCTAGAGGCCTTAGTTTGATCAGAAAGCCAACCTAAGGAGCCCTTTTGATCAAATCAAAAGGAAGAACCCGAAGAAGAGGTAATGATTTCACCACCCTTCTCCAAGTTCATTTCTTCTTCCACTCCTTCTTCCTTTGTTATTACCATTCTAAAATAATAACTCCAGTATCTCACATATACTGTGATGTTATTATAAATATGGTACAACCATATTCAGTATTCTATCCACCCTTTGAATAACATGTCATCATACGTGCGTACGTACGGACTACCGTCTCCACGTCGTGGTGTAATTGTTATTCAATATAATATTATTTGGATGGGTATAATAATGATGTGTAACTCATGTAAATAATAAATATAACATGTTAATGATTCTTTATATATGATATACCATCCATTTATATATTATTTTAATATCAAAAGAATGATATTGTCGCTCGTGCGTACGTACGGACTACCGTCTCCACGAACGCGATGAGATTCATTCTCCATCGTATCTATTCAAGTATAATTATCATTTGATGATTTAAAAATGATGTTTAAGGACTAGATATCATTCTGGATATGAATAAGATACAACAACCATGGCTTATGTAACAAAACATATAAAAGAAAATGAGTAAGTTAACTCCCGAAACGACGATAATTCTAAGATATTATTAACAAATCAATGTTAAAAGATCATATATGATATCATATTATTATATATGATTCTTGTATAATTTAATAACAAATATTTCACCATTATACAGGAGGTTAACCTACCCCAACCAAGGAAAAGTACAAGGTAAGGGTTATTTCACAATCTCTTCATTATCCGAGGTTGTATTATACGTAATAATCTACTGGGATCTCTTTATCATCCACATCCATGTTTCTTCGAAATGTATTTCAAAACATTTTTACTATTTACAAGAATATGGGTTAAAGTCATTTATACCCTTGTTTGACTTTTTATAAGAGGTTTATAAAGGAATCTTTCCGTCGTTTTCAAAACAAGGTCCTTTTTAACCTTTTCGACAGAATTGAGGTAAGAATGTTTTTTTTAACTTATACGGTGGGTGTGGTTATTTTCCGCCGTTATAAAATCGTCGAAGCTTTCCATACAAGCTTATAAGAATATTTTCAAAAGAAAATGTTTTATTTTATATGGATCTTAAATGATTTCAAAATAAAAGGAGATACTTCTTTAAAAAGAATTTTTATTTCATCTATGTCAACATCCTTGATGGATTTTAAGATTATTTGAAGTTGATTTATTATGATACAAAACTTCTATATTGTATTGAAGGTTTTGTGATATGTTTGACTGTGGATGTGCTATTTTTATACCATTCATAGTTTATGGTGAAATTATTGACATTTCGTATGCTAGTTTTAATACGAATGTTTATGTTATGTTTAAACCTTTTCATATGGGAATGCATTGGACTTAATAAGTGACGGGTGGAGCCCGCTATAGCTCCTCGATGCATCGGTAGGTCTCATGAGACAAACTAGTGTCTTGGCACAAGGCCTTGACAAAATCTTATTTGTAGTCTTGGCACGAGGCCTTGGCTATGTGGTTATGATAGTCTGGCATTATGCATTCCAACATTATGAAAGTGGTTATTGATTTTGCATGTGATTATTCGATTAGTAGAATATCCATGTGAATAAGTAAATGGAATTATTTCATTTTACTTTTGCCATACTATGTTGAAGTTCATGTTTAAAAGGCTTTTGTTTTAGTAATTCATTGCCTTTAATGTTTATGCTTATTTTGAATGTTCCGCTATATTGTTATCCTTACTGGGCATTTGAGCTCACCCCTTTTCTATGTTTTATTTTTCCCAGGTAGTGAAGAAGTAAATTATGATTGACTTGCAGGGATATTATGAGGGGTTAATAGTGTGGATATGAAGACTTTGTTGTTGTAGTAGTTTTTCACTTTGAAATGTAATGTAAAACTTTATGAATATATCTAGTGTTTCCAAGGCTACTAAACCAATCGGTCTTTCGAGATTTGATCTTTCTTGTGATCATGCCAATGTTATGTAATAATGCACCGAATCTGGGTAGCTGGGGTCGGGGCGCTACAGTTGGTATCAGAGGAAGTTTAGTACAAACCTTGGAAGCTAGATTTAGATAAACTCTGATTAGAGCACGTATACCTAAGATGAACTTTGAGGATTAGTATAGAAGAACTTCCTAGAATTTTGGTATTGTAGAGATTTTGTGAGTTTTCCGAGAAATACATCCCTGTCTGGATACGAGCAGGTAGAGGCGGCTCTGGCACAGATGTACCTAGGGGTAAAACCCGAAAACACCGCTTTGAGCTAGACTCGAACGGGAACTGGTGCACGACAACGGGCCTTGCTGCACTCTTGGTTACGACACTCCCGGGGGATATGCTTAGGATAACTCTCATTTTCTTTACAAATCATTATGAAGGGTTTATGAGTATATACTTCCTCAAAGAAAACATTTTTATGATTATGGATTATATCCATAAATAGTTCAATTTATGTTAAGTGTTTTATAAGTATGGGATTATGTATTTTGATTCATAAACTGATCTAGTGTATTCCATTGTTTAGAAATGGCGCCCAGTAGAAGGAATGAGAACTCTATCAATGCACATGATACAAAGAGAATGAAGGATCATATCTTTCATGGTCTTAAGCTAGAATTTATAAGAGAAATAGTCTCCCATTTATTATCATCATATGAAGAAATAATATCATGTGTTGATAAGATAAGTAAAGAGTTTACTGAGTCCTATGGCTTTGAAGGGAAGCAAGAGAAGAAAAGGATGGAAGAGAGAAAGATGGATAAAGGGAAGAGGGAAAAGAAGAATTTTCTCATATGTGGTAACTGTGGAAAAAAACACCCTGGAACTTGCCTGAAAGGAATGAGAGTTTGTTATAAGTGTGGAGGAAAAGGGCACAAAGTACGTGACTGAAAGGGTAAGAAAATGGTTTTAAATGTACAATGCTTCATTTGCAAGGAGTTTGGACACTACGCGAACATATGCCCCAGTCATCAGACTATGCCGCAAATGATGCTATTGGATAATAATCAAGTTATGATACTACCACAGATGAAGAGGAATGATTAGAGTTCTTATATTGATTATGTCAATTGAGTGTTGTATCAACAATGTACTTGTTATAATAATTATGGAGTATATAAGGATTGTACTGCAGTACTATTTCATTAAGGACTTGAGATTGTGTGGAACAAAGAAAAGTGACTCAATAGCAGGATAACTTTTTGGAAAATATATGGTTGAGAGAATGATAAATCATAATATAGTTCTGATACTGAGGTAGTGATTTTGGAATAATATGTGATTGTTTTGGATAAATTATATTGGATATTCTTGACTACCTTGGAACTGATTAATGATTTGTATATTCTATCATTGTTGGGGATTAAACCATTTTTGGATTAATGATGTATATCCAGCATTCTATATGGAATAAGGGAGCATGAATGTAATCAATAAGGAATATGGTAATACATGATGAAGGTATTCATATGCTATTACGGGGTAAAAAGGATCTATATTATGTTTACCTTCCTTATAAATGTTAGACTGTGAGTTTAGACAGAAGTATTTTGGATAGATCTAGTTTGGATTATTTTGGATTTCCATAAAAGGACAACCCGGAGGTCGGGCGGCAACCCGTCGCGTCCGGCAAGGCTGCGAGACTTGAACCCGCAACCGAAGGGCGACAAGGGTGTATCACCTACCACTATCCCACGAGATGTCCTGGATTAAATAAAGTAGTTTTTTAAAAGATCTGGTAGATGAATTATAAATTCGTTTATTTTGGAACCCTCTATGAATAGTATAAATAGAATTTTTTTTACGAGTGAATGATGAGTTTTGGAAGAAATTTATTAATGGATAAAACTCTAATTATAAACTAAGTATATCTCCTTATGATCTTAGCCAATCTCATAAATAAATTCCTCATCATTAATAAAAGGAACTTAGAACAAAAATTTTGTCCTAGATGGTACCTTAAGTCATCACTAATTTATGGCTTTGGGATTTTTGGCCTTTTCATAGCCATGTTCTCTACCACTCTCCATCAAATAATTGATGGTTAGATTTTTCTTCCATATCCATATTTTTCTACATGGAACCCTAGTATGTTTTATTTTCGGTAATCTTCATACTTTCGACTCTTTATTTTAAATAGAGGCCTCATTAATTCATTTTTCGATGTGGGATTTCAACTAAGATATTTTGAAACGTCAAAAATGTGTTATCCTAATACCCTATGTTTTGTTGAACCGATGGTATTTCAAATCATCATAGATTGATGAATTTAAGGACCTCAATTATACACTTGTTTGTGATTGATGACCTTAATCACTACCTATAAATATTTACGTTTTTCCTCCGATTATATGTCTCTAATTTCCACCAATGTTCTCCTAATCGAGATCATAATTTGGTGGTGTCCCTTTGATTTCTCTTTTCCTCATATTAAGACTAAATTTTAGTAACCCAATTTCCGATGTGGGTTTTCCCACAAATATATTTTCTACTTTCAACCTTTTATTTTTGAAGAACAATTTCAAATTGCGAGGACGCAATTTATTGAAGGAGGGGAGAATGTAACACCCCAAGATTTCATAGTGTGTTATTTCTTCAAAATAATTCAATAACTTGCGCTACACGCAACACTGAGTTCAATTGCACCATGACTTACCAAAAAAAAAGCCATTAAAAGAGGTCATGAATAGTATTAACTAAATTTTAAACTTTATATAATCCTTATAATTTTAGAATCTATATTATGAGTTTCTTAGTCATAATGCAAGAACAGATTCATTTTCAGTATTGCACTTTTATCAACTTTTGATAGTTAAACCTTTTAAAATACAATATTTTAAACTTTTTGACTAAATGGAGACATCAAAAATTTTAAAATGAAACATCCCAAGCTTCCACGGTACGCTTTCCTTTGAATAAAACAGTAGCGTGTGTTGTACGCAACTTCGAGTTCTAACACACCGTAACCAATCAAACTAGCTGTTATGAATAGTAATACCTACTTTTTGAAGTTATATATATTTTATATTTTAAAATGGACTTCATTTTTGGATTCGGAATATCAAATTTATCCTAAGGTGAAATTTTGGTACTTTTCGGATAACTTTCATATTTTGATGAATAGTGAAAATTACTAAATTTTAATTAAAAACAACTTTTTTAATCAAAATAATTAATAGTAATAAATTATAAATTTGAGTGGTTTTAAAGTATATTTAGAATATATTTTTACTATTTAATATAATTTTGGTCATTGGACATAATTTTACAATTAAACCGAACATAAACAAGTGTCAATCTTTTGATAGTTATTATCTCTTAAAAACACGCTTTTTGTTTTGACAGCGGGAATTAATTTTAAATTAATTTCTGCCACTTATGTGTTTTGAATTTAGGAAAATGGATTCCATATTTGGAATCAGGATGTTCAAATTGTGTAAATAGGTAACTTTTATTTTTAGACATTTTGAATAATTACTGCAGTAAATATTTTATTTACCATGGTTAAGGGTAAATCCGGTAAATAAGGGTTAAAAAATAATATTATAATAATAATAAATTACCCTAAAACGTGTCTTAACCCTATTGGTTGATACATGGTCTACCATGGGAATCTTTGGGTCGATTTGGGACCCCATGGATCCACTTTTAAGTGATAATGACACTTTATTTTAATTAAGTCAAAATGAATACAAAAATGACACAAGCATATATCTTTTAGAAAAACAATTGTTACATAGGGTTATATAAGTTGGATTTTAGATTATAAATATTCATTAGAAAGCTAAAAGGATTTACTACATAATGATATTTTATTTATAATTTTCAGACATTAAATAATTTATTTTATTTATGACACAATGATGATGCAGTAATTACTATAATAGTAAAAAATTAAATTAATTGATATTATAAATACCCAAATAAATATAATATGAAACTTTTAATGAATTAAACTAATTTTCTAGGATAATATGATATATTAGGATTGATGTAATTTACTTTGTTCGAAGTAATCAATCTGTTATGAGTTTCACAAAAATCAACTATTGAATAGTGTCAAAATTGACATAAAAGAGTTCTTAAAACAAATATTATATTATTAATTGATATTAAATTCCTAAAAATCTAAGGTTCGGCCAAGAGACTTATATCATGATAGTTTCATCATTAATGGACCACTTGGGGGTCGCTTGGATGTATATAGTAAGTTTATTAACCATATTATATAAAAATACAAAGAGACATTGTAAAAGTGAAACTAATTAACTTAGAGTTAATACTTAAAGATAAGGTTAATATAAGTACCCAAACCTGTCTAAATTCTATTGGTTGAGTGATTTTCGACCTATCCCCACCTTAACCTTTGAATAATAAGCTTTGGAGCCATTAGAAACCGAATATGAATTTATTATAAATTAATATTTCTAGCTTTTCCAAAGGTGCCCCTCACCCCTCTTATAAAAGGACACTCCTACTTATCATTTCTTCACACCTTAAAAGCCTTTTGGTTCGGCCAAACTCTGCCCAAATACTCTCCCAACATCCCTCACTACAACCTAGAGGCCTTAGTTTGATCAGAAAGCCAACCTAAGGAGCCCTTTTGATCAAATCAAAAGGAAGAACCCGAAGAAGAGGTAATGATTTCACCACCCTTCTCCAAGTTCATTTCTTCTTCCACTCCTTCTTCCTTTGTTATTACCATTCTAAAATAATAACTCCAGTATCTCACATATACTGTGATGTTATTATAAATATGGTACAACCATATTCAGTATTCTATCCACCCTTTGAATAACATGTCACCATACGTGCGTACGTACGGACTACCGTCTCCACGTCGTGGTGTAATTGTTATTCAATATAATATTATTTGGATGGGTATAATAATGATGTGTAACTCATGTAAATAATAAATATAACATGTTAATGATTCTTTATATATGATATACCATCCATTTATATATTATTTTAATATCAAAAGAATGATATTGTCGCTCGTGCGTACGTACGGACTACCGTCTCCACGAACGCGATGAGATTCATTCTCCATCGTATCTATTCAAGTATAATTATCATTTGATGATTTAAAAATGATGTTTAAGGACTAGATATCATTCTGGATATGAATAAGATACAACAACCATGGATTATGTAACAAAACATATAAAAGAAAATGAGTAAGTTAACTCCCGAAACGACGATAATTCTAAGATATTATTAACAAATCAATGTTAAAAGATCATATATGATATCATATTATTATATATGATTCTTGTATAATTTAATAACAAATATTTCACCATTATACAGGAGGTTAACCTACCCCAACCAAGGAAAAGTACAAGGTAAGGGTTATTTCACAATCTCTTCATTATCCGAGGTTGTATTATACGTAATAATCTACTGGGATCTCTTTATCATCCACATCCATGTTTCTTCGAAATGTATTTCAAAACATTTTTACTATTTACAAGAATATGGGTTAAAGTCATTTATACCCTTGTTTGACTTTTTATAAGAGGTTTATAAAGGAATCTTTCCGTCGTTTTCAAAACAAGGTCCTTTTTAACCTTTTCGACAGAATTGAGGTAAGAATGTTTTTTTTAACTTATACGGTGGGTGTGGTTATTTTCCGCCGTTATAAAATCGTCGAAGCTTTCCATACAAGCTTATAAGAATATTTTCAAAAGAAAATGTTTTATTTTATATGGATCTTAAATGATTTCAAAATAAAAGGAGATACTTCTTTAAAAAGAATTTTGATTTCATCTATGTCAACATCCTTGATGGATTTTAAGATTATTTGAAGTTGATTTATTATGATACAAAACTTCTATATTGTATTGAAGGTTTTGTGATATGTTTGACTGTGGATGTGCTATTTTTATACCATTCATAGTTTATGGTGAAATTATTGACATTTCGTATGCTAGTTTTAATACGAATGTTTATGTTATGTTTAAACCTTTTCATATGGGAATGCATTGGACTTAATAAAAGACGGGTGGAGCCCGCTATAGCTCCTCGATGCATCGGTAGGTCTCATGAGACAAACTAGTGTCTTGGCACAAGGCCTTGATAAAATCTTATTTGTAGTCTTGGCACGAGGCCTTGGCTATGTGGTTATGATAGTCTGGCATTATGCATTCCAACATTATGAAAGTGGTTATTGATTTTGCATGTGATTATTCGATTAGTAGAATATCCATGTGAATAAGTAAATGGAATTATTTCATTTTACTTTTGCCATACTATGTTGAAGTTCATGTTTAAAAGGCTTTTGTTTTAGTAATTCATTGCCTTCAATGTTTATGCTTATTTTGAATGTTACGCTATATTGTTATCCTTACTGGGCATTTGAGCTCACCCCTTTTCTATGTTTTATTTTTACCAGGTAGTGAAGAAGTAAATTATGATTGACTTGCAGGGATATTATGAGGGGTTAATAGTGTGGATATGAAGACTTTGTTGTTGTAGTAGTTTTTCACTTTGAAATGTAATGTAAAACTTTATGAATATATCTAGTGTTTCCAAGGCTACTAAACCAATCGGTCTTTCGAGATTTGATCTTTCTTGTGATCATGCCAATGTTATGTAATAATGCACCGACTCTGGGTAGCTGGGGTCGGGGCGTTACATGATTCCTAAATAAAACTCAATAATTAGTTTTAATGAAAAACATGAAAATTTTCATTTAAATACCTCAAATGTGATTAATTCCTTAAATTGGATAGTCATCCAATGAGTAATCATCTATCGATACTGTTCTAATGGACAATAATTCACAATAGGGACTACCTATAACTCTATTCCAACTCTAGAACGCCAACCTATATACAACTCATTCTTATAGGATCTTCAAAGATCACCTAAATATTTTAGACGTGCTGGTCGTTCACCCTCACCATCAGGGAAATTAAACCAAAGTTGACAACAAAATATTAATTCATATAAATACAAAAAATAATATATTGCATTAAATACAACATATTTTTTTACACATATCTCTTCCCAAGATTTATCTTTGACTTCATTTGGAAACTGTCTCCATGAGAGAAGGTTGACATGAATGATGTCAGAGTATTTGGCAAGCGTCACAAAAAAACTCCGACATTGCTAGCCTATTTTTTCAATCATTTGACTATCTTCGTTGTAGTCCACCATCAACTGCTTGTGGTGGTTCCACACCGCACGCATGCGTATATTCCCCCGCCCTCGCCTCCTATCAGTATATATATCTTTTATGAAAGAAAAAAAAATATTTTATCAATACATGTTATAATGAAAATAAATAATGGTGTAAACATTTGTTAGGGTTGTATAAGTATAACTGTGGTAGTCTGATCAATGGGCACCACTGGATCCACAGAAACTGAACGAACACCTTGTATAGGGGACTGGGTCCTAATGTATGCTTCGCAGGGATAGACTCTGGTGGAGAAGGAGTCGAAGAAGATGGAATATAAAATCCTGAAGATAAGGAAGCATAAGTAAAAGAAGATGATAGGGATGGCTGGCCGAATACTGGATGGGAAGTGGGAATCGTCATCGAATATGGTAAAGATAGGTGAGGAGTCTCAGATGTAAAGGGTGGTGAATACATGGGAGTCCTAAATATCATGTGTGTCCCTAATGACACACCAAGATCAGAATGTGGGATGGATGCTATGTTAGTGGGAGGGGCAGGGTCTAATTGGGTACGCCGACCAGATCGTCTAACTCACGTACCACCCCCCCACTTACAAACACCCTGAGTACTGGGACCACTACTAGGATTCTCTTTAAATACCTGTCGCCTAATATGTGGATCCTGCAAAAAAAATTAAAACAAAATTAATCACATGACATTATATATTATTTAAATATATATATTTGAAATAAAATACTCACTACAGGAACTAGTGGTGGAATGCCCATCTCAGTCATGCGATGATTTTTGTCCATCATCTGTTTCCATCGCCTCTCTTCAATTGGTTTCATTTCCTATATTTGAAAACAAATATGGAAGTAATTAGAAAAGTATAACTAATGGGTAACCCAAAAAACAAAATAAATGAAAGGGAATAGGGGTATTCATGGATAATTTAACTACCCATTGTTTTAGGTGAGCTTGAATAGATATATAATGAATTCAATAAATCGTACAAGATGTAATAATGAAATTTAATTTTTAGTAGGATGGTTATTTACGAAGTTTCATCAGTCTATTAAAATCATGGAACATTGATTCTACTAGATTCATAAGGGTTAAAGCAGTTGTTGAAATTAAGGAAAATTTTAATTTCTTTAGCTGAGGTAGATGATGCAGGTTTTTATACATGTTTTGCAGAATAATACAAACCATCATGTTCATTACCTGGTAAAATGTGAAAGGGGGTCTTAGAGTTATACTAATTTTATACATGGTCAATAAAGCATTGAAATGTTCACCAAGTTAGAAATTTTGGTTTTGTAGGTTTGAATACAGTTCAATTCCAAATTAGAAAATGAAATTCAAATAAAATTAAAACCAGTAAACATTGAAAATTCACATAACACTCAAGTCGGATACAACATATTTGTAATAAATATTAAATCAATTTGAATAGTACCAACCTTAACAACCCAAGTCAAGGTAAACCAAAAGAATTGAGAACATGAATGGATGATTTTATATATTTCCCACCACAACTTTAGGTTCCCAGTAAACTCTGAAAATTGAGCTATTGAAGTCATAAAAAGTAATAAATGGATCATTTCCAATGGAAGTAGGAATGGTGTCAATTCCATCATCACCATCATAAAAAATATGTCTTGTAATTACTTCAATAATGAGACCAAATTCATGTATAAGATGGTCTTTGACATAAAAAACTTGTTTCGCCATTGATGTCAATACATATGGTTCATCGGTAGCAAGAGTGTGAGTCATATCAATTACTCGAAATCCAAAATCATCAATAAATGTGCCCTTCCTTGTCATCGAATCAAACCACTGGCATTTCATCATCGTGACTTTTCCATGAGAATAATAATCCAATATTATTATTTTTTCAATGACTCCATAATAACCTACATTTTTAAATCACGGTCTATTATCTGATGCACTAGCGTAATAGTCTGTTGTGGAAGTAACCATAACACCATCATATTTTGTTCTCATGTTCTTTTCTCATTCAGTGATAATAAATTTGTACCCATTGATAACAATTGATTTACAATCATGCACCACAGTATTAGGACCAAAATCCAAAGCGCTTATTTCCTCAGAGACAGAGTCAACAGGCAAACTCAATACCTAAAATATAAATGAATATCAAACTTAATTAAATATTGTTTAAATTATTTTAAATAGTAATATTATTACCTTCAATTTTAACCAAGTAGAAAACTCTTTTCTATTAAAAGTATCCCTCATTCTCAATGATAAAGAACGATGATTTCTATTTATCATCATTTTATGTTCCCTGTAGATAAAAATAGGAATTTTTTAACATATGTATATATATATAAGATATACATATTCAATTTACTTACAAGATGTAGTCATCGAACAAATCACAGTTGAACAAAACTATGTGATGTTCCATGTCCCTCTCTTCAAGGATTAATGTCATCAATGTATATGATCTAGGAATTCCTCCTGTTTGAGGAAGTGATGGAAAATTGGATTAAATTTTCTCATACTATTCTTCTTCATTTCACATTGGTCTGTTCAATATTGTAGTAAGATCAGAAAAATACATAGAGTAGAAATCCATACATTCTTGATCCAAGTAACTGTTTACGATAGAACCTTCAGGATGATTCCTGTTACGGAAATAAGACTTTAATATGTACATATTTTTTTTAGTTGGATACATCCAAAGAAAAGAAATAGGTCCTATGAGAATTATTTCAGTTGGAATATGGATATTCAAAATTAGGATGCATATGGAAAATGATGGAGGAAATATTTTCTCTAACTCACACAAAATTAATGGGGCATCTGCCAACATTTTTTGCAAGAAAGACTTGGACAAATTCTTTGAACAAAGATATCTAAAAAAATGTCACAACCAAATAACATCCACCCTTACATTATTGAAAAAAAGATGATGAATTTCTATTAGAATCAACTCATGCAGAAGGATGTGATAATCATGAGTCTTCAAATATTTTATCTTCAACTCTCTTCTGTTGACCCATTTAGATATGTTTCTTGAATATCTATCAGGAACTTTAATAGTATCTAGTACTTTTAGAAATTACTTTTTTCTATAGGAGTCATCACATAAGAAGCACATGGAACTTCCCATTTATTTTCACTGATACGCACAGGATGCAATTCTGGTCTGATGCCTCAATCCACCAAGTCATGTCGAGAATGTAAATCATATTTTTTATTTCCCTTAACATTTAGAAGAATCTAAAGCAACATTTCACATATATTATTTTCAATGTACATTACATCTAAGAAATGATGTAACAAATTGGTTAACCAATAAGGCAAATCAAAGAAGATACTTCTCTTCTTCCAATTGTAACAGGTTTCAGTGGAAACATTCTTTCTCTTTCCAAATTTCATTTGACCCTTCTCGAATGAAAAACTAAAATCTTTAAATTCATTAAGCACATCAGTTCCAAACATACGATGAGGTGGATCATCAGTCTCCATGGTATTGTCAAATCTTCGACGATTATTTCTATATGGATGGTCCATTGGTAAGAATAGTCAATGTCCCATAAAGCTAAAACTAAAATGATGTTTTAGTCTTCTAGATCATGTATTCTTCATAAAAATAGGGCATGATATTTTTCCCTTCGTTCTCCATCCAAACATCATTGCATAAGCAGGAAAATCATTGATTGTCTACATAATCCTAGCACTCATCTGAAATATGTCTTTCAAACATGCATCATAAGTGCGCACAACCACATCCCAAAGAAGTTTCAACTCTTTTATTAAAGGTTGCATGTATACATCTATATCATTTCCAGGATCCGAAGGGCCAGATATGAGTATACTCATGAAAGTGAAAGATTTGTTCATACACAACCATGCAGTAAGATTATAAATGTGTATAAAAACCGGTCATGTGTTGTGAGACGTAATCATCTTCCCAAAAGGATTAAAACCATCACATGAAATACCCAACCTCACATTACACATGTCAGCTGCAAAATCAGGATATCGAGAATCAAATATCTACCATTCAAATCCATCTACAGGGTGAACCAACTCATCATTAGTCTTCGTTCTCTCGGTATCATGCCGTCACATTTTTATTGATATTTAATCAAACATAAAAAGATTCTAGAGTCTGGGGATTAATGGAAACTGCCACATTACTTTCTGTGGCACACAGGATGGTGTTCTATCAACTTTTGGCTTCCAGTGGGATGTGCCACATTTTATACAATCATTTCGTTCAGCAGTTTCCTCCCTGAATAAACTGCAATATTGCAGGAAATCATGAATTTTGTTTCTTGAAAATCCAAGTTCCTCAACTAACTTCCATGTCATATAGTTTTTTGAGGGAATATCTGCATCATATTGAAGTAAGTCCTTCAAGAAGGTGATAATGTAATTGATGGCAGTATTAGAAATCTCATACATAGTTTTCCCATGAAACAATCAGATTAAAAATTATAGCTTTTTCATTTTACTGCATTTTCGATATACTAGAGTTGTGGAATCATCATTCAATTTTTTCACCCTGAAAACATCATCATTTTCATTAGACACATCATGTGTGATCATATCAAAATCTTATTGGGTCGGAATCCTTTCTTTTTCATGATGGCGAATAAAAGGAAACTAGTCATATAACAAATTATCCAATCCAGTCCACTCAATTAGATCATCAGCAATTTGAGATTTCATTTTTCCCCATTGTGATACCACACAGAGTAGTTTTCTTGAAAACCATATTTGGTTATGTGGTATCTGACTTCTTCACGGCTCAACCAAGGTCTTTCAACACAATTGTAGCAGGGGAAGTGTATGTGACCACTATCTGAAGCATTGTGAAATGAAAAATATAAAAATCTCTTGAGATTTGATTGATTTCATACATCCAACTTCTATCCATTCTATTAAAAAAATTGTTATAAGTCATTTCATCAAAATCAATTCAATAAGATTGAAGTTTCATCGAAAATATATTTAAGTAAATGAGAATTTTTTACTTTATATGAAACCATAACTGAGACACTACTCTATATGAGAATCATAATATAAAAGACAACAAAATACTATATTTATAACAAAATATCTTTGAAGAACTATACATGAGTGAACAAGATCATGCACACTTGTAGAGGAGAATTATTTTGGAGTTGAGTAAATTTTAGATCGAATAAATTTTATATTTTCATAGATTATTTGAGTGATCAAATACACTGCCCAAGGGGGTGGGGGTGTCCAAGGGTGGGGGTGTCCAGGGGGAGGGGGTGTCCGAGGGGTGGTGGGCGGGTTTCCAAGGGGTTGGAGGGCTATCCATGGGGGTGGGGGCTATCCAAGGGGTACGGGGTGTCCATGGGGGTGGGAAGGCTATCCAGGGGGTGGCGGGGCTATCCAGGGGGTAGGCGTGTCCAGGGGGTGGGCGGGCTATCCACGGGGATGGGGGTGTCCACGGGGGTGGGGGTGTCTAGGGGTGGGAGGCTGTCCAGGGGGTTGGGGGCTGTCCAAGGGGGTCGGGGTGTCCAGGGGTGGGGGTGTCCAGGGGGATGGGGGTGTTTGGGGGGTGTACAGGGGGTGGGCTGGCTGTCCATGGGGGTGGGGGCTGTCCAGGGGGTACGGGGTGTCCAGGGGATAGGCGGGATGTCCATGGGGGTGGCGGGGTTGTCTAGGGGGTAGTGGGGGTGTATAGGGGTGGGTGGGGGGTTTCCAGGGGGTTGGGGGTGTCTAGGGGGTGGGCAGGATCCAGGGGGTGGGGTTGTCCAGGGTGGGGGGCTATCTAGGGGGTTGGGGGGGCTATCCAAGGGGGTCAAGGGTGTCCAGGGGGTGGGGGTGTCTGGGGAATAGGTGCTCTGAGCCGGGTGGTTACATGACCTTAAGCGCACCTCCCCGTATGTCAAAGGCTGCCGACTAGCAGCGGGGGTCTATGTAGTCGAGTGGGGAGACTATACCCCCTTTTTATCAGAGTAATCCACAACAGAATAAACCAAATAGAGGAAACAATAAACAACAACATGGAACATGTATAACAAACATTTCCAATAGTAAATATGTCAAGTCATACTACAAGTGAAAAAGTGATCAAATCCCAAAACAAATACAACTGCCAAAATCCCCAAAATGGTCCCGAATCCAAGTCTGTATCCTCTACCAAGTGATACCCATGTCCACTCAGCTATCTAGCAAGGACCCTTGCCCTTGTCCTGACCTGCAAACATGAAGTTTTCTCGGGTACCCAACGGCGGCCCGAGCAGGGTGTGAGTACGACTCAGTAGGCCACCACCAATGGTGTCTACAAAATATCCAGTATAAACAGGTAGTGCATGCAAAAGAAATATGAATGATAATTACCAAGTGATTATTTAAGGTGACATTAACCAGTTCAGAGCCAAATCCATTGCCACTTCCATTACCATTCATTTCACACCAATTATCATCACTTTCCATTTCATCACATTTCCATGGGTTAAACACATACATTATGTTACATGGGTCTAAGGCCAAAAATCACATGAAAGAGGGTAAACACCTTGTTGTCCTATCTCACTAGGACAAACCCCCCTCATAGAAACCATATCCTCACCTCGAAGCCTCAGTCCAGGTGGATGCAACCGATAGGGAAACAGAGCATCAGTCCTATCCCTACCCTGTGCATTTAGGGTGGAGTTTAGAGCATCAGTATTCACTCGACCTGTGGGCATAGATCCTCAGTCATACCCCACACTACCAAGCCATGTGCACATGCTTATATATAAGTAACCATCAACCTTCCAACCATTTCCCAGTAGTAACTATCATTCACAACAACCCACATGGGAAACCATATTATGCCTTAACCCATTAACACATTACCATTTCACATCATTTAACCATTCACCCAATTCCCATGTGTTATGCCTATATCACTAAGCATTCAACACTAGACTCATAATCATTCCCATTATGGTCTTAAATCAGTTTACACATTAACCCATTTAACTCGTTCATCATTCCCATGAATCAACATTTAACCCATTTCAAATAACCCCTAGGTTATTGCCAAGTCTAGGTGCATCACCTAACTTCTATTCCAAGTTCAACCAATCATGACAACATAGTTATCAAGGGCTCTACAATTCATTATAACAAGGCCACTTGTTTAATATCAAACCCTAAATCCGGGAAAAGCCAGCACATCCTGTGGATGGCCCCAATTAGGTCAAGTTTATCTCAACACATCCCACGGGGATCGTTAGGGTTCCGATTTGCTATTTTAAACACCATTATTACCAAACATGCCAAGGTTATCCAAAACATAACCAATGGAAATCAAGAACACAACTAAACATGTACAAAACCCTAAATAACCATGGGATATAAATTGTAGACCACCTACCTCGAATCTACGGTTGAACGCATCCCCAATCGAGTCCTTAGACATCGATTCGACCAACCCTTGGAGATTCAACCTAGAACTCACCCAAAAGATAGGGTTTTAGGGTTTCAGAACAAGAGGTAGAGAAGACACAAACCCTAAACCAAGAAAAGAACCGAGGAGGATATTAGCCTTACCTGGAGCTTCAATCCGCAACCAACAGTGCTCTAAACGGCCAAGAAACGAAGGAGATTGATCTCTTGGAGCCCTTAGGTGTTTTGGTTCGTTCCAAGGGAGAAGGAGGAGGAATGGGAGGAAAATCCTGAGATGGGGTTATAAATCCCGGAGTGGCAAACTTGTAATTTTTCCAACTTTATGTGGCCGCACGGTTTAGCTGCACGGTTTAGAAAACCGTGCTCAAACCGTGCACACACCACTTCCCGGAGGAGGAGGAGCCACACGGTTTATCCGAACGGTTTGATAAACCATGCGCAAACTGTGCGCTCGATTCTATCCAGAGGAGGTAGGGTTACACGGCTTAGCCTAGGCAGGCCGCACGGTTTGGCTGACCATGCGCAGGTCATGCGCCTTGGTCTACTTTGCCCAGACTTCCCTTCTTTCGTGCCCCGAGCCCCCGAAACACCCCCAGGGCCTCTCACATTTTCAAGAAACCTTTTAAAGTCCCAAAAGCAAAGGGTTCAATCCCAAAACAAAACAAAACATACCTTTCAAAAAAAACCGGGATCTTACAGAATGCACTCAAAATTGGGTAAGAATTCGGGATGTTCCCTCAAAATAGGTTTGCTTATCGGGAAGAATTAAGGAGGGAATCACTTAAAAACATGTATATCCCCGAAAGAGAATGAGGTATGGATCTTGAAACATGATTTTGGAGCATATAAATAGTAAGTATAAGTTTTACATAAAAATAAAGGATAACTTCATTTGGGTAAAAAGAACGTTGGAGCAACCCGAAGGAATAAAAGTGGTTCGAGTAGAATCTCTTACCTTAAGTCTGATGGTATTCTCCACTTGATATTAATAACCTGAATAATAAAATTAGGTTAATTAATTAATAACTAAATAACCTATTCTATATGAAAATTATTTATTACAACCTTTTGAGTTAATTTATAACCTTTTTGATTAGTTATGATGTTTAATTTCATTGTTCGGGCCCGTTTGTTTCCTTGGTTCTAAAGGTCGGTTCACTTGTATTCATGTTCGGAGAATCATGTAAAATGGGGACAGTTTTCCAAAATTGGAGTTATATTCTATTATTTAATATCCATAAGGTTGCATGTTTTTAAATTTCATTTGATTACTTGTAGTGATGATTAATCATAATGTAAAACTTTAGTGATAACCGTTTGGGTTAATTGGTGGTTTTTTTGCCACAAGGAACATGTTTTGTTTTATAAGTCAAAACCATGTGTACAAAAGGATTACATAATAATATACAAGACATAATACATATATTATGGTCTGTTTCAACCATGAAAATGGTTTCATTACCAGAATTGAAGATGATAACGGAAATTGAAAACCCATCGTCCTTGAATGTGGTAAATTAGCACATCTCGGATGGTGTTTTCATTTTAGTAATAAAAAAAGGTAAATTAGAGATAATGAATAATTATTCCTTTATCATTAAAAAATTCCAGTACATGTAAGGTAATGGAGTCATCAAAACATTTGGATGAAAGGAGGTGAGGAAGGAAAAAGGAAATAGATGAACTTGAAAATGAAAGAAAAATTGAGAGATCCCTTATGAAAATTCGACAGCCTAACGACATTGCTTAAAATTTCATAAAATGAATTGATAAGAGAAAAAAGGGTATCTAAACATATGGAAATAAAAAGGACAGTAATAGGGATACATAAAATCAAACCCCAACATATGAGAATGGAAATTCAAAGAGATAATATAAAAGAAGTGTTGACTAAAAGAGGAGGGTGAAAGGTTCCCTTACCTTGTGAAGTAACTCGCAAAACATGAAATTTGGGACCTTGGAGGCTTGAGGAAACCTTGGGAGGTATAATAGGGAGGTAAAAGCACCAGATATTTGAGGATTATGTATATGTAATTCAAGAAAATGAAGGAAAGAGTGGGTATTTATAGTAAAAGAGGGAGATTTTTTATTAATTTCAAAGGACACCTCATTAGTGGTTTTTGAAAAACCATGGGAGTTAACATGGTATTTGCACATGGTATTATCCACTTGGGACACCTAATATCTTATTTTACTATAAACAATTTTACCATCATTTTATTTTAATTATTACATCATTATGATGTCATTAAACATACCGAAAACTCAAACTGTATTTTTACTATTCACAAAAATTCAAGTATTTTAGAAAAATCCAAAAAAATCACCCTAACCATTTTTTGACATGTAGAATTTAAAAATAAACTCAATTTTTTGAAAATAATTTTATAAATATTTTTAATTTAATTTTTAAATAAAATTATAATTTATTCAACAAAATCAACATTAAAACTATGACTTGTTTTATAACACCTTAAAAAATTAATCAAGGTCCCATAAAATTATCTTATAACCATAATAAAATAAATCATTTATTTATTATTACATTTTATGAAAATACATTTCCATTTTAAATTATTAAATTAATCATAAAATTGTAAATAAGATATTTTTGACATACAAAGATACAAATTCGTATACTATGATCGTTTTTTCACTTTTAAGATGTTTAAATTTTATTTATACATTCATTAGTGAAGTTTTTTTTGTCGATTTTCTATTCATTACTATTCATAAAGGTATGTTACTATTCATAAGGGTGTGTTACTATTCATCAAAAAATAAGTTTGTCTTATCAGACTCCAAATAACATGCTAATCACAATTATAGATAACCATTTTTCAAAATTCTAAACACATTAGTGTAAAAATTATGTTTAAAGGTCACATAGTACTTAGTAGTTCATTGTTTTGTGATTTCATGTGATTATATGACATTTTTAAAAGAAAGGAATTTCCATTGATAAAACATCGGTTCGTTACATCAAGGGGCAGTTAAAGTGACAATGTAGATGAATCTAATTAGTTATATTGTAATTATTTTTGTAAACTCTAGTTTAATGTAAGGTTTGTCTAATCCTCCAAAACCTAGACTGAAAAATGTCTTCAATTGTATAATGTATTGTTTATTTTTTTGTTATCTTTTATATAAAAAAATACACAGCATGTTTGAGTACTGAATCTGAAAGTGTGGGTTCAGGGCATTACAGTTGGTATCAGAGGAACGGTCTAGAAAACTTTAGAGATTAGTTGTTGTCGTTTTTTTTGAAAAAAATTAGCGATAATATTTACTTTTGAACTTCTAGTTAATTAAGTACACTTAAGAAACAAAATTCTTAATTATATATATGTAAATTCAAAATTATAAGTATAATGAATGAATTGCGAGGGCACAATTCATTTAAGGGGGGAGAATGTAACATACCAAGATTTTAAAAGGAAAAACTATGTGCTTAAATGAACTACTACATACTATGTGACCTTTATATCCTAATAGTTAAACATAATCTTGATACTTCTGTGTTTTGAATTTTGAAAAACAGACATATACGGTTGTGATTAGTAAGTTATTTAAAGTCTAATAGAACCAACTTGTTTTTTTAGTGAATAGTTACATACCCTTATACATAGTAATATGAACCTTATGAATATTAAATCATATTATTATTTTATTTTCTTAAGGTTATAAGATAATGAGATTTTGATTAATCTTTCAAGGTGATATAAAATCAGTTATAGTTTTAAAATTGTTATTTTTGGAATAAAATATAATTTTATTTAAAAATTAAATTAATAATATTTAGAAAATTATTTTCAAAAAATGGAGTTCATTTTTGAATTCTACACATCAAAAAATGGTTAGGGTTTTTTTGGATTTTTCTGAAATTCATGAATTTTTTATGAATAGTAAAATATGGTGATATATTGTATATATACATTATCAGTTAAATACACTATTCCTAGAATCATGGCTGATGGAAGCACCCTTGGTTCCAAATAAAATTCTCAAATTACTATTTGGGTCACATGAATCAAGACTATTCATAGTCTTGAGCAAAACTTTTAAACTAAATATTTAAATCATGGAAAACCCTTCCTCTCCTCCACTATAAATATCGTTCTCACCCCCCTCTTCCTCTCACACCTCTCAAGATGTGATCATTTTCTAAATTATACCAAATCCCCTTACCAAGGCTATTCCTCATGTCCAAGACCTACTGGTCTTACAAAAAGGCCAAAACCAAAGGCCGTAAGAAGGATCTCAAGGAGAAGCGATCAAGGGGTAAATATCCTCTTTCATTTTTCTCATTTTCTTTTCAATCCATTCTCTTTTCTTATAATCTATTCCCCTCCCACTTATCCAAGAGGCATGAAAGATACATAATCTTATATATGATGGATTTTATCATGTTTATGGAAATGTTCCTCAAATTACTTCATCTCCTCCCCCTCTTATAAATACACCGTCCGTGTTGTGCCGATTTACCAACATCACAAACGATGTGTTTTCAATTTCCATTAATTCCTTCAAAACTAGTTATAAAACCATTTTAATGGTTGAAACAGATTTTAAAGTGTATGATATATCCTCTTTCATATTCTGGATTTAACATATATACATAATATTATATTATATAATGAAAATGGTTCATGATTATCAAAGAACCACCAAAATGATCTAAAAAAATATCACTACTGATTTATCTAATGATTCATCCTCATACCATATAAATAAAATGATTTATGGAATAATTTACTATTCTGGAAACATATTAATACAATTTCATTCCACTTTTGGAGTTTTCCTTCCATTTGATAAAGAAATCATTTACGAATCGACCATGGAAATCATGTAAAGAATGCACCCGAAACAATGGAAAGAACAAAATATTATTAATTAATGGGTGGAATGATGTTATAAAATGATCATATAAGGTGTTATAAACATCAATATGTTTCTTTAAAATATTAATAACACTCTTTTAACTATTATACAGTAGGTTTAAACAAGTTTCAAGTAAGACAAAACTGTGGTAAGGGAATTCTTAACCTAATTTCCATTCTTTGGGTTATCCTTCCACTTCATTGATTATATGGTACTAAGAATATTTTTGTAATGAATTTTTGTTTATATTATGTTTTATTATGTGGATTTAAAGTGCATACACATAATCCTTTCATTCTATTAATTCTCACTTCAATTATATGATATTTGTAAGGGACTTTCCTTTAAAAATCCTCTTTTAAAATTCTATTTTAAAAAATTCAAAAGAAATATTTTTATGCAATTATTCATGTATTATGATTATGTTCTTGATCTTAGAAATTATTTATCATGAAGGGTGGGACCTATATCTCTCTCCAATGCATTTGGTATGTGTATGTTGGAGGTCAATCGTATGGTTACTCCAAGTGAAACTGTGATGGTTACATTATAAGGTAGCCGTGAGAGTTACATTGTAAGGTAGCAGTGAGGGTTACAAATCATAAGGTAGTCATGAGGGTTACAAAATTAAGTAATTAATTCCCCAATATACCTTTATGCTTTTATTTATATTCTCTATGTTTTATGAAAATCTCATATTTCACAAAGTAACTATATATGGGTGAGAAGTATGTCTTTGGGAAAATGATTTCATATGTTTATAAGTATTCATGGACTAATGGTTTCTATCCTTCTTTTTATATCCCTTACTGAGATTTTTATACTCATCCAACGTTTTTTTTAAATCATAGGATTCCTTAGAAGTTCAAGGGGCAGTTAAAGTGCCAATGCAGAAGAATTTAATTAGTTATATTGTAATTATTTTTGTAAACTTTGGTTTAATGTAAGGTTTGTCTAATTAGGAGACCAATACATATTTCTGTAGATAGGAACAACTAATGACACTTGAAACATGTGGTGTTCCTATTGGTGGGTCAGTTCTCATGATCTCAACTACTAGAGATCATCAAGTGTGAACTCTATAAGAAGAAGTATCAATGCTTATGAGCCTACAACACCTGATAGTTTCACATCATCAGTGTCCTATTAGTATGATGCATCTGAACCATAGGACATTAAGATTGCTATCATATCATCTCCGGGTTCTCATTATAGTCTGAGATCTGGTACAACTCTTTGATACGACACGTAATCTAAGGACATTATCATAAATACAGTGGGCGTAGAGGTATTAACACTATTATAGAAAGATAAGCACACACACACACACACACACACACACACATATATATATATATATATCAAACTGTATACATATAATGGTAATCAAAGTACATCACAGGTTAAGTCTAGGGCACTCACATTCAACAGAACATGGCAAGGAAGACTCTCACATCAAGGCTGGACCTTGTAAAAATATGTGTATTATTGTTTCTTTTTTTATTTGTATTACATATGTGTATGTGATTGTTAAGAGAACATATCATATCCATTTCTTTTTATCTAGGAAGAGGTTCGAGTGTAAGAGGGGTTAATTGAAAGCAAAGTATAAAGTTGGTAAAGGTTGGGCACATTGATCCCTCCCCCTCGGTGTCCCTATCCATTGAGCTCTATAAAAATCTAAAGGGGTATTATTGAGACCATGTTGAAGGTTATGGGTTAAAGAGAGTTGTATGTTTAAATTTGAAACTCGATAAAGGTAAAGTGTTGTATTTGAGAATCATATGTCTAAGACTACAAATAAGAGGATTCATACTTACTTTTGATACCACCCCCACCATAACTCATCCTAATATACCTTTATCCCATGAGTAATATCACTATTGAACCATATCAATGAGCATGTCATGGAACATCATAAATGAAATAAAATTGAAATAATGAACCATGCCCCCTTGCATATTCATTATCAATAAACTCCAAATCAGATGGTATCAGGAATCTTGAAACAAATCAATGAAAAAACACTAAAAATCTCAATAAAGTTGTCATTTCAATCATGATACAAAGAACCCATTTATAAAGGGGGTATTCTATAAAAATCCCACCAATGTGCAATTTTCCACATCAAATGAATTGTGGGGTCCACTTTCCAAAAATCCAACATCTCTTTCATAAAATCTAATGCAACATGATAAATTCATCAAACGAAAGCCAAGAATATAAAGGGGATTACCATGTGCAATTTTCTACATCAAATGAATTGTAGGGTCCACTTTCCACACATCCAACATCTTTTTCATAAATTCTAACATGGCATGACAAATTCATTAAAGAAATATAACATTCATGAAAAACATTACAACATGAAATACATCACAAATGCGATGGAAGTTTAGCCACCTGCGACAAAGATTTTCTACAACTTGTAACAATGTGTTTGTTAAAGATCAAACCTCCCACAATCGAGATTCGAACTCAGCAATGTTAAGTTGACAAAATCCATGAAACCCTCTTCGGATTTAAGAGAATACCCAAAGGATCTTCACTTAAATAGAGGATATGCAATGGGGAAAGGGAAATGAGACCATAGACATGCCTTGAGTTTCATCAAAATTGTACCAAGAATGAGGGTCGGTGGCTCGTAAGGGGAGGGGAGATTGCGAGAGAGATTGTGTGGGTAGGGGATGAATAAGCGCTTTCAAAGAGCTTTTTTTTTCTTGAGGAAGATATGAGTCGTCTATCAACACTTGATGGGCCACTAGATTCCACTCGAATCAAGGACGGACCCAAAGCCTGAATCTTCCTCGAAAGGAGGAAGATTGAATGGATCGTGACCCGAGTGTCGGACTCCGCAAGGATTGAACTTTATATAAAGCACCCACAACCCATCACATGTTATTACAAACCAAAGCTTACAACATTAACATGGGATTGGGATTGGGATCGGGATCCCACCCATCATCATCGATCTCACTCCTCAACAAGCCCAAGGATGATGAACTTTATTCAAATACAAAACACTGATCACCCCAAAAACATTGGAGACGCGCATCCCCAAGGATCAGGCCTTCACGGGAAGCCGAACCTCGCTCAAGAGACTATCTTTCACTACGGCCTCCGTCGACATCTTGAAATAATCCTCGTATTTAATGGGACGATAGCTCGGGGGGTGGGTCTCATCCACCAGCTCCGGCAGGGGAGCAAGGATGGATTCCCAGGAGGGTGATATCGAAAAGGCCACAGACATCCTGGTGGAGCTGCTGTTCACCACCCCGCGGTGGATCGCGCTCCTGTATCTTCCATTGCTCATCATCTTGCACAAAAAAAAAACCCAAAGTAAGCATCCATGGAATTATCGGGTGGGTGGGAGTGCGTCACCTCCATGTGGTCGCCGAGGATGACGAGATAGCTGCGCGGAGGAGCGTGGACGTTGTACCACCGGCCGTCGCGCAGCAGCTGGAGGCCGCCGACGCCGTTCTGGACGACGAGGCTGAGGATGGCGTCGTCGGTGTGGGAGGCGATGCCCATGGCCAGCTCCGGCTCGGGGCACGGCGGGTACAGGTTCGCCGTCAGCTGGCTGAACCCTTCCTCCTGCCGCGACGCCCTCTCCAGCCGGTCCTCGCTCAGCCCCAGGCTCGCCGACGCCGCCCGCAGCAGCTCCAGCCCCACTCCCCGCCCCGCTCTCCGGTACTCCGCCGCCGCCTCCCTGTTCTCCGACCACACCCACCCATCAGTTCAAAACCTCCACCCCGAAACGTGCTGGGAGAGGCGGATCGATCTTTACCGGAACTGCGGCGGCTTGTCGGGGGCGTGGAGGTCGGGGTGGAAGAAGAGGATGAGGAAGTCCCTCCAGCACTGAGCCGTCTCGCCGTCGGCGAACCGGTTGAAGCTCGTTCCGGCGTTGATCGGCGACAGGTTGTGCTCCGGCGCGTAAGCCCGCTTCTCCTCCTCCGGCAGCTCGAAGAAGGCCTCGCACGCGCCCAGCATCGCGTCCACCGCCGCCTCCGCCCCGTGGTTGGTCACCTGAAAATCCATTCGTCCACAAATACTCACCCTTATACCCTTCACCCATATGTTCAAATTATTGTTCTTTATTATCGTTGTTAATATTTTCCGATCCTTCGTTTTCACTGGTTCGCGGTTTCAATAATCGAAAGAGAGTAGTTTGGGGTGGTGCTCGGGAGGCGTGACCATGAAGAAGCCCCAGTCTCGGCAGGCCTTTCCGAGCTCTTCGATGGCTCTGGACCGCTCCGCCGGGTCGCCGGAGGTCAGCTGGGAGAAGTCGATCGTGGGGAGGTTCTCGGCGGGGTCGGAGGCCGCCTGCGCGGCGGAGCGGAAGACGTACTTAGAAGGGACGGTGGTGATCCGGCCGCCGTCTCCGCCGGCGACGGATTTGATCAATGTCGCCGGGACATCTCTGGTGACTGCCGATGCAGTAGCCGCCATCGTAAAAGGGAGCCGAGAAAGAGCGCGTGAATGGATGAGTGACGGAGCGTGGAGCGCGTGCCTTTCGTCGAGAAAAATCTGCCCCTATTTATAGGTCAGCCTCCAAGGGCAGCGACGGAAGTTAAATTGTAGTTCAACAAATTTATAAAATAACCATTTTTAATATCAGATTTAATTAAATAAAATAAATAGAATTATAATTTAATAACATAAATTGTCAGTAAAAATAACAACAATAATAATTTTCCATATCACAAATTTAACGTCTTGAAAAGTTAATATAATTTCTTTATTTATATTTAAAGTGAGATTACTAAAAATACAACGATTATAAATAATGAAAGGAAAGGTAATTTAAATTTTTTGTAAAAAAATGATATAAAAATATCACGATAACATGTAAAACTCGGACTAAAATTATCAAGAAAAGGATGTAGAAAAACATCAAATTTCACATTCATACAATTTTTTATTTGGGAAACTCATAAAAAAACTAAATTTATAACGATTTTATTATTCGCCATGTAAAAATAATACTTTTTCAAATCTGTTTATCTAAAAAGAAAAAAAATATTTTTATAAGAGAAAAAATTTCTATAGAAAAAACTGCACAGCAAACAACCAACGGACAGATTTAGGGGGGAAATCTTTTGAAAAACCCCTAGATCCCCAAATGTAAAACCAATGAAAAAAAATGTTGTGAAATCGTAGTGGAAACTTAAATTTGGATGTTTTCCCCTCTACCGCCAATTAGAATTTTTCATCAAAAATTTTCAAAGAAATACTTTTCTGAGAAATTCTAATAAAATTTATATTGAAAATTCCGTCATAGACAAATAATTATTTTAATAATTAAAAGACTAGGTTTCCTGGTTGAGGGAAGTATTCCACTAAAAATTTCCTTTTTAGTTTTGGAGTATAAATTTTCGATCACTCAAAATTACAATAAAATCATGTGGTGGAGTTTTACAATAAATTGCATTACTTTGTAACCGGTGACATTCGTAATTAATATATCATCTTCCTTTGTCAAAAAAAAAAAGAATAGTCTATTTTGATTTTTTTCATTTAAAATTTTCCTTGGAAATTTGAGCCATGGTTTTATAGTTGAGTTTTCCAAAAAAAATCTCCGTGGTACTTTGCAATGAAAAACTACAGTGAACATTTCAAGTGAAAGTTTATAGTAAAAATTTATACTGCAGTTTTCTACTAAATTTTCTCCTTGGAAATTATATTAGAATTTTCTAGTGAAAATTTTCACTAGATTTTTTATTAGGAATTTTCAATGGAATTTCAAATGAAAATTTGCATTGGATTTTCCCACGTGAGAATTTCAATAAAAAATATCATGATAAATTTGTCATTGGTCTACCCACACAAATTTCTCTTTAAAAAGGGAATCCACATGTATAGTTTTTTCAAACTCTCCGCACAAGGGAAACCCCCTCCCCATGAATAGGTCCCTCCAAAGAGAGCCTCATTCAAGGAGTCATTGTCAACCAAGATGATAGAACGTTTCAAAGGGTGACATCTCAATCGACGATGGTTCGACAAATCAATCTGTCAGCACAGGGGAGTTGCGCCTAATTTTGCCCACCCCAGTCACGGATCAGGTGACAAGGCAAGACGAGCGGATCCGGGAGAAGGAAAAATTCACTGAAGAGCGGGCTCTCAAGAATCGAACACTGCACCTCCCAAAGACAACAACATTTTTTGTACCACCTCCTTCACCACTACGCTACCGCCGAAGTGGCCCTACCCACACAAATTTCAAACAAAAAACTTCACTAGTGCTGTGTGGTGGATTTTTTCAGAAAAAAAACTTCAAAAAAAAAATTGTTTAAGAATTTTGCAATTGAGTTTTTATCTCTTAATTTTTTTCCCAAAATATAATAATAAAAAATTTATTTAAAAAATGTAGTGATTTTTTCTATCAAAAAGTTATTTTGAGGGCATTAAAAATTTTATGCCATTAAAAAAGAATACAATTATCCGTAATTTTAATAAAAATATATACATTTTAAGAAAATAATAATTTTTTATACCTTTCAAATATAATAATAATTTTTTAATGTATTTCATATTAACATAATTTTTTATTCTTTCAACTTGATCGTTTCAAAGGGCGGTTTGGCACCCTTTTTCATACAAAAAAAATAATATTTTTTATTCTTATGAAAAATGCTAATTTTATAATATAATGTTTAAAAATAATTATAAATTTGTTATCTCTTAAAATATATTTATGTTTTCCAAATAAATAATAACGTTTATGTTTATAATTTTATAATATATATATATATATATATGTATTTGTGTTTGTATATTTGTATTTAAATAAATAATAAGTCTTCTATATCTAAAAAAAATAGAATTTTATTTATATTTTTAAAAAATAATGAGCTTTTTACCTGTAAAGACCCGTAAAATTCAAGGGAAATTTTTTCTTAATTTTCTTTGGAATTTTACAAGAGCGCGGTTTCAGACGGCACCTGATTCCGAGGCCCGGAGTGCCCGGAATCAATTTCCAAAGTTTGGCTCGGGTACGTTCAGTGAACGAACGAGCGGGAATTCCTAACTTTTGATCCGATGCTCGGAATTGAAATCCGAGGACACCGATGAACTCGCAGCGCCGATATTCGCTTAAGAAGACCTTTTCCGAAGTTGCGTTTGCCTAGGAGGGGTTGTTTAATTTTCTGGATGAAATGAAGAGTAAAATAAAATTGTGATACAATATTTATTTTATATCTTTAAAGTGGTTAAAATCTTTTGTTGGAAGTTGGGTGGTTTAACCACCTAAGAGAGGATTAAGGTGAGGAGGGGCCCACCCGAGCCCCACCTTTTCAAATTCCCTAACTCCCCTCTCTCCCTCTTTAAAGCTTGATAACTTAACACTTAATTAATTACACAACTCATGTATAATTAATTAAGTGTTTTGTTTTTGAAATTTAAGTTTTTGAAATGATTGGCTTAGTAAATAAAATAAGGAGGGACCTTATTTTATTTGGATTGTTGGGTGAGGTGTGGAAGAGCTTTGGAGAGAAGCTGAAGAAATCCTTCATCTTCTTCATCTCCTTCGTGGAAGAACGCGAAGAACGTCCGCCGCCCACGAAGAACACCGACGATGACATCTTGACTCGTCTTCTCCGATTGCTTCCTCCTCGACTTCTTCGTCTTCTAACCGACGTCAACGAAACGACGACCGCTTCCCACGACTACGTCAACGTGCGATTATCGAGGTAGGGGTTTACTTCAATATGATTATCACTTTCCATGTTTTTCCCTTCTAAATCTATTGTGGGATTGAGAAAAATGTTTGATGAGGATTGTAGGGAATTTTATTTAATTTACGTGTGAATCGTTTGAAACAAGGTTCAATTTTTAATTAATTAAAAATTGTGCCATTTGGGTGTTGGTTATTTCCGATTGTTAGCATCTAATGCGGAGGGCGCGGGCCGAACGAACACGGCCCGACAACCCTCCGTAATTTTGTTTTTGGTGCGTGGATTTGACAGTGATGAGGAATCGAATCCGTAATGGGAAAAATGAGGTATCCGTTCCGAAGATCTCGATCCGAGAAAATCGCCGGCGAAGACCGCAAGTGGAACGGACCACCGGAGTGCGTCCGGTGGTCCGCGGAAGACGGCGGCCGCGCGCCGCTCCGGCGCGGCGGCGCCGGCGACCCGCGGCGGAGGCGCGCCGCCGGAGTAACCCACCGCGGCTAAGCCGCGGTGGTCAACAGGCGGCCGGCAAAGCCGGCCGCGACGGTCCAAGGGCGGGACCCTTTAGGGTCCCGCGTTTCGTTTTTCGGCCGGCCAAACGGCCGGCCGTTTCCAGGAATTCCGGGGGATTAAACCCTCGGATGAAGGCGGAGCGGGCCCCCCACGTGGGGGGGGGTGTTGTTTTGCAAAGCACGGGGGGTTGCGCCCCCCCATTTCCTCGACCAGCGCTCGACTAACCGACCGAGCTGAGCGGCCGGGCCGCGCCGCCGGCCGGGCCGGGTCCAGCGGACCGGGTCGGACCGACCCGGTTCGGGTCGGATCCGGGTCGGGTCGACCTGATTCGGGTCGGACCAGGGGGGGTCGGATCGGGTCGGACCGGGCCTAGACCCCGGGTTTCGGACGGGTTTCGGTCTTTTGGACATAACTTGAGCCACGGACCTCCGAATGACGAACCGTCTGCGGAAACACGATCCTTGGATCGAGACGGTCGTTTCGGTATATTACACTCAGGGTTTCGGAATATTTTGAGTTCGGCCGGGTTGCTTCGTTCACGAAACCAACCGGGCCTTCGGAGCGGAAATGCTCATATCTTGAGCTACGGACGTCCGATTGACGTGCCGTCAACTTGGTTGTGTTCCTCTTAGTGAGATGGATCTTTTGGCATATTCCGTCCGAGGTTTGGACGCAGGTGGAGTACGGTCGGGTTGGTTTTGCCTTAAAAACCAACCGGGCCCCTAGGACGAAAAAGCCAATAACTCTCAGACCGGGCGTCCGATCGACGCACCGTCTATTGCGTTGAGTTCCTGTTGACGATACGGAACTTTTGGATACATCAACTCTGGAATTTGTGACAGTTGATGTATCAGCCTCTCGGCCCGTGGAGCGGACCCTCCTGTACGAGCTTGCTGTGTGCGGGAACCCTAGTGCTGGCTGCGACTGTTACTGTGACTACTACTGCTACTGCTACTGTGACTGCGACGACGACAGTACAGAGATCCTGTGTGGATTCGACGACGACGACTACAGCACTCAGCAATCCTACGTGGATCAGTGCTACAGGTCCTGTGTGGGTCCGATCCTGTGTGGGTCCGATCCTGTGTGGGTCTTTGCGCTCAGCGGTCCTGTGTGAACCAGCGCCTACAGGTCCTATGTGGGCCCGATCCTGTGTGGGTCTTTTGCGGGGGTTAGTTACCTATCGATCCTTCGTGGGTCCGACGACTTAGATGGATCAGAGATCATCTTTATCGTCTTTCGAAGAAGTATACCTGTGTGAGCTGAATCCTGTTGCTTTCCGGTGTGGATTGAGTTGTGCTATCCTATGTGGATTTCATTTTGCTTTCCTGTGTGGAATACGTTTACTTTCCTGTGTGGACTAAGTTGTACTTGGGCTCGGAGGATGGAGCGTGTTGGAATTGATGACTTAGGTATATGTATGGGCATATACCTAAAGCAGTGTCAGTTGTTACTTTGTGTTTGTATCTTCCTTTGTGGATTATCCTTTGTGTATTTTGTGAGACGTTCGAGGGTCTCGGGGTCCCTACTGAGTAGCTTATACTCACCCCTGCACGGGCTATGCCCGCACTACGTTGTGTTGGTTGCAGACGACGGACAACGTTGATCTTGGCTGAGGCTTGCAGAGCAGGACGGTACCTGGAGGTGGACCACTGGGCGGGACGTGTTCGGAGCAGACGACGGGACCCGTGGAGCAGTGGAGCTATCTGTACCCACCCTTCAGGTGGGATCTCCAGTGGACAACTCGGTGTAGCGGCTTTTACTTACAGTTGCTGTTTTCCCTTTCGAGTTGTACTTTACTTTCAGTTTGGGTTTGTATACTGGCCCATTTACTTTTCTGCACTTTCAGTTGTACTCTGTTTTTACTTAGTGTTACTTTCCGCTTGCTTACTCTGTGGTGTTTGTTTACTTTACAAAGGCAATGCCTTCCCTTTTTACCGGGATTTACGCCTTGGTGCTAGTCGCCAGCCCCTGGCCTATGGGAGACGGGCTTGGGGTAGTCACGACACAGACCCCGAGGGCGGGTCGTGACAAATTGGTATTAGAGGAATTCGGTTCTACCGTGAACTCTGATCTTTTCTATGTGAAGCAATAATGTTTAGCGTATTGAGTGTGGTTATCAGTCCAGGGAGTCCAGTGTTGGTGCGGCGGCCGACGTATCCGTACACCAGGACCCTGACTTCTGATTTCCGACTTAATGCACGAAAACATTGATTGCGTGTGTGTTTCAAGTTTTCTTTGTGATTACTTATATCAGCTCACCAGGTATACTGTTCTGACCGTGGCGCACCTGTTTCCTTTTCAGGATGACCCCACGACGATAGCCAGCTAGGGTTCCGAGAGTCGAGTGTGACGACAGCCCACCGAGCGACGAGGCTTCGGTGCAGGGCCCTTTGTCAGCAGTGGCACCGGCGGTAGCTCTACCCGCCGAGCCCCCGATGCTTCCAGCACTAGCCGCTGACGATGCACGTCGCCTCAGCGCACTGCATGAGTTTCAGCGCCAGCGACCGCCCAGGTTTCGCGTGGAGATGGATCCCCAGGCAGCCGAGGACTGGCTGGAGGCAGTGGTACGTGTGTTTAGGCTAGTGAGGACACCAGCAGACCTCATGGTGATCCTCGCTGCGAGCCTACTACACGCAGCAGCAGGACGATGGTGGAGCTTGATGCTCCAGGTGCACGATGAGGCATCTCTACTTTGGACGGACTTTGAGAGCCTCTTCCGCTCGGAGTTCGTCCCAGCCACCCTTCGTGCGGTGCGTATCCAGGAGCTTCTTCAGCTGCGGCAGGGCAGCATGACGGTCGCTCAGTACTCGGCGAGATTTACTGATCTCTCGCGCTACTCGACCGACATGGTACGGGACCCATTCTTCCGGGCCCGGACCTTCGAGCAGGGTTTGAGACACGAGATCAGGGCATCGCTGATCTCCCTCAGCATACCGACTCAGACAGGAGTACTGGAGCGGGCCCTTCTGATCGAGAGCTTCCTTGCTGAGTCTACACCAGCGCAGCGACCCACCGCAGGGCGGCACGTGGCAGAGTCATCTGCAGCAGGCAGTCGACGGATGACTCAGGGGTCCAGACAGACCAGACCTTCGGGCAGACGAACTTAGGGCACTGGCTCAGCAGTGCGGGGCACACAGCGCGGTGCCAGTCTTTCGAGAGGCAGACAGTGCTACTCGTGCGGCGGGCAGGGCCACATGGCTCGTGACTGCCCGACCCGCCGTGCCGAGGAGCAGCAGTCAGTTGAGGGACCACCGAGGCAGAGGCAGAGGGTCGACCGTGGCGGTCCGCAGGGAGGAGGCGGACGAGGTAGAGGAGCTGGTCGAGCAGCAGGTGGTGGGCGACGCTTTGAGGCTCTGCCACCACCACCACCAGGAGGTCCACCCCGACCACAGGGAGCTGGCGGGCAGAGACAGGCACAGCTCCAGGCAGCAGAGGCCTATGACCACGGCGCACCCGAGATGATTCGAGGTACTATCTGTGTCTATTCCACCCTTTCTGCAGTTCTTATAGACACAGGAGCGGGTCACTCTTTCATAGCCGCTGCCCTTGTTCGGAGCTCGGAGATTCCGACAGAGCCGTTGGCTCGATCCTTATGGCTAGAGACTCCTACGGGAGCAGACTCGACGATTACGCACTGGTGCCGGCAGTGTGAGCTTACTCTAGGAGGCGAGAGCTTCGGCTGGGATCTTCTTGTAGCAGCATCGAGGCCTTACGACGTCATCTTGGGCATGGATTGGCTATCTACGGTCCATGCACAAATTGACTGTTTTAGGCGCAAGGTGCGATGTGTACGCACCGACGGGAGTAGGTTCACCTTCACCGGCGAGAAGGGAGCCTTAGCAGCACAGGATGGACTTCCGCGGAGGAGAGGACAGCCCATTACTCATCAGTTAGCTAGCCTCATCCTTGGAGCAGTTGACGTGCGGAGTCCTGGTTTTCCTGCAGTGGTGGATCAGTTTGCGGACGTTTTTCCTGACGACGTTCCAGGGCTACCTCCTCGTAGAGAGGTAGACTTTTATATTGACTTGTACCCTGGGACAACCCCGATATCCACTCCAGCATATCGGATGGCCCCCGCCGAGCTTCAAGAGCTACGGGTACAGTTGGAGGACTTGCAGGGCAAGGGGTTCATCCGACCCAGTATTTCACCCTGGGCTTCCCCAATATTGTTCGCCAAGAAGGCGGACGGGAGCTTGCGACTTTGTGTTGACTATCGTCGCCTGAACCAGGTGACAGTGAGGAACAAGTATCCGCTACCGAGGATTGATGACCTCTTTGATCAGCTCAAGGGAGCACAGTGGTTCTCGAAGATAGACCTCAGGTCAGGCTATCATCAGCTCAGAGTCAGAGACGAGGATGTGCAGAAGACGACCTTCAGATGTCGGTATGGCCACTATGAGTTCTTGGTTATGCCTTTTGGTGTAACCAATGCTCCAGCAGTGTTCATGGCTCTCATGAACAGGATCTTTCAGCCATACCTCGATCGGTTTGTCGTGGTCTTCATCGACGACATTCTGATTTACTCTACGACTGAGGAGGAGCACGCCTATCACTTGCGAGTTATACTAGACACACTCTGAGGTCACCAGCTTTATGGTAAGCTCTCGAAGTTCCAGTTATGGATACGTGAGGTCCACTTCTTGGGTCACGTCATCTCTGAGGCGGGAGTTGCAGTGGATCCTGCGAAGATTGAGGCAGTGTTAGCGTGGGAGCCACCAGGGAACGTGACGGAGGTTCGGAGTTTCTTGGGACTAGCTAGATACTATCGGAGATTCGTGCCGGACTTCTCTAGAGTTGCGACACCACTCACAACTTTGACGAAGAAAGGGAAACCCTTCCTGTGCTCAGACAGATGTCAGCAGAGCTTCCAGGAGCTGGGACAGAGATTGACTAGCGCACCTATCTTGAGGTTGCCCGAGGAGGGAGTAGGGTACGTAGTTTACTGCGATGCATCAGGGACCGGAATCAGATGTGTTCTGATGTAGGAGCGGGCAGTGATCGCCTATGGATCACGTCAGTTGAGGCCGCATGAGCAGAACTACGCTACCCATGACCTGGAGTTAGCAGCAGTGGTCTTCGCTCTAAAGACATGGCGACACTATCTCATGGGCGAGCGCTTTACAATCTTTTCCGATCATCGGAGTCTCAGGTATATCTTCTCGCAGAAGGACCTGAATCTGAGACAGTGGCGATGGCTTGAGTTCCTCCAGGACTATGACTTTGAGATAGTCTATACTCCTGGGAAGAGGAACGTAGTAGCCGATGCCCTCAGCAGGAGGACGGGAATTCAGCTACTTGAGGAGGCGACAGAGCAGCTAGCCTCTTTGAAGATATCCTTCGTGGATAGAGATGGAGCAGCCTTCCTTCAGTCTCTCACAGTCACTCCTCCACTACTGCAGCGAGTCAGGGAGGCACAGCATGGGGACGCTGACTGTGAGACACGGCGTGCACAGATATCCTCGGGACAGACATCTGATGGTTTCTCCCTTGGAGCAGAGCACGACATCCTTTTCAGAAGATGTACCATGGTACCAGTCGCTTTGCGAGAGGAAGTGCTGAGAGAGTTTCACACTTCTACTTTGGCGGTACATCCTGGAGTGGCGAAGATGTACCAGGACCTCAGACGACAACACTGGTGGCCGGGCATGAAGAAGGCTGTAGCAGAGTTTGTTTCTCGATGCCTCACCTGCCAACAGGTGAAGGCAGAGCATCAGGTACCAGCAGGCTTGGTACAACCCTTGGAGGTCCCGGAGTGGAAGTGGGAAGGCATATCTATGGACTTCGTGACTGGACTTCCACGCACTTCCAGAGGTCACGACTCCATCTGGGTGATTGTTGACCGACTCACCAAGTCGGCACACTTCTTACCCATTAGAGAGCAGGGCTCAGTGGAGAGCTTGGGACGTCTCTACGTTCAGGAGATTGTGCGGCTCCACGGTGTGCCATCATCTATCGTCTCCGATCAAGATGCTCGCTTTACTTCCCGGCTTTGGAAGGGGTTACAGGAGGCGTTCGGGACGCAGCTACGTCTGAGCACAACCTTTCACCCTCAGACGGATGGTCAGACGGAGAGGACCATTCAGACTCTCGAGGACATGCTCCGCGCATGTGTCCTCGACTTTGGTCATAGCTGGGAGGACCACCTACCCTTGGTGGAGTTTGCGTACAACAACAGCTACCACTCCACCATCGGAATGGCATCGTACGAGGCATTGTACGGCTGACCTTGTAGATCTCCTTTGTGCTGGACAGACCCTGGGGAGTCAGCACTTGTGGGACCGGAGATGGTCCAGGCCACGACAGAGAAGGTCCAGGTCATCCAGGAGCGGATGAGGATAGCTCAGAGCCGACAGAAGTCATATGCTGACAGGAGGCGGAGGCCACTAGAGTTCGAGGATGGCGACCACGTCTTCTTGTGGGTCTCACCTCGATGTGGTATTCGGAGATTTGGCCGAGGCGGAAAGTTATCTCCGCGCTTCATCGGACCCTTCCAGGTCCTCAGCAGGGTTGGCGAGGTGGCTTATCGCCTGACTATGCCACCTCAGTTGCACCGGGTGCACGACGTCTTCCACGTATCTCAGCTGAGGAGATACGTGCACGACCCGACGCACATCATTGACCATGGGGAGCTTCACGTTGACGATGAGGCGACTTTTACGGAGGTCCCGGTGGAGATAGAGGATCGACAGGAGCGGGTCCTGCGTGGGTGATCGATTCCTCTTGTGCGCATCAGATGGCAGCACAGGAACCTCCAGGAGAGCACATGGGAGCGGGAGGCTCAGATGCGTGCTCAGTACCCTCATTTGTTTCCCTAGTTTTTGATGTATCTTTACGGAGACGTAAAGCCCTGAGGTGGGAGTAATGTAAAGACCCGTAAAATTCAAGGGAAATTTTTTCTTAATTTTCTTTGGAATTTTACAAGAGCGCGGTTTCAGACGGTACCTGATTCCGAGGCCCGGAGTGCCCGGAATCAATTTCCAAAGTTTGGCTCGGGTACGTTCAGTGAACGAACGAGCGGGAATTCCTAACTTTTGATCCGGTGCTCGGAATTGAAATCCGAGGACACCGATGAACTCGCAGCGCCGATATTCGCTTAAGAAGACCTTTTCCGAAGTTGCGTTTGCCTAGAAGGAGTTGTTTAATTTTCTGGATGAAATGAAGAGTAAAATAAAATTGTGATACAATATTTATTTTATATCTTTAAAGTGGTTAAAATCTTTTGTTGGAAGTTGGGTGGTTTAACCACCTAAGAGAGGATTAAGGTGAGGAGGGGCCCACCCGAGCCCCACCTTTTCAAATTCCCTAACTCCCCTCTCTCCCTCTTTAAAGCTTGATAACTTAACACTTAATTAATTACACAACTCATGTATAATTAATTAAGTGTTTTGTTTTTGAAATTTAAGTTTTTGAAATGCTTGGCTTAGTAAATAAAATAAGGAGGGACCTTATTTTATTTGGATTGTTGGGTGAGGTGTGGAAGAGCATTGGAGAGAAGCTGAAGAAATCCTTCATCTTCTTCATCTCCTTCGTGGAAGAACGCGAAGAACGTCCGCCGCCCACGAAGAACACCGACGATGACATCTTGACTCGTCTTCTCCGATTGCTTCCTCCTCGACTTCTTCGTCTTCTAACCGACGTCAACGAAACGACGACCGCTTCCCACGACTACGTCAACGTGCGATTATCGAGGTAGGGGTTTACTTCAATATGATTATCACTTTCCATGTTTTTCCCTTCTAAATATATTGTGGGATTGAGAAAAATGTTTGATGAGGATTGTAGGGAATTTTATTTAATTTACGTGTGAATCGTTTGAAACAAGGTTCAATTTTAATTAATTAAAAATTGTGCCATTTGGGTGTTGGTTATTTCCGATTGTTAGCATCTAATGCGGAGGGCGCGGGCCGAACGAACACGGCCCGACAACCCTCCGTAATTTTGTTTTTGGTGCGTGGATTTGACAGTGATGAGGAATCGAATCCGTAATGGGAAAAATGAGGTATCCGTTCCGAAGATCTCGATCCGAGAAAATCGCCGGCGAAGACCGCAAGTGAAACGGACCACCGGAGTGCATCCGGTGGTCCGCGGAAGACGACGGCCGCGCGCCGCTCCGGCGCGGCGGCGCCGGCGACCCGCGACGGAGGCGCGCCGCCGGAGTAACCCACCGCGGCTAAGCCGCGGTGGTCAACAGGCGGCCGGCAAAGCCGGCCGCGACGGTCCAAGGGCGGGACCCTTTAGGGTCCCGCGTTTCGTTTTTCGGCCGGCCAAACGGCCGGCCGTTTCCAGGAATTCCGGGGGATTAAACCCTCGGATGAAGGCGGAGCGGGCCCCCCACGTGGGGGGGGGGGGGGGCGTTGTTTTGCAAAGCACGGGGGGTTGCGCCCCCCCGTTTCCTCGACCAGCGCTCGGCCAACCGACCGAGCTGAGCGGCCGGGCCGCGCCGCCGGCCGGGCCGGGTCCAGCGGACCGGGTCGGACCGACCCGGTTCGGGTCGGATCCGGGTCGGGTCGACCTGATTCGGGTCGGACCAGGGGGGGTCGGACCGGGTCAGACCGGGCCTAGACCCCGGGTTTCGGATGGGTTTCGGTCTTTTGGCCATAACTTGAGCCACGGACCTCCGAATGACGAACCGTCTGCGGAAACACGATCCTTGGATCGAGACGGTCGTTTCGGTATATTACACTTAGGGTTTCGGAATATTTTGAGTTCGTCCGGGTTGGTTCGTTCACGAAACCAACCGGGCCTTCGGAGCGGAAATGCTCATATCTTGAGCTACGGACGTCCGATTGACGTGCCGTCAACTTGGTTGTGTTCCTCTTAGTGAGATGGATCTTTTGGCATATTCCGCTTGAGGTTTGGACGCAGGTGGAGTACGGTCGGGTTGGTTTTGCCTTAAAAACCAACCGGGCCCCTAGGACGAAAAAGCCAATAACTCTCAGACCGGGCGTCCGATCGACGTACCGTCTGTTGCGTTGAGTTCCTGTTGACGATACGGAACTTTTGGATACATCAACTCTGGAATTTGTGACAGTTGATGTATCAGCCTCTCGGCCCGTGGAGCGGACCCTCCTGTACGAGCTTGCTGTGTGCGGGAACCCTAGTGCTGGCTGCGACTGTTACTGTGACTACTACCGCTACTGCTACTGTGACTGCGACGACGACAGTACAGAGATCCTGTGTGGATTCGACGACGATGACTACAACACTCAGCAATCCGACGTGGATCAGTGCTACAGGTCCTGTGTGGGTCCGATCCTGTGTGGGTCCGATCCTGTGTGGGTCTTTGCGCTCAGCGGTCCTGTGTGAACCAGCGCCTACAGGTCCTATGTGGGCCCGATCCCGTGTGGGTCTTTTGCGGGGGTTAGTTACCTATCGATCCTTCGTGGGTCCGACGACTTAGATGGATCAGAGATCATCTTTATCGTCTTTCGAAGAAGTATACCTGTGTGAGCTGAATCCTGTTGCTTTCCTGTATGGATTGAGTTGTGCTATCCTATGTGGATTTCATTTTGCTTTCCTGTGTGGAATACGTTTACTTTCCTGTGTGGACTAAGTTGTACTTGGGCTCGGAGGATGGAGCGTGTTGGAATTGATGACTTAGGTATATGTATGGGCATATACCTAAAGCAGTGTCAGTTGTTACTTTGTGTTTGTATCTTCCTTTGTGGATTATCCTTTGTGGATTTTGTGAGACGTTCGAGGGTCTCGGGGTCCCTACTGAGTAGCTTATACTCACCCCTGCACGGGCTATGCCCGCACTACGTTGTGTTGGTTGCAGACGACGGACAGCGTTGATCTTGGCTGAGGCTTGCAGAGCAGGACGGTACCTGGAGGTGGACCACTGGGCGGGACGTGTTCGGAGCAGACGACGGGACCCGTGGAGCAGTGGAGCTATCTGTACCCACCCTTCAGGTGGGATCTCCAGTGGACAACTCGGTGTAGCGGCTTTTACTTACAGTTGCTGTTTTCCCTTTCGAGTTGTACTTTACTTTCAGTTTGGGTTTGTATACTGGCCCATTTACTTTTCTGCACTTTCAGTTGTACTCTGTTTTTACTTAGTGTTACTTTCCGCTTGCTTACTCTGTGGTGTTTGTTTACTTTACAAAGGCAATGCCTTCCCTTTTTACCGGGATTTACGCCTTGGTGCTAGTCGCCAGCCCCTGGCCTATGGGAGACAGGCTTGGGGTAGTCACGACACAGACCCCGAGGGCGGGTCGTGACAAATTGGTATTAGAGGAATTCGGTTCTACCGTGAACTCTGATCTTTTATATGTGAAGCAATAATGTTTAGCGTATTGAGTGTGGTTATCAGTCCAGGGAGTCCAGTGTTGGTGCGGCGGCCGACGTATCCGTACACCAGGACCCTGACTTCTGATTTCCGACTTAATGCACGAAAACATTGATTGCGTGTGTGTTTCAAGTTTTCTTTGTGATTACTTATATCAGCTCACCAGGTATACTGTTCTGACCGTGGCGCACCTGTTTCCTTTTCAGGATGACCCCACGACGGTAGCCAGCTAGGGTTCCGAGAGTCGAGTGTGACGACAGCCCACCGAGCGACGAGGCTTCGGTGCAGGGCCCTTTGTCAGCAGTGGCACCGGCGGTAGCTCTACCCGCCGAGCCCCCGATGCTTCCAGCACTAGCCGCTGACGATGCACGTCGCCTCAGCGCACTGCATGAGTTTCAGCGCCAGCGACCGCCCAGGTTTCGCGGGGAGATGGATCCCCAGGCAGCCAAGGACTGGCTGGAGGCAGTGGTACGTGTGTTTAGGCTAGTGAGGACACCAGCAGACCTCATGGTGATCCTCGCTGCGAGCCTACTACACGCAGCAGCAGGACGATGGTGGAGCTTGATGCTCCAGGTGCACGATGAGGCATCTCTACTTTGGACGGACTTTGAGAGCCTCTTCCGCTCGGAGTTCGTCCCAGCCACCCTTCGTGCGGTGCGTATCCAGGAGCTTCTTCAGCTGCGGCAGGGCAGCATGACGGTCGCTCAGTACTCGGCGAGATTTACTGATCTCTCGCGCTACTCGACCGACATGGTACGGGACCCATTCTTCCGGGCCCGGACCTTCGAGCAGGGTTTGAGACACGAGATCAGAGCATCGCTGATCTCCCTCAGCATACCGACTCAGACAGGAGTACTGGAGCGGGCCCTTCTGATCGAGAGCTTCCTTGCTGAGTCTACACCAGCGCAGCGACCCACCGCAGGGCGGCACGTGGCAGAGTCATCTGCAGCAGGCAGTCGACGGATGACTCAGGGGTCCAGACAGACCAGACCTTCGGGCATACGACCTTAGGGCACTGGCTCAGCAGTGCGGGGCACACAGCACGGAGCCAGTCTTTCGAGAGGCAGACAGTGCTACTCGTGCGGCGGGCAGGGCCACATGGCTCGTGACTGCCCGACCCGCCGTGCTGAGGAGCAGCAGTCAGTTGAGGGACCACCGAGGCAGAGGCAGAGGGTCTACCGTGGCGGTCCGCAGGGAGGAGGCGGACGAGGTAGAGGAGCTGGTCGAGCAGCAGGTGGTGGGCGACGCTTTGAGGCTCGGCCACCACCACCACCAGGAGGTCCACCCCGACCACAGGGAGCTGGCGGGCAGAGACAGGCACAGCTCCAGGCAGCAGAGGCCTACGACCACGGCGCACCCGAGATGATTCGAGGTACTATCTGTGTCTATTCCACCCTTGCTGCAGTTCTTATAGACACAGGAGCGAGTCACTCTTTCATAGCCGCTGCCCTTGTTCGGAGCTCGGAGATTCCGACAGAGCCGTTGGCTCGATCCTTACGGCTAGAGACTCCTACGGGAGCAGAATCGACGATTACGCACTGGTGCCGGCAGTGTGAGCTTACTCTAGGAGGCGAGATCTTCGGCTGGGATCTTCTTGTAGCAGCGTCGAGGCCTTACGACGTCATCTTGGGCATGGATTGGCTATCTACGGTCCATGCACAGATTGACTGTTTTAGGCGCAAGGTGCGATGTGTACGCACCGACGGGAGTAGGTTCACCTTCACCGGCGAGAAGGGAGCCTTAGCAGCACAGGATGGACTTCCGCGGAGGAGAGGACAGCCCATTACTCATCAGTTAGCTAGCCTCATCCTTGGAGCAGTTGACGTGCGGAGTCCTGGTTTTCCTGCAGTGGTGGATCAGTTTTCGGACGTTTTTCCTGACGACGTTCCAGGGCTACCTCCTCGTAGAGAGGTAGACTTTTATATTGAATTGTACCCTGGGACAACCCCGATATCCACTCCAGCATATCGGATGGCCCCCGCCGAGCTTCGAGAGCTACGGGTACAGTTGGAGGACTTGCAGGGCAAGGGGTTCATCCGACCCAGTATTTCACCATGGGCTTCCCCAATATTGTTCGCCAAGAAGGCAGACGGGAGCTTGCGACTTTGTGTTGACTATCGTCGCCTGAACCAGGTGACAGTGAGGAACAAGTATCCTCTACCGAGGATTGATGACCTCTTTGATCAGCTCAAGGGAGCACGGTGGTTCTCGAAGATAGACCTCAGGTCAGACTATCATCAGCTCAGAGTCAGAGACGAGGATGTGCAGAAGACGACCTTCAGATGTCGGTATGGCCACTATGAGTTCTTGGTTATGCCTTTCGGTGTAACCAATGCTCCAGCAGTGTTCATGGCTCTCATGAATAGGATCTTTCAGCCATACCTCGATCGGTTTGTCGTGGTCTTCATCGACGACATTCTGATTTACTCTACGACTGAGGAGGAGCACGCCTATCACTTGCGAGTTATACTAGACACACTCCGAGCTCACCAGCTTTATGGTAATCTCTCGAAGTGCCAGTTCTGGATACGTGAGGTCCACTTCTTGGGTCACGTCATCTCTGAGGCGGGAGTTGCAGTGGATCCTGCGAAGATTGAGGCAGTGTTAGCGTGGGAGCCACCAGGGAACGTGACGGAGGTTCGGAGTTTCTTGGGACTAGATGGATACTATCGGAGATTCGTGCCGTACTTCTCTAGAGTTGCGACACCACTCACAACTTTGACGAAGAAAGGGAAACCCTTCGTGTGCTCAGACAGATGTCAGCAGAGCTTCCAGGAGCTGGGACAGAGATTGACTAGCGCACCTATCTTGAGGTTGCCCGAGGAGGGAGTAGGGTACGTAGTTTACTGCGATGCATCAGGGACCGGAATCAGATGTGTTCTGATGTAGGAGCGGGCAGTGATCGCCTATGGATCACGTCAGTTGAGGCCGCATGAGCAGAACTACGCTACCCATGACCTGGAGTTAGCAGCAGTGGTCTTCGCTCTAAAGACATGGCGACACTATCTCATGGGCGAGCGCTTTACAATCTTTTCCGATCATCAGAGTCTCAGGTATATCTTCTCGCAGAAGGACCTGAATCTGAGACAGTGGCGATGGCTTGAGTTCCTCCAGGACTATGACTTTGAGATAGTCTATACTCCTGGGAAGAGGAACGTAGTAGCCGATGCCCTCAGCAGGAGGACGGGCATTCAACTACTTGAGGAGGCGACAGAGCAGCTAGCCTCTTTGAAGATATCCTTCGTGGATAGAGATGGAGCAGCCTTCCTTCAGTCTCTCACAGTCACTCCTCCACTACTGCAGCGAGTCAGGGAGGCACAGCATGGGGACGCTGACTCTGAGACACGGCGTGCACAGATATCCTCGGGACAGACATCTGATGGTTTCTCCCTTGGAGCAGAGCACGACATCCTTTTCAGAAGATGTACCATGGTACCAGTCGCTTTGCGAGAGGAAGTGTTGAGAGAGTTTCACACTTCTCCTTTGGCGGTACATCCTGGAGTGGCGAAGATGTACCAGGACCTCAGACGACAGCACTGGTGGCCGGGCATGAAGAAGGCTGTAGCAGAGTTTGTTTCTCGATGCCTCACCTGCCAACAGGTGAAGGCAGAGCATCAGGTACCAGCAGGCTTGGTACAGCCCTTGGAGGTCCCGGAGTGGAAGTGGGACGGCATATCTATGGACTTCGTGACTGGACTTCCACGCACTTCCAGAGGTCACGACTCCATCTGGGTGATTGTTGACCGACTCACCAAGTCGGCACACTTCTTACCCATTAGAGAGCAGGGCTCAGTGGAGAGCTTGGGACGTCTCTACGTTCAGGAGATTGTGCGGCTCCACGGTGTGCCATCATCTATCGTCTCCGATCAAGATGCTCGCTTTACTTCCCGGCTTTGGAAGGGGTTACAGGAGGCGTTCGGGACGCAGCTACGTCTGAGCACAGCCTTTCACCCTCAGACGGATGGTCAGACGGAGAGGACCATTCAGACTCTCGAGGACATGCTCCGCGCATGTGTCCTCAACTTTGGTCATAGCTGGGAGGACCACCTACCCTTGGTGGAGTTTGCGTACAACAACAGCTACCACTCCACCATCGGAATGGCATCGTACGAGGCATTGTACGGCTGACCTTGTAGATATCCTTTGTGCTGGACAGACCCTGGGGAGTCAGCACTTGTGGGACCGGAGATGGTCCAGGCCACGACAGAGAAGGTCAAGGTCATCCAGGAGCGGATGAGGATAGCTCAGAGCCGACAGAAGTCATATGCTGACAGGAGGCGGAGGCCACTAGAGTTCGAGGATGGCGACCACGTCTTCTTGTGGGTCTCACCTCGACGTGGTATTCGAAGATTTGGCCGAGGCGAAAAGTTATCTCCGCGCTTCATCGGACCCTTCCAGGTCCTCAGCAGGGTTGGCGAGGTGGCTTATCGCCTGACTATGTCACCTCAGTTGCACCGGGTGCATGACGTCTTCCACGTATCTCAGCTGAGGAGATACGTGCACGACCCGATGCACATCATTGACCATGGGGAGCTTCACGTTGACGATGGGGCGACTTTTACGGAGGTCCCGGTGGAGATAGAGGATCGACAGGAGCGGGTCCTGCGTGGGTGATCGATTCCTCTTGTGCGCATCAGATGGCAGCACAGGAACCTCCAGGAGAGCACATGGGAGCGGGAGGCTCAGATGCGTGCTCAGTACCCTCATTTGTTTCCCTAGTTTTTGATGTATCTTTACGGAGACGTAAAGACCTGAGGTGGGAGTAATGTAAAGACCCGTAAAATTCAAGGGAAATTTTTTCTTAATTTTCTTTGGAATTTTACAAGAGCGCGGTTTCAGACGACACCTGATTCCGAGGCCCGGAGTGCCCGGAATCAATTTCCAAAGTTTGGCTCGGGTACGTTCAGTGAACGAACGAGCGGGAATTCCTAACTTTTGATCCGGTGCTCGGAATTGAAATCCGAGGACACCGATGAACTCGCAGCGCCGATATTCGCTTAAGAAGACCTTTTCCGAAGTTGCTTTTGCCTAGGAGGAGTTGTTTAATTTTCTGGATGAAATGAAGAGTAAAATAAAATTGTGATACAATATTTATTTTATATCTTTAAAGTGGTTAAAATCTTTTGTTGGAAGTTGGGTGGTTTAACCACCTAAGAGAGGATTAAGGTGAGGAGGGGCCCACCCGAGCCCCACCTTTTCAAATTCCCTAACTCCCCTCTCTCCCTCTTTAAAGCTTGATAACTTAACACTTAATTAATTACACAACTCATGTATAATTAATTAAGTGTTTTGTTTTTGAAATTTAAGTTTTTGAAATGCTTGGCTTAGTAAATAAAATAAGGAGGGACCTTATTTTATTTGGATTGTTGGGTGAGGTGTGGAAGAGCTTTGGAGAGAAGCTGAAGAAATCCTCCACATTCTTCATCTCCTTCGTGGAAGAACGCGAAGAACGTCCGCCGCCCACGAAGAACACCGACGATGACATCTTGACTCATCTTCTCCGATTGCTTCCTCCTCGACTTCTTCGTCTTCTAACCGACGTCAACGAAACGAAGACCGATTCCCACGACTACGTCAACGTGCGATTATCGAGGTAGGGGTTTACTTCAATATGATTATCACTTTCCATGTTTTTCCCTTCTAAATCTATTGTGGGATTGGGAAAAATGTTTGATGAGGATTGTAGGGAATTTTATTTAATTTACGTGTGAATCGTTTGAAACAAGGTTCAATTTTTAATTAATTAAAAATTGTGCCATTTGGGTGTTGGTTATTTCCGATTGTTAGCATCTAATGCGGAGGGCGCGGGCCGAACGAACACGGCCCGACAACCCTCCGTAATTTTGTTTTTGGTGCGTGGATTTGACAGTGATGAGGAATCAAATTCGTAATGGGAAAAATGAGGTATCCGTTCCGAAGATCTCGATCCGAGAAAATCGCCGGCGAAGACCGCAAGTGAAACGGACCACCGGAGTGCGTCCGGTGGTCCGCGGAAGACGGCGGCCGCGCGCCGCTCCGGCGCGGCGGCGCCGGCGACCCGCGGCGGAGGCGTGCCGCCGGAGTAACCCACCGCGGCTAAGCCGTGGTGGTCAACAGGCGGCCGACAAAGCCTGCCACGACGGTCCAAGGGAGGGACCCTTTAGGGTCCCGCGTTTCGTTTTTCGGCCGGCCAAACGGCCGGCCGTTTCCAGGAATTTCGGGGGATTAAACCCCCGGATGAAGGCGGAGCGGGGCCCCCACGTGGGGGGGGGGGCGTTGTTTTGCAAAGCACGGGGGGCTGCGCCCCCCGTTTCCTCGACCAGCGCTCGGCCAACCGGCCGAGCTGAGCGGCCGGGTCGGGTCCAGCGGACCGGGTCGGACCAGGGGGGGTCGGGCCGGGTCGGACCGGGCCTAGACCCCAGGTTTCGGACGAGTTTTGGTATTTTGGCCATAACTTGAGCCACGGACCTCCGAATGACAAACCGTCTGTGGAAACGCGATCCTTGGATTGAGACAGTCGTTTCGGTATATTACACTCAGGGTTTCGGAATATTTTGAGTTCGGCCGGGTTGGTTTGTTCACGAAACCAATCGGGCCTTCGGAGCGGAAACGCTCTTATCTTGAGCTACGGACGTCCGATTGACGTGCCGTCAGCTTGGTTGTGTTCCTCTTAGTGAGACGGATCTTTTGGCATATTCCGCCCAAGGTTTGGACGCAGATGGAGTATGGTCGGGTTGGTTTTGCCTTAAAAACCAACCGGGCCCCTAGGACGAAAAAGCCAATAACTCTCAGACCGGGCGTCCGATCGACGCGCCGTCTGTTGCGTTGAGTTCCTGTTGACGATACTGAACTTTTGGATACATCAACTCTGGACTTTGTGACAGTTGATGTATCAGCCTCTCGGCTCATGGAGCGGACCCTCCTGTACGAGCTTGCTGTGTGCGGGAACCCTAGTGCTGGCTGCGACTGTTACTGTGACTACTACTGCTACTGTGACTGCGACGACGACAGTACAGAGATCCTGTGTGGATTCGACGACGACGACTACAGCACTCAGCGATCCTACGTGGATCAGTGCTACAGGTCCTGTGTGGGCCCGATCCTGTGTGGGCCCGATCCTGTGTGGGTCCGATCCTGTGTGGGTCTTTGCGCTCAGCGGTCCTGTGTGAACCAGCGCCTACAAGTCCTATGTGGGCCCGATCCTTTGTGGGTCTTTTGCGGGGGTTAGTTACCTATCGATCCTTCGTGGGTCCGACGACTTAGATGGATCAGAGATCATCTTTATCGTCTTTCGAAGAAGTATACCTGTGTGAGCTGAATCCTGTTGCTTTCCTGTGTGGATTGAGTTGTGCTATCCTATGTGGATTTCGTTTTGATTTTCTGTGTGGAATACGTTTACTTTCCTGTGTGGAATGAGTTGTACTTGGGCTCAGAGGATGGAGTGTGTTGGAATTGATGACTTAGGTATATGTATGGGCATATACCTAAAGCAGTGTCAGTTGTTACTTTGTGTTTGTATCTTCCTTTGTGGATTATCCTTTGTGGATTTTGTGAGACCTTCGAGGGTCTCGGGGTCCCTACTGAGTAGCTTATACTCACCCCTGCACGGGCTATGCCCGCACTACATTGTGTTGGTTGCAGACGACGAACAACGTTGATCTTGGCTGAGGCTTGCAGAGCAGGATGGTACCTGGAGGTGGACCACTGGGCGGGACGTGTTCGGAGCAGACGACGGGACCCGTGGAGCAGTGGAGCTATCTGTACCCACCCTTCAGGTGGGATCTCCAGTGGACAGCTCGGTGTAGCGGCTTTTACTTACAGTTGCTGTTTTCCCTTTCGAGTTGTACTTTACTTTCAGTTTGGGTTTGTATACTGGCCCATTTACTTTTCCGCACTTTCAGTTGTACTCTGTTTTTACTTAGTGTTACTTTTCGCTTGCTTACTCTGTGGTGTTTGTTTACTTTACAAAGGCAATGCCTTCCCTTTTTACCGGGATTTACGCCTTGGTGCTAGTCGCCATCCCCTGGCCTATGGGAGGCGGGCTTGGGGTAGTCACGGCACGGACCCCGAGGGTGGGTCGTGACATTACCATTTTAAAAAATTATTATTATTTTTCTACTTGAGTGGACCTTTTGATGCAGCTCTTAACAAAAACCATTACCTTGTGAAACATGGGGAAATGAATATTTAAATAAAATGATAGTTTAATTTAGTCTAAAATGAAGGATGTCCTTAACTTGAATTAATGACCTGTTTTGGTCCTTGGTTGTCTTGCCACAAAAAAATTGCGGCCAATATATTATTTTATTAGGGGTAATTTAAATTATTTTGTAAAAAATTCATAAATGATACAAAAATGTTGATACAATGTGCAAAACGCAGATTTGAATTTTTAAGAAAAATATATTTTGAATTTTTTCATAGCAATGGTTTAATTATAACAAAATTTACCATCTTTATTTAGCATTTTATCATTATAAGGAATAAATTTACAAACTAGTAATTTGAAATGAAAATGAAACGTAAGAAAATGGAATGACGAGATACGACATAAATACGACCATCTCCAATTAACCCGATTTAATGGAATATATCAGGCCACATTCGGTTCAAAAAGAAATTGATCATTCGATTGAAAATAAATAAAAAAAAGCATGATTGTCACCTTTTTTTTGAAAAATCATCTTATCGATGTACAAATAATCATATAAGGTGTATTATATCTTATTGATGTACAAATATATTGCGCTTAAAAAACAAGTCAGAACTTATAACAAATTGTAAAATGTGAAAAAACAAATAATAAATTGTTCATCAATATAGTAAATATCTTTTATATTTAGAGTTAACTGTTAATTTTTGAAAACATTAAAAATTTAATAATTTGTAATTATACATTAAAAAATATATTCTGTAATTGAATTCATAAAATTAAGAAAAAATTAGAAAATTGTAAATCGTTTAAAAAATTAAAAAAATTGTTGTTAGTGTAATTTTTTTGAGTGGCATTTCATATTAATTTTTTAAAAACTTATAAAAATAATAAATGTATTTATATGTCAAAAATAATAATTTCAAACTCAATTAAAAAATACGGGAAAAATTACTTTAAAAATGAAAATTTTTAAATTGTTATGAAAAATTAAAAAAATATTATTCATATAAAATACATTTTAAGATATTTACAAGTAATAAATAATTTTTTAAGACTTAAAAAATCTTATATATATATATATATATTTACATTTAAAAAATCAAATTCAATTCTTAAAAATATTTTAATATAAAAAAATCCACTTCAAAAAATTTATTGGAATTTTATAATGAAAACATGCATTGAAAATTTATACCAAAAAATTGCATCAAAAAAGTGCACAAAAAAATTCCATTAAATAAATTCTAAAAAAACTATATCATAAAGTTTCACCGTAATTTCATAGTAGAAAACTTCAATAGAAAACATTATCTAAAAATTTTCAATGTAACATTTCATTGTAAAATTATAGTTGAAGATTTCCCTCAAAAATTTGTAGTAAAAAATTCTAATAGTATTTTTCACTAAAAATTCACATTAAATATTACATTGATAAAACATACTACATGCGTAAAATTTTAATGAAAAATTACATTGAAAAGGATAATATTTGTAATAAAAAATTTATGTATAAAATTCAACTTCCTTTAAAAAATTCCAGTTGAAACATCCACTAAAAAATTCTAGTCGAAACTTTCACAGGAAAATTTCAGTGTTTACTTTCATTGAAAACATCCATTGGTATCTTTCAATGGAAAAATCACGTGGAAACATCCAATGGAAAAATCCAATAGAAACTTCCATTGGAAAATTATAGTATTTCTTTTGCAAAATTCTAGTTGAAATTGTCATTAGAAAATTCCATCATAAACTTCCAATGAAAATTTCAGTGGAAACTCCCGTAAAATTCTAGTGGAAACTCCCACAGGAAAATTTTAGTAGAAACTCCCACCAAAAAATTCAAGTGAAACACCAACTTACTCAATAAAAAATTTAGTGAAAACTTTAACTTCCAAATGAAAATTTCAGTTGAAACTTTCATTGGAAATTTCAAGGAAACTTCCAATAGTAATTCCGATGAAACATTAACATGAACATTATAGTGGAAACTTCCACAGAAAAATTCCAAAGGCAACTTGAAATCCCCCTAGAAATTCCCATGAAACTTTCAATGAAAATTCCAATGCAACTTCTAGAGAATATTCTAGTGGAACTTCCATAGGAAATTCAAGTGAAAACCTTCACAGTAAAATTTCAATGTCAACTTCATATTCAACTTGAAAATTAGTTGAAACATTCATTGAAAATTTCATGAAAATTCACACTAAAAATTCTATTGAAACTTCCACGAGAAATTTCAGCAAAAATTTCACTCGAACATTCCAGTGAAAAATTTTACTGGAAAATTTCTATGCTAACTTCAAATTCAACCCAAGAATTCTAGTTAAACCTCAAATAAAAATTCTAGTAAAACATTTAGGGGAACATTATACTTCTCCTGTAAAATTATAGTTGTAACTTCAACTTTGAATTGAAAATTTCAGTTGAAACTTGAACTGGGAATTTCAGTGAAACTTCTTCTAAAACAGTCTAGTGTAAACTTCTAGTGGTAACTTCAAATTCCACTTGAAAATTCCACTTGAAACTTTTAGTGAAAATTCCAGTGAAACTTCCTTTGGAAATTACAATGCAACTTCCATTAGAAGTTCGAGTGAAACTTCTACTGGGAGTTTAAGAGAAACTTCCACTACAAATTCCAGTAAAACTTACACCGGATAATTCCAGTGGTACTTTCCACTTCCCCTTGAAAATCTTTATTGTGACTTTTACTGGAAATTCCAATGAAACTTCCACCAGAAATAAAATTTATGCTTGAAAAGATATTTATGAATACATTCAAAAAAGTTTAGTTCTTGTTTAAAAAAATTTATCATTTTTTGAAATAATTATATATATATATATATATATATCAAAACATGCATGTTTTATTTTACTAATTAATAGGCAAACTATATTCGTTAAATATAAAAAATAGAAATATGTAATTTTGTTATTTTTTTTTTAAATTTTACTTGTCTAAAAATATATTTCTTATTCATTTAAAAATATTTCATGTCTTTAAAAATTTTAAAGAAAATTTATGAATATTATACAAATGATTAAAAAAATCTATTTTCTTTAAAAAATTAAACTATTTTGTCATTTTTAAATGGTATAGAATATTTTTTTAAATAAAAATTTCATTTAATTTAGAAAAACAATTGTTTTTACAATATATTAAAATCAATATTGTTGTACATATTTAAAAAAACCTACACAACTTTAAAAATATCAAATAAAATTTATTAATTTACCCTAAATGATTAAAAAATCTATTTTTATCACATAGTTATTTTTAAATTCTTTTTTAAAAGTGTAACACAACTTTTTAAAAAAAATAAAAATTCTTTCATTTATAAATACAATTGGTTTTAAAAATAAATATACACTATAAATAATTATTTGGTCAATTTTTAAAAAGGCACAATAAACTCTTTTTACATAAGAAAAATATAATTTCATTTCAAAATATAATTGATTTTAAATTATATAAAAGTTTTTCTTGTTTGTTTAATAAATAATATAATATCAATCTTGGAAAAATATGACATTACACACAAATTTTTTTAGGCCCTCAAATTTTTTTCTAGACTAACATAACCTTTACTCAATTCATTTCTTGGATCACTATGCGTGTAAAAAAAATACAGGTGTCATCATCTTAGGTTATTACCAAATGATCTGGTATGTCACTGAACAAGAGACGATAAAAAGTGACAAAAATAATGGTATGCTATATACTGCCTGTTGGAAGGGTCGTGGTGTCAACCGACTCATGCAATTTTTCATATTGTTCATCATTTTATAAATAAAAAATAACTTTATTTTAAAAATTAAATCATATGAAAACAAGTTAAAGTTAATTTTTATTTACATAAATCTCACCATCCATATAATTAACATTACTCCAAGTGTAAATTTTTTAAAATAAAACATAAGAAATATATTCACAAATGGAAAAAAGTCACTACATACATGGTACCCAAGACTATAATCCAAGTCCCTTCAATCCATTTCTATCACAACAACAAAGCTATAAAAAGTTACTTAGAAATTGCACAAAAATCTCTTCCTATTATGTGTAAAACACAGTAGGGGAAATGTTAACTGATATGATATGAAATATAACAGGGTTCTTATTCCTAGTCTATATAAAATACAATAGACAATGTGCGGACCAATGTGTGTATAAAATACAATAGGCTTATTCTAAGTTTGTATAAAATGTGACATAAGAACGATTGACGAGTCTATATATGAAATACAGTAATGTATTTATCAATAGAATTAATTAAATAACGTGTATACAAAATTAAAAATATTTTATTTAAGTCATGTAAAACCAGTCTACACACAGTATAATAAGTTTGAAGTAATTATAATAAAATGAAAATGGAATGTTATGGAATAAATCTGAATTAAACTAACGCATGTTGTCACCTTATAATTATGATTGATTTTACTCGATTAACCAGTAGTCGTGGTGTCTTTGAATTTTCAACCTTTCATTTCATTTTATCAATACATTTGTATTCATTTTAGTCATGAATATCCCCTAGTTTCATGAGTATTTCAGATAAATTGGTATTATAATTTTCCTTGAAGCAACCCTACTGTGAAGACCTAGGATTCCCCATCCCTTATTAGAGTTAGTTCCTCCTTTTCTGGGTTTTATTTTTGATTCTTGAGGATGAGAATTCTATGAGTGAAATCTATTATAAGAGCTCAAAATTTTCTAAACCCTTTTTTATTTATTGATTTTTGAGGGAGAAGGGTTGAGTTTTAGGTGACATTTTAGCTGAGATTTTTTATCAAGTTGTGAAGAGTTAGTTGGAAGAGGGATTTTTGGAAACGTTTGGGATTACCCTTACACAAGTGACCCTTAAATATCATTCCTTATCACACAAATCACTCTTAAACGTTCCCTTTGTTGTGGAAATAACCTTTACATCACCCTGAGGGTCCATATGTATTCCCTTTGTCATAGAATTGACTCTTACGTATCACAGTGTCTCTCCATACTTTGCTAAATTCTCAGTACATAAGAGTTTACACTATAATATGTAAGAGTAAAACCTTGATACATAAAAGCAAAATCATAATATGTAGGAGTTATTTATTATTATTCAATAGTCATTTATTCAAATGTAAAAGTAAACTCTTGATACATAAGTTTTATTTATTAATACGTAAGAGTCAATTATACAATACAAAAAAGTAATTATTGTATTCGTAAGAGTAATTCTTTAATACGTAAGAGTAAATCCATTTGTTTATAAAGTGTAAACCTCTATTTTCAGTCTGATTCATATTTTATTATTGATAGGGGGAATTATTAACTATGAGCCACAATGTGGATTGAATAATATTTTATGATTGATAGGGGGTACTATCAATTGTAAACCACTGAATTGGAAATCATGATACATAAATGTAATTCCCATTTCCATTGCAAGGTCATCACCATGATTTTAGAGAATTAGAATGTCGCATCGTAGTGATTATCATTACACTATTAACTTCCTATGACAAATCAAATTTAAGATGGTTGACTGAATTTTAATAGAGGGAAACACCTGGGAGAATCACATCGTGATTAAGGGTACTTAACGGATCTTAGACCCACGAGTTAGGACCACCAACTAACATTTATAGGGTGGAATAGACTAGAAAAATAAAAACCACATTTTAAATAGGCATAAATGGATCATGGAAAAAATCAATGAGTTTATGCGGACTGAACTCAAAATATGCGGGTCGGCCCACGAGCCAATTTTTTTTCTTTTTTCTTTAATGTTATTCCATTTTAATACTGATTTTTTATTGAAAGACATATACACATTATATGTTTGTGATAAATATATATATATATATCGATATATATGTATATATATAAATATAAATAAATATTTATGCGATATCTATAACATATTTGATATTTGATATTTCTTAATATTAAGTGTTTTTTAAAAAAATATTATTTTAAATCTTTATTACATATGTGGGATAACTCGCTGGCCAGATCAATTAAACCGTGGGTCAGACCAAACTCAATTTTCTGGAGATCTCATTAAATGTGGACCTAAATAGACTACAATATTTAGGCCCGATCCATGGAGGTATTCTACATGCCACCCCGACCCAGTCCATTAAGCACCCCTAGCCATGATTTATGACATATGATTTTTTTATAAATTTGGGGAGTTTCCTCAATTTTGTTTGATCTTCCATATTTTACTTAAACCCTAAGTGACCTAGGGTATTCATTTAGTGATTTTGGATGTTTTTTTCATGGTTTTTGAAGCCCTAGTTTTGAAGGTTTCTTCTCCTTATATCTGAGGTGTCCTCTTGTTCCTTTTTTTCCCTTTGTTACTTCTTATTCCTTCAGGAAGGTTCCAATAATGATTATATTTAGTGTCAGTGTATTGTTTGATTTGGATTTAAATGAAGCAATTTGGTGGAAAAACATCAAATTTCACATACATACAATTTTTTATTTGGAAATTTCATAAAAAAACTAAATTTATAACGATTTTATTACTCGCCATATAAAAATACTACTTTTTCAAATCTATTTATCTAACAAGAAAAATAATATTTTTTATAAGAGATAAAATTTCTATAGAAAAAACCGCACAGCAAACAACCAACGCACAGATTTAGGGGGAAAATCTTTTGAAAAACCCCTAGATCCCCAAATGGAAAACCAATGAAAAAAAATGTTGTGAAATCGTAGTGGAAACTTAAATTTGGATGTTTTCCCCTCCACCGCAAATTATAATTTTTCATAAAATTTTTTCAAAGAAATACTTTTCTGGGAAATTCTAATAAAATTTACATTGAAAATTCCATCATAGACAAATAATTATTTTAATAATTAAAAGATGAGGTTTCCTGGTGGAGGGAAGTAATTCACTAAAAATTTCCTTTTTAGTTTTGGATTAGAAATTTCCGATCACTCAAAATTACAATAAAATCATGTGGTGGATTTTTACAATAAATTGCATGACTTTGTAACTGGTGATATTCGTAATTAATATATCATCTTCCTTTGTAAAAAAAAAGAATAGTCTATTTTGATTTTTTTCATTTAAAATTTTTCTTGGAAATTCGAGCCATGGTTTTATAGTCGAGTTTTCCAAAAAAAATCTCCTTAGCACTTTGCAATGAAAAACTACCCTGAACATTTCAAGTGAAAGTTTATAGTAAAATTTTATACTGCAGTTTTCTACTAAATTTTCTCCTTGGAAATTATATTAGAATTTTCTAGTGAAAATTTTCACTAGTTTTTTTATTTGTAATTTTCAATGGAATTTTAAATGAAAATTTTCATTGGATTTTCCCACGTGAAAATTTCAATAAAAAAATATCATGATAAATTTGTCATTGGTCTACCCACACAAAATTCTCTTTAAAAAGGGAATCCTCATGTATGGTTTTTTCAAACTCTCCACACAAGGGAAACCCCCTCCCCATGAATAGGTCCCTCCAAAGAGAGCCCCATTCAGGAAGGAGTTATTGTCAACCAAGATGATAGCGCATTTCAGAGGGTGATATCTCGATCGATGATGGTTCTACAAATCAATTAGTCAGCACAGAGGAGTTGTGCCTAATTTTTCCCACCCCAGTCATGTATCAGGTGATAAGGCAAGACGAACGGATCCGGGAGAAGGAAAAATTCACCCCAGAGCGGGCTCTCAAGAATCGAACACTACACCTCCCAGAGACAACAACATTTTTTGTACCACCTCCTTCACCAATACGCTACCGCCGAAGTGGCCCCACCCACAGAAATTTCAAACAAAAAACTTCACTAGTGTTGTGTGGTGGATTTTTTCCGAAAAAAAATTCAAAAAAAAAAATTGTTTAAGAATTTTGCAATTGAATTTTTATCTCTTAATTTTTTTCCCAAAATATAATAATAAAAAATTTATTTAAAAAATTTAGTGATTTTTTTCTATCAAAAATTTAATTTGAGGGCATTAAAAATTTTATGTCATTAAAAAAGAATACAATTATCCGTAATTTTAACAAAAATATATACATTTTAAGAAAATAATAATTTTTTATACCTTTCAAAAATAATAATAATTTTTTTAATGTATTTCATATTAACATAATTTTTATTCTTTCAACTCGATTGTTTCAAAGAGAAGTTTGGAACCCTTTTTCGTACAAAAAAATAATATTTTTTATTCTTATGAAAAATGCTAATTTTATAATATAATGATTAAAAATAATTATAAATTTGTTATCTCTTAAAATATATTTATGTTTTCCAAATAAATAATAATGTTTATGTTTATAATTTTATAATATATATATATATATATCTCTGTGTGTGTATTTTTGTTTGTATATTTGTATTTAAATAAATAATGAGTCTTCTATATCTAAAAAAATAGAATTTTATTTCTATTTTTTAAAAAATAATGAGTTTTTTACCATTTTAAAAAATTATTATTATTTTTCTACTTGAGTGGACCTTTTGATGCAGCTCTTAACAAAACCATTACCTTGTGAAACATGGGGGAATGTATAATTAAATAAAATGATAGTTTAATTTAGTCTAAAATGACGGATGTCCTTAACTTGAATTAATGGCATGTTTTGGTCCTTAGTTGTCTTGCCATAAAAAAAAATTTCCGCCAGTATATTATTTTATTAGGGGTAATTTAAATTATTTTGTAAAAAAATCATAAATGATACAAAAATGTTGATACAATGTGCAAAACACAGATTTGAATTTTTAAGAAAAATATATTTCGAATATTTTCATAGCAATGGTTTTATTTTAATAAATTTTACCATCTTTATTTAGAGTTTTATCATTATAAGGAATAAATTTACAAACTAGTAATTTGAAATGAAAATGAAACCTAAGAAAATGGAATGACGAGATACGACATAAATACGAACATCTCCAATTAACCTGATTTAATGGAATATATCAGGCCATGTTCAGTTGAAAAACAAATTGATCATTCGATTGAAAATAAATAAAAAAGAATGATCGTTACCTTTTTTTGAAAAATCATCTTATCGATGTACAAATAATCATATAAGGTGTATTATATCTTATTGATGTACAAATATATTGCGCTTAAAAAACAAGTCAGAACTTCTAACAAATTGTAAAATGTGAAAAAACAAATAATAAATTGTTCATAAATATAGTAAATATCTTTTATATTTAGAGTTAACTGTTAATTTTTGAAAACATTAAAAATTTAATAATTTTTAATTATACATTAAAAAATATATTCTGTAATTGAATTCATAAAATTAAGAAAAAATTAGAAAATTGTAAATCGTTTAAAAAATTAAATTTTTTTTATCAGTGTAATTTTTTTTGAGTGGCATTACATATTAATTTTTTAAAACCTTATAAAAATAATAAATGTATTTATATGTAAAAAATAAAAATTTCAAACTCAATTAAAAACTAAGGGAAAAATTACTTTAAAAATGAAAATTTTGAAATTGTTATAAAAAATTAAAAAAATGTTATTCATATAAAATACATTTTAAGATATTTACAAGTAATAAATAATTTTTTAAGACTTAAAAAAATCTTATATATATATTTATATTTAAAAAATCAAATTCAATTCTTAAAAATATTTTAAAATGAAAAAATCCACTTCAAATTTTTTTTTGGAATTTTATAATGAAAACATGCATTGAAAATCTATACCAAAAAATTTCATAAAAAAAGTGCACAAAAAATTCCATTAAATAAATTCTAAAAAAACTATATCATAAAGTTTCACCATAATTTATTAGTAGAAAATTTCACAAGAAAACATCATCTAAAATTTTTCAATGTAAGCTTTCATTTCAAAATTATAGTTGAAGATTTCCCTCAAAAATTTGTAGTAAAAAATTCTAATAGTATTTTTCACTAAATATTCACATTAAATATTACATTGATAAAACATACTACATGCGTAAAATTTTAATGAAAAATTACATTGAAAAGGATAATATTTGTAATAAAAAAGTTATGTATAAAATTCAACTTCCTTTGAAAAATTCCAGTTGAAACATCCACTAAAAAATTCTAGTCGAAACTTTCACAGGAAAATTTCAGTGTTTACTTTCATTGAAAACTTCCATTGGTATCTTTCAATGGAAGAATCATGTGGAAACATCCAATGGAAAAGTCCAGTAGAAACTTCCATTGGAAAATTATAGTATTTCCTTTGGAAAATTCTAGTTGAAATTGTCATTAGAAAATTCCATCATAAACTTCCAATGAAAAATTTCAGTGGAAACTCCCGTCGAAAAATTTCAGTGGAAACTCCCACAGGAAAATTTTAGTAGAAACTCCGACCAAAAAATTCAAGTGAAACACCAACTTACTCAATAAAAAATTTAGTGAAAACTTTAACTTCCAAATGAAAATTTTAGTTGAAACTTTCATTGGAAATTTCAAGAAAACTTCCACTAGAAATTCCGATGAAACTTTAGCATGAAAATTATAGTGGAAACTTCCACAGAAAAATTCCAAAGGCAACTTGAAATTCCCCTAGAAATTCCCATGAAACTTCCAATGAAAATTCCAATGAAACTTCCAGATAATATTCCAGTGGAAATTCCATTGGAAATTCAAGTGAAAACCTTCACTGTAAAATTTCAATGTCAACTTCAACATCAACTTGAAAATTAGTTGAAAAATTCATTGAAAATTTCATGGAAATTCCCACTAAAAATTATATTGAAACTTCCAAGAGAAATTTCAGCGAAACTTTCACTTGAACATTCCAGTGAAAAATTTTACTGGAAAATTTCTTTGTTAACTTAAAATTCCACCCAATAATTCTAATGAAACCTCAAATAAAAATTCTAGTAAAACATTTAGTGGAACATTATACTTCCACAGTAAAATTATAGTTGTAAATTCAACTTTGAATTGAAAATTTTAGTTGAAACTTGAACTAGGAATTTCAGTGAAACTTATTCTAAAACAGTCTAGTGTAAAATTCAAGTGGTGACTTCGAATTCCACTTGAAAATTCCACTTGAAACTTTTAGTGGAAATTCCAGTGAAACTTACTTTGGAAATTACAATGCAAATTCCATTAGAAGTTCGAGTGAAACTTCTACTGGGAGTTTAAGAGAAACTCCCACTACAAATTCTAGTGAAACTTCCACCGGAAAATTCCTGTGGTACTTTCCACTTCCCCTTGAAAATATTTATTGGGACTTTTACTGGAAATTCCAATGAAACTTCCACCAGAAAGAAAATTTATGCTTGAAAAGATATTTATGAATACATTCAAAAAAGTTTAGTTCTTGTTTAAAAAAAATTATCATTTTTTGAAAGAATTATATATATATATATATATATATATATTGAAACATGCATGTTTTATTTTACTAATTAACAGGAAAACAATTTTCATTAAATATAAAAAATAGAAATATGTAATTTGGTTATTTTTTTTAAAATTTTACTTGTCTAAAAATATATTTATTATTCATTTAAAAAAATTGCATGTCTTTAAAAATTTTAAAGAAAATTTATGAATATTATAAAAATGATTAAAAAAATATATTTTCTTTAAAAAATTAAACTATTTTGTCATTTTTTAAATGGTATAGAATAATTTTTTACATAAAAATTTCATTTAATTTAGAAAAACAATTGTTTTTACAATATATTAAAATCAATATTGTTTTACATATTTAAAAAAACCTACACAACTTTAAAAATATCAAAGAAAATTTATTAATTTACCCCAAATGATTAAAAAATCTATTTTTTATCACATAGTTATTTTTAAATTCTTTTTTAAATGTGTAACAAAACTTTTTAAAAAAAATAAAAATTCATTCATTTATAAATACAATTGGTTTTAAAAATAAACATACACTATAAATAATTATTTGGTCATTTTTTAGAAAGGCGCAATAAACTCTTTTTACATAAGAAAAATATAATTTCATTTCAAAATATAATTGATTTTAAAATATATAAAAGTTTTTCTTGTTTGTTTAATAAATAATATAATATCAATCTTGGAAAAAGCTAATATTACACACAAAATTTTTTTGGCTCTCAAATTTTTTTCTAGACTAACATAACCTTTACTCAATTCCTTTCTTGGATCACTATGCGTGTAAAAAAATACAGGTGTCATCATCTCAGGTTATTACCAAATGATCTGGTATGTCATTGAACAAGAGACAATAAAAAGTGACAAAAATAAGGGTATGCTATATATTGCCTGTTATAAGGGTCGTGGTGTCTACCGACTCATGCAATTTTTCATATTGTTCACCATTTTATAAATAAAAAATAACTTTATTTTAAAAATTAAATCATATAAAAACAAGTTAAAGTTAATTTTTATTTACATAAATCTCACCATCCATACAATTAACATTACTCCAAGTGTAATGTTTTTTTAAATAAAACATAAGAAATATATTAAAAAATGGAAAAAAGTCACTACATACATAGTCCCCAAGAATATAATCCAAGTCCCTTCAATCCCTTTCTATCACAACAATAAAGCTATAAAAAGTTACCTAGAAATTGCACCAAAATCTCTTCATATTATGTGAAAAACACAACAGGGGAAATGTTAACTGATGTGATATGAAATATAACAGGGTTCTTATTCCTAGTCTATATAAAATACAATAGACAACTTGTGGACCAATGTGTGTATAAAATACAATAGGATTATTCTATGTTTGTATAAAATGTGACATAAGAACGATTGATTAGTCTATATATGAAATACAGTAATGTATTTATCAATAGAATTAATTAAATAACGTGTATAAAAAATTCAAAATATTTTATTTAAGTTATATAAAATCAGTCTACACACAATATAATAAGTTTGAAGTAATTACAATAAATTGAAAAGGGAATGTTATGGAATAAATCTGAATTAAACTAATGCATGTTGTCACCTTATAATTACGATTGATTTTACTCGATTAACCAGTAGACGTGGTGTATTTGAATTTTCAACCTTTCATTTCATTTTATCAATACATTTGTATTCATTTTAGTCATGAATATCCCCTATTTTCATGAGTATTTCAGATAAATTGGTATTATACTTTTCCTTGAAGAAACCCTACTGTGAAGACCTAGGATTCCCCATCCCTTATTAGAGTTAGTTCCTCCTTTTCTGGGTTTTATTTTTGATTCTTGAGGATGAGAATTCTATTAGTGATAACTATTATAAGAGCTAAAAATTTTCAAAACCCTTTTTCATTTATTGATTTTTGAGGGAGAAGGGTTGAGTTTTAGGTGACATTTTAGCTGAGATTTTTTATCAAGTTGTGAAGAGTTAGTTGGAAGAGGTCTTTTTGGAAAAGTTTGGGATTACCCTTACACAAGTGACCCTTAAATATCATTCCTTATCACACGAATCACTCTTACACGTTCCCTTTGTTGTGGAAATAACCTTTACATCACCCTGATGGTCCATATGTATTCCCTTTGTCATAGAATTGACTCTTACGTATCACAGTGTCACTCCATACTTTGCTAAATTCTCAGTACATAGGAGTTTACACTATAATATGTAAGAGTAAAACCTTGATACATAAAAGTAAAATCATAATATGTAGGAGTTATTTATTATTATTCAATAGTCATTTATTCAAATGTAAAAGTAAACTCTTGATACATAAGTGTTATTAATTAATACATAAGAGTCAATTATACAATACAAAAAAAGTAATTATTGCATTTGTAAGAGCAATTATTTAATATGTAAGAGTAAATCCATTTGTTTATAAAGTGGAAACCTCTATTTTCAGTCTGATTCATATTTTATTATTGATAGGGGGAATTATTAACTATGATCCACAATGTGGATTGAAAAATATTTTATGATTGATAGGGGGTACTATCAATTGTAAACCACTGAATTGGAAATCATGATACATAAATGTAATTCCCCTTTCCACTGATAGGTCATCACCATGATTTTAGAGAATTAGAATGTCACATCGTAGTGATTATCATTACACTATTAACTTCCTAATACAAATTGAATTTAAGATGGTTGACTAAATTTTAATAGTGGGAAACACCTGGGAGAATCACATCGTGATTAAGGGTACTTAACGGATCTTAGACCCACGAGTTAGGACCACCAACTAACATTTATAGGGTCGAATAGAATAGAAAAATAAAAACCACATTTTAAATGGGCATAAATGGATCATGGAAAAAATCAATGAGTTTATGCGGACTGAACTCAAAATATGCGGGTCGGCCCACGAGCCAATTTTTTTTCTTTTTTATTTAATGTTGTTCCATTTTAATACTGATTTTTTGTTGAAAGACATATACACATTATATGTTTGTGATGAATATATATATATATATATATATATATATATATCGATATATATGTATATATATAAATATAAATAAATAGTTATGCGATATCTATAACATATTTAATATTTGATATTTCTTAATATTAAGTGTTTTTAAAAAAAATATTATTTTAAATCCTTATTACATATGTGGGATGACCCGCTGGCCAGATCAATTAAAATATGGGTCAGACCAGACTCAATTTTTTGGAGATCTCATTAAATGTGGACCTAAATAAACTACAATATTTAGGCCCGATCCATGGAGGCATTCTACATACCAACCCGAACTAGTCCATTAAGCACCCGTAACCATGATTTATGGCATCTGATTTATTTATAAATTTGGGGAGTTTCCTCAATTGTTTTTGATCTTCCATATTTTACTTAAACCCTAAGTGACCTAGGGGATTCATTTAGTGATTTTGGATGTTTTTTTCATGGTTTTTGAAGCCCTAGTTTTGAAGGTTGCTTCTCCTTATATCTGAGGTGTCCTCTTGTTCCTTTTTTTTCCTTTGTTACTTATTATTCCTTTAATAAGGTTCCAATAATGATTATATTTAGTGTTAGTGTATTGTTTTATTTGGATTTAAATGAAGCAATTTGGTGGAAGCTTCTTTGAGATTCATTAGTGCTCAACTCTAGTTCTCTCGATGAGGATTTCTCGGCTCCATTGTGGTTGGGGATTTCCAAGATTTTCTTCTATCTTTTGAATCATTATTTTTCTTGATATATTGCAATACCTTAAAAGTTATCCTTATTGATCCTAAATCCCTTTTACTGTTAGCCCCTCAAATACGAGAATTGGAATTATCATCAGTCTCCTTGATTATCATCCCATCAAATCTAATTTTTGGAATCACCATTATTATCCTTGATTGAAACCCTCGCATTTAACCTTATAGTCCACGAATTCTTGTAAAATTCCAACATTTGATGATCTTTATATTCTCTAAACATCAAAAATTCATTTCAACACGGTAAGTTTATATTCTTCCCTCAGGCTCGGTGGTGATGGTTTGGTTCAGGGGAAAGGTTTTATATTTACTTTATGTACTTTATTATCATACTTTTATATTGGGATTAATATTTTTGTTTGGTCTAGGGGAAGGATTTATTGTATCCCTTATTTTTATTTATTAATCTGCTATCTTAGTCCTGGTGTAGTGGGGTTTGTTCCAAGGAAAGGGGATATTGTTTATTCCTTTATTCTACATTATTTTAGATTTATTATGCTTGTAATTCCTCCTTTTTTACTTTCTTTAATTTTTTCACTAGTATTACATTGTTATGTTGTTTTATACTGAAGATCCTTTGAGTTGATTTTGTAATGATTATTGTATTTGTTGTCAACATCTTTTTTGGGAATGTTTTTGTTTCAAGAAAATGAGTTTATGAGGAACTTTAAGTTCCTACTCATATAAATTCACATGATTATCTAATGATCTTTAAAGTACCAAACACCATGAAGATATTCATGATTCTAGATGATATTTTGCAAAGGGGGAGAGTTGGTGAAAAAATAAGTTTACTCATGAAGTTTTCGAACAAAGTTAATTTTTATAAAGTTTGAGTTACAAAGTTGAAGTTGCATATATGAACAAAGTTTGAAGTATGAAGAAGCTCTAGATAGATATGTATGAAGTAAATTAGAAAATGAGAGAACTGAGGATCAACAAAGTTTCAACAGATAGACTCTTGAAAGATCTACTAGATGGAGTGTACTAGGAAGAGGAAAATACAAAGTTGTAAGAAATATAGAATTATGAAGAATACCATATAGATAATGTTGAATATCATTGGATATGCTACATCAGACAAAAAATATGCAAAGTTATACCAGAATGAGGTTAACAGACCAAGCTCTACATGAAGTCTGAGCAGACGTGGGATGATCCGACAGGGAGGTGTTAACACATTGAATAGATCAACATGTAAAAACTTCCATGAGTCCATCAAACAGAGGAAACATATAAAGAGCACTGGATGGAGTAATTCTGAGTTTATCGAAGCAATCCAATTAGACATAGAATATTGGATAGAGGAGAGATGAAAAGAACGATACTATATGGAGAAGTTCTTATGAAGGAAACAAATAGACATACAATGGATGGAGTTTTGAGTTTCCTTATAAGACTTATTAAAGTCATTAAATGTGACAATGCTGAGTTGTTATTTCAAAAATCATAAATCAAGCCAATATTTAAGGAATATTTGAAGAATATTATTGATTCCAGGATTGAAGGAAGTTCATATAAATATTTTTAACTCTAAAATTTCATAGGACTTGAAGCTGGTAAAATTAAAGGTTAGTTGAGTAGGAAGTTTGAATTTTGGATCCTGTAACTCCTTAATTTTTGGAGGAATTATACTGATGTAAATGGGTATAGAATCTTCATGAGTGGAGTTTTCTTCTATTTCATGAGATTAAAAGTTCTAAAGGGTTTTCAGTATGAATTCCTAACTAAGGAATCACTTGGTTGAAAAAGATGCACCAGATAGAAGTGTACTAGACACAGGTGCATCAAATAGAGATTCATGAGACAAAGGAATCAGATAGAGGCACACTTAAGAGAGGTGCATTGGATGAAGTCTTACCAGCTGGAGACTAAGGCACACCAAATAGAGTTAAAAGGATTGAGTGTAGTAAACATAATTTTTCCAGACCAATTTTTGTGAGAAGCTTTTACGTTTTATATTGATAGTGTGATTACTAAAAATACAATGATAATAAATAATTAAAGGAGATAGAAAGGGTGTGGTTAATTTAAATTATTTGAAAAAAAGATATAAAAATGTTACTATAATGTGTAAAACTTGGACTAAAATTATCCAGAAAGGATGTAGAAAAACAGTAAATTTTACAGACATACAAATTTTTATTTTGGAAACTCATAAAAAAACTAAATATATAACGATTTTATTACTATCCATATAAAAATAATACTTTTTCAAATCTATTTATATAAAAAGAAAAATAATTTTTTTATAAGAGAAAAAATTTATATAGAAAAAACTAGCACAAAAATTTAGGGGGAAATCCAAATGTAAACCTTTGGATCCCTGAATGTAAAACCAATGAAAAAAACTATTATAAAATCACAGTGGAAAATTTAATTTAGACGCTTTCCCCTCTACCACCAATTAGAAAATTTCATCAAAAATTTTCAAAGAAATACTTTTTTGGGAAATTCTAATAAAATTTACATTGGAAATTCCATCATAGACAAATAATTATTTTAAGAATTAAAAGAAAAGCTTTATTGGTGGAGGGAAGTATTCCACTAAAAATTTCCATTTTAGTTTTGGATTAGAAATTTATAATCACTGAAAATTGCAATAAAATTCTACAATATAGTTTCAATAGAATAATCTATTTTTTATTTTTTCATTTAAAATTTTCTTAGAAAATTTGAACCATGGTTTTATAATAGAGTTTTCCATAAAATTTTTCCTTGGCACTTAGCAGTGAAAAACTTTACTATTTCAAGTGGAAGTTTATAGTAAAATTTTGTACAATAGTTTTCAACTAAATTTTCTCCTTGGATATTACATTAGATTTTTTTATTGAAAAATTTCAATAATTTTTTTATTGGGAATTTTCAATGAAATTTCAAATGAAAATTTACATTGGATTTTACCACTTAAGAATTTCAATAAAAAAAATCATGATAAATTTTCCATTGGTCTACCCACAAAAATTTATATTTAAAAAGAGAATCCTCACGTATGGTATTTTCAAACCCTCCAAACAAGGAAACCCTGTCCCCATGAATAGGTCTCTCCAGAGAGAGCCCCATTCAGGAAGGATTCATTGCCAAACAAGATGATAGAGCGTTCTGGAGTGTGACATCTCGATCAATGATGGTTCGACAGATCAATCCGTTAGCACAGGTGGGTTGTGACTCATTTTTCCCACCCAGTCAGGGACCGTGTGACATGGTAAGACGAGCGGATACGGGGGAAGGAAAAATTTACCCAAGAGAAGGCTCTCCAGAATCAAACCCTACACCTCCCAAAGGCAACATGATTATTTGTACCACCTCCTTCACCACTACGCTACCACCGAAGCGGCTCTAACCACACAAATTTCGAACAAAAAACTTCACTAGTGTTGTGCGGTGAATTTTTTTCAGTAAAAATCTTCAAATTTTTTTTTTAAGAATTTTGAAATTGAATTTTTATCCCTTACTTTTTTTAAATATAATAATAAAAAATTTCATTAAAAAATGTATTGATTTTTTTTCTATCAAAAAGTTATTTTTATGGCATTAAAATTTTATTCCATTAAAAAAGAATATAATTTTCCTTAATTTTAATAAAAATATATGCATTTAAAAAATTTAGTTTTTTATACCTTTCAAATATAATAATAAAATTTTAATGTATTTCATATTAACATAATTTTTTATTCTTTCAACTCAATTGTTTCAAAGGGCGGTCTGACACCCGTTTTCATACAAAATAATAATATTTTTTTTATTCTTATGAAAAATGATAATTTTATAATATGATGTTTAAATAATAATAATAATTTTTTTATATCTTAAAATATATTTATGTTTTCCAAATAAATAATATTTTTTATGTTTGTAATTTTATAATATATATATATATATGTATATATGTATGTATGTATTTGTGTATGTATATTTGTATTAAAATGACTAATAAGTCTTCTATATCTCAAAAAATAGAATTTTATTTATATTTTTAAAAAATAATGAGATTTTTTACCATTTTAAAAAATTATTATTATTTTTCTAATTGAGTGGACCTTTTGACATGGCTCTTAACGAAACCATTACCTTGTGAAACATAGGGGAATGAATCTTTAAATAAAATGATATTTTAATTTAGTCTAAAATGAGGGATGTACTTAACTTGAATTAATGACCTATTTTGGTCCTTGGTTGTCTTTCCACAAAAAAAATTTCCTCCAATATATTATTTTATTAGGGGTAATTTAAATTATTTTGTAGAAAATTCATAAATGATACAAAAATGTTGATATAATGTGTAAAACGCAGATTTGAATTTTTAATAAAAATATTTTTTAAAATATTTTCATAGCAATAGTTTAATTATAATAAAATTCATCATCTTTATATAGAATTTTATCGTTATAAAGAATAAATTTATAAACTAGTAATTTGAAATGAAAATGAAACTTAAAAAAATAGAATGATGGGACGTGACATATATACGACAATCACCAATTGACCGAATTTAATGGAATATATCATGACACGTTCAGTTGAAAAAAAAATGGATAATTGGATTGAAAATAAATAAAAAAGTAGGATCATCACATTTTTTTAAAAAGAATCCTCTTATTGATTTACAAATAATCATATAAGGTTGATTATATCTTATCGATGTACAAATATATTGCGCTTAAAAAACAAGTCAGAACTTATAACAAATTGTAAAATGCGAAAAAATAGTAAATTGTTCGTCAATATAGTAAATATATTTTATATTTAGAGTTAACTATTAATTTTTGAAAAAATAAATTTTTTTATAATTTGTAATTATACATTAAAAAATATATTCTGTAATTGAATTCATAAAAATAAGAAAAAATTATAAAATTGTAAATCATTTAAAAAATTAAAAAATTTGTTATTAGTGTGATTTTTTTTCATTGGAATTAAATATTATTTTTTAAAACCCTTTAAAAATAATAAATGTATTTATATGTCAAAAATAACAATTTCAAACTCAATTAAAAAATAAGGGAAAAATTACTTCAAGAGTAACAATTTTGAAATTGTTATAAAAAAAGAAAAAAATGTTAATCATATAAAATATATTTTAAGATATTTACAAGTAATAAATAATTATTGAAGACTTAAAAAATATTATATTTATATATAAAATAAAATTCAATTCATAAAAATATTTTAAAATGAAAAAATTCACTTCAAAAAATTTATTGTAATTTTATAATGAAAATTTTCATTGAAAATTTATACCAAAAAATTCATTAAAAAAGTGCACAAAAAAATTACATTAAATAAAATCTAAAAAATCTACATCATAAAGTTTCTCCGTAATTTCATAGTAGAAAATTCCACTAGAAAACATCATCTAAAAAATTTTATTGTAACATTTCATTGTAAAATTATAGTTGAAGATTTCACTCAAAATTTGTAGTAAAAATTCTAATAGTTTTTATCATTAAAAATTCACATTATATATTACATTGATAAAAAATACTGTATACTAAAACTTTTAATGAAATATTATAATGAAAAAGAAAATATCCATAATAAAAAATTTAAGTATAAAACTCAACTTTGAAAAATTCCAGTTGAAGCATCCACTGAAAAGTTCTAGTTGAAACTTTCATAGGAAAATTTCAATTTCTACTTTCACTGAAAACTTCCATTCGTATATTTCAATGGAAAAATCATGTGGAAACATCCAATGAAAAAATATAGTGTAAATTTTCACTGGAAAATTTCAGTATTTCCTTTGGAAAATTCTCGTTGAAATTGTCATTGGAAAATTCTATCATAAACTTCTAATTAAAAATTCTAGTGAAAAATCCCACTGAAAAATTCCAGTGGAAAATATCATAGGAAAATTTCAGTGGATACTCCCCTTGGAAAATTCAAGTGGAAAAATCAACTTAAACTAGAAAAAATTTAGTGTAAAATTTAACTTCTACTTGAAAATTTCAGTTGAAACTTTTATTGGAAATTTCATGGAAACTTCCTCTAGAAATTATGATGAAACTTTAACATGAAAATTACTATGGAAACTTCCAATGAAAAATTATAAAGGTAACTTGAAATTCACCTAGAAAATCTAATGAAAATTCTAATAAAAATTCCGATGCAACTTCTAGAGGATATCCTAGTGGAACTTCCATAGGAAATTAAAGTGAGAACCTTCACTATAAAATTTTGATTTCAACTTCAAATTCAACATGAAAACTAGTTGAAACTTTTATTGGAAATTTCATGTAAATTCCCACTATAAATTCTAGTGAAAATTCCATAGGAAATTTCAGCGAAACTTTCACTCAAACATTCCAGTGAAAACTTTTACTAGAAAATTTTAGTGCAAACTTCAAATTCCACCTGGGAATTCTAGTGAAACCTCCACAAAAAATTCTAGTGAAACTTTCAGCGAAACATTACAATTCCACCAAAAAATTCTAGTTGCAACTTTAACTTCGTATTGAAAATTTTAGTTGAAACTTGAATTGAAAATTCCAGTGAAACTTCTTCTAAAACAGTATTGTGTAAACTTCTCGTGGTAACTTCAAATTTCACTTAAAAATTTCACTTGAAACTTTTAGTTTAAATTCCACTGAAACTTCCATTGGAAATTATAGTAGAAATTCTATTAGAAATTTGAGTGAAACTTATACTAGAAATTTAAGAGAATCTTCTACTAGAAATTCAAGTGAAACTTCCTCCAGAAAATTCCAGCGGTACTTTCAACTTCCCCTTGAATTTTTTTATGGGGAATTTCACTAGAAATTCCAATAAAACTTCCACCATAAACAAAATTTATACTTGAAAATATATTTATGAAGTCATTCAAAAAAAATTCAGTTCTTTTTAAAAATAATGATCATTTTTTTCTCAAAGAATTATATATATATATATATATAAACACACCTTTTTTAATTTCCTAATTAATAGGAAAACTATTTTATTTAAAAATAAAAAATAGTAATATGTAATTTTTTTATTTTTTTAATAATTTAAATTGTCTAAAAAAATATTTCTTATACATTTAAAAATATTGCATGTCTTTAAAAATTTTCAAGAAAATTTATGAGTATTATTCAAATGATTAAAAAAATATATTTTCTGTAAAAAATAAACTATTTTTTCCTTTTTTAAATTGTATAAATTATTTTTTTACATAAAAATATCATTTCATTTAAAAAACAATTTTTTTTACAATATATTAAACTCAATATTGTTTAACGTATTTAAAAAAACCTATAAAACTTTAAAAATATCAAATAAAATTTATTAATTTACCCTAAATGATTAAAAAATCTATTTTTATCACATACTTATATTTAAATTCTTTTTTTAAAGGCATAACACAACTTTAAAAATAAAAAAAATTGTTTCATTTATAAATACAATTGGTTTTAAAAATAAATATACACTGTAAATAATTATTTGTTCATTTTTTATAAAGGTGAAGTAAACTCTTTTTACATAAGAAAAGTATAATTTAATTTCAAAATATAATTGATTTTAAAATATATAAAAGTTTTTCTTGTTTGTTTAATAAATAATATAATATTAATCTTGAAAAAAATGACATTACACGCAAATTTTTTTAGGCCCTCAAAATTTCTCCTAGAGTGACATAAACTTTAATCAATTCATTTCTTGGATAACTATGTGTGTAAAAACAATACAAGTGTCATAATATCAGGTTATTACCAGATGATCTCATATGTTACTGAATAAGAGATGATAAAAAGCGAAAACAATTTGGGTATACTATCTACTGCCTGTGGGAAGGGCCATGGTGTCAACCGACTCATGCAATTTTTCATATTGTTCATAATTTTATAAATAAAAAATAACTTTATTTTAAAAAATAAATCACATGGAAACAAATTAAAGTTAATTTTTATTTACATAAATATCACCATCCATACAATTAACATTACTCCTAGTGAAACATTTTTTTAATAAAACATAAGAAATATATTCAAAAATGGAAAAATTCACTACCTACATGGTCCCCAAGACCATAATCCAAGTCCCTTCTATCCCTTTCTATCATAACAACAAATCTATAAACATTTACATAGAAATTACACCAAAATATCTTCCTATTATGTATAAAACAAAGCAGGGGAAATGTTAACCGATATGATATGAAATATAATAGTTTTATTATTCATAGTCTATATAAAATACAAAAGACAATGTGCTCACTAATGTGTGTATAAAATAAAATAGGATTCTTCTAATTTTGTATAAAATACTACATAAGAATGATTGACCAATATATATATGAAAAAAATTAAGGTATTTATCAATATAATTAATTAAATAATATGTATAAAAAATAAAAAAATATTTTAATTAAGTCATGTAAAATCAGTCTACACACAGTGCAATAAGTTTTATGTAATTGTAATAAAATGAAAATGAAATATTATAGAATAAATATGAATTCAACTAATGCATGTTTCCACCTTATAATTACGATTGATTTTACTTGATTAACTGGTAGATGTGATGTCTTTGAATTTTCAACTTTTCATTTCAATTTATCAATACATTTGTATTCATTTTAGTTATGAATATCCCCTGTTTTCTTGAGTATTTCAGAGAAATTGGTATTATAATTTCCCTTGAAGAAACCCTACTATGAAGACTAAGGATTCCCTATCCCTTATTGGGGTTAATTCCTCCTTTTCTGGGTTTTATTTTTGATTCCTGAGGATGATAATTCTTTGATTGATATCTAAAGTAAGAGCTCAAAATTTCCTAAAACCTTTTTCATTTATTAAGTGTTAATGGAGAAGGGTTGATTTTTAGTATACATTTTAGCTGATATTTTTTATCAACCCATAAAGAGTTAGTTGGAAGATGTATTTTTGGAAAAGTTTGTGATTAACCTTACACAAGTGCCCCTTACATATCAACCTTATCACATGAATGAATCTTACATGTTCCCTTTGTTGCGGGAATAACGTTTACATATCACCCTAATGATCCTCATGTATTCCCTTTGTCATAGAATTGACTCTTAAGTATCATAATGTCGCTCTATACTTTGCTAAATTTTCAATACATAAGATTCTACAATATAATATGTAAGATTAAAACCTTGATACATAAAAGTAAAATCATAATATGTAGGAGTCATTTATTATTATGTAAGTCATTTATTTAAACATAAAAGTAAACTCCTGATACATAAGCGTTATTTATTAATACGTAAGAGTCAATTATACAATACATAAAGTAATTACTGCCTCTGTAAGAGTAATTATTTAATACATAAGAGTAAATACCTTTGTTTCTAAAGTGGAAACCTTTATTTTCAGTCTGATTCATATTTTATGATTTATAGGGGGAATTATTAACTATGAGCTGCAATATGGATTGAATAGTATTTTACGATTGATAGGGGTACTATCAATTGTAAACCACTGAATTGGAAATCATGATACATAAATGTAATTCCCTTTTCTACTGAAAGGTCAGCACCGTGATTTTAGAGAATTCTAATGTTGCATCGTATTGATTATCATTACAATATTAACTTCCTGAGACAAATTGAATTTAAGATGTTTGGATGAATTTTAAAAGAGGGAAACACCTGGGAGAATCATGACGTGATTAGGGGTACTTAACAGATCTTATACCCATGATTTAGGCTCGTCAACCCACATTTATTGGGTGGACTAGAATAGAAAAATTAAAACCACATTTTAAATGGGCATAAATGGATCATGGAAAAAATCAATGAGTTTATGCAGACTGAACTCAAAATATGTGGGTCAACCCACGAGCTAGAATTTTTTTCTTTTTTCTTTAATGTTGTTTCATTTTAATACCAATTTTTTGTTGAAATACATATACATATTATAATTTTATGGTGAATATATATATATATTTATATATATAAATATAAATAAAAAATTATGTGATATCTATAATTTATTTGATATTTTATATTTATTAATATTAAGTGTTTTAAAAAAATTATTTTAAATATTGATTATATAGGTGGTATAACCCACTGACCGGATCACTTAAACCGTGGGCCAAACCAGACTCAATATTTTGGAGCTCTCATTAAATGTGTACCTAAATGGATTGAAATTTTTTATGCCCGATCCATGCGGGAATGCTACATGCCACCCCGACCCAGTCCATTAAGCACCCCTAGCCATGATTTATGGCATCCGATTTTTTTATAAATTTGGGGTGTCTTCTCACTTTGGTTTGATCCTCCATATTTTCCTTAAACCCTAAGTGACTTGGGGGGCTTCATTTGGTGATTTTGGATTTTTTTTCATGGTTTTTGAAGCCTTGGTTTTTAAGGTTGCTTCTCCTTATATCTGAGGTGTCCTGTTGTTCCTTTTTTTCCTTCATTATTTATTATTCCTTTAGAAAGGTTTCAATAATGATTATATTTAGTGTTAGTGAATTTTTTGATTCAGATTTACATGAAGCAAGTTAGTGGAAGCTTCTTTGTGATTCATTAGTGCTTGACTTTAGTTCTATCGATGAGGATTGCTCAGATCCATTGTGGTTGGGTATTTCTAATATTTTCTTCTATATTTTGAATCATTTTGTTGCTTGATATGTTGTGATACCTTCAAAGTTATCCTTATTTATCCTAATTTTCTTTGACTATTATCCCCTCAAATATGATAATTGGAATTATCATCAATATCCTTGATTATCAGCCCATCAAATCTAATTATTGGAATCACCATAATTCTCCTTGATTTAAACCCTCCCATTTAACCTTATAACCCATGAATTATTTTACAATTTCAACCATTGATGATATTTATATTTTCTAAAATTCAAAAATTCATTTCAACACGGTATGTTTATATTCATTCCTCAGGCTTTGTGGCGATGAATTGGTCTAGGGGTAGGGGTTTCTATTTACTTTATGTATTTTATTATCATACTATTACCTTGGGATTATTATTTTTGTTTGGTTTGGGGGAAGGAGTTATTGTATTCCTCCTTTTCATTTATTACTACCTTATCTTAGTCCTGGTGTTGTGGGTTTTGTTCTCAGGGAATGGGATATTGTATATTCCTCTGTTCTATATTATTTTGGATTTATTATGCCTTGTTTGTTGTAATTCATCCTTTTTAATTGATTTATTTTTTCACTAGTATTACATTGTTATATTGATTATACTAAAAATCCTTTGAGTTGATTTTGTAATGATTATTGTATTTGTTTTCAACATCTTGTTTGGGAATGTTTTTGTTTTAGGAAAATGAGTTTCTGAGGAAGTTTGAGCTCCTACTCATATAAATTCATATGATGCTCTAATGATCTTAAAATTACCAACCATCATGACGATATTAATGATTCTAGATGAGTTTATGCAAAGGGTGAGAGTTGGTGAAAAAATAAGTTTACTCATGAAGTTTTTGAAAAATTTAAATTTTTACAAAGACTGAGCTACAAAATTGAAGTTGCAAAGATGAACAAAGTTCAAAGTATGAAGAAGATATAGATAGATATGCATTAAGTACATTGGAAAAATGGAGAACTGATGATCAATGAAGTTCTAATAGATAGACTCTTAAAATATCCATTAGATGGATTGTACCAGGCAGAGTAAAATACAAAGTTGTACCAAACAGAGAGTTATGAAAAATACCAGATATATAAAGTTGAATATCATCAGACATGCTACATCAAAAAAAAGTGACGTTATACCAGAATGAGTTTAGCAGACTTATCTCTGCATGAAGTTTGAGAAAATGTGGGATGATCAGACAAAGAGGTGTCAACACATTCAATAGATCAATATGTACAAACTTCCATGAGTCCATCCGATAGAGGAAACATGTGAAGAGAACTGGATGGAGGAATCCCGAGTTTACTGAAGAAATCCAATCAGACATAGAATATTGGATAGAGGAGAGCCAAAAAGAATAATATTATATGGAGAAGTTCTTATGAAGGCAACAGACATACATATAATGGATGCAGTTTTGAGTTTCTTTATAAAACTTATTAAAGTCGTTAAATGTGACAATGCTGAGCTGTTCTTTAAAAAATCATAAATCAAGACAAGATTTAAGGAATATTTGAATAATATAATTGATTCCAAGATTTAATGAAGTTCATATAAATATTTTTGAATCTAAAATTTCATAGGCTTTGAAGCTGGTTATACTGAAGATGAGTTGAGTAGGAAGTTTGAATTTTGGAGCCCATAACTCCTTAATTTTTGGAGGAAGTATACTGATGTAAATGGGTGTAGAATCTTCATGAGTGGTTTTTGATTCTATTTCATGATATCATAAGTTATGATGGGTTTTCAGCATGAATTCTTAACCAAGGAATCACTTGGTCGAAGAAGATGCACCAGAAAGAAGTGTACTAGACACAAGTGCATCAAATAGAGATTCATCATACAAAGGAATTAGATAGAGGCACACTGAAGTGAGGTGCATTAGATGAATTCATACTAGTTGGAGACTAAGGCACACCATACAGAGTGAAAAGGACTGAGTGCAGTAAACATAATTTTTCCAGACTAATTTTTATGAGCAGCTTTCATGTTTTATATTGTGTTGGCTCCCAAGTATAAGAAAACTTTATAATTGATGAGAGTTAGTATAATTAATTACTGGGAGGCAAAAATAACTTGATGAGAGTTGTATCATTATATTCAATCCATTATATAGTGTATATCCATGGATTGATAGGAGTTGATACAATAAGGATGTAGTCACCCACATTGGGGGAAACCATGTAAAAAATTGTGTACATTATTTTTATTTCCTATATTTTTATATGAGTGAGGTTGAGTTATAAATTTTAAAGGATCATTACTCTAACAAGATGTAGAGGTTAATTTTAAGAGAAAGAAAATTATATAATATCACCATTGATTTGACCCCCTTCTAAATGGTTTATAAATTCTTAAGAACCTCAAGTGGTATTAGAGAAGGAATGTTACCTCTATAATATCCTTACATTATTTATCATGGATAATCTCAATCCAATTAATATTAGAGGTATTTCTACCTTCGGCTGTAAAAATTATCATAGATAGAAAAATAGAATGACACCCTATCTTCTATCTATTGGCCTGGAGGTAATTGATGCAACTACTATAGGGTTTCCACCCATGAAGAAATATGCTCCTATGACATTAGCCTACGTAATGAATCTTAAGATTGATGGAAAATGTTAGAATACTATTCTTATGTCCTAATTAGAAAATGTTTATATGAAGGATAAGGGTAGAAAAACTCCCAAATAAACTTATGACAAACTCAAAATCATTTTGGAGGGAACTATAAAAGTGAAGGAAGCAAAGATCCAAATTTTGAGAAGCATGCTTGAAGATATTAGAATGGTGGAAGATGAAACCATTGATGATTATATTACCAGATTTAATGAAATCATAAGTAACTGTAATATCCCAGGTAAATAAATAAATATGAAATTTGAATATTTATTAATATTTTTTGAATTAAATATTAATTTTACTTTAAAGGGGATTCTATGTTCGATAGTGTACCTGATACGCAACAACGAGTTTCTTTGAAAATCTTACGTTGCACACTAACAATATAATATTATTATTTTAAATGGCAGTTAACACCTTGTCATTGTATTAGCGGGAATGAACAGAACTAACTACAATATGATTATATATGTTTTTACATTTACCCAATAAAAGTTAGATATTTAAAATGTGAATGAATCTAATTTTAATCATAAATACTCTAATATTCTTTAAAAGGTCAATTTACCGCCTTTTGATAGAAAAACCTCTTTAAATCTACTTTTTTTTACTCTTATATGTTCTATTTAAAAAAGTAAAATTATTCTTTAGAATTGGGACATCAAAATTTACTTTGGATGAAATTTGGGTATTTTTCTGATAAAATTCATTTTTTTATGAATAGTGAAAAATACTATATTTTAATTAAAATATGACTTTTAATATAATTTATTTAAATGGTTATATTATCTATTTAATTGGTTTTAAAGTGTAATTAGAATATAATTTTACCATTTAATCCAATGTTTTTCATTAGAAGTAATTTCATTTTGAAATTGGACAAAAACAAATGTCAATCTTCTGATAGATATTGTTTCTTAAAAACACGCTATTTGTTTTGACAACGGGAATTAATTTTAAATTAATTAATGAAAATTCTATGTTTTTGATTTGGTAAAATAGAAATAATTTTTGAATTATGAATATCAAATTTATATTAGGGTGATTTTTTTTGAATTTTTCTGAAAACTTTCAATTTTTGATGAATAGTGAAATATACTACTTAGTAGTTAAAAACCGACTTTTTCGTTTAAATGAAATTTTACCACTTCTCTGAATTGAATTTTAAAAATCCAAAATTCATGGTTGTCATTAGTATGTAAAATTTGGTTCAATGGGATGAAAATAATCTTTTACGAATAGTAACTTTTGACTTTTATTAACCGCGATTAAAGGTAATTAGGGTAATTTAAGGTAAAAATAATGTTATAATAATATAAAATTACCTTGAAACTTGTATTAAACTTATTGTATGAGTCATGGACAAGAAATACAATCCATGGGTAAATTTTGGGACCCCATGGAGCCACTTGGGTACGATAATGACATTAATAACTTTTTATTTAAAGTGAAAATAAAAATGTCATAAACATGTATTGTTTTACTAATTTTTTTTTATATGGGGTTATATAAGATATTGTTTTAAATATAAATATTAATTATAAAGATAAAAATATTTCCTACATCATGGTAATTTTTTTATAATTTTTAGACATCAAATAAATAAAATTATTTATGACATAATGATGATGCAGTGTTTACATCATTAATGGATGATTTAAATAAATAAGAAGATAAAAATTAAAAAAATATCCAAAAATTGTTCAATTATTATTGGATGATTTTATTTCGTGCATGGCCCACCTTATATTTGACTTTAATGATTTTTTTACCTTTAGAAACTGAAAATCATTATATAATAAAATAATATTTTCAAACTTTCCAAAAGATCCCTCCTCTCTCTTATAAAAAGCCCTCACTTCCTACCCATTTCTCACTCTTATCAATCCTTTTGTCTCATCCGAACTCTACTAAAATAAGATCCCAAGATCCCTCTCTTCATCCTAGAATCCTTACCTTAGGCACAAATCACTTCAAGAAACCCTTTTGGTTCAAACCAAAGGGAGTTACTCGATTTAAAGGTAACGTCTTCTCTTAAGTTATTTTGTTTTATTTTACTTCTACTACCCCATAAACTCTTTTTATTCATTTAATTTATAAAAACACCAGTATCTTAAATATACTAGTATGTTTTTATGATAAGTATTCGAGCTACACTTTCACACACCTCCATCTAATGGGTAAAGAACATACTGTTTCTGTGGACGGCGAACTAACGTCTCACGAAATAATGATTGTTCAATTATATCCTAACGCCTCTCATGGTGGCCATTAATATGGAACCATATTTATAGATGATATATATTATGTTTATGTTTTCTTCATGCTTCTATATTTTTCATTTATAGCATACCTTTATGGTTTCCATTATGGGTAAACATGCTGATTTCATTTGAGGAAGTGCGGACTACCACCCCCTCAAAGTGATATGACTCGTTCATGCCATATGTGGGATGTATAAAGGATGGAGTTAACGATATTATACTGGAATTATAATATACCTATGTATAATTATGTTTTCATTCCATCAAAATATGAAATAGAAATGAAAGTAGCGTTCATGCGTACGTACGACTTACCCTCTCCATGAACGGTATATTTCAATTCTTACCTACAAATGTTATGTACTATTATAAATACATGTATATAGTGGATATATATGATATATATGATATCTAAATCTTGAATATCATTCTGTATATAATGAAAATTTGACCACATGAACAACTTGTAAATATAAGAAGTTCATTTTTGACTCAAGTACCAAATATCAAAAAAACAACTGTTATTAACTTAAATGATTAAATAATGTTTATACATAGTAATAAGTGATATAAATGGAATAATAAACTTGAAAAACGTTCTTCAGAAAGTATAAATTATCTTTAGTTTATTATTCAGGAGATTAAAGAACGAACAGGTCAAGTCGGACACAAGGTAAGGGACTTCGTCTCAATCTCCTTTCATTGAGGCATATTTTGTTTTCTACACGACTTTTCTTTTATACAGTGTATAAAACCCTTTTGACTTTTCATTTCATTCAAAGGAAATCTTTTTCTACAAGGATTATTACTAAATGACAAAAAAGAATGTTTCTTTTAACATAAGCGGTAACAACGACCTTTTCCACCGTCGTGAGTATTATTTGATCTATGGCTTACTTAACAAGTCGTAATGTTTTTAAAAGGAAAATAAATACCATATACTCTTTTATGTATTTGGTATTGAAAATGGTTTTGAGAATGGATTTATTATTTCAATATCTTGTTTGATATCCTAAAATTATATATTGTGATTTCAATGTGGTAATGTTATCTTTCCTTTATGCTTATGTTATGTGTTATGATTATTTTATGGTTCTTAGGAATTGTTTACGTATACGGGTGGTTCTATGATAAACCTAGGGTAGGTGATCCCGAGATATATCTCCAATTCATTGGGTCACGTGACAGAGGTAAACGTGAATGGTTCTCCTAATAGATTTAGGGAATATACTGTGATGTTTATTCCAAATGTAACTCCCTACGTAACTGTGATAGCTAAAATGTAAGTATGATATGGATGCCAGAAGTTACCTTTATGTTTTGTGATTACTATTGTTATTGATAAATCTTATGTTTTCATGAGGTATGTTAAGATCTTATGTTATGTATGTATTTATGAACTAATGTTTTCTTTTTTGGTTTTATAACCCTTACTGAGATTTTTATGCTCATCCCAAGTTTTGAAATGTTTTTCAGAGGACTTAAAGATGAATAGGGTCAAGGATGGGATCAAGGGAAAGTCATGCTGTCTAAAACATGGAACTGGACATGAATATTTTTTTCAAGAGTTTTTATTTTATGAAAAAAATGGAAACTGAGTAGAATTGTGTACTTTGTAATTTTTGAGATGTAATGTAATAGTTATGGCCTAATTATCTAAAAATATAAACCTGAAAAGTTCCTCAATGTAAATTATTCCTTTAATTCAATATTCTGTAATGTTTAAAGGCTAGGTCCTTATTGTTGGTATAAAAGGTTGGTTTAGATAACTTTAGGAGTTAAGGTATTGTTAAATTAATGTCCATAAATTAATTTATGTTAATGATATATCATTTATAGATTACCATGTTGTTTTTCTTAAGATATTTCTGTGTTCATAATGGTTTTCCACAGAGGAAATAAGAAAACTATGTTGGGATGACATCAGGAGGAAGACAACCTTCAAAATCAATAACATGAGATGGTCAGAATCGAAACTGAATAGTTTGTTACAGTGATGGCACAATTAACTCAGGCTATAAATGGTGGTGGTATCCATACACAAGATCAGCCAGATCAACCACATAGAAACATTTCAGTAGTGGATCATTTCATGAGGCAACACCCCCATCATTCAGAGGATCATCTGACCTTGTGCTAGCAGAAGGGAGAATTAAAGCCCTATAGAATATTTTTGATGTTATGGGGTGTTCAAAACATCAAAATTTTAGTCTCTATATTTACTGTTTTGAAGGTGAAGCTGATCAGTGGTGGTTGATGGTAAAAAATATCCGGGATAGCGAGGAGATTGATTCTCTTGATTGGGATGAATTCAAAGGTATGTTTCTTGAGAAATATTTTCCTAAGTTGGTTTGTTTTAGGATGGAAAAAATATTCCTGGAATTGAGGCTGGAGGATGAATCAGTGGATGCCTATGAAGCAAAGTTCACTCGACTAGAAAGGTATTCTCCAAATTTCATATGAGATCTTGATAGTAAAATCAACCATTTTTACTCAGGATTAAATCTAAATTATCAAAGGGATTTAGCTTCTCGTGAGTTCAAAAGTTATGAAAAACTTTTTCTATGTGAGGAGAAGGTAGAAATGAAGTTTTCCGATGATCATGTGTTCTTTGAAAAACAACAGAATAAGAGGTCAAGGTGGCAGGCGAAAGGAAATAACTCTTCAAAAAATTCTGATGGTAAGAAACTTAAGGTTACAGTTCGTGAAAATTGTGGTAAAAAGCATGCTGGGGAATGTCTTTTGAATTCTGGTGAGTGATACCGATGTGGTAAAATGAGAAATAAGGCTCATAATTTCACTGAAAAAGATCAGGGTAATGGTAAGACAAAATCTAATTTACAATCTGTAAGATGTTTTAAGTGTAATGAAATGGGTCATTATGAAAATGAGTGTCCAACGAAGAACTCAACTGAGGGAAAGCAGCCAGACTACAAGCAGAAAGGTGTGGTGAAATCTTTTTCAACTACTTCAGCAGATTTGGGGCCATCAAATGAAGTTTTATTAGGTACACTGTTTGTTTGTTCAGATTATGTCAATGTGTTGTTTTATTCAGGGTCTACACATTCTTTCATTTATGAGAAATTTTCTAGTAAATTGGGAATTCCATCTCAAGATATGAATCCTGAACTTATGGTAAAAACATCGAGAGGAAATTTTGAGACAAAAAAGAAATTATAAGAACCTTCCTATCCTTGTGCGCGGAAAGAATCTACCTACAAACCTTATTTTTTTCCCTCTAGTATAGTTTGGTGTTATTCTGGGTATGGATTGGATTTTTGTTTATCATGCTAAGATTAACTACAGAGCTAAGAGGTTTATTTTCAGAAAGTTTTTTAGTTTGTTTACAAGAATGAATCCTTAATTTTTATAATATATCAGGAAGCTGAGAAACTAGTAAAAGATGGAAATTAATGTTACCTTACACATATTGTTGAAAAAAAGGAACTGTTCAGATTAATGATGTTCCAGTTGTAAATGAGTAACTTGATGTTTTTCTTGATGAGTTTCCTGGTATGATACCTGATCAGGAAGTTGAATTTACTATTGACTTAGTTCCTGATGCTAAGCCAATTTCAAAACCCCCTTATCGAATGGATCAAATTTAACTTTTAGTGTTAAAGAATAAATTTTAGGAGTTATTAGATAAAGGATTCATTAGGCCTAACACATCACCATGGGTTTATTCTATCTTGTTTGTTAAAAATAATGATGGTTCAATGAGACTTTGCATTGATTATAGAGCATTGAATAACATCACTGTTAAGAACAAGTATCCTTTGCCTCATATCAACGATTTGTTTGATCAGATCTATAGAGCTCAATATTTTTCGAAGATTGACTTGAGGTTAGGGTACCGTCAGTTGAAAGTTAAAGAATCAGACATTCCGAAGACCACGTTTCATACTAGATATGGCCATTATAAATTTGTAGTTATGCCTTTTGGGTTAACCAATACACCTGCTGTATTTATAGATCTTATGAATAGAATTTTCCATGAGTTCTTGGATAAGTTTATGATTATATTCATTGATGATATTTTGTTTTTCTCTAAAATTAAATAGGAACATTAAATTCATTTAAGGGTTGTCTTGAAAACTTTAAAATAAAATAAACTGTATGGAAAATTTAGAAGTGTGAGTTTTGGTTACAAAAAATTTCATTCCTTGGCCACATTTTTTCAAAAAATGGTATAACTATTGATCCTGCTAAAACGAAAGTTGTTGATGAATGTCCAAGACCTAAAAATATAACCGAGTTTTGTAGTTTTCTTGGTTTTGTAGGTTATTACCGGAGGATTGTTGATAATTTTTCATGGTTATCTAGTCTAATGACTAAGTTAACTCGAAAAGGTGTTAAGTTCATCTGGACAAAAGAATGTGATGATTGTTTTCAGGAATTTAAAAGAAGATTGGTGAATGATCCAGTTTTGGCACTACCATCCAGAAATGATGAGTTTGTTATGTATAATGATGCTTCATTGAAAGTACTTGGTTGTGTCCTTATATAGAATGATTAGGTAATTGCATATGCTTCATGTCAGTTGAAACCTCATGAGTTAAATTACCCTACACATGATTTGGAATTAGCTGCTATTGTTTTCTGATTTAAAAATTTGGAGGCATAATTTGTATGGAGTAAAGTGTGAAATATATTCCAATCACAAAATTTTAAAGTATATATTCACTCAAAAAGAATTTAACATGAGACATAGGATATGGTCAGAATTAATCAAGGATTAAGATTGCACAATCCTTTACCATTCAGGAAAGGAAAATAAAGTGGCCAATACTTTGAGTTGAAAAAGTAATGGTACTTTAACCATATTTCATTTGGAACAAGATCCTTTGATTAATGATTTGATGAACTTTGTCATATAATTTTTTGGTGCAGGGAATTCTTCTGTTTTGTTTCATGTGTCAATGAAATCATCTCTATCAGATAGAATAAAACAAGAACAGAAGGAAGTTAGTGAGTTTCAGAAAAAGGTAGAGCTGGTTCAGAAGGGTAAGTTGCCAAATTTTAATGTTGATAATGATTGTGTTTTGAGGATTGGGAAAAGATTATGTGTGCGTTGTGATTCACAGTTGAAGAATGAGTTGTTATGTGAAGCTCATAGTTCCCTATTTTCAGTTCATCCTGACAGTACTAAGATGTACAGAGATCTTCAGGAGTATTACTGGTGGGATGAAATGAAACAAGATCTTGTTGACTTAACTGTGAAGTGTTTGAATTGTTAGAAGGTTAAAGAAGATCGGTAGTTACTGAAAGGGATGCTTCAGTGTTTACCGGTTCTAGAGTGGAAATGGGAAAATATATCTATGGACTTCGTTGTGGTATTACCGAAGACATCTTGAGGTAATAATGTAATATGGGTTATTGTTCATCGATTGACTAAATCTGCTCATGTCCTTACTATTAAAGATAATTTTTCTTTAGATCAACATTCTCAGTTGTATGTTAAGGAGATAGTCAGGTTACATGAGGTTCCCCTCTCCATTGTATCTTATTGTGATCCCAGGTTTAGTTCTAACTTTTAGAAAGGCCTTCAGAAGTTGTTGGGTACTGAATTAAATTTTAGTACAACTTTTCATCCTCAATCAGATGGGCAGTCAGAATGAAAAATTCAGACTTTGGAGGATATGTTACATGCTTGTTCAATGGATTACCAGGGAAGGTGGGACCAACATATTTCTTTGGTTGAATTTTCTTGTAATAACAATTTTCATTCCAGCATACAGATGGATTCATTTGAGGCATTATATGGAAAGTGGTGTCGAACTACAGCTTTTTGGGATGAAGTAGGGGAAAGGAAGCTGATGGGACCAGAATTGGTGGTAGAGATGGCAGTGAAAGTTCAGTTTATTCAGAAGCACATGAGAATATCTTAGAGTCGGCAGAAAAGTTATATGGATAACCGGAGTAAGGATCTTTCTTTTGAGGCAGGTGATCATGTTTTTTCTCAAAGTTTCTCCATGGAAAAGTGTGATGCATTTTGGTAAGAAGGGAAAGTTGAGTCCGAGGTTCATTGGACCATATGAAATCCTGGAGAAAGTTGGATCAGTTGCATAAAGAGTGTCTTTACCTCCATGTTTTTCCTAGGTACACAATGTTTTTCATGTTTCAATGTTGAGAAAGTATATGCTAGATCTATCTCATGTTTTAAGTCCAGAGGTAGTTTAGTTGGAAGAGAACCTCCCTTATGAAGAACAACAAGTCCAGATTCTTGACCGTAGAGAGGAAGTGTTGCAGAATAAGGTAATTCATCAGGTGACGGTTTTGTGGAAAAACCATATGGTTGAAGAGGCAACATGGGAATCTGAAAATTCTATGAGGGATAAATACCCCCATTTATTTGATAAGTGAATAAAATTGTGAGGATGGAATTTGAAAAAGGGGGGAAGGATGTAACATCCTAGGTAAATAAAGAAATATGAAATATGAATATTTATTAATATTTTGTGAATTAAATATTAATTTTACTTTAAAGGGGATTCTATGTTCGATAGCGTAGCCGATACGCAACAACGGGTTTCTTTGAAAATCTTACGTTGCGCACTAACAATATAATATTATTATTTTAAATGGTAGTTAACACCTAGTAGTTGTATTGGCATGAATGAATATAACTAACTAAAATATGATTATATATGTTTTTACATTTACCCAATAAAAGTTAGAGGCTTAAAATGTGAATGAATCTAATTTTAAGCATAAATACTCTAATATTCTTTAAAATGTCAATTTACCACATTTTGATGGCGAACCATATTTAAATCTAGTTTTTGTCACTCTTATAAGTTCTATTTGAAAAAAATAAATTCTTATTTAGAATCAGGACATCAAAATTTACTTTGGATGAAATTTTGGTATTTTTCTAATAAAATTCATTTTTTAATGAACAGTGAAAAATACTGTATTTTAATTCAAATATGCCTTTTAATCTAATTTATTTAAATTGTTAGATTAAAATTTTAATTGGTTTTAAAGTGTAATTATAATATAATTTTACCATTTAATCCAATGTTGGTCATTGGAAGTAATTTCATTTTGAAATTGGACATAACCAAGTGTCAATCTTCTGATAGATATTGTTTCTTAAAAACACACAATTTGTTTTGACAATGGGAATTAATTTTAAATTAATTAATGAAACTTCTATCTTTTGAATTTTGTAAAATAGACATCATTTTTGAATTCGTAATATCAAATTTATCTTAGGGTGAATTTTTGGATTTTTTCTGAAAACTTTCAATTTTTGATGAATAGTGAAATATACTACTTAGTAGTTAAAAACAGATTTTTTCGTTTAAATGAAATTTTACTACTTCTATGAATTGAATTTAGAAAATCCAATATTCATGTTTTTCATTAGTAAGTAAAACACGGTTCAATGAGATGAAAATAATATTTTGTGAATAGTAACTTTTGACTTTTATTAACCGCAATTAAAGGTAATTAGGGTAATTTAAGGTAAAAATAATGTTATAATAATATAAAATTACATTTAAACCTATCCTAACCTTATTTTATGAGTCATGTAAGAACAATACAATCCATGGGTCAATTTTGGGACCCCATGGATCCACTTGGGTAAGATAATGACATTAATAACTTTTTATTTAAAGTAAAAATAAAAATGTCATAAACATGTATTGTTTTACTAAAACAATTTTTACATGGGTTTATATAAGTTATCATTTCGAATATAAATATTCATTAAAAAGATAATAAGATTTCATACATCATGGTAATTGTTTTATAATTTTTAGAAATCAAATAAATAAAATTATTTATGACATAATGATGATGCAATGTTTACGTCATTAGTGGATGATTTAAATAAATAAGAAGATAAAAATAAAAAAAATATCCAAAACTTGTTCAATTATTATTGGATAATTTTATTTCTAGAATGGGACACATTATAATCTACTTTAATGATTTATGGACCTTTATAAACTGAAAATCATTATACAATAAAATAATATTTTCAAACATTCCAAAAGAACCCCTCCTCTCCCTTATAAAAATCTCTCAATTACTACCCATTTATCACACTTCTATAGATCTTTGGATTGTCAAAAATCTACTCCAATAATCTCCCAAGATCCCTCTCTTAATACTAGAAGCCTTACCTTAGGCATAAATCACTTCAAGAAACCCTTTTGGTTCAAACCAAAGGGAGTTACTCGATTTAAAGGTAACATCTTCTCTTAAGTTCTTTTGTTTTATTTTACTTCATCAACCCCCTAAACTCTTTTTATTACTTTATTTTATAAAAAAAACCGTATATTAAATATACTAGGTTCTTTTTATGATAAGTATTATAGATACACTTACACACACCTCTATCTAATGGGTAAAGAACATACTGTTTATGTGGACGACGAACTAACACCTCACGAAACGATGATTGTTCAATTATATCCTACCGCCTATCATGGTGGCCATTAAGATGGAACTATATTTATAAATGATATATATTATGTTTATGTTTTCTTTATGCTTTTGTATTTTTCATTTATATCATAACTTTATGGTTTCCATTTTGGGTAAATGCGATGATTTCATTTGAGGAAGTGCGGACTACCGCCCCCTCAAAGTGATATGACTCGTTCATGAAATATGTGAGACATATAAAGGATGGAGTTAATGATATTATACTAGAATTATAATATACCTATGTATCATTATATTTTCATTCCATCAAAATATGAAATAGAAATGAAAGTAGCGTTCATGAGTACGTACGACTTACCGTCTCCACGAACGATGCATTTCAGTTCTTACCTAAAAATGTTATATAATATTATAAATACATGTATATAGTGAATATATATGATATATATGATATCTAAATCATAAATACCATTTTGGATATAATGAAATTTTGACCACATGAACAACTTGTAAATATAAGAAGTTCATTTTTGACTCAAGTACTAAATATCAACAAAACGACCATTATTAACTTAAATGATTACATAATGTTTATAACATGGTAATAAGTTATATAAATAGAATAATAAACTTGAAAAAGGTTCTTAATCATGTAGAAATTAACTTTAGTTTGTTATTCAGGAGATTAAAGAACGAACGGGTCAATTCGGACACGAGGTAAGGGACTTCATCTCAATCTCCTTTCATTGAGAAATATTTTGTTTTTTACACGATTTTTATTTTATACAGTGTATAAAACCCTTTTGAATTTTCATTTCATTCAAAGGGAATATTTTTCTACATAGCTGTGATAGCTACAATGTAAGTATGATATGGATTCCACAATTTACCTTTATGTTTTGTGATTACTATGTTTTATTCATAAATCTTATGTTTTCATGAGTTATGTTAAAGAGCTTATGTTATGTATGTATTTATGAACTGATGTTTTCTTTATTTGTTTTACAACTCTTACTGAGCATTTTATGCTCATCCCAAGTTTTGAAATTTTTTTCATAGGACTTAAAGATGAATAGGGTGAAGTATGGATCAAGGGAAAGCCATACTGTCTAAAACATGGAACTGGACATGACTCTTTTTTTCAAGAGTTTTTTATTTTATGAAAAAAGGAAAACTGAGTAAGTGTCTACTTTATAATTTTTGATATGTAATGTAAAATTTATGGACTAATTCTCTAAAACTCTAAACCTGAAAATATCCTTAATGTGAATTATTCCTTTAATTCAAGATTATGTAATGTTTTAAGGCCGAGTCCTTATAGTAACATCAGAAGATTCAAGGATTTCATGTAAGATTCATCTATTATTAAGAAATTTATAAGGAATTTTTTTGAAAGGTTTTATCCTAAAATATTTTCTTTAGAAGATAAATATGATTTACCTCTTAATGAATTATATAAATTTATTATTGAGTATGTTATGAGTAAATATACTACTTTCAAAAATAAGATTAAGGAAGGGATATCTTTTGAATCTATGAGGAAGCTAAAAATATAAGAACCTGAACATTAGGTATTAGGCCTAATTGAATCAAAAGATAAGGAAGATGATGTAGAAATGAATTAAAGAATTATTTCCCTTATATCTAAAGATTACTAGAAAGGTAGAGGCAATTACAATGAAAATCTCACACTTAAATACTTCAAGTGTGGAGGCATCAAACATTTTGCAATAAACTATACAATAAAGAAATACGGAGAATACAATGATGATATTTTTAATAAAAATACTCAGAGGAAAATGTGGGTAAAAACTTCCAAGGAAGATAAGAAAAAGTCTACTAGAAGAAACAAAAGAAGCATATTGAGTAAAAGAGAGGAGTATGAATATTCTGAAAATAATTCATTAGAAGATGAAAATCTTAAGATGTTCGTAACCTTCATGGATCATGTTTAATGAAAAGAATCAAGTTTAAATAGAACTAAAGAAGAAGGGAAAGAAACCTATAAGAAACATCATATCAGATTAGAACTTGTGGAATGTCTTGAGAAAATAAAAAACTTAAGAAATAATCTAGAATATTGAAGAATGTAATTGAAAAGAAGAAAGAATGAAAAGAATAATTTCTTAAAAAATAATATGCATACATAGAATAAATTAAGAAATTTAAGTCGAAAGTTACTGAACGAGTAAATTTGGTGAAATATCTTGATAAAAAACCAACTGCTAAGGAAGATAAGATATGTCAAAAAAAATCAAGATGTATCGTGGTTGAAAATACTTGAAGAATATGATTAATAATTTTAACAAATATTCATAGTTAAAGAATGAAACATCCCAAGATTCTGGATGAACTCATCCTAATGTGAAATCTATACCTAATAAATATAAAATTTCATATGGTTGTACTAACCATGTAGGTGTAATAATCAACAATGGAAAGGCTTGGGTTGATAAAGGATGTGAGAAACACATAAAATCAATATAAGTTAAAAATAAATCCTGGAAGAATGATTCCCCACATCAAGGGAAATCAAATGTTGAATCTCAATAAACTTATCATAGAGAAAAACAATAATTCTATATAATATTAAGGTTTAAAAGATATTTTTGGTGTTGTGGGATATATATACATAAGGCATATAATTGTTGGAACAACATGTCTCTCCCTAGGAGTAGGAAATAACTGGAGGGGATAATGAAATAAATATAGGTAAATTTCTAAAGGTGCATGAAGAAATGAAATAAAATTCATTAGAAGTTAAGAATCTCTCATGAAAAAATTGATTTGATTACTTGGAGGAAGTTTTTAGAAGGCATGACCAATCATGTCACTATGATTAAGAATGTATGACAACACTTCTAGGAAAAATTCATTATATAGAAAAAGAAAAGGAAGCTGAGAAAAGGAAAGTTGAATCCAAATATTTTATTATTGAGACTTCTTTGAAATCTAGAAAAAAGAATAATCCATGGATTCTTGATAGTGGTTTTTCTTTATATATGATATGTGATATGAAAATCATGGAAATTATTAAAAAACATGAGGGTGGATTAGTCACTTTAGATAATAATATTTCCTTAAAAATAAGAGGAATTTGTATGAATGAGATTAAATTTTAGAAGTGAAAGTCAAAGGAAGTTATATTTGTTAATAAGATTAAGAACAACTTTCTCAGTGTCAGCCAACTATGTGACGATGGTAAGGAATTTATCTTCATAAAAGATTCATGTATCATACAATGTTTGAAATATAGGAAAATTGTTACCAATGGTGAAATAACCAGTGAAAATCTATTCCAAATTAAAGATCCTAGTAATTATTGTTACTTAAGTACCATGGATAAAAAAAAGTTGTGGCATCAAATACTTGGTCATATTAGCCAGAAAAGTATGAGCATAATCTCTAAAAAAAATGTTGTAAGTGACTTACCGAAAATAAAAAGTAAAGATGATGTTATTTATAAAAATTTCCTAAAAGTAAATATGGTTAGTAAAAGATATAAGAATATTGAAATTCAATCCACCATACCTCTTGAGCTCATACACTCGGATCTATGTGGGCCGATGAGAAATCAATCAATAAAGGTTATTTTTTACTTTATTACTCTCACAGATGAATTAACTTAGATGATGAATGTAATAAACATGAAACATAAATCAGAGTCTGTAGAGTTTTTCAAAAGTTTTAGAAGGGATTTTGAGAAAAATATGAGTGTATATATATTGAAGTTGAGGGAATATAATGGCAAGGAGTGTATAAGTAACTCTTTTGAGTCCTATCAGAAGAAACATGGAATTAAACACCAATATAGTTCCCCCAACACTCCACAAAAAAATTAAGTATCATAAAAGAAAATAAAAATTAGTTGAAATGGGAATAAGTATTCTTGTTTAATATAGTCTTTATAATTTTTTCTAGAGAGAAGATATAAGTACAGTTGTGCATGTTAAAGACAAATGTTTTCTCTATTCAGAATAAAAAATGACTACCTATGAGATGTGGTATAAGAAAAATCCTATAGTAAAATACTTCAAGTTTTTTGAGAGTCCTTGCATAATAAAGATAAAAAATCAAAATCTAGTAAATTTTGATGAAAAGGTATAATAATGTCTCTTCATGGGATATTCATCCAATGAAAAAAGTTACATTGATGGAATACACATCTACAAAAGTTGTCTTATTCCTTTGATGTAAAAATCATTGAAAACCATCCCACCTTAACAAGAATTATTTAAGATGACGAGGATGGTTTAATGAAATATAAATGATTAATTTGAGAGAAGTTAATGAGAATGAAGATGAACACAAGCCTAATCATGTATAATATGATCCTGATTAGTTTAGTGATAAGGAAAGTAAGATTATATACAAAAAAAAATTCCCAAAATCTAAAAAAATAGGTAGAATACAATAATAAAATCTGAAATTAAGAATCTACAGTTTATACTAGATAAAAATTGATATTATATAATCATACATCACTTATCACAAAGGTGTAACTGCAATCTGTTTTAGAAGCATTTGAACATAAATAATGGTTAAATGTGATGAATGAAGAGTTATATCAAATTGATAAAAATGAAACCTGAGATCTTATCACTTGACCAAAAATAAATAATGTTATAGGTACAAATATGGTGTTAAAACATTATCTCAATTACCATGGATATATTTTGATAAATAAAGCATGATTAATTTACAAAGGTTAATCATAGGTGGAAAGTGTTTATTTTGAAGAAACATTTTCTCTTATTGTAAGACTTGAAAGTATCAAAAAAAATTTGTTGTTGCTTCTCATTAAAATTATAAAGTCTATAATATGAATTTTAAGTCAACATTATTAAATAGAGATATTGAAGAATAATTTTATATTGTGCGGCCCGGTGGGTTGATACATGATAATGATGGAACTATGGTGTGTAAACTAAAGAAAGTTTTTCATAGGTTGAAACATGACCCTCATTCCTAGTATTCCAAACTTGATAGTTTCCTAAAGTAACTTAAATTTTCTAAAGCAAAAATCTATAGAAACTTGTATATTAAATAGATGAGTACAAGTACCTTGATTTTCATTATTTACATTGATTATATAATTTTTATAGGTGACATGGATAAAGCTTGTGAAAAATTTTCTAATCAAATGAAGAAGAGTTTTGAGATACCAATTCTTAGAGATTTAAATTTATTTATAGGATTAAAAGTTTAAAAAAAGGAATATACATCTTCCTTTTAAAAGAAAATTATTCCAAGGAGTTATTATGAATGTTTTATACGGTAGATTCAAAGGACGTTTCCACACTTATCTCTGATGGAATAAAGATGAGTAAAGATGAAGCTGTGAAAAGTGTAAATCTAAAATAATTATGAAAGTTGATTAAAAGCTTACTATATCTTACTACTTTAAGACTAGATATTGAATATATCTTTACTTTATGTGAAATATGTCAGAGTTATCTTAAGGAATCATATATTATGGAATTAATGATAATAATTAGGTATGTTAAAGAAACATCAAATTATGGCCTATCATATAGTTGGAGTAATGATATGAACTTTATTAGGTTCACTGATACTTACTATATAAGAGATTGTAATGATCTGAATTTAACAATAGGAGTAAATTTCTTTTTAGGAGAAAGTTTTATGAGATGGCATAGTAAGAAAAAAAGGGTTATTACCTCGAGTAAAATGGAAGAAGAATAAATTAACACTACCTAGAAATGTATAAAAAATTTGTGGATGAAATTCCAACTAGACTATTTGAGGGAGAATGTTGAAAAACCATTAAATATTATTTGTGATAATAAAAGTTCCATGAAACTTTCTAAAAATCCTATGCAACATTTCAGATCAAAACACATTGATATTAAATATCATTTCATTAAGGATAAAGTTCCCAGTGGAGAAGTTATTCTTGATTATATTTCAATGAAAGATAAAATTTATGATGTTTTCACTAAAGCTATTCCAAGTGAAATATTTTGAGGAATTGAGGATTAAACTACATGTTCATCCTTCACCACCCACTTAAGAATTTTCTTGGGTGTACCCCTACCATCCTTTTAATTATGTTGTCAATGGGGGAGAATAAGTACAACTCTATACTCTATTTTTTGAATACAAATATGGTGTTATCATAAAAAGGGGAGTAAGTAAAGTGATCTAAAAGTTAAAATTATGGATGTTGAGATTATTGAGGTGAAGTTTATCAATATCATTACCACAAAATTTCTTTTCAATAAGGGATACAATTCCTTAAAACACATTGCCTAATTCAGTAGTGTGGTGTCATAAAATTTTATATGAAGAAGGTTGTGGTTTGATGAAACTTGAGAAACAAATTGTTGGAAATGCTTAGAATATCTATAAAATCTCCAAATGGGTATATTGAAGATCATTTTAGTTTATTTTGTAATGATTTTTGTATTTTTTTCAATATCCTATTTGTGAATTCAATTTTAAAGAAAATGAGGTACTGAAGAAGTTTGAGTTATCACTCATATAAAATAATGCTCTAATGATATTGAAATTACCAGAAACCATGAAGATATTCAGGATTATAGGTGAGTTTATGAAAAGGGGGAGAAGTTTAATAAATACCTGTTCACTCATTAAGTTTTTGAACAAAGTAAGTTTGTACAAATTTCAAGTTACAAAGTTTAATTACAAGTTGAAAAAAGTTCAAATAATGAATATGTTCTAGAAAAATATGTATAAAGTAAATTGGTTAGAGTGATAAATTATGATTAATGAATTTCCAAGGGAAAAAATATCAAAATATCCACTGGATGGAGTGTACCAGACATAGTGATATAAAAATATGTATTGGATTGATAAGTTTAAATAAAATAGGATAAAGAAAGTTGAATATCATTGGATGGACTACATCAGACAAATAAGATGAAAAGTTTTACCAAACCAATGTTAGAGGAATGAGATCTGTATTAATTCTAGGTGGACTTAGGATGATCAGATGTAGAGGTTCCAACACATAAAACAAATCAATATGGAAAAACTTTTATGAGTCAATCAGATAGTGGAAACATGCAAAGTGCATTAGATGAAGGTAGAATAAGTTTATCTGAGTGATCAAATCATAAAAAAAAGATTGGATAAAGGAGAGTCAAAAATAATAGTACTATATAAAGACATTATTATGAAATAATCATACATACATACACCATAAAAAGTTTTGAGTGAATTATTCTGGTGCATGTATGCCTAATGCCTTCATAAGATCATCTATGTTTGGTACCGTTCTATTCAAATATCCTCTTTCCAATTTTCTTTGTCTGATTAGATCAGTTTGGTAGACCCATGCTTCATTCTTATGGTGATCTTTATATGTTTCCAATATCCTATTGACTCAAATAAGTTTGTCTATATTGATTTGTTAGATGTATTGGCATCTCTTCTTATTATAGGAAGTATCTTGATAATGAGAATATGAATATCAAGGTAATCTATAATTAATATTTATTGGTACAAAAAATGATTTATGTCAAGTAACTTGTGTTATTATAGCGTTGGGGTGTCACTGAATTTGATTGGGTACTTGTCTCCTTGTAAGATGGTGATTTGTGGTAGAGTTTGAGGTTGGTTTAATATTAGATTATAGTTCTTTCCATTCAGTCTTGGTAGGTTATTGGGGTGTGTTTATAATCATTAGGTGAGACATGGAGTGTTTTTACTAATCTATTTGGGTGTAATAATTTCCTTGTAATTTTTTTCCTTATAGATATTTATTTACTTTAGGTTAAATGATAATAATTTATAAGTACTTTAAAGGAGTATTTTTAGTGTTTCTTATGAGGGTGGTACCATTGGTTACATTTTAGGATAGGTTGGTTGAGATTCTATAGTAGAATAAAAAAGTGTATGAGTGTTTTTAGGAGAATTTCGTAAGTTTAGGTGATGAATTTAAGAGTTTTTAGAAGTATGGTTTAAGTGGGGTTTCTTATTGATATTTATTAGGTTATGTGGTCTTAAAAAATTACATAATTGTAGGTATTTATTGGGGTTATATTTGGGTTATCTTGATATGTTATGAGGTGTGTTTGTATTTTCCCATAGACATGTGCCTATGAATAACATTAACTAATTTAATATAGTAGTAGAATCATTAAATGAATTGACTACTTAATATAATGTTACACCTAAGTAAATAAAGTAGTACTTCAAATATAGGTTAAAAAATTGGTAATGTGATTGAGAATAAAGTGCTTATAAATATTGGGAGATGATTAAATGATAACAAGATAGATTATATTTAATAAGTAAGTTATATAAAGGGGATATAGTTATAATCATACTTCTCTCTCTCTCTTGATTCCCTAATTAGCATGTTGGGACTGTTAGCCCCTTCTCTACTAATAGGTGAGGGGTAAAAATCCTCTTTTCAAAATTTACCCTTTCTGGACTAGATCATAGAGGTTTTGACCATTGATATTTACCCAATGGTCCTTGGGATTTCGAAGGGTCTTCCAGTTATAGAGATTTATCCTTTTAATCTTTGAGTGCTTTAGATCTTCTTAGCTTGGAACTGCTTTCTCACTTTAGTATAATAATTCCATCCTTCTACAATTTCACTCATCATTTCAACCATAATTGGGGTATAGAGAATCAAGTATCTATAGGGATCCTTAAATCATATAGTTTTTATACCTTTGTAAGATGAATATGACTTCAGGAGGTAGTGGTAGAGATCTTATTGATTCTTCAGTTCATTTAGTTTTTTGATCTTTAGATGGGAAATTGATTTTCATATGGGCTAAGAACCTCCATTTTTAGTGATTTGGGTGAAACTTCTTGTTTTTAACATACCCTTTTTAAATCTATAGATTATAAAGCTAGTTGGTAATTCCTATGGCAGATTCTTGTGCTCTAGTTTGTGTTCTACTTCATTACTTTATTCATATTATGCTCATATTTTCATAGATATGGATTTATTGAAATTTTTTCCAGAGTATATATGGATAAATATTTCTTATGAATATTACTTTAAATAACAAGTGATATTTGAAAATTTCCCCTCATTTTTTCTCTATTGTATTTTTAAAGGACATGAGACAACCAAATTTCATTATTTTTCCTTATTTGTGGAGGCCTCAACTACTTCTCAGAAGGAGGATACTTATATATAATATAAAAACATCTGTGTGGCTAAGGATGTTTCTCAATATAGGGCTATGAACTATAAATCTTCTATCTCGAAAAGAGAACTCCCTCAGGGTGATTTTTCTATGGTGGGGTGTATGGTTCAGGAGAAGTGGCCTTTATAGGATCTCAGGTTTGGATCTTGGGAAAATTATAGCAAGAAAGAGGACTATAGAGCACCCCATAAAATCTATACAACATGTGGGAATAACTATGGAACAATGTTTTATCTTATAGGGGTAAGGGAATATGGAATTGGGACTAGTTTAGATGGAATTTACAATAAGGGCATTCCTATCATAGAGGAAAGGAAAGATGAAAGCTTGTATTAACCAAATCCCAAAGTTAATGACATTTTTGATATTTTTTTTATTAGATTTAGAATTTTCATAGGTCAATAGTTTGTAAGTAAAGGTCTATGGGAATTCTATATTTATTAATAAAGAGTTGAGAGATATCAAAAACTAGATTGAAGTGAATAGAATTTAAGGAGTGGTACTGAGTCCCTCTAATAGATAGATAAAAGGCATTTAAAACAATGGACTGAATGTACAAATCATATCATGTAGTCCTACACCGGTTCAGATATAGAATCAGTTTGGGACTGTGGGAGAGGTCATGAAGAACACTGATGAGAAATAAATTTTGAATACAATGAGATCTAGGAAGAAAAAGATGCAATCCTGGTCAGATGGAGCATGACAGGTGATGAAAAATAAAAATGGGGGAATGCCACTAGAGGCTACTATTGTTATTAGAGGTGATGAAGTTAAAGGATATCTATAAAATTTAGACCATGAAGAGTAAAATTAGGTTGAATATTTTTTATAGTTAGGATGGAATATAGGGAAAAAAATGTTAGAGACTCTAATAAATACCCGGTTTCTGCTAAGAGGAATCCCAGATGATAGGAAATATTATTCCAATCTTCCCAAACCCATGATGAATTGATTAGTATGGAAGATCAATGATTTTAAGTAATCCAAAATCCAATGATCATAGATAACCATGAATCCTGACCAGGTTATCTTGGGAGAACTCAAATATGCTTTTGAGTAATTAAACATTATGAGTGTAGGAGACAAATTGGAAGGATAGACTAAGGGAATATTTCCTTTTCGCCCAATTTTCAATGGTAAAATGATAAAATATTATAGAAGTTTTGGTAAGGATATAGAGGAATAAATAATAAATGAACATCCTATAGATTAATGTTACTTTCTTGGATTTTGGTCCTCCAACATATGATATTAAAACCTATTTAGGGTTAGAAAATTTTACTACTATCATGGTGGAGGGATACATTCAGATAAATCCTAAATCGATATAAGGGACTTATCTTGGAAGTACCAGGATGACCCTGATGGGTAGTCTATTCAATGATGCATTCCATGGGTTGGTTCTTTAGTTATTGTTTAATTTTTTTTGTTTCTATATTTCATGCTATTATGAGGATTCACACTAAACCCCCAAAAGTTATTTCCTCTAAAAAATAAAAATTTGGTTTGGAGTAAATTGTAAATGAAGTAATTTGTAAGATGAGAATATTCATAGTGGTAAAGAAGATAACATTGATTATTATATCTCAGTTGATGGGGAAATGATAATTGTTCAGATTTTACCATCATTATATTGAATATAAATTGTTTTTATATTCTTATAACTAATATATCATGTTTGGATTTATATTTTATAGGATGTTTTTCTTGGATCGTGTGTTTTTTTGTTATGTTGAAATGGGCTGTAATGGATCAATATTATGTTCACAAGGATATAGATGATGTGATGGTGGTGGTGTAGCAATGGATATAGTGTTGGGATTTGGTATTTATGATATGATGGTTGGATGGTGATATGGAACCTGTTGTTGATATAATTTATATTCCACTCTTGGAATTCCTAATTAGTTAGTGAGGGGTTTTCCTATTGGTTTGTTACTAGTTTGAGTTGGAATAACCTCTAAGATGATAGATAAGAGTGATGGTATATTTTATGGGACCCATTATCTTATTTTATTTTTAATTAATGATTAATGCCTATGATTTATTAAATTAAATTAGTTGGTTTTTGTTAAGGTAGTTATTAACAGAGATTATGATATTCCAAGATGTTACAATTTCCTTGATTATGAGTGCTTGTCTAAAACTCCCTCTTGATTCCAAATTTTCCGTAGTTTTTCTCACACATATCTATCCCAAAAAAATTATTTGAAATGTATGTTTTTTTAGAAATATGTTAATACTGAGTACTCCTAAGTGATCAACCATTTCTAGACTTCTTGAGTTTTTTTCATGATAGTTCGAGGGATATTGGGGATACTTCTGTTCTAGTTTCAAGTTTAGAGTTCCAAAAGGATGTTCTTACATTGTACTGAGTTGTATTATGTACATTTTCATGTAGATATAGTTTGGGTATGTGAATTGATATATTTTTTGTTAATATATATGGTGTTTATTGGTGGTTCTGCTTAATTTTTTGGGCTTTTTTAGGGAAATTCCTCCCATTCATGTGCCAGATACCCTCGGTGTTAGTTTCTAACCCATGGATTATTAAAAGTGGGTCATGCCAACTTTATTACTAATATAATAAGGGTTTTATCAGGGGAAGGTCAAGATAAAGTGCTATTAAATATTTTTGGTAAGATATAGGATGAAATTTGAAGTTCATAATCAGTGAGGATTGCATGGATCTGGTAGGGAAACATTGTCATTTAAACTTACCATGTGATATAAGAAAAGGTGACAGGATAGTAAAAAAGTATTTAAGGCCCCCTATGATCTGGTGGAATGACCTCAATAGTCTACTAAGTATTTTTAGGTTAACAATTCTCTAATTACACAGTATAATTTCAGTAAGGGAACATGCATCATCATCATAGGTTTCATTAAGTTAAAATTTATAATTGTGATTGCGTTAGTGTGCTAATCTACGCTAGAGTATATTGATATAGATAATAAATTATGTTGAATTCATTTTAATTAATTAATTCATACTATTTTAAATAGTATTTATTACATATTCCTAATATGATGTGATTCTTTATTCACTTTAAATAATATTCCATGTTTAGAGTGAGGAGATGGAGTCATTCTCGGATGTATCTCTGGATCTCGGACTCTAGGGTTACTTCCCTATCTCCAATTTATCCTTCAAAATATCCGGTTACTCTGTTCGTCCTCTCTTCTGAAATCTCTCATGATGTTTCGGTCCTCTCCATCTTGTTTTTCACTTCATCTACATCTGAGGCGCATCTTCTTTCCCTCTTTGTTTTTCTTTCACTCCTACTCTTGTGGCTGTTCGGTTTTTCTGGTTTCATGTCGGCTGGAATGGATTTGCACTCCCTTGGCACTCTCGGGCTCTAGCACCTTCTTCTTACCCTCGTCCAAGGTTTCCTTCTTCCACTAGAAGTTGAGGGCCTTGTTTTTTTCGATGGGAATCTAGTGGATGAGGGACTTGTTTTTTTAGTCCCCTTCTTGTGATGATACTGATGATGCAATGGTGATGAAAGAGGTGTTTTTTCATGTCTTGGTTTCAAGATCTGGTGGAAGATGGCTCGAGGTGGTGGTTTGATGTTTGAATTTCAAATTTGGTTTGTGACTTTTTGGGTAGATATTTTGAATTTTTATTTCCTACACAAAGTAGCTTTTTATATTATGGTGATCAGTGGGAATCTGGCGGATTTTTGTAATTTAGGTTGTTTGGTTTTTAGTTCGGTGTATGTGAGGTTACCACTTTACCATAAATTGGATTTTAACAATAAAAAAAAATGGTTTTGGACAAAATAATATTCCATATTTAGTTTTATAATTTAAATTTCAATGTATGTTAATTAGAGAACTTATAGGAGCATGTTGGGAATTAAAGAATTGTTTTATAATTAATATAAGTTTTATGATAATATTTTTTTATCATTTTTTAAATCATGTATAAAAGATCATTATTTTCCTGAATAATTTTCCTAGAAGCATTTTTTATTAAGCATGGATTTAATGATTAATTATTGATTAAGTTATAATATTTTAAAGGAAATTCATTAACAACATGTTTTAGATTCCAACATTCCTTAGCATGAAATGTTATTCCATGTGTTAATCCAAACTAGTAAATTCAAAAGGATTATTGGAAATAAATTCTTATTTTAAGAATGAGTTAATTTAATTAAAAATCACGGTATAGTTATGAATTCTTCATACTTAACATGCACAACTTATTGAAATATTACGATGTGTGCTTATAAATATTTTAATTAGATGGAATTAATGAAGCATGATTTAAATTTAAAATTAGTGTGTTATATATAAGTTAGTAATTATATATATCATTTATAGGATTGTTAAATTCGATAAGCAATTTTTATGATATCATGCAAAAATTTGCGAATTATGAATTACTATTTATGACATGTTGAACATGATGAATTCTAGTTGATAAAACATGATTATAATTTTATTCATGATTTTTTCTATGTTTCAATTAAGTTTAAATCATTAAAGAGAAACATGTTCCAATCAAATGATAAAATAGAATCATGATAAGACATTAATAAGTGAATTAGTACAGTGCAAGTATTATGATGCGATTATTATAAGAATGTAGTGATTATACAATATTTGGATATGTCACATGCACCTTACCCTGAAATATTTCTCCTAATTATGGTTAAATATTATGTATATATTTCTAATCGCTATTCTGATTGATCATATATTACGATTATATGCTGATAGTATGTTTTTTTAAGCATCAGGTTTGGTTATTTTGGTAGTGGATTTACCTTTTTATGTTAAATTTTTGTGAAATGTGGATTTATAATGTATTTTTTTTGAAATATTTGATATAATATTGTATAGTAGATGTGTTTGATAGTGTAAAGTTATGGTTTACATAGACAAGTGTTTGGGATGTTGTGATAGAAGTAGTAGTTAGCTTCTAGTGGATTATTTTCTAGCAGTTGTTTACTAAAATGCTTAAAGTTTTTGAAAATAATAATAGTTGAAGTCTATGTATATTCCTTATGTACTTTAAGCTCACATGATATGGTTGATTCCATTATATCTGTTTATTTATGTTTTTACTATTGGTATTAATATTTTTTTAGAATATATTCATGAATAAAGAACCCTTACTATGATTTAAAACTAAAATCTACTTCAGGGTTGATGGTAACATATATGTTTGGTTAATGAATATGTATATGTCATTTCATGATAGTATGTTAATTATATTGTTGATATGATTCATTAAATATTTTCTAACATTTTTTTACCTTGGAAGTGGATCATAGATAATGGGAAATGCAATATAGACACTCATATGAGGTTCCTTGGTTTAAGAGTCCTAAAAGGTTAAAGATATATTTTACTTAATCTTACATAGATATATGACTATGTGAAGAATATTCTAAAATTACATTATATGTTGAGATTAATTCCTTGATAAGTGAGGTGTATCATAGTTTGGTAACTCTACTCCTTCAATTTTAAAAATTCTATGTCATTTGAAGCGGATTATAAAATATTGTTTTTAAAAAAATAGAGGGTGAATTGATTAATATCAAAATAAATGAATTCTATTTTTTATTATTTTTAAATTAGTGTGAAATATTATAAAATTTTAAAAAGGATTTTTTTTTTCAATAAACTTAAATTATTTAAAAATGGTTTATGGTTTATTTCAAATGAGTGATTATTTTGAAACAAAGCTCATTGAGGAGAAAAGATTAGTTAGTAAGTTTTGATTATGGATCGGGGTGGTTAGTGACATCTTCCTCATTATGTTTGGATTTACAAAGGGTGAGGTTTTTGTTTAAGATGTATTTCCTATATTTGATAATATTATATAAGTTTTATTGCTGGAAGTAAGTTGGAATTATAGCCAACTCTTCCTTGAGAGAGTGTTAGTGGTGTGTCAATTATTTTTGAGTGGTATCTTCCAATGGATGTTATGCTATAGGATTTACTTATTTTGGGTTTGGTTTGTTTTATTGAGGATTAGAATAATTTGAAAGGTATTTAATGTAAAGTCTCTAGTTTCCCCATCCCTCACATGGTTGGGTTCCCCATTTTCTGAGTTTTATTTTTATTCTAGAAGATGAGATTTTTTGAGAGGTATATAATATAAGGGACAAAAATTTATTGGAACCCTTGTCATTCCATGTGTGATGGGGTATAAGGGTTTAGTTTTAGAATACATTTCATATGAGAGTTTATATCATGCCATGGAGAGTTGTATGAAAGAGGAATTATTGAAAAAGTCTAGGATTACCTATACGTATCACCCCTTGTTGCATGAATGACCCTCACGTATTTCCTTTGTCATGGAAATGACATTTAAATATCACCCTGATGAAACTTATAAATTAAATTCTTAAAAGAATTTACCCTTATGTATCACAATGTTACTTCATACTTTTCTAAATTTTTAGTACATAATAGTCTACTTAGTAACATGTAAGAGAAAAACCTTGATGTATAAAAGTAAAATGATAATACATAAGATTCATTAATTTATATGTAAGAGTCATTTGTTCAAACTTAAAAGTAAAATTTTATATGTAAGAGAAATTCATTCCACCACAAATCCATTTTTATTTTACTAAAAGATCCACTTTAAGGAAAAGTGGGAACCTTAAAAAAAATATTCACCATTCACCAACTGATTTCAAAATTCAAATTACAAGCTTAAAACCATTTCAAAATACAAGCACAGACCATCAACCCAGTGATAAAACCAAATTTAAAATTCAAATCCAATAGAAAATTAATTTTCACCCATATCTTCCAAACAAATCACCGTCATTCACGTCACGTTGTTGCTGAACACTCCAAAAATCATCGTCGTCGTCGCCTGTCGATAGCTGAACCACCCTCACACCAGCCATCTTCACCATTCATCTACTAGAACGATGAGGAAGTCCACCATAGTCCAACATCATCATCAAAAAATCACCAATGCAATCTTCGAAAAAAACATCCCACCGAACACCACAAGATGAGTATCACCTCTAGAACCGCCTTCCGAAATGCCTCTTCTTCAACCAATACCGACCCCAAAACACAATAATCACTCAAAAAACCAACCAAACATCCAAGGATCATCAAAGACATAACAAGATAAAAAAAACAACAAAGGACCACAAAATTATAATAAGCCCCTTAGGAACCACTATGATAGAAGAAAACTGGATCAGGAAACCTAACAGAAATGAATCACTCAAAGAAAAATCCATGGTCACTGAACCCCATGGCCCAAAACCCCTATGTATCCATCGCTCTAATATTGACCTAGAGAAGAGCGACGAAACTCTAGGTCAGAGCAGGTTGAGGCAGATGAGGTAGAAGAATGGGGACCAAAAGGAACGAGTGAAAAAACCCAAGCAAAAGCAAAAACCAAGAAAGATGAAGGGGCGACCGGGGACTGAAACCCTAGAGAGAAATGATGAAGATGCCTTGATGATCCAGGGCCACTGAGCCGCTAATCCCAAAATTCATGAATCCAACTCTCCTGAACCGACCTAGAGAGGAGTGGAGGATCATGAGGTCAGAGCTAGGTGTAGTAGCCGGGGAAAAGGCGTTGCGCTTTCATCAGAGTGGACCAACTGTGAAAGTGAGGAGACAAATCAAAGAGAAGAAGAAAGAGAAGAGAAGGTTTCAGGAGGAACCCAAAAAAGGAGAATCAAGGGAAGAGAGCACCAACCTGGCGAGAGCCAATTCTCCGCCGAGCCAAAGAGGGGTAAAAACCCTAAAGAGCCGCCGTTGAGAATAGATTTGGAAGAGAACTAGAGACTACAAATGACGAAGAGGCAGTAGGAGGAGGGAAGAAGTAGCATCACCGGAAGACTCTCAAAACCATAGAGGAGGGAGAGAGTGGGGAAAGAGAGCGGGGGGCAAGAGTGGGGGGCCAGGAGAGTGAGGGGCCATTTTTTATAAGAGAAATTCATTAATAATAGTCATTTATTCAATACATAAAAGTAATTACAACATATTTAAGAGTAATTTACAAAAACATATGAGTAATTCTTTAATACTTAAGAGTAAATCCATTTTCCTCTAAATAAGAAACATTTATTTTTGTCCTAAAATTCATTTTATGATTGATAGGGGATATTATCAATCATGAACAACAATGTGTCTTGACTAATATTTTATGATTAATAGTGGGGGGTGTTATCTATCATAAACCATTGAATTAGGAATATTGATATATAAACAAAATTCCCTTTACAACTACATAGTCTATTTCACAATTTTAGGGAATTCAAATATTGAAACATAATGATAATCATTATCCATGACCTTAACCATATGAATCATGTTTAGGAGGGTTTACTAAATTTCAAAAGAGGGAAACACTTAAGAGAATTACATTGGGATTTATGAAATCTAATTTTTTATAAAATTTGGGTGTCTCTTCCCTTTGGTTTAATATTCCCTATTTACCTCCATTATAGGAAACCTATGGGCTTCCTTTAATGATCTTCATATATTTTTTTCATTATTTTTAAAGCCATATTTTTAAGGTTTCTTCTCCTTCAATACTGGGTGTACTCTTATTCCTTTTTCTTTTATTCCTTAATATTCCTTTAGAAAGGTTTCAATAATAATTTTTTCATGTTTTTGGATTTTTTGATTCATATTAACATGAAATAGGTTGGTGAAATCTTCTCTAGGATTCATTTTTCATGGATTTAGTAATTTTGACATGGATTACTTGTCTCTATTGAGGTAGGGTATTTTTGAGTTTTTTCCCCATATTCTAGAATATTTTGTTGCTTTATATGTTTTTAAACCTTATAAATTACAATTATTAATCCTAAATCACTTTGATTGTTATCCCCTTAACTCTGATAATTAGATCTATCATCAATAATCATGATTTTCATCCCTTAAAATCTAATGAATGTAATTTCCATCATTTTACTTGATTGAAACCTCCCATTGAACCTTATAAGTTGTGACTTCTTATACCACTCCATCCTTTGATAATCAATTTTTAATAAATTTATATTCTCTATTCAATATAATAAGTTCATAATTTTCCCTTGGGCATGGTGAATATGGTTTGGTCTTGGAGAATGGGTTACAATTTACTTTATATATTTTATTATCATACCCTTCCTTTAGGACCAGGATTATTGTTTGGTTTGGGGGAAGGGGTTATTGTATGCCTTTTTTTCTTTTATTGATCTTTTATTTTGGGCCTAGTGTTATAGATTTTGGTTTGAGGGAAGGGGATATTGTATGTTCCTCCTTTTTATGTTATTTTATATTTCTTATCCCTTAGTCGGTAAAATTACTTTTTTTACTCACTTTAATTTTTTTCCAGGAGTATCACATTGTTATGTTGTTTATACAACCGTTATGGAAGCTATTTTACAGGAGACATGTACTTGAATATAAACTGGAAGTGTAAAATTGATCATGTTGTATAACTTCATCTTATTACATGATTCATATGATTTGGTAATTTATATTTATATATGTTGCTACATTTAAATTAATAACATCATGCTAAAATATGTGTAGATGATAGAGATAAGGATGATGATGTAAAATTGGAATTTTAATTACGGTGACACGAAGTATATTGAGAATGGGAATATGAATAGGAGAGTAATAGAGAATTAATATTGACCAATATAAATACAAATAATGATTTAAGTCATGTAACCTAGGAACTTATAGTGTTAGGGTGTCACTGAAATTGATGAGGTACTTTCTTCTTTGTAAGCTTTTGTCTAGTGGTATAGTTCAGATTTGGTTTAGGATTATATATTATTCCTTTCCATTTAGTCATGGTACATTATCTAGGATTGGTTATAATCTTTAGGTGAGATAAAGAGAATTTTTTTTAATCTATTTAGGTTATATATTTTTATTTGTAAGTATTTCCCATCCTTAGAGTCACATCTTGGGTTTACGTTGAATAATGAGAATTTATAGTCCCTTTATAGGAAGAGTTTTAGTGTTTCTTCCAAGGTTGGTGATGTTAGTTTTTTTTAAGGATTGGATGGATGAGATGCTAGAGTAGATGGGAGAAGTGTAGGGCTGTTTTCGAGAGAGTGGGGTAAGTTTAGATACTAAATTTATAAGTTTTTATAAGTAATGTTTGAGTTGTGTTACATTTATGTATTTAATAGGTTACGTGGGATTAAAGAGTTTCATAGCTGTAGGTCTGGATTAAGCTTGTCCTTGGTTTAGAATGATAATTTTTGAGGTGGGTGTAGTTGTTAAAAGATACGGGTCAATGTTTAACATTAACTAATTCAATATAAAAGTATAATCATTAAAATAATTGACTAATTGACATAACATTATTCATAAGTTAATAATTGAAGTGGTAATTTGAATATAGGATTAAATATTTTTAATGTGATTTAGAATAGAATAATTAGAAATATTGAGAGATTATTAATGAAACAATTAAATGATAAAATTATGGATTATAATTAATAAGTAAGTAATGTAAATAATAAATGAAATTATTGGTAAGATGAGAATATTCACGATGGTAATAATGATTTCATTGACTACGATATATTGGTTGATGTACTAATGATAACTATTTTTATTTTACTATCATGTTGTTGGTTATATATTGTTAATCCATGGTTATGATGGTTATATCATATATGTATTGATATTTGATATGATGTGTTTCTTGGATCATATTATTTTTTGTTATGTGGAAATAGGAGGTAATGGATCGATATTATATTCACGAGGACAAAAATTATGTGGTGATATTGGTATAACTATTAATATAGTGGTGGGGTTTTTTATTGATGATATATAGGTTGGATAGAGATAAAAAATGTTTTTTTGATATAATTTATATTCCATTCTCATATTTTTGATCAGTTAGTGAGGGGGTTTCATACTTTCTTGCTACCAATTTGTGTTAGAACAAACACTGAACTGATAAGTAAGATAATTGGTAACTTTTTTGGGACCATTTCTCTTATTATGTTATTCATGATATTTCTATCGATGATTGATGGATGTGATTTATTGAATTAAAGGAGATGGTTGTAGTTAAAGAAATTATTGGTGGAGATTATGATATTCTGAGATGTTAAATTTTCCTTGATTATGAGTGCTTGTTAGAAACATATTTTTTATTCCAATATTGTCTTAATTAGTTATTCTCACACCTATCTTTCCCAATACATTTATTTAAAATTTATGTTTTATTGTTTATAAATAAGATCCTATTGGGAACTCCCAAGTGGTCACCCCTCTATAGATTTCATGAGTTTTTATGTAGGATATTTCTAAGGATATTGGGGATGCTACTACTTGAGTAGCTGGAGTGGAGTTTTAATAGGATATTCTTACATTGTCCCTAATTTTATTATGCACGTTGGACTATATAGAAACTTTGGGTATGTGGGTTTTTAGCTTTTCAGTTTATATATATGGAGTTGATTGGTGGTTCCACTTATTTTCCCAGGTATTTTAATAGATATTCGTCCCATACATATAATGTAAACCCTTGGTTCTAGTCACAAAATCATATACTATTAGAGGCAGGCTTTAGGGGTCACATCGTATTCACTGTCGATCTAGGAAGGGTTTCATTGGGGAGGGTTGTGACAAATACTTTATACTCACATTGATAATTCTCAAACATCAATTCATTTTGACAATTCTTAAAACCACATGGTTAATATCTTCAAGAAGTAATTTATCATAATAAGAGTGTGTAATAAAATAGAATTTCATCCTTTATCAGAGTTTAGTTTTCACTTTAAACCCACATTTTGTGATCTCCCATAAGCTAGGTAGGGTTACCTCCATGATGAATTTATTAAATAAATATTCAACCCATGAATTTTTAATGATTTTACTACCATATCTATAGATAGTCTCTTATTAATTGTATATATAATATTTTTTATGATGTGATATATATAATTATAATAGACCCCAAAAATAATAGTCATCTGAATAAGTCTTATCATTGATATATATGTTGAGATTTTCCATTACACTTGAAATTATTTTCCCTTCATATAATTTATTGATTACTACAATGAATGCATAACATTTTAGGTAATTATCTAAATGAAGACCTATATATAATTATTTTTAATTAATGAAAACACACACATATATTTTACTAATGGTTTTTCTTGAATTATATTTAAGTATTTAGTGGACTAACAAACTGCATGCACACCAGAGTGAACTATTACTACCAAATTGAATGCATACCAAAATTTTCTTTGACTTGAAGAAGTTATAAAATCATTAGAAACTATAAAAGGTGATTGAATATAATTTTTTATGGAAAGAATACATTATGAATAAATATATTCAAACATTACAAAACAATATACATGTCTAAAAGACTAATCAAACACTCAATCAAGAAGATCATTAAAGCAACTAAAGTCATAATGGATACTTTGTGTGAGGAAATAAAAGGATCATAAGAAGATCACTGATGCTTTTGGATCTCAAAGTGGATGATCCAAAAATTATATATCTATTTAAATAAATAGAAATAAAATATCAAGATCAAGAACAACTACTCATACATTACTTTATGAAAGTTTTGAGCTCACTTTCACTTCTAGTTTTTACACCTTTTATTTTTTGTTGATCATTTTATCATTTTATTTATTCTTATAAGGAAAATAAATTCCTTTTATAATAATTCTGTTTTCATTTTTTTATGTCTTGATCGAAGAAATAATTCCTATATAATTGTTTCTAAACTGAACATTTTTTTTACTCAGTACCGGGATATCTGGATATGAGGTTTGATCCTCCAGCTGATTATAGTGATAAACCATTCAACTTTGTTTGGTTTATGAGTGGTGATGACTAGTTTGCCCTTGTTGATTATGGTGATGATCCATTCACTTGCTTCTATGATATGGGGGGTGATGACCCAAACATCCATATTCATTTATTGATAGTGATACTCCATTTATCCATGTTATTATTGTTAGAGGTAATAACCTATACCTCCACCTATTATGAATAGTCTATAAAAGTAACCATCCCATTCTGAAACTTTTCAAAGTAGGTATGATTGATTATCTATTTGAGTATTGATAATATATGATACTATTTATTTTTTAATTTGAATTCCTTTTAAAATATTCCCATTTTCATGTTTAATTCCTGATAAATCACATTTTACAAGTTTTTTTAAAATTTTTTATTGAATAATTATTGTTTGATTAATTTTGGTGAATTATAATAGAAAATGAACTCGATATCTTAATGTGTAAAATTGAATATATTTTTTATTTAAACTTATTATGAAAATTTAATTAAATATTTTAATGAATTGTTTTGTTTTTAATTATGAAAATGAACCTGATTTTTTTGTCTCTATTTAGAAACATATTTTTTAATGTTAAATCTTGTAAAATGAATGTGTTTTAGTAGAAAATTCATTATTTATTTAATAAATACATTTTTTATTCATTTCTGTGATTGATTATATTTTTCTTAGAAAATATATGTGGTATTTTTTTAAAAGCATATTTTTATTAAATCTGGAAATCATTTTTTACTCTGAGAATGGCTAATGCATATTTATTTTTTAAATTAATTTATATTTCTCATGAAATTTAATTGGATAAAGTTAATTATATATTTTTTAAAATTGAGATTTTGTATCATGCATGAGATTAATTTTTGTAAACACATTCTATATACCCAAAAATAATTTTTTTTGAAAATATAATTGTTTAGATTTGTTTGAATCTAAATGTTCAGGATGAATTCATTTTGACTAGAATTAAATGAGAATAACATGGAATGTTTTAAATTATTGGGATTTTAAATTTGGATGTGATTTTTGGGATTTATTTGATTATTAAAAATATTTATTATTATTATCGATGTTTTTTGATGAAATGTTGATATGATGGAAATCAAAATGGGATGATCATCATTTATTTGTAGGGTCGACTAATAAAGGGTAGTCGTAACCCTAACTAAATAATAATTTATTTCCCAAAAGAATGCATCATAATAGCATAACCTTGAGGATGATCTCTTAATGATGGGTTACTCATCATGCTCTTCACACTTATTCTAATTGAATAATTATTTTATTTGAAAATAAAATAATAGGAGTGATAATGTGTGTATGTGAATGAATTGAGTAGAGTATTAGAGAAATAAGAAAAGTGAGAGAAAGAAGTTGTGCCCGGTCCTCAGATATTTCCCCCCAACCAATCTATCACTATCCCTCCAAAACATGTTCACTCCCTTGCCTAAATCATAAGTGACCTAAAAATTACAGCTTATCACTCTCCCTTAGTATGTTTGACTTAGGAAGATACATCCAATTACTATTTCTCTCACTGACTTTACCTTCCTTAAGTGACCAAAAACCCTTAAATAACTCCTTAATCATCCTCACAACTCTCAACCATAGAGAAATGAAGAAGATTAAGGGGGATGTGTGTGAAACCCAAAATAAAGAGAAGGAATCTAAGAGATACACACAATCCTAGTGATAACCATCAACTATTATCATGCATATTCATGAATCCTCATGAATATCAAACAAGTGTAGACAATACATTAATTCATTGAAATTAAAGAATGGGGAATGGGTAAAACATCCTTGCACAACGAAAAATATGCCTACAATTCTATCAATAAATAATAAAAAACAATAAAAATAAAAAGTAAAAATGGATGATCCCCCTGTCATTGGGTCCACTCTCCTTTTAAATAGATGAAATAACATTCATGTTATTTTCATTATATCTTCCTAATGATCTCTATGTGGACGTCTTCTATAATCTCATCCATCACTTAACTTTTCCTGAAGGGAATTTGTGATCACCCCATGATCTTGGGGTGAACTTGGTGAGTTCCACCTATGAATCTCCCCTACTAATTTCCATATTTAGTCAAACACACAAAATGAGAATATTATTTTTATCTCTAAGTCCTATGCATGGATGGCATGTATTCATGAATCACATCAATGGATTTAAAAGAGTGTCTCAACTCTTCCTTAGTGATTCAATAATTATTTATAGATACCATGCATAATTATCTAAGTGTTTATAGTGATCCATGCTTTTTTGGTTCTCAAAATTCTTGAGAACAACGGATCATATATCCTAAGAGATTTTAACTAGTCAAAAATGGAGATTCTTACATAGATGGTGATTTTCTTATTTCACTGGATTCCACAGTTGTAGTTGGGGTTAATATCACACAACATATTTCCCATATAGGTTAATATTACATAGATTGGTTTATTTATGGAGTTACTCTATAATGTTCTCTCATAATTTATTTTCTTACATAACAGATGGGAAATAGTGTTTAATATAATTTGAGGCAGATGGGATGTGAGGTTATTCTTATGAAATATTTATATCTAGGGGTTTAAATCTTCCATAGTGGTGAGATTAATATGACCTAGCCCTTTTTTCCAACATTTAATCCAACACAACATACAATAGATTACGAAAGTTAACTGGACATGAACACTTGGCTATGCGTCTGTTCTTACATAGCTATTAGCCCATGATTCTAGTCTAAAATGGGCATGATTTAAGTGATTTCAAGATATGTATATAGATTTATTTCTATATATCCATTTCTAATGTGTCAATCACACACAAAAACTTAGTATCCCAAATCAAACTTACATGAGTGCTCAAAAACCTATTTTACTCCTTCATAATTCACTTAGAGAGAATTATCCCATAAAAAAAAAAATCAAATTTCACCCAAATTAAAATTATATATTTTCAAAATGATTTCAAAATTAATCAATACCTTTTAAACATAATAGTTAATACATTTCTCAATAAATACAAAAAATTAATTAAAATCTAATAATTATGTCATTTATTTAGAATTAAAGGAAAATAAAGGTAAAAATAATAAAAAATACAAATATAAAGTTAAAAAATCATGGCTTGATCACCGAACCATGGATAAGGTTTAATAATAAAAAGGGGATTGTATGATTATCATAGATAGGGGGATCCCCAAGAAATACCTTACATCTTTCTATCAAGTTAGTGAATGTAAGGCTAATAACAAATTCTTAAAGGAGACTGAGGTGAGTTATGGGTGAAGGCCTACTTCACTGCTGCATGCTGTTCACTATTTTAATAAATAGTGCAGGTTAAGTCCATGGATGATCCATTATTCCTGGAGAGTCCGTGTCACTGGTTCATATTGGGAGGATAGGTGTTTTAGTTTCTTGGAAAGTTCACCATTTTTGATGATTTAGTCCATTTGAGAGATAGCCTACTAAAATCATGAAGCCAATGGATGGTTTATGTAATTTAGGAAAGGGACCAAGCCAATGATCCAAGAGTCCAAGGTTGGTTGGGAGTTTTTTTACACTTAGGTTGACCTGTTACATTGTTGTTTAACCTGGTGGTAACATAGTACCACAACCTATGGATGGAGACCTATTAACTATCTAACATCCCATCATACTATGATTGTTATGTTTATATGTATGAAATTATATATTCCATATTTATTTAGGAAAACCATTTGTTGGTCCCCATAGAGTATATTCCACTCACCCAACATGTTCACCTTGTGTAGAATTCATGGTCAAGGATACAGGTACGAGAAAGGGACTTGTGGTTGATGAATGCACTTTATATTGATAATTAGGAGGGAGATATGGGAACAAGTGGAGTCTTAGAGCTAGTTTTTGTTTATTCCTCTATTATTTTATATATTTTTCATTATTTTTTTCATACAACCGACTCACCAATAAATATTACATTTGATATATGACTTTTATGACATTAAGGTGGGTACATATCATGTTATAGCATGTAATATTTCATTAAGGTGGGTACATATCTTGTTATAGCATGTAATATTTCATTACCATTGGCTTATGACTATAATTTACATGTTTTAACCCTTCTCTCCATGGGAACTGGCCAAGATCGAGTCCTACAAGGATCAGAAACTGTGTGTATTATGAACAAGGTGATTCAAAGACATTTATTAGATAGGGAATGTGTGGAGTGCTCTGGGCTCTTGGGAAAATTTCTCCTTCCCCTGGGATCCACTCATCTTAATGTGTCACCCGATTCCTAACTAGGTGGGTGAAATGAGGCGCGGCCCACCTGTGATGATGGATTACTGTGTAAAACCCTCGTTGATCAGGTTTTGACCCTCCGAGATGCTCTTCCATCTCAACTGGATACAACTCCTTAGATGGTTCTCTCTTAAGAGTGACCTCTTCATGAGGGTGGGGTTTCCTAGTGTGGAGGGTTCGAAAAGGCCACACCCAGGGATTCCATTTTAAAGAATAAATAGTTATTTTATAGAAGGTTTAGTCTCCCTATGTTTTCGACAAACCCTCACCATTAGTTAGTATCCTTTACTGTATGTGAAGTCATGATTGAGGTAATGTAGCTCTTTAACTTGGAACTATTTAGGATAATTAGGCTAGGGATACTATAAAGTGTTATCCGATCCTAGTTTTGATTTTTTATTATTTAATGCATCATATGTAGAGATAAGACTGGTCATAACATGGGATGCGTTGGAGTTAGCATTCTAAAACCAACTAATTTTTATTTTTTATTACCCATATATTCATATACTTGAATATTAATAAATATATTATGGTATATTGATGAGAACCTTGAAGTTACATAACAATATTTTAAAACATTTTCATCATCTAATGTGAGTTGGATTATGTTAACTATTAGGTTTATGACTTTCATAAGTGGACGAGGCTTCATATCATGAAATTTTCACTTGGTAAACTCCACGATAAGATATTATGGGACAAAACCACTAATAGGAATTCCACATGTTTGTGTGTAAGTGGATATTCCTATATTAGAACATGTGTATTGGTACTTTAATTTGATATTATTATTAATTCATACCACAAGTCACATACTTTGATGTATTTTTGAAAACTGTGATAACATATATTCATGAAATAGTAGGTTATGTTGGGTGTTCCATGAGTGATATGACACTAATGAATATGTTAAGAAAGGATTTGCATCTTTAAAGACCATAAGATTATATATTATACTCTTTAATTAAAATGGAACTGTCAAAATAAATTTGATATCCATGTAATTTTAAAGGTACATTTCAGAAATTCAGAATGATATATCAAGATTATAGGTTTATTAAATGAGTATGCAATCTTCTTGATGAGATATAAAGTAAAAGGTATTATATTACACAATGAGAATTCATATGATGTTTTTATCATCATGAACTTGACTTATTTCTCTATGGGTGCCCTGATGTGTTTCTAGATGCTGATCTTAGACTCTATGTAAAACCACTAAATTCCATTGAGGAAGAGGCCAAGAGGGTCACACATTTAGTGTATCCATTGATCTTAGTTAAATTATATTATAATTTAACAATTAGAATAAATTTTATTCTCAAGACTGAGGAATAATATTTATCCAAGATTTTCTAATCATAAATATTCAGTCACTAGTTATATTCGAGTTAAAATAAACATGTGAGTTGAATATTAAATAAATTTTTATTCTCATGAATGTGAATATCATATTTATTTATTTATCTAATGAGTAATATATATTTATTATTTGAGGTTTGATAAATACTATGGAAGGTGGAAAAGCCAAGTTAACATATCAATAATGAAAATGATATAATCATAAACATCATTAAAATAAATAAGGGTTTATTTATTTAATAAAATGATATTTAGTTTTTGTGAGTTGGTGCATTACATGATATAATAATAATAATAATAATAATAATAATATTACCTATCATGTAGAATATAATAGATTTATTATTTTATGATGTTCCTTTATGAAAACTATCAATAATAAACCCTATGTATATATTCCCATGTTATAAAATTTCTCTATGTGTAAATTCATTTGTGTGAATTAATTTGTGGTTGGGAATAAAATCACCTCCTATATAATTAAATCAATGAATAATATCTATAAGTATTCTCTCAATATTGAGAGAATTCTTCCACCCCTTTTTTTCTCTTAAGATTTAGAGAATAAGATGATGATCCTTCAAGATTGAAGGATTATATTGTGATCAAGAAGAATAATCCCACACTAGTACCCAAAGTTCCATTTATATTATTTGAAGATCAAGGAGCACATGTGGATACTAATAGAGGTATTATACCTTAGATACTTTTGGAACAATGATGGTACATTTCAAATGGGGTTTGATTGATCAACATATACACTAAAGAAGGATCTCAAGACTAAGGTATTTTCTTATTATTAAATTGATTATAAATTTAACATGAAAGATACTCACTTATCAGTTATAAGATTATTAATCAATTTTCATTATCTATATTCATTATACATGATGATTCATTTTTATGTTCCTGCAAATTATTCATCAAATCTAAAAAAATCCATATTGGGTACGAGATCGACTGATGCTTCCACTATGCCCAGAACCTTAAAGTGATATGAGAGAAATCACATTTAAATTTATAATTATTTATTTTTTGGGTTAATATCTTGATTATTTTGTTATATTTTCATTTTCATTTTCATTTTTAATCAATTAATTTGAGATAATTAGGTTTTCACTATAATATGACTATGAATATACCAAGAAAAGGTGATGAATGCATAGAGATTTCAAACGAAGGTTCCAAAGATTATAGATATTGATAAACCTTTATTTTAATGAATATATTGTTTATAATAAATTATATTATTATCCCAAATTTATTTTTAATGGATAATTTTATCAAAATTTATAATTAGTGAAATAATTTGAAAATTGTATGCCAATTCATGTTTTTCCCTTTCAATTTAACACTAGTATTTTTCTTATAAAATTTTATTTAGGTATTATTTTAATTATAAAATTTTTAAGTGTATTTTACACTACAACATATACATTTATCATTTAGATAATTAATGTAAGATTCACCATTTCATGGGAAAGAAGTGGCCATGAATTAAATGCTGATGTGGATCTGAATGGATGAGTCTCACCATAAAAATTTGGATATAACATTTTTTACCATACTTATATTGACTTTAAATCTTGAGATATTTTATATGAAATTTTTTGGATCATTTCATAAAAATTGAGTAACATTTTTTTTGAATGTTATCATGGTCCAAAATGCATGTGAAGTCGATGCATCAAGATTCAATAAATCTATTAGTATGGAAATATTACCATCAATGATTCAATAATAAATCCTTCAATATTCCATTAAAGAGAATAAAATTTTTATGGAAAACACTCAATAAATTGGGGAAAAAGTACACAAAATAACACATTCCAATATTTTTCCATTAAGTTATCCCAAAATGCATGGACATTCGGTATATTGAATCTCGATGACCTATATGATAGAAACTTTTTCAGTAATCATCCAGACATATATCCTTAAATATGTGGCCAATAGTGCTGATATTTTGTGGGTCAATTAGAAAGAGATTTATTAAAAACTTTTTAGAAGAAAATATGTCCCGATTCATCCATTTAATTGTCTAAAAACTCACACACTTTTAGAAGTCATAATTGAAGAAAATATTTTCCACCTCACATGCTTGTAAATATGTTCCTCCTCTTCTGTGTTTAGGGGAACTCATTAATAAAATAAAATTATATTGTTTTATCATAAATTTATTATATTTAATTAAATTTTATTATTGTTTTATTTTTCTTCTTTGGTTTGGAAACTAAGAGTTTAGATGAGATCAGTTATTTCCTATTTAAATACAATGCTTAAGCAAAATGTTTCTTTGATAACCTGTCCACCCATAAAAGCATAATTTATTTGTAAATAATCTAATTAAAACATCTTCAATTGATTATTTTTAATCCATGAACATAACTTTATTCATTAAAATATAAATAAATAATTTATTATTAAAACAAATATTAAGAAACCCTATCGACAAACACTTAACACTCAAGGTTGAGTTTGTGTTAATCGTGAGTACGAATGTAAATTTTCAAATCCAATCAACCATGATAGAATTATAGGGTTAAATATAATCTAAATAATAATTTTTTTTCACATTAACAATGTTTAAATGTTTTTATAATTATCAATATAATATAAAGTTTTCACTAGAATGATTATCAAAGCTGGGTTCCATGATATTGTTGGAGTTGGTGCCCTAAAACCAACTTATTTTTTAATTTATGATAAAAATATATTCATTTTTTTATATTTTTAAACTACTTATCACATCATGATTATTCTTCTGCGTGCAATAGTATGTGATAATGTACTAAGAGTTTCCATCACACTAAAAGGTCATAGAAGTTCCCCAATTTGATGAGAACCCGGAAGTGCTATGACACTATTCTTGAATATTTGTTCTATATCCAGATGATATCATTTGTGGGACACAAATGATATAGGATATCAGGGGTGGAGACTCATAGGACTTTGAGACACCTTCTCATGGTGTACGCCCTTGGAAATATGTAGTAAGATTTTATGAGAATGAGACCCGCTAATAGGAAATCCAAATTCATACGTGTCATTGGATGTTCCTATATATGGATGTGTGTATTGATCCTTAGAATTTAAGATTATTAGGAATGAGTATTATAATTTATGTAATTATATGTATTGACAAAAACTGTGATGACAGGTGTTTGCAGGGAGGTGGGATAGGTTGGGTGCATCCCGAGTAATATTTCATTAATGAATAATGTGATAAAGGATTTATCCCTTCTGTTGTTTAATGGAAGTTAATATCCCAGACCTTTTGATGGAAATGATATAGCCTAAATAAATCCATGGTGAGTGAGATCAATAGGAAAGTTCTATTTCTAGAATGTCAAAGAAAGATACAATCGAGCACATAGGTTGATGACACTGGCATGCAACCTGCTCGATTTGAGATATTATGATAAAGAGATTATATTACACGGTAAGTTATCATATGAGGTGACATGTCATTTCCACATTAAATTAATTCTCTATGGATGCATTAGAGTGTTGCTAAATGCTAACATTGAACTATAAGCTGCTTCGTCTAATGCCACTGAGTAAGAGGCCTAGAGGGTCACACACTAAGGGTATCTAGAATCTCATTTAAATAATATATAATATTACTTATTATTTAATAGGTTGAATAAATATTATTCCCATACATGGTTTAATAATTATTCATGTATGATTGGTCACATATAAATATTAATTTGATTTTTAGTAAATAGAATATTTATTCATTTATCAGTGAATATTGAAGTGATATTTATTTAATAAATAAATAGACATTATTTAAGGGCCAATAAATATTGTGGAGGAATTACGAACAAAGTTTAATGGCCTGGTGAAAAATGATAATATTGAATATTATTTAATTAAATAATATTTAATTATAATTCACAAATTAAGCATGTGTTAAGAAATAATAATAATAATAATATTATTTTTTGACATGGGGTTTTCTAGGATTAAATAATAATAAGGAAACTTGTGACATTATTTTATTTTAACCCTAGAAATATAAATACCCAATTATATTATTTTAGCAAGATCCTATTAGTTTATGCACAATGATTCAAGGAGAATCATCTCAAGGATATAGAGAACCCTTCTCAAGAACACTCCCAAGAACGGTGAGCAATCCTCCTCCACTGGATCAAGGAGAATGCTTTGAAAGCGATTCTTGAGGAGATCAAGGTGGATGATGCAAGTACAAGGATCTGCTATGCTAGAACCTAGAGACCCTTTCAGTGACATCTAGAGATTCCTAGAACACGTGTGTATCATTTCTAGAGGAAATATACACTTGGTTTCTATAACACAATGACAATGTACCACATATCTGTTGTTGAACACATCGGTGAAAAAATAATTCCTTAGAGGTAATTATTTATCTAATTAAATTAATTATAAATAATATGTGTGGATATTATCTCTTAGTTATGGTATAATTATTCTTCTTCTATTTATTTGACTCAATTCTGTGGATCATGAAATTCATTTTCATATAGATCTCTAATTGATAATTGTTTATGGAAAAAATTAAAGTTGGGCACCACCCCTCTCATGGTTCCGCTGCACCTGGAACCTACAAGTGGTATCATAAAGGGCACATAATTGTTTATAATTATTTATATTTTTTTGGTAATTTATGTATTCGTAATTCAGTTTTTTAATTCAAATTTTATCATTATTTTAATCTAAATTATGAGATCCATTTCTTTTGCTATTTTTTCTCATAGATCAAATAAAAATGATTAATTTTATGATTAAGGTAAAATCCAAGAACTCATCCGAAGGTTCCAAGGATCTTGGATGTACAAAACTAGACTACACACTGTGTAATTGACATTACATGCTGTGTAGTCTCGTTCAACTCATCAAGATTGATTCAGAGATCAATTTAAGATTTTGTGTTGATTAGGGCATTAATTACAACATTAATCTGCCGTGTTTTGACCAGGATTAAATGTCACACGGTCAACTAGACTACACATCGTGTGAATCATTAGACACGATGTGTAGTCCCTTCAGGTCAGGGCTGTGCCATGCATTCCATAAACACCCTACCCAACCGGTGACCATGTAACATGGATTCAACAAAGCCTATGGACCACTGGACACGCTGTGTACTCCAAATTTTCAAGGTATGTTTAATAGGATGAGTCCCTAGGTGTGTACCTCAGATAAATGATGAAGGGTGTACATGCTGTTTAGATTGGATCTACATGCTGTGTACTTTTACTAGATTACACAGATTTAAAATTTATTTATTTTACTATGTAAAACACGATACATTTACTTGTGTGCGGTCATAAATATAGGACACTCCATGTGATGTGTTTTAATATACATATATATTTAGATGTTTGATTAATTTCTACATAATGTTTAGATCTATATATCATGTATGAGTTTTATTAAAGGTTCTTACTCTATATTCATTGAAGCATAAAACATGACCAAAAAATCATGTAATTTGTGTAATCATCTGTGAAGTACACATCATGAAAGTACATGAGAAGTCATGTATTCCATATACCACATGAGTAAAACTGTAACATCACAGCCCAAATCACCTTTAAGATGGTGGCTGGACCGGTGGGTCACGTGACCTCAAGTGAATCTCCCTATATTCTAGAAGCTACCGACTAGCATATAGGGTCCCGAGAGGTGATAATAGAGATACTATACCCTATTATTAGAGTTTTATAGTGGTATAACAAAATATAAATATAAGACAAGTAGTTGAAGCACTAAATAAATAAAAGACAATAGCAGAAATAGTAATAAATAATTGAAAAATTAGTGGAAGAAAATATTTAACAATTTAATAAAAATGGACAATGCTAGATTATACAACAGATGAATGCATTTAATGGGGATGATACACAACTGAAAGAAGTAAAAAATACAACATGCTTGACAACATAGTATAATAATAAACAGAGGACATCAAAAACACACGAGTAATCTTCATGATCATCCTGAGCTCCAACTTGGTCCTTTGCTCCTAACTCTTAGGTATAAGCAATACAACAGTCAACCTAGATCCTAAAATTATAGGTTCTACTCGGGTACCAAGGGTACCTGAGTAGAGTGTGTGATATAAATCTCAGTAGAACAAAACCCACAGTGTCTAGCCCAATCTAGGAAATTCAATATAAATTAAAAATTGTTCCATATAAAATAAAATCATAGTTATAACAAATTAATAATATCCACTTGGCATGGGTTCCTAATGAATACCCGTCCCAAACCACCTTCTTCGACATAATCTATAAATTAAAAAAGAGGTACATGTGTAAGCATAATATGTGTACCAGTTCCAAAAGTAACAAGTAAAATCAAATAGGTGCACCCCCAATCTTGTTCTTAGGCTTGGATTCTAATTCCCATGTCATCACTAAAGTATGCTAATAAGAGAGAGAGAAAATTCACAAGTTCATGATCTAATATAAATAGAAGCAATGAGTATATCATAATAAATTAACCAAATAAACCAATAAATGAAATTAAATCAAATCTAGAGGTGGAGTCTAAGCCCATCTCTAAGGTATCACTATGGTACATCCATTCAAAATATCCAATTCCACCAAGCCCGTTCAAGGAGATCCTTTCAAAGGTCCAAGTATCGCATGTGGCATGGTAACCATGAGTCCGTCCTGGGTATCACACCTAAGGGACTGAGTATCACTTGAGGCTTGGAATAGCCATCTTTCCAATGGGTCCATCCTCAGTTTCCCCTTAGGGAACCAATATCACCCAATAGTATAATAGAAATCTTGGGGAAGCCCTTGTCTGGAGAGCTTAAAACATCGCTCCCCCGACACATTGTGGTATAAACACCCAAGCACAGAAGTCCATCCACGAGTCCTTAATACGGAACCCATGATTTTTATTGTCCCGTTTCAAAATAGTCATATCAAGAAAAGCATATATCACAAGGAAATTTATTTATAATATTTCATACCACTAAATAAACATCTCATGCCATCAAAATATAATAAGTCATTTAGCACAAAATCAAGCATGTAACAATTACATGACATTATTAGTGTTTTAATATCTCAAGCTAAAAATCTTAGAATATATATATAGCGACTAAAACAGGGCATACTCCTTAAGGAATTTCATAAGTAGTGTAATATAAACAAAATCATATGGCATCAACATTCCTCGAACCATAGGTCATCAAAGAAAATAAATAAAAAAAGTTAACAAGTTTTTTTGTGAAAATAATTAAATAAATAGGTGGCCCATGACACCCTCCACATTTAATTCCAATTAAACAACTTAATGAAGGGAAAAAAATTCATAATGAATAATTCACTCAATCAAAGTCATTTCATTAAATTCAACTAATTATAGAAATTCATTTTATTCTAACAAGGTCTTCTCAATTTAAACACTGAAGGAAAGGATTTCTTCTATGACAAGCCATTCCAACCAAAACATGATATTTACTTTATAAAAACAAGGTGATTAGATTTAAAGTGTCAAGAAATCACTTAGAATGTGCAACGATCAAGAGGGAAATTACCTACTAGGGTAATCCCTTATATAAATAAATCCAAACACTTAGGAGGTGTTTGCTTATAATTGGATATTTAACAATTTCCTTTAAGATGTTTCAAATGTGGAGTGCAAGTCACCATGAATAAGACACTCTATTTATTTCATGCCATCCAATTAAACTTTATAAAGGAGGCTTAACCATTTATATAATTCAATACATGAGGCATTACCTCTCATGTTCCAAGTTAACCATGTTCTGTTCCATTTAACTCATTAAATTTATTATAACATGGAAATACCATTTATAAAATTAAAAGGGGGTCACTAAGAGGTGACTTGGTCATTACAACACTTGCCTACTTGGGAAATTCCATCTTAAAATCCTAACAACACTTAATGGGTACTTTGGTTCAAACATCAGTTTTTATAAAATAAGGGAAACCCCCCATTAAAGACATCAAAAAGGCCAAGTATGATGAGTTCTTTATGACTAACAAGGACATCAAGTATAAGGAAAAAAGAAGTGCAATAATTTCCAGCAAGCTAAATAATCATAAACCATTACTCTGAGTTTTCAAAGACAGCGCACCTCCGTTGGAGGGGTTTTATTAAAAAACCATGACTTGTTTATCAACAAAAACAGTTTTCTTAACAAACAACTTATTCAATAAAATAAAATAAATATAAAAAATTAAAATTAAGAAGGAAACTACATGCAATTTAAATAATTCTTGAATTAAAAATGCTACGAGAGGGACATTACCTCAAAGTAACCAAGCCAAACACTCAGTGCTTGGCACTTTTATTAGGGGAAACTCTAAGATGCTCCATCCATCCTTTGAGCATATAAACTTTCTCATATACATAAGGACACCTATCCCCTATGTACGTATTCACAATGCCATGAACATGTACAAGGGGATCCTTATATATAACTTACATAAACATACCCATTAACACTTACCTGGATATGAATTTTTCATATTCCAACATGAGCACACCTAGCCCCATATAAATATATTCTCTTCCATGGGTGAACATATATATAATGGGGGAACTCATATAGATATATTCCTACCTATGCATATGTAAGAAAGTTACCTTTGACAATGGTAACCCGAAACTGCCTCAAGGATGACCAAAACTCACTATAAAAATTATTAGGTACCCTAAATCATCCAAAAGACCCAAAATAATAAGGTAAAAACTAAACAATGGCTATAAAACCACACCTCGAATGTTGAAAACAACCCTAAATAATCTGAAACACCTTTCCTTCAGTAGAAAACACTGAAACCCATCTGAAGGGGTCTAGAGAGTTGATCCCCATGCCCTATTCAAGGAAGAAACACCAAAAATAGGATTACCCATTTACCTAGGGTTTAACCGCACAAGGTATAACGATGGGGAGAGGAAAATGCCCAAAGTGAGGGAGGATAAGGAACCATAGATCCATACCTTAAATAATTGAAGGGAACCCATAAATAAACTGGAAGAAATTAGTGCACAAATAAGGATCCAGGAGGAGGGGGTCACCGCTTTAGGGGGTCGGCCAAGGGGGCTCGCGCAACGAGTGAACCCTCTTTGGGTTCTAAAAAAACCTAAAGCTAAATAAAATAAAATAAAATAAATAATAATAATAATATATATATAATAATAATAATAAAATTAATACTATCATTATTATTATCATTAAACATTTATTTATTAATTTATTTCTATTTAAATTTAAATTAAATTAATTTAATTTATTTAAAAGACAAATCGTAGTGTCAACTCTCGAATTTTTTTTTGATACTCGGTTTCAAAAAAAACTTTCCTATAAAATAGAAAAATTTAAATTCCCCTTGAATTTTTTATCCGGTTCAAAACAAAATACATTATAACCTCCCCAACATATAAATTATTATCCCTGGGAATCCTTCGGGAATAATGAAAACATCACCCAACCTACAAGGGTCACTGAGTCTCGCACAAACAGTCATGTTGCATCTCCAAACACCCAACACACATTCAATAATTGATTATGCAAGCGAAAAATAATCCATTAAGATCCGAGCCAACACTCATTTTCCAATCGAAACATCTAAACAATTCTTACCTAAGCCTGTTTAGATAGAGACACAACCATGCCATTGTCTATTGAAATAACTAACTGGTGGTGCTCCCCACCACAAGTCTTAGCATCATAAGGGGCCAACTCTAAGCCACAACACCTTAAACCATCAAAATTTCTTACAAGACACACCCTTAAGAATTCTATAGATGCATCTCATGTGATTTCTGAAATAAAAAATATAGTCGATTCCCCATCAACCTCAATTCCCAAGTCGAGGTAGATTTTCATGAAAAGCCATGGATGACACAAACTGCACTCATCTCACCTGACGATGTGCTAGAAATGGTCCTTCACTAACCACTCCATTTAACAGGAGAGAAAAATATTCAAGCCACTATAGCCGACCATTCAAGAAGAGTCTCATCTTAGATGATAGATGTTTTACAAATTGAACAACGATATATTATTCCAAGGTATCTTGTATTTACCACAAACACATATACTGAAGTCTATACCTAACTTCTTGATGAAGTTCCTTGATTTAAGAATCACTGAGCCAAACAAAAATTTTAGGATAAATTTGGAGTAGCATGAATGGAGTGTAAGGAATGAACCCAAGGTAGTCCATACTCTATGTTTACGAGTGAGACATTGGTACAAATCCAAGACGTCCACATCATAGCATTGACTAAGCCTAAAGTGTCATCAACTTGGCGGTCATGTCAGAAGAAACAGCTGGTGTACAAGAGTTCATCTAAGTAATTACTATATGGGAATCCAAGGGTCACTGAAGACTAACCAAGCTTTTATAAGAACCACAAATTCAACATGAAAATAAAAAGAGATTACCCAATAGCTTTTAAAATTTATCACGATGTAAGAACAAAACTCTATTATTGCATCAAGGATGATGTCAATATAGGGGGACATGATCCTCTATTAAGAAGAGTACACAAATAGGATTGAATGGTTTCTAGTAAAACTCATCCAATTACTAGAAAGAAGAAGAGTCGAACCATAACTGGTCGATTCGCATTGAATGAAACTCGGGTTCACCTGCTGATGCACTATCATTGACTGATCACCGATCCTTTAACACCCAAGGTATCCCATGATTGTTCAAGATTAACCAAAATTGTCCACCCAGGACCAATGGAATTTCTCAAAGGTTGTATACAACACTAACCACACCAACATCGTGTTGCCTAGCAAGCACCGACACAATTTAAAGTTCACAAGCCTCACGATATTCAATTTATCCTGACCATTCTATAATGGTCCTCTTTGGTTGTGTTCCTTCCACCCAGAAGGAAACATATTTAACAAAAATGACATGACACTCCCCACCTTAGGAGTGTCCTAATCATAAAAAAGAATAGATAGACTAGCTGCTCAAAATTGCGCTAGGTCAGAACTTCCATAAACAAAAACGTTTAAACAATTGGAATAGAGACCAAAACCAAACCGATCGGCATGTCAAAACACCTGAGTCTCAGGAAGTTATCCTAAGCATTGGGATGAACTTTATTTCTTTATTCCTAGGTCACTCTACTCTAGATATGATCTGAGACCGCACTCAATAGTACAAGGCTCAACAATTCCACTAAACTCATCCGATTCATTACAACATTAAGAACTCGATGACACCACATACGTGAACGCATACTACTATGAGTTTATATAGAAGCAATACATTTTTTAATTCAAATGATGATTTGTCAATTCATCCATCACTATAGAGAATAATGGGTCAAATGACCTACAAATTAGCTGACCATGCCCAATGCATATATAACCTACTGAAAATGAGTATTACCCGATGCTCAAGTTTGTAACAAAATTCAAGTATACCCTGACCACCCATCCAAACAAGGGTGTCATTGAGAAGATAAAAGTCTTATTAGGGACAATAACACCTGAATAGAAAAAAAACATCATATTTCTCAATATAATTAGTAAGGATTTTAATTTCTAAGGGTGATAACTACCACAGGCCAGCCCCTTACAAAAGGAGAAAGCATGGACCCATAACAGGTTCCTGCCTATGAAAGTATCTAGGATTAATATCCAATCATTAAGTTCATTACTAAAATAAAGATCACCTATGGAAAATTCTCGTGCTTCCATTTCAAGGAAACTCAAATAAGTTTTATCTACCCTTACAAGAGGGTCTTAAATAGAGAAAACCATTCTAATCCCTTAAAATTTAAAACCATTTTATAATACAACATGAACATGTTCTATAGTTCAATCATATGGGCGGACATCTACCAATCCATAAAGTTCCCATACACTTTACTAGTGGAATTTGGATTCCATTTAACTACAACCAATCCATTTATCCCATGCAATCAATTTCATATTTAAAATGAATTGAAGTATTCCATATTAACACCTAACCATGTTATGTAAACAAGCATGATAAATAAAATAAAAGCCTGGAATATGCCTCAAGGAATTAAATCCAAATCAGTAATAATCCTACATATGAAACTACATGGAATGGAATATTCATGGAATGTGAATCCTTATTTTCCTATTATGATTCATCTAATGCTTTATACTTTCCTTAACATTCCAAGGATAAAATAAAATAAACTCCATAAATCCATAAGCTGTAGAAATTACACCAATCACTCAAGGTGAAATCATATCAACTGTAATATCAAAAAGCGTGAACATCAATTCTTAGACCTGGCCACCTGGTCATTTCTCGTACGTGGGGTGATCATTCCCAGACACAACTATTAACCAAGCTCTAAAACATTCCTAGTATTCTATCTACCAACCCAAAATAGTAAGACAAATGAAAATAACAACCTTTAATACCACTATATAACATCCTAGCTCAGCTCACCTCTAAGATGGTGGCCAGACCAGTGGGTCACATGACCTCAAGCACATCTCCCCATATGCCAGATGTTATCATATAACAGTGAGGGTCATAGGAGGTGATAGTAGGGATAATATACCCTCTTATAAGAGTTTCAAAATGGTATTTTAGAATATAAATAGAATACATGTAGCATAATTAGTAAATAAATGAAAGATAATAATGGAAACAGAAATATATAATTGAAAATGTAGCGAAATACAATATTTAACAATTTAATAAAAGTTTCCAACACTAGATTATACAATGAATGAATGCATGTCATAGTGATGATACATAACTGAAATTAGTAAACAATAAAACATGCTTGAAAACATAGTACAATAATAAATAAAGGACAAAAAATCCCCATAGGTAATCTCCATGAGCATCTTGAGCTCCAACTAAGTTATTTTATCCTAACTCCTAAGTACAAGAAACAAAATGGTCATCCTATATCCTAAAATTATAAGGCCTACTCTGGTACCAAGGGTACCTGAGCAAGGTGTGAGATATAAATCTTAGTAGGCCGACACCCACAGTGTCTATCCTAATCCAGACAATGAAATATAAATTAATAAGTGTTCCATATAAAATAAAAGCATAGTGATAAAAAATTAATTATAGCCACTTAGTCTGAGTTCCTAATGAACATTTGTCCCAAACCACCTACTTCGGCCCAAGCTGAAAATTAGAAAAGAGGTATCTGTGAAAGCATAATATGTTTACCAGTGCCAAAATTAACAAGGAAGAGGTTCACCCCCAATCTTGTGCTTAGTATTAGGGTCTAATTCCCATGTCATCATCTAAGTATGCTAATAAGCAAGAGAGAAATGTTATAAGTGCATGAACTAATATAAATAGAAGCAATGACTATAGCATAAGTAATTAACCAAAGAAATCAATCAAAGAAATTCAATCAAATCCAGAGGTGGAGTCCAAACCCATCCTTGAGGTATCACTACATAACATCCATTCTAAATATCCAATGCCACTGATCCCCTCTAAGGTGATCCATTTCAAGGTCCAAGTATCACTCGTTGCATGGTAACCATGAGTCCATCCCAGGTATCACACATAAGGGACTGAGTATCACCTAAATCTTGGCATAGCCATATTTCCAATGTGTCCATCCTCAGTTTCCTTAGGGAAATGGTATCACTTAATAGTATAATAGAAAGATCGGGGGAGCCCTTGCTTGGTAAGCCTAAAACACAGCTTCCCTGATGCATCGTGGTATAGCCACCTGAGCATGGGAGTCCATCCATGAGTCCTTAATATAGAACCCATGATTTATCTTGGCCCATTTCAAAAGATTCATATCAATGAAGGCATAGATTACAAGTAAATTAATTGATAATATTTAATACCACTAAATAAACATCTCATGCCATCAAAATAGCATAAATAAATTAGCATAAAAGAAATAATGTCACAACTAAATTCCATTATTAGCATTTTAACATCTCACTCTAACAATATTATAATATATTTATATATATATATCCACTAAAATAGGGAATAAGCCTTAGGAACTTTCACAAGAAATAGAATATAAACAAAAGCACATGACTTCAACATGACTCGAACCCCAGGTTATCAGGGAAAATAAATAAAACTAGATAACAAGTTTTTTTTGTGCAAATCATTAAATAAACAGGTTTCTAGTGCCGCCATCCACATTTTATTTTTCTTCAACCACTTAATGCAGGGAAAGAAATTCACAATGAATAATCCATTTAATCAAAGACATGCCATTAAATTCAACTAAGTATAGCAATTCATTTTATTATAACAAGGTTTTATCAATTTAAACACTCAAGGAAAGGATTTCCACCATGACAAGACATTCCATCCAAAACATGCTATTTAATTTATCAAAATAAGGTGATTGGATTTAAAGTGAAAATAAAGCACTTAGAATGTGAAATGGTCAAGTTTGAAATTTCCTACTTGGGTAATCCCTTATAAAAGGAAAGTCAAACACTTAGGAGTTGTTAGGTTATAATTTGACATTTACCAATTTCAATTAAGACGTTTAAAATATGGAGTGAAATTCACCATTAATAATCCATTCTATTTATTTCATTCCATCCAATTAAACTTTATAAAGGAGGCTTAACCATTTACATAATTCACTACACGAGGCATTACCTATTAGGTCCTAGGTTAACCATGTTCGGTTCCATTTAACTCATTAAATTTATAATAACATGGAAATACCCTTTATAAGATCAAAAGGGGGTAACTTAGTGGTGACTTGGTCATTACAACACTTTCCTACTTGGGCAATTCCATCTTAAAAGTCTAACATAACAAAAGGGGTTCTTTGGTTCAAACATCCGTTTTAATAAAAAGAGGGAAACCCCCTTTAGAGACATCAAATGATCCAAGTATAATGTGTGATTTATGAATAAAAATGACATCAAGTATAAGGAAAACATCAATGTAATAATGTACAACAAGATAAATAATCATAAATTACCACTATGAGTTTTCGTAGACAGCACACCTCCATTGGAGGGATTTTATTACAAAATAATGAATTTTTTATCAAACGAAACAATTATCTTAACAAAAAAATTATTCAAAAAAATAAATTCAATATAAAAAATAATAATTAATAAGGTAGATAAATGAAATTTAAAGAATTATTGAATTAAAGAGGCTTGGAGAGGGACCCTAACTTAAAGGAACCAAGAAAAACACTCAGCGCTTGACACTTTTATCAGTGACAACTCTAAGAATATCACATGAAATGGCAGAGGCAATAAAAAATGATCTAAAAAACCCCAAATTCGACGGTGAACACTGAAACCCACCTGAAGGGGTCCTGAGAGATGATCCACACACCCTATTCAAGGATGAAACACCAAAAATAAGATTACCCCTTTACTTAGGGTTTGATCGCATAAGGTATTGCAATGGGGAGAATAAAATTCCCAAATAAAGAGAGGATAAGTAACTATATATCCATACTTCAAAGAATCTAAGGGAACCTTTTATGAAATTAGAAGAAATCAGCGTGCAGAGAAGAAGCCGGGAGGAGGGGGTCACACACTACTGGGGGTCAACTAAGAGGGCTCGCGTGATGGGTGAGGGAAGATGGCAAACCCTCTTTGGGTTCTAAAAAAATATCTAAAGCTAAATTAAAACTAATAATAATAATAATAATAACATTAATAATATTATTATTATCATCAATAAAGAGGTATTTTCTTTTCTTTAATAATAAACGAGGCTTCGGCCCCAAACTTTAAAAAAACATTTATTTATTAATTTATTTATATTTAAATTTTAATTAATTTAATTCAATTTCTTTAAAAGACACATAACAATGTGAAATCTTAAAAAAAGTTCTGATGCTCATTTTAAAAAATATCCTACCCAAAAACGAGGAAAATTTAAATTCCCATAGAATTTTTTATCAGATTCAAAACATGGTACATTACAGAAATATTAAATGAGTATAATACATGTTGGGTAAATTTGGATGGGTATTCACCATGTTACCCCCATGGTACAAGTTATGTACACAGTTAATTTTAAATGAATTTATTTAATTTTTTTAAATTATAATGGATGAGAATATCAAGGAAATTTAGAAATAGATTAAGATAAAATAATTGATTAATTAAAGATAATAATTAGTTGATTCGAGTGCGATTTATCTTAAATAAGAGTGATTAAGAATTTAATTCCATTTTTATAAAATTCATAATTAATTGCATGCTAGTGGATGATCATAATCTAGATCAGACCTTTTGTATGTGATTGGTTTTATTGAATTTTTTATTAAATTAAATTGTTGGCTTGTGTTCTATCTCTACTCGTTATTATGTAGGGCCTGCGTGCCCATGATTTCTTTTATGTAAAACCCTTTCCCCCTCACCTGTGTGTGTGTAAAAGGCATATGTAATGGATGGAGTTCCCAAGCTAGTGGAGACAGTTCAAGTTAGGAGCTGATGAAAAACCAATCCAAGAAAGATATACAGGTGGATAGGTAGAAAGATTTAAACATGAACCTCAGATTGGTTCACGGTGTTTCTACCCTAGGCCATTGGTTAGTTTATCAATTGCTAGATAAAATAACCATTAGAATAAGCTCATGATCATACCATTTATTTTATTTCTTTCAGTTTAATTGTTATTCATTATGGATTTTTTTTCACGATCACATAATTAATGAATTAACAAGCATGCAAGATCGAGCTAAAATAAATCGGCTTACGCATAAATATTATCTAAATACATGGTTAATCACTTAAGTAATCCCACATAATATTAAAAAGCTTTTTATAAAGATAATAATTGTAAATTTACACATAAATGATAAAATCCATCAATAAAATATTAGGTCGGTATAGCATTCCATTAATTCGGTTAGAATAGAAACATTGTTCAAAGTGCTTAACCAGCCAAATTTTGGGTGCTTTTAATTATCAGGGAATTATTACATGAGGTTTTGGGTTGACTTGACGTGGTTCACATCAAGGGTTGACTTCCAAAGTAGGACTTAGTGTAACTGTGAGGAAAAGGTTAAGAAAATACAATTAAAGGATTTTAGGATTTGGAAGTCCACTTAATTGATTAAGGAATTGTGAGTTAATGAATTTGGAATTTGGAATGACTAGATAAAACCTTTCAACTTTCCTGAATAACTAAATTTAGGGTAATAAGAAGATAAATATGGATCCTTGCCGCTAGAATATCCAAGAAAAAAAGATATTCCAAATCCAATAGTGAGGGATATTAGGTTTTGATAAAATAGTGGGAGAATAATAAATATAATATTTATTTATTTGTCTAAATTTATCAGATAAAGTACTAAATATTTTCTTATCTTATTTGTAAAAATAGCATTAAAAATGACATCAAACATATCACTATGATCCATACTTGAGAAGGAAAACCTTCTCACCATAATGAATTTCTAGGAATGGAAGAGGAATTTACATGTCATCCTTCTCCATGAAAGGAAATTATACGTGATAGAATAACCTTTAATAGTTTCACATGGAAATTAGGCAAGTGATGAAGATCTATCTCTCTTTGAGAAACATCTGAATGATTCTACAAATGTTAAATGCTTTATACTATCATCCATGTCTAATAAGATTTTGATGAAACATGAGGATATGGATGCCTATAGAATGATGTCTCACCTTTGATATCTCTATCAAGAGTATGTTAGAAAATAGAGGTTTGAGATCTCCAATACTTTGTTTACCACTAATATTAGAGAGTCTGCATTAGATGAGCCTCATTTAGTCAAGATTATTGGATACATTGAACCCCTGGACCTCTTAGGGATTAAATTATCAGATGATTTTCATAAAGATCTCATAATTTCATCACTACCAACTACCTTATATAGTTTTATTGTGAATTATAATATGGGAAATAATGAGAAGAGTCTATCAGAACTTTTGACCTTGATTTTCCAAGTGGATAAGGACATGAGGAGTAACAAACCCACAGTCCTTATCGTGATTAAGAAAAGGAAGAATAAAGAAAAGGGGCCCAAGAACTATAAAAAATATAAATCTCCCAAGAACTATCCTTCCAATAAGGGGAAGATATAGAGGCAGGGTAAGAAAAATGAGGTAGTATGTTTTTCATGTGGAAATCCAGGCCACTGGAAGATAAAATACACCCAAAATAAAGGCATATCTAAAGGTGAATTATTTATTGAGTGAAATATTTACATTTCTACAAATTGGGTATTATATAAATCTTTTGATGCTCACATCTATATCCAAATGTAGAAACCAAGTAGATTTTGGAAAATTTTCATATGATAGGTGGATCTACAAGATGCCAATAGTGCAAGGCTGGCTGCTATTTCCATTAGTGACTACCACCTTTCATTTCCAATGAGAATGATTTTGGTTTTACGTGATTATTATTATATACCTACTATTACCAAAACATAATTTTTTATCATTTTTAGATACATATGGGTTTATTTTCAAGTTTATAAATAAAAGTTTTTTCTTTTATAATGAAAAAATATGTTATGGTATGGAACATTTAAATAATGGTCTGTATGTATTAAATTATGAAAACCAAGTGTTAGAAATTTATAACGAATCAAGTTCAAATGAATCATATAACACCTAGATTTGGAATCACTATCTTGGTAATGTAAATGAGAAGCATTTGAAAAATATCTATCAAGATGGTTATTTAGACTCATTTGAGATAAAACCACTTTATAGGTGTCATGATTATTTATAAGAAAAAATGACCAAACCATCATTTTTTGAATAGGGTGAAAGGAAAACAGAGCATCTAGGATTGGTACACACTGATGTGCGTGGACCATTTTTAGTAGAATCTAGAGGTAGATATTCTTACTTCATAAGTTTTACTGATGATTTGAGTAGATATGTACATATCTAATTAATGAGGTATAAGTTAGAGTCATTTGAGAAATTCATGGAATTCAATAATGAAGTATATAATTATCTTGGTAAAAATATAAATACACTTCGATCAGATTGAGGATGATAATATCTTAACTAAGAGTTCATCGACTTTCTGTAGGAGTTTGGGATCCTATCTCAACTCACTCCACCTTATACACCATAATGTAATGGTGTTAGTGAAAGAAGGAACCATACCTTATTGGACATGGTAAGATTGATGATGAGTCATGCAGATCTTCTATTATAATTTTGTGGATATGCATTACAAACTGCAACATACACATTAAACTGAGTACTTACTAAAGCGGAAAATTGAATCTCCTTTGAGCTATGGAGTGGAAAGAAACCTATTTTGTCACATACACATGTATGGGGTTACGAGGAATTTTTTTAGGATTTATCAGGAAACAAACTAACACCCCGGGGAAGATGGTGTATCTTTATAGGGTATCCTAAGGAAACAAAGGTATATGACCTATACAATCCCTTAGACAAGAAAGTGACTGTCACCAGATAAGACATGTTTTTTGAGAGAGAGTACATACTCAAAAAGGATAATGGGGGAATGATTGACTTTGACGAAGTTGATGATAATGATATATAGAAGTTAGTAAAAGAATAGATTCCATAGGTCCCCATGGAAGAATTAGTTCCTGAAACACAAGTACTACATAGGAGCAGAAGAGAGATAAGAGAACCAGAGAGATATGATTTTTTAGCCACTGAGGATGGTGAATCATTATTGTTGGACAATGATGAACCTATATCCTACAAGGATGAAGTAGAGATATCAGAATAAGTAAGATGGATAGAAGCTATCAATTCTATGATGGATTCCATGTATCAAAACCATGTTTGGGTTCTGTTTCATGTGCTAGTTGATGTAAATCTAGTTGGGTGTAAATGGGTATTCAAGAGAAAACTGGACCTGGAAGCTAAGTACATACCTATAAAGCAAGGATAATGGATAAAGGTTTTAAACAACATAAAGGTATTAATTATGAGGAATTTTTTTTTATAATTTCCATATTTAAATCCATAAGAATCATACTTTCCATAGCAGCTTACCATGACTATGAGATTTTGAAGATGGATGTCAAAACTATACTCTTTAACGGGAACCTTAAAGAATTTGTCTATATGAAAAAACCATAAGGGTTTATGAAACCAGGTGATTACAAAAGGGTTTTCAAGTTGCAGAGATCCATTTATGGATTGTAGCAAGCATCCAGGTCATGGAATATTCTATTCAATGAATACATAAGACAATTTGGTTTTATTAAGAAATATTGTGAGCCATGTGTTAAAAAAAGATTTAATTGGAATGTGGTAGTTATCATAGTAGTGTATGTTGATGAAATATTACTTATTGGAAATGACATACCCGTATTATTGTTAGTTAAGGACTGGATGAACAAGTGCTTATCTATTAAGGGATTAGGAAAAGAATCCTAAATTCTAGGGATCAAGATCATTCATGATAGATACAAGAGGATACCTGGAGAAATCCAAAGTACATATATTGAAAAGATACTAAAGAAGTTTATTATGAAAAAATCTAACAGGGGATTTGTTACAATGTCACATGGTTTACATCTTTATAAGAAAATGTGTCCCCAGAAACAACAAGAGAAAGACAGAATGGGTAATATCTTATACACTTCAGTGACAGGATCAATCATGTATTCCATGTTATGTACTAGACTTAATGTTTCCTATGCATTAAGCATGGTAGACATATATCAAGAAGATCTAGGAGAAAAATATTGGACTATTGTTAAGACTATACTTAAGTATCTTAATTACTAAGGATGTGTTCCTAGTGTATAGAGGAGAAGAGGATCTTGTCATCAGAGGGTACACTGATGTTGGTTTTTAGATAGATCAGAATGATCTGAATTCCCAATCATGATATGTTTTCTATCTTAAGGGAGGAGCTGTGAGATGATAGAGTTCAAAGAAGCTAGTTGTTGCTGATTATATTGTGGAGTTCGATTATATAGTGGATTCTGATGCAGCCAAATAATCCATTTGGATTTGTAAATTTTTTCAGGATATTGATGTGGTACCTAGTAGTAAAGATCCTATCACTTTTTATTGTGATAATACTGTAGTGATGGCTCTTTATAAAGATCCAAGTTCACAACAAATAACAAATCATATAATCTTAAAGTATCAATTATTAAGAGATTTATATCATAGGGGTGAAGTTTTAGTGAGAAGATTACCCATGGAAGAGAACACGGTAGACCGATTGACTAAATACCTATCTTAGTAGAAGCATGAATATCATGTGAGAGCAATCAAACTGAAGGTTGTTAGCAGTTTTCTCTAGTGAAAGTGAGAGTCTGTTGGAGTTGGTTCCCTAGAACCAACTTATTTTTACTTTATGATAAACATGTATTCATTGTTTTAATATTCATAAACTACTTATCACATCATGATTGTTCTTATGCATGACATAGTATGTGATAATGTCATAAGAGTACCTGTCGCACTAAAAGGACATAGTAGTTCCTTTGCTATTATGAGAACCCAGAAGTGATATGAAACTATTATTGAATATATGTTATATAGCTAGATGATATCATTTGAGGGACACAAGTGATATATAATATTAGGGGTGGAGAATCATAAGACTTTGAGACACCTTCTCATGGTGTACGTCCTTGGTAATATAAATTAGGATATTATGAGAACGAGACCCGCCAGTAGGAAATCCACATTCACACATGTCATTGGATGTTCCTATCTACAGACGTGTGTATTAGTCCTTAGACTTTAAGATTATTATTAATAAGAATTATGAGTCACACACTTAGATTTATTGATGAAAACTGTGATGATAGATGCTCGTGGTGAGGTAGGATACATTGGGTGCGTCATGAGTAATATTGAATTAATGAATAATGCAATAAAGGATTTATCCCCTATGTTATTTAATGGAAGTTAATATCTCAGGACCTTTGATGGAAACAATATATACTAACTAAATCCATGACCATGGTGATCAATAGACAAGTTCTATTTCTGGAAAGTCAACGAAAGAGATAATCGAGCACATAGGATGATGACACTGGAATGCAACCTCCTCAATTTGAGATATTTTGATAAAGGGATTATATTACATGGTAAGAATTCGTATGTGGTGACATTTCATTTCAGAATTAACTTATTTCTCTATGGGTGCCTTTGCATGTTTCTAGACACTAAACTTGGACTTTAGGTTGCTTCACCTAATTCCACTGAGAAAGAGTCAAAAAAGGATACAGACTAAGTCTATCTAGAATCTCTGTTAAATAATATACATAATTATTTATTATTTAACAGGTTGAATAAATATTATTCCCATACATGGTTTAATAATTATTCACGTATTCTTGATCTTATATAAATATTTATTTACTATTTAGTAAATATAATATTTATTTATTTATTGGTGAATAATGAAGTGATATTTATTTAATAAATAAATATATATTATTCAAGACCTTATAAATATTGTAGAGTAATTGAAGACCAAGTTTAATGGTATGGTGAGAAATTATACTATTGAATATTATTTAATTATAATTTGCAAGTTAAGTACATGTCAAGAAATAATAATATTTCTATTATTATTTGACATAGGGGTTTTTCTAGGATTAAATAATAATAAGGGCACTTGTAAAATTATTTTATTTTAACACTAGAAATATAAATACCAAATTATTTTATTTTCTCATGAGCCTATTTGGTTGGGCACAATAATACGTGGAGAATTATCTCAAGCCTAGAGAGCACCCTTATCCATGAATGCTCATAAGAATAGAGAGAAATCCTACTCTACCAGATTATAGAGAATGCTTTGGAAGAAATTATTGAGGCGATTAAGGTGGATGATGAAAGAACAAGGATATTCTATTCCAGCACCTAAAGACTCCTTCAGTGACATATGGAGATTCCCGGAACATGTGTGGATCACTGTTAAGTGAAATGTAGACTTGGTTTCTACAATGAAACGATGGTGCACTGTAGATCTATCACCAAACACATCAACAAAGAAATAATTCCTTAGAGGTAATTATTTATCGAATTAAATTAATTATAAACAACATGTGTTTATATTCTCTCTTAGATATTAGAAAATTATTCTTTGTCTATTTCTTTGACTCAATTTTGTGGATCATGATTTTCATTGATGTATAGATCTAAATTTGATCATTGATTGTGGAAAAAATTAAATTTGGGCACCATCCATCGTACACTTCAATTGTGCCCAGAACCTATAGATATGATGTTCTAAAATTAACCAAGGGTTTAAAAGCTTTGATTTTAGTGGACGTGTTAAATTTTAATAGGGTTTGGGGGTTGAAAAAATTAGGAGATCATAATTTAATAAATCAAATCATTTAAGATAATGATAAATATTTAATTTTAGTGGTGAGTTATATTGATTGCGCTTTTATAGAACTATTTTCTTAAAAAAAACTCTTCTTCGTATCGTAATTTCTTTTCACATAATCAACCATTTTATTTTATTCTTTTTCATTAACTTATTAATTCATTGATATTCACAAAAAATTCCCCCCAAATTATCTTATACCTTTTTTTTTAAAATTTTCAATTCCTAAAAGTGTAGTTTAATTCACTTCCTTTTCAAGAGAGAAAAACTAGGTTAGCCATTGTTCTTCACTTAGTAAAATAAATAAGTCATTTGAGTGTACCCATGATAGTGTTCATCAAATTTGAGTCATTTTTGGGGAGTCTAGTTATTTATTCAACACCTTTTAGAATATTTTGGTTTTTATTTATTTTTCTATTGTTATTTTCTTTATTTTCTTTATCATTTTACCATTTCTTTTTTTCTTTCAAGAACATTTATATTGAGACCACCATTTGAAATTATTTTAATGATATTATGGTCAAAAAATTTTGTTTTAATTTTTCTTCCATTAATGATAAAAATCCATCATAATATACATTTTAAACCATACCCTGAGGTTCAACATAGATTTTTAACATGAATCAGACAATCTAAAGAGATGGTTAGTGTCAAAATTCATCAATTTGAAGATTTTATCCATTCTGTAAACAATAAAACTGAAATAACTTCTAAATATTACTTAGAATATGAAATAATGGAACATTATAATAATATTGAACTTAATTGAACCATTCAAGAATTGGTTTCACCTGACATCAACTATCAACCAACATGAATTGCATACCGAAATCATGAATCATATTTTGAACATAAATTTGGGTGAATACATATTCTACATAAATTTCATGGTCTTTCTAGTGATAAACCAAATAATAATTTTAAATAATTCATTATTATCTATTCAATAATAAAACTAAGAAACATTCTTAAAGAATAAATCAAATTATGTGCATTCCCTTTTTCACTTAATGAAGCCACAAAATTTTGGATGTATTATTTAAAAACTGAAGATATAATATGTTGAAATGATTTAAAAATACATTTCTTATAGATATTTTTTCCAATATCAAGGAACCCAATAATTCAAAAGGAGATCCTAGGCGTCAAACAAGTATAAGGGGAGTCAATTTATGAGTATTGGGAGAAATTCAACAAGTTGTGTTTAAGCTTCCCACATCACCAAATTAGTGAGAAACTCCTCATAAAATAATTCTATAAAGTAATCACATCGATTGATATGAGTATGGTGGATTCCGTAATAGGTAGAGAATTAGTTGAAAAAACACACCCAGTAGCTCGAGCACTAATTGATAAAATGGTACAGAACTCCCAATAATTTGGAGATCATGGGACCTCCACACCAAGAGGTGTATATCAGGTATGTCCCCATACCATTGATAATTGTTTATTTGATAAAAAGTTGGAAAATTTTTCTACTATGGTGTGGAATATTACATTGGACTAAAATACAACACAACCCACTCCTATAAGGGTTTGTGGAATTTGTATAGAATTAGATAACACCACTTATACATGCTCAAAAATCTAGGAATTAGAATACTATTCTACAATGTTTCTCGGAAGACTATATTAGCAGAAGAAACCACCTCCTCAACCCATGTACAAACCATTTTATCCAAAATACATTATAGGGTGAATGGATTATCCAAGGATTAAGTATTGTACCTAAAATCAATAAAGGCCACTATTTCAGAAAAACATCCACCAGTATCCCCCTAACCAATATAATTTTCAACAACCCAAAGAATATTCATTTCCCAAGATTATATAAGACAACAACCATAAGGAAAGTCCCAACCAATGTTATACTCTAACAAAAATGGTATTTTAAAGAAAATTATTCTTAATCAACAAAATGAGATAAAGTGTCAAGGAAAAAACTGAGGGAAATGAAAACAAAAATGGGAGATATTTCTATAGCCCCCAATCAAATGATAATAAAGAACTATGGAAGTATTCCTTCCCCTAATTCTCCAAATTCCAAGGGGAATTTCAGTTCCATCACTCTAAGAAGTGGGAAGAAAATAGTTTATAAACCTACTCCTATCTATCCACATAAATTCACACCAACTTTAGAGAACCCCCATTCAAGATCAACTGGGGAGAAACTAAAGGATAAATATAAAGTTAAGTAGAATATTGATTATTTTTCTCCAAAACAAGTCCCATTTTCAAATAGGGTTATACTATAGTGACCCATACTTTAAATAAATTTATATTACTTAAAAATTAAGGTATATTCATTATAACATATAATAAATCCATGATAGTACCATATAGGTATATTGTCTTTAGAAATTGGGAAACACAAACAACTGGTTCATAAAACATCTACATTGTCTCCCACTTATTTCTTCATAACTAGACTCCATTTCAGAATATCATACTTAATAAACATATTTATGACATGAGGAAAAGAAACATATGAAAGGGTGAGCTCAAAGGATCAGTATGGGTAAAGAAAGATGAATATCAATCATATCACAATCATAATACATAAGAACATAACATTTGGAGGTATTATCCTGCATATGAAAGATCATGATATCATTTCATGGGATAAAAGTTTATAAGAATTAATAGACATAATAAAAAATGTAAAAACATAATACATGAAGTTTTTTGAATACACATAAGCATATAAAATCATTTCTATATTATCCAAGGCTAATAGCCAAAACCATCATAGTGGACAATGTCTATTACTGAACCAGGTTAATTACCGTTCCATCCCTATGATACTGAACCAGACTTACTTTCTATTCCAGTCATGTCTATATCATGAGATATAAATCATTACCCAATGAATTGGAGGGAGATATATGTCCCACCCATGTCATAAGGAAATCATTCTTACATGTGCCACAAAATCATAAATCATAGCATAACCCATGAAATAAAATGGGTTTCTTAAACATCATTCCATCATAATCCATATAAAATAAATGAAGTTCATAAATATAATCCCATAATAATTACAACTCAAATAATAGTGATAATAGGGACAAAGACATAACCCTATTCAAATAATCTCATCTTAGATGGAAAGTAATTTTGATAAAATATTTGAAATTAATTCTTGAGGAAAATATCATTTCTTCTTCAAAAACATTTCCTTTTCTCAAAATGACACAAAATTTTAAAGTAAAAGAATTTAATTGAAAATAAAATCAAAATATTGTAAAGTAATATTCATGGAAATAAGGTATTGTGAAATCATAAGAATCCATTCATGCTGTATAAGTTAAAAAAACAGCCTTTTTGTACTCTTGCTAGAAAAGTCAAAAAGTACTTCGTATAGAAAATGAAAGAAATATTTCTTCCATACCATTTAATAAAAAATTATAAATGGGTAAAATTAACTTTAAAAATTAGTAAAATAATATAAATAATATTATATATTTAGGAAACATGGATGTAAATGATAAATATACCCCAGTAAAAACTTATGAATAAACAATCTCGAAAAATAATGAGATTGTAAAATTATCCATTACCTTAGGTGCGATATCCTTTCTAGGTATCATAAAATCATTTATAATGATTTAAATAATGTTATTGACTTATTCCAGAATCATAATCATTGTTATGATATCATATATGATTATATTTTCATCCCTTTGTTAGTAACATTTCATTGTCACTCATTATTCAGATATTAACTGCTTTATGTTATTATGAAAGTTTTGTCAGGTAAGTTCTTATTCCACTTGTTAGGTTATAGTTATATAATTTAAATAATGATATTAGTATAATATATATCATATTTAGTCATTATTTTAATGTATATAATCATGTTTTAATTAAGATCATATAGAATGAATCACATCACATCGTGGAGACGGTAGGCTGTATATATGCACGAGCGACGATATCATTCAATTAATGGTTAAATGATATATAATATGATGGTATATTAATTATAAATAATAATTATCATGTTATATTAATTATTTACAATAATTATACTCATCATTATACCCACAAAAATAAAGTATTGTTGAATAAAAAATTACACCATGTTGTAGAGATGGTAAGCCGTACATATGCACACATAGTGATATTGTTATTCATAGGATGAATAAAAGGAGGTATAAGGTTGTAAAATAATTATAATAACATCTAAACATGTAGAAGATACTGTATTTATTACTTTAATATGGAAAAAACTTAAGAATAGGATGTATAAGAAGATTTTTTTTTGAAAGAGGTGATAAAACAATTACCTCTTTTTCGAGTATCTTTTTTTGATTGGCACAAAAGGTCTCCTTAAGATGGATTTATTCCCAATGTGTGGCCTATAAAAGGAATTTAGGGATTTTTAGAGATTATTTTAAAAGAATTTGGATGATCTAAGGGGATTGAGAGGTGTGAGTAAGTGGGTAGAGGTGGTGGCCTTTTATAAGAGGGAGGAGGGGCACTTTAGGAATGTTTTGAAATATTATTTTATTATAAAATTATTTTCGAATTATAATAGTTTTAAAGTAATAAATTTAGAGTATAAGATGATTGTGGGTCAAAATACTATAAAACAATAGGTTTTAGATAAGCTTAGGTCACAAAATTAACCTTATCTTTTAGCTTTAACCTTTAGTTAAAAACATTAACTCTTACCATGTCTTCTTGTATTTTCATAATATATGGTTACTATAGTTACTATAAAATTCCAAGAGAATAAAAAGTGGATAATTAATAAAATTATAAACATTATATAAGTAATTTTTCTGAGTCTTATATTTTTAGAACTATTATATCATTTAATAAAATAGTATTTATTTTAAAACCCATTTATGTTAATTTTGATACTATTTAGTAATTGATTTTTGTTAAAGTCATAAAAAATTTATTCATTTGAAAAAACTACATTAAATAAAATATAACATTTAATAAGAATCTATAAATTTTTTTCCTGGCATCAAAATTTTCAAATTATATTTATTTTAATTTTTATAATAGCATTTATTTGAATCTTTCACTATAAGGTAATCAGTGCATCATCATTGTGTCATAAATAAATTTATTTATTTAAAGTATAAAAATTATAAATAAAATACTATGATATAGGAAATATTTTTATCTTTATAATTAATATTTATAGTCAAATAAATCATTTATATAGCCTTATATTAAAAATGTTTTAGTAAAAGATACATATTTATGTTATATTTCTCTTTACTTTAAATTAAAAATTTAAAAGATAATTATCACACCCAAGTGGTTCAATGGGGTCTTAAAATCAACCCAAGAATTCTCATGGTCGAAAATATCTCATAAAATAGGATTATGATACATTTTAGTATAGTTTTATATTATTATAATATTACTTGTTTACCCTTATTTACTAGATTTACCCTTTAACTATGGTAAATAAAAATAATTACTGAGGCTACTATTCATAATGTAAAAAATAGAAGGTACTTATTTACATAATTTAGACCTTATAATTACAAATATGGAATCCATTTTTCTAAATTCAAAACACAGAATTGGTAGAAATTAATTTAAAATAAATCTCGTTGTCAGAATGAGAGAACATGTTTTTAAAAGTTAAAACATTACAAAAGAATGAAATATTTTTTCATATGAATTCAATTTAAAATTTATGATAATGAAATAAATTAAATTTAATGATAAAAATATATTCTATTTATAATTTAAAACCATTAAATATTATAATTTAAACATATAAATTATTTTGATGAAAAAATTTGTTTTCACCTAAAATTTAGTGTGATTTACTATTCATCAAAACTTGAATGTTATCAGAAAATATCAGAAATTCATCCAAAGTAAATTTTTATATCTCAATTTAAAATAAAATGTTTATTATTTCATATAAAAAATATTAACAAGTCATAATCTTAATTCAAAAGGGGTTGTCCATTCAAAGGCGTAAGATTTCCCTTTAAAAAAAATATAGTTTTTTATACAAAAAATAGGGTTTATTCACACCCTATGATTAAAATATCCATTAGATGAATATTAAAATATTTATAGAACATATATATCTAATTAATTTCATTTCCAATATTAATTCATTCAAAAATTCAAATATCTAGTTTATATTTTTCATAAATAATTGATAGCCAAGGAATTCACAATGCATTTTCATAAGTTTGTTATACTTATTCCCACTAACCTAACGACTAGGCTATAATTATAATTTCATACTAAGGGAATCTCATGGATCATTTAAACTCATGATTTCCTGAAATTCAAGCTACTGAAAAAAAAAATTATTTAAAGAAAATATTTCATAAAAACATTCGGTTGTTATATATACGAACCAAGAAATTAGAAGAATAAGTGATGCAAAAATTGGCACTAAACAAATTCAAGAAATTTAAGATCAACATTCCACTTTTCAAGGCCATTAAGAAAATACCAAGTTATTCTAAATTCTTTAAAGAACTATATAAAAACTAAATATGGATAAAGGGAAATGTGAGGATAAATCTTGGGAGAAATGTCTCTACACTCATCACACCCAACATGGAGATGCCTAAAATGTACAAGGACCTCAAGAAATTTAGCATACCATGACCCATAGGGGAGTCAAATTTATATCATGATTTTTTTATTTTGGTGATTATATTAGTGTGATATTTCACTTGGTTTTCTAATATTTACATATTGGTGAGATGAAGTCTACAAGGATGGTAGTACAATTAGAAAATTAAACTATGACATTTACAGTAGGGGTAATTGAAGATGTACTTGTTCAAGTAAGTTACTTGATTTTTTCGGTGGACTTTTAAATTCTTAACATAGAGGATAATCTAGTACATTCCCATGCTCCCATTATCTTGGGTAGGAATTTCCTCAAAACTACCAAAACAATCATAAATGTACATGAGGGTACACTTTCCATGGAATTCAGAGATGGAGTTGTGAAATTTAATATTATGGAATCCATAAAGATCCCATCATAGGATTATTTTACATTTATTATCTCCCATTTCGACCCATATTGTAAAAAACCAATGTATTATAATTGTTCTATGATTAAAGATATTGTAAACATTGAGTATAATTTTTTTGTCAAAGATTATTTATAAACCTATCATTCATGAGAATACCTCACTTGGATTTGATTTAGATATGGATTCTTATTTTGATTCTGAGAATGTTCCTTCTGATTATGACATGGCTAATTAGTATGATAATGAATTTGATACATTATTCTATTATTTTTATGGTGTATGTTCCAATAATAATTTTCTTTGTGAAATTTTTTTATTTCCTTAAATTATTCCTTCCATACAGTACCCTCCCATATTGGAACTGAATCCTTTACCACCAAATATAAAAAAATATCACTTTTCGAGTACTGTGATATTTCCTGTAATTATTTCTAAAAATATTATTGCTAAAAAAGAGTGACATGTTTAGTTATTTTGAGGGAGATAATATTGGATATTGTGTGGAGACTTAAAGATATACTAGGTATCAGTACTTAATTTTTCATTGATAAATTAATTTTAAGGATGAGGCCAAAATAATTAGACAACCACAAAGGAGGTTTAATCCAAAATTATTAGATATTTTAAAGAAAGAATTTTAAAATTTACTTGAGTCATGTATTATTTATCCCATATCTGATTCTCAATGGGTTATCCTTGTTTATGTTATATCAAAGAAAACCATATTCAATGTTTTAAAAAACAAGAGGGAGGAATTAGTTTTGATAAGGGTATAAAACAATTTTCCAATATGTGTAGAGTATATGAAACTAAAAAATCCACTTTAAAGAACTATTCAAATATCTTATTTATTGATTAGATGATTGATAGGATTTTAGAAAAGACATACCATTTAATTTTTGGATGGGTTTTCTGGGTATTTCTAGGTGCCTATTGCTGCATAGGATCTGGATAAGATGATATTCACGTGACCATTCAGTAGATTCACATACCAAAGGATTCCATTAGGACTTTTTAATTCCCCATGTTCCTTCTAGATATGTATGGTAAGTCTATTTTTTTATATAATTGGTAATTGTATGGATGTTTTCATGGATGTATTTAATATATTTTTCTCCCCATTTAATCAATATCATTGTATCTGGGGAAAAGTTTTGCATCATTTTATTGAAAAAAACCTAGTTTTGAATTTTGAAAAATGTCATTTCATGGTAGATAAAGGAATTTTCCTAGAGAATGTAGTATCTGAGAATAGTATTGAGGTAGATAAATATAAAGTTTACATTTTTTTTATACATTACCTTATCTTAGATGTGTGAGTGATTCTAGATCTTTCTTAGGATATGTAGGTTTTTCTTGATACTTCATCAGAGACTTTAGTAAGATTTATCTACCCTTATCTCATTTTCTAAAAAAATATTCTAATTTTGTGTTTGATAATTCTTGTAGGATTTACTTTTATGATTTAAAGAAATTTATCACCAAACCACCAATCATACGACCCCCATGATGGGATCTCCTATTTCTGCTTATGTGTAATGCTTCAAACTTCATAGTTGGAGCAGTATTATCTTAGAGGATGGAAGAAAGTTCCTATGCAATTGCATGTATTTCAAGGACATTGGATTCATTATAAGAAAACTAAAAACAATGGAAAATTAGTTTCTCACTATCATATTTTCTTTATATAATTTTTTTATTTAATTGGTTCTAAAGTAGTCGTTTTCTCTGACCATGTAGCTTTGAGATACCATTTGAAGAATCCAGATGAAAAGATAAGACTAATTTGTTGGATGCTAATTCTCCAAGAGTTTTACATTGATATAAATGAAAAGGAAAGATTAAATAACTTTGTGGATGACCACATGATAATTATCACTCACATGTAATAAAATGATAAACTTGTTCAGGTACTTCTTTGGGAAACTTTTCTAAGTGATCATATCTATACTCTCTCAGGTACACAGACTTTTTATGCTAACTTAGTGAATTAATTCCTACAAACCTAAGGAAAACAAAGTTTAAAAATTAAAAATTAGTCTAAGTATTATGTGTGTAATGACCCATATCTTTGGAACATATGTGGTAACCAAGTCATTAAGAGATGTATTGTGAATCATGAGTTTGAATTTGTTCTTTATTTCGGTAATAAAATTTCTTATAGAGGAAAATTTGTCCCCCAATGAGAATCAAGGAAGGTTTTATAATTAGTATTATATTGTACTAGTTTTATATGATTCCCATGAATTTTGTAAGTCATGTTCACACTACCAATATACTAAAAACATTTCTATGAGACCTGAGACGCCTCAAAATCCCATATTTTTCTATGATATTTTTGATGTTTGGGGAATTGATTTCATGAATCCATTTAATAATTCTTTTTAAATTCATGTAAATTATAGTTATAATTGATTATGTTAGAAAATGGGTGGAATATAAGGCCACTAGGACTGATTATTCTCATGTTGTAGTGGTTTTTTGAAGGCTTATATTTTTTGTAGGTTTAGAATACTGAAGGCTATTACCAGTGACCAAGGATTAAACTTCTGTAATAAAAATTTTGGTTAAATCATTTATAATTATGGAGTGAAACAAAAAACATCAACACCTTACCACACCCAACAAATATTTATGATGAAGTCTCAAATTGAGAGTTGAAACAAATTTTGTTAAAAATCATACAACCAAATAGGAAGGTTGGAGTAAATATTTGGATGATGAACTATGAGATTATATAAATGCATTAAAAACACACATTAGTATGTCACCCAATAGGATTATTTTTTGGAAAGTATGTTGTCTTCCCATAGAGGTCGATCATCGAGCGTGTAAGAAAATAAAGAAATGAAACATAGATTTAGCTCAACTAGGAGATCGAAGGAAGATAAAACTTCAAGAGATTGAAGAAATTCAATTTTTATCATATGAGAAATCAAGACTCTAAAAATAAATAACTAAAGCGACCCATGATAAGATATACAACAATGTGACCTTTATTTGGGATAAAAATCCTTCTCTATAGTTCATGTTTGAAGATCATGCCTAGTAAGTTACATTCTAGATGAATAAGACCTTATGTTTTATCTCATGTTTTTTCCTTTTGGTGTAGTGTATATCTCAAAAGATTACATAAGAATGAGATTTATAGTCAAGGGGAATCAATTGAAGAAATAATTAGAGGGATTCTCAATACATGCAGTAGATTCTATCACACTACATGAGCTCGTCACTACTTGAACATATTAGGATATCCCTCATACTCTCACTTTTATGTCATTTTTTCTTATTAAAATTCTATATATCATGACTATAAGTGTTTTTAGAGGTGGTTTAGTCACAGATTTTGATGGGCCAAAAAAATTTGGTTTCTAGTTTTTTTAGCGACAATGAAAGTCTGGATCCTGATGGGGTCATATTCTTCTATTGGAGATGTTGGGATCAAGAGTCTATGGATTTTTCTTTTTGAGATTTTAAACATATTAATCCTTTTAATATTTTAAATCTAATGTATCTATAAGGTTATATCTCAAACAAAAAGTGATTTTACTCAAAAATCCAAAATAAGGATTTGGATTATATCATGTGCATACATAATTTAATAGGGTCACATTAGGGGCAATGCAACATTGTAAGTGTGGGGGAGGGGATAACATTTTTTGTTGATTTTTTAGATTTTATTTTCTTCTTATTTTTCATGTGATTTTTTCTTTTGTTTTTATTTTTTAGGATATTTGAGCTTAAATGAACATTTGTTATCATTTTTAACTGTGAATTGATTTTGAGAAAATCGTATTGGTTTTTAAAATAATGGGTTTTAGATGATTATTGATATGGAATTTTTTTCCTTGAATTTTATTTTAAAAACATTTTCCCGAGTTTGAACATTTTTTGAAATCCATGTCCATGAAACACTGACCCAAAATATTTTTCCTATCCCATGACGTATTCAAAAATCAATATTTCTTATTATTTATAATAGCCATTTATTAAGAGAAACTAATGCTTGTTTTATTCTATAACTTTCATGAAATATTAGCAAAGATATGATTGAACAAATTAAATTTTAAAATGATTGAGGTATTCTATTTTTCCCTTTATCCTTGGACCAACCCTTACATTGAGTCCTAAATAGCCAATAGAAGCCACGAATGGCCTTTGATAGAAAAGATCCAAATTAAAATTCAATTTTCATTCTTATTCTAATCATGGTATTATATCATGATATTACTTTGTATAAGTGTGGTGGAGAATGTTTTTTGTGGTATAAAGGGATGTTTCAATTTGATTAGGATATGTTTGGTTTGTCATTGGATTTGGAAGTGTCGATGATTTATCATTTTTTACACTTTATTGTTTATACATCTTAATAAAATAAAATAAAAAAAACTTGGGTTGTTTCATGGGTAGGTTATAAATCACCATTACTAGACTGATGGTCTTAAGATTATATAAGGTTAGGTGGTGGTTGTGATATATTTTACAAGTTAAACTTTCTAAACAATAAAAAAAAGGAAAAACAAGATGGTGAATCATACCTTATGATTTCAATTATTCATGAGCCACTTTGAGTTTTGGGGAGTGGGGAGATAACATTATAATCTTAGTAAGAGTATTGTCATTATACTTATCTTATAATTTTTATGCATTTTACTCAATATTTAAACATACCTTTTCAACCTTATTATAATTTTCACTTCATTTCCCACCAACCCAAAGCCTCAGAGTCACTTAATCCTAAATAAAAATCCCTCATGATTTATTGTGATATATGTTTTTACAGGTGTAGATTTTATATTCCTTGCATATATTTATTAAAATGTACATGATATTTGAGCATAACTATAATTACATATCACTTTAGTGAAGCTTAAAAAAAATAAATATGATGTAAGTTGTGATTGGAACTTGGATGTATTTTTGAGGTTGAAAAAATTTAAATGTCAGAGAATAAAATGAAAATAAATTTCTATCATATAATATACATTATAAATTATATTTTGGAAAATATCATTTTAAAATTTCTCATTATTGATTTTTTGTGCGTGTTTGATATGGATATTGGATAGTTCTTGCCTAGGAGTGAGAAAGGTTAAGTGTGGGTGAGTTTTTAAACATTGATATAATTTTATATTTTTTATAATAAATTATTTAATTCAACCAAATTTATTTTTATGGATGATTTTATCAAAATATATAATTAGAGTTTTAATTTGAAAACATTATACGAATTCTAGTTTTTCCTTTCAATTGCACTTTAGTATTTTTCTTCTAAAATTTAATTTTTATAGTATTTTAATTCTAATTTTTTTGGTGGATTCTTAACTAATATATATATATATATTTTATTTAAATAATTATGGTTTGATCCACCATTTTAAGGGAGATAAGTTTCTATTAAGTCAATGCTGATGTGGATCCGACTCGATGGGTTCTACCACAATAATTCAGCCATAATTTTTTTCCCGTACTTGAATTGGCATAGAATTTTAAAAAATGTTATATGAATTTATTTGGATAGTTTAATAAAACTAGAGTAACTTTTTTTTCGAAGGTTATCATGGTCCAAAACTGGTGTTATTTTGATATATCTATATTCAATGAATCTTCCAATCTATAAATATTATCATCATTGATTCAACCATAACTACATTAGAAAAAACATTAAAGAGGATAAAATTTAGATTTAGGATGAAAAATACATCAGAGAATAAGTCTAATAACACCAATTTATAATATTTGTCCATTATGGTATTCAAAAATACTTAGAAATTTGGTAAATTGAATCTGTACTTTTTTTCTGGAAAGAAATAGTTTCATTAATCATGCATACATATCTCCTTCAATACGTGGCCAATGGAACTATGATTTTGTGGGTTAATGTGAAATAGGTATTTTTATAACTTTTTAGAATACAATATATCTTGATTCATATATTTACTATTTGAAAAACTCATATAATTTTGGAAGTCAGAATTGAAGAAAATATTTTACATCTCATTTGCCTATAAATATGGTCCTCCTCTTCCATGTTTGGGGGAATTCATTCATCATATAAAATTATATTATTTTACCTTTAATATATTATATTCAATTAAATTTTATTATTATTTTATTTTTCTTCTTTGGTTTGGACAATAAGAGTTGAGACGAGATCATATATTTCCCATCCAAATCCAATTCTTTAGAAAAATGTATCTTCGATGACCCATCCACCCATAGAAGCATAATTTATTTGTAATCGATCTAATTAAAACATCTTAAATTAATTAGTTTTTATACATGAAAATAATTTAATTCATTAAAATATGATCAGTTAATTTATTCATAAAAATATATTAATAAACTCAATTGCTGAACACTTAACATGTGTGGTCGACTTATTATAAATCGTGAGAATGAATGTAAATTGTTAAATCCAATCATTCGAGATATAATTGTAGGGTCAAAATCTAATCCCAAGAATTAATTAATTCAAGTTAATAGTGTTTAAATGTTTTCCCAATAGGCCATATAACATAAATTTATCTTTGGAATTATTATCAAAGAGGTGTTCCATGATATGACGGTCTAAAATTAACCAAGGGTTCAAATGATTTAATTGTTTTGGTCGTGTCAAATTTCCCTAGAGTTTTGGGGTTGAATAAATTAAGAGATCATAATTTAAGGAATAAAATAATTTAATATTATGATAAATATTTAATTGAATTTATGGTTAGAACGATTTCACTTTTATAAAACATTTTTTCTTGAAAAAAAAGAAATTATTATTTGTCTCTTGATTTATTTTCACATCATCATCAAGTTTTTTTAATTCACTTCTTGATTCATTTAAATTAAAAGAAATATCCCCTAAAATTATATTTTCCCTTTTTATTTTTTAATTTTAAATTCTTAAAAAGTGTATTTTATTTTACTTCATACTCAAGAGATATGACTAAGGTTATCCATTATGTTTTACTTAGTAAAACAAAAAAAATAAATTGAGAGCACCCACGATAGTGTTCATTAGCTACATGACCAGATTACATGATATGAAATCTCAGTCAAAAACACACACGTGTGGTTTTTCTAATCATGGAAGGTCATGTAGGTGTTCATTATGCAGTGTGTAATTACACCAAGTATTGACCTCTAGGTTGGGACATAGTTTGTAGGGATACATGGTGTGTAACTAATATTCATTTCATGTAATTCCATAAGACATGGTTGTTGTGAGGTTAATGCACATGATGTGTGATTAATACACATTCTGTAAGTTGAATACCAACTAAGAGACATAGAAAAAATATATGTACATATTGCGTAACTTCTAAACATTCCATGTAAAGTGGTTTTATCCCATATAGATTACACACTAAGTCCCTAAGAATGTAATGTAGGGTGGATAGAAAGGATTAAATACTGTGTAGTCAATTTAAACATCATGTAATTAATGTCATCTCACACAATAAACATAGCCAACAACCCTATTTTTTAGTTAATGAATTCATATAATAAATAATTTTGTGAAAAAAAAACTACATAGTATGTATCTAGGTACACACACTGTGTGATAATGTTTTTTCACACACCGAGTGATTTTTGGGTGTCCATGAGGAATAAATGATTAAATTAATTTTTTCCATATTTTTATTGAATGATTAAATTCCATGTATAGTTATTGTACACACTGTGTACTAAAAAAAATAAATACAATAGTACACACTACAAATATTAAGGAATTCCATGTTATTAAACACACCATGCTGACTACATGGTTTAACCCAAAGAAAAACACACTACGTAGTATTGTGACATGTCGTTTATATTAACATGAATTGTAAGTAAGTAGCACATGAATAGAAATATAATACATGAAAATGAAAAAGATTGTTAAACACTGTGTTTCCTATAGAACACATTATATACTTTACTAATTTTAAATAAAATTAATTAATTTAATTTTTTTAAAAATTACAATGTATCCTTGTAAGGACCCAACATTAAATATTAATTAATCTAGTGTCTTTTGAATAGATTTAATTTTATTTCATTACCTTAGATATTTTAGGTTTATAGTTTTAAATATTTATGTCAAAGTTTCTACATAATAATCCCATATATTACAAATAGTACACTTCTACTTAGTATCCACTTTTTCACAATAAAAAATTTTTAAAGTAAAACATGTTTTCTTTTTATGAAAAAGACTCATGGATTTAAAATTGAAATATTTCTTTCCCTTAACAATACTTAAGTCCTATAAAAAACATTTTAAAATGTGGGATGAGAATAATAAATCTCAATAAGGGATATAAAAATAAAGAAAGAAACCGTAAGTCTACGAATGCTTATTCATAGTTTCCTTTTTCAAAATAAATTTTGGGCTACAAATAAATATCTTCTTACCCAAGAAATAACCTTCTATGCGCAATTATTTTCATAAATTTTTTCATAAGAAACCAAAAAGGAAAAAATAAAACTCATAAGTTTTCCTTTAAATCATGAAAAACTCATAATAATTTTTTTCTACAAAGTTATAATTTTCAACAATATAAAGTAACATATACTTTCCTTTACCTTGTTAAATAATAATATTTCTATAGAAACCCATAGAAATAATATATAAATCATTCATGGAACATGGGGATTCATTTTGATATCATCATTAGTTACACATGGAATAACCATTATGGTTATACTGAGAGAAACAATCACAATTATACTTGAAATAAGCATCCTGGTTATAATTGGAATAACCATCACAATATATTCCCAAAATATCTTAGGAGAAACCTAATTAGTTAACTTTGTCCCTTTGACCAATGCATTGGATAGATTTATTGGGCTCACCTACCCATAGTTTATAAGAAAACCACCCATCATAATAAAAAATTCCCAATAACCATAACAAAATTAGGACACATAAAAGTTAGAATCAGAAAAACATTCTTTGCAACCATAAGACATGATTTTCAGAAATTGATATATTAATTTTCTTTAAAACCCAATTTTAAAAAATAAAATTCCAAGAATAAAATGGAATAGGGTTTTTATTTGAATAAAATATGTAATATTATAAATTAATTCAAACATCAAATAATTATTATGGCAGTGAGAACATTTTGTGTCATCGTATACGTTAAAATAAAAAATTCCCTTTTGTTTTTTTGTAAAGGATGTTAAAAAATTCAATAAAAAATTCATTTTGGAAAAATCTAAAATAAATTGAAAATAAATTTAAAAGATCATTTATAAATAATTTATTTCCATATAAATGAATTTATAAAATAATTTTAAAAATATGGGCATGGAAGTAAAATTGTTTTAAGGGAAACTTTAAAAGAGGATTTTTAAAATTAAGTCCCCTACCTTGAGTTTGACTCATCATGTACATTCATTATCATCCTAAATAATAAACTTAGCTTAATTATTTATTTATTAATAACCTTTTTCAACTTTATTATTCCTTTTAATTTATCTATTACCATGCTATATTTAATTATTTAAATTCACATTAAACATTTTGATGATATTCGTTTCATAAGTCTAGAATGGATTCATTAAGTCAACTATGGTGAATGAGATCATAATTCCATCATATAAAGAATAATTATCATGAAATAATTATTATTTTTATAAATAAATTATACTTTTAAAACCAATCATTAAAGATGGTTATGAAAAATTAATTACATTTTAATCATGGTGATGATAGGCGGTGCAGTAGGCATGAGTAACATTTCCATTTTTCAATGATCATTATGGAAAGCAGGTAAGTATCATTTTATATTTCCAGAATGATCCTAATATAAGAAATATGATATTATTTATTTAATTATATATATATATATATAATCTATGTGATGTGGCGATGAAAAAAAAATCACATCTCTTTGTGGAGGTGGTAGTCCACACCTACGCACGAACAACGTTATCATTATACCTCTTTTTTGGAAAGTCTCCTTTGATTAGCATCTCAAGACAAATAAGGTTGGTATTATGACTAAAATAAGGCATATAGAATATGAGAATTGATATTATGAATTTATGTTTGTATATATTTTCCAAACCAAATGGGTTTTTAAGTGTGAGGTAAAGGGAAGAAAAGATGCCCTTTTATAAGAGAGGGGAGGGGCGCTCCTGAAACTTCTCCAAATATTAAATTAATATAAATTAGTATTTATTCTAAAACAGAACCAAACAAATTTATTTTGAATATATAATGAGTATGAGTCTAAATAATCTCATAAAATAAAAATTAGACAAATTTTGACTATTTTTTCACCCTTATCAATTGGTTTTAACTCCTCTTTAACTCCTTTCACACTTACCGTGATAATAAGGATTTTTACTCTTTGAGATTCATGATAGTCACAAGAAATGGAAAAGATAACCATAAATAGAAAATGTTTAATATTTTAAGCCATATAATAATCACTTATAATAATCTAATATTTTTATAAATTTTATATCATTTAATAAAATATTATTTATTATAAAATATCAATAATGTCAATTTTGTAGAAATATTAATTACTTTGAATTTAATATCATAAATAAAATGAGTAAAATTAGAAAAAAAATATTTTAATACATTCATAACATTTAATTTTAATTTATAAAATTCATGGATCACATTAATTACCTCAAATTATATTACTTTTAATATTATTAATATCATTCATTTGATTTTTCCATTAATTAAATAATTAATGCATCAACATTGAATAAGAATGTATGTTAATTATTTATTAAATAAAAATAAAAATAAAAATAAATTAACATGATGAATATAAATAATTTAAATTTAAAATGATAATTTATAACCAATCATATCCTATGGTTATCCCAATGTTAAAAAAATTATATTTATTACAAACAAGAGTATGTCATTTTTGACTTTTATTTACATAAAATTTTATAAGGTTCATAATCATAAACAATGAGAAAAAAGTTATATAATAGAATATTGGATGATTATGGTCAAAATGGAATAATAGAATGAAATTTAGGCAAATACTGATATCATTTTATATTCTTTATCATTTTATTTCCGACCTTTAATTACTTGATTTACCCTTCACCGAGGTAATTTTTTTACTAAGATTACTATTAATTTTTAATAAGAATAAAATGAAAATATTTACCAAAATTAGATCTTATGATTAAAAATATGGAATCCATTTTTCAAAATTAAAAACAAAGAAGTTTTCAAAATGGGTTTTTAGAGAAATGACCTTTTAAAATATAAAATGTTTTTATACTAAATTCAAGTATAAAATCCATTTAAAAAAAATAATTTGAATATTTTAAATCAAAATGAACTAATTAAAATTTTAAACTAATCCAAAATATAATTTCACTTTATAAATAAAAAAATAAAATACACTTTTTTTTTATAAAAATCAATATTTTTTACTATTCATTGAAAAATCAATATTTTCTGAAAATTATCAATAATTAATCCTAATATAATTTTGACACGATGGAATCAAAATTGAAATTAATTTTCTAAAATTTCTAATAAATAATTAAAATATTCACTCAAAAACTGTACAAAAACCCATTTTTGAAGAAAATGTATTTTTAATGAAAATGTATTTTTGAAGAAAATAACGACTTTACTAAAAATCGAATGATTTTTTAAAAATCAATAATTAATACATCATAAATGAGTTGCACCATTATATATTTCATAATGTAGTTAATACTATTCATTTCCACAAATTTAATGACTATTTTATGATGATCGGATTTAAATAATAACATTTCATTGTTTGTTTGAGTTGAGTGTTGCATATCTTGTATGCTATCGAACATAGTTTTTCTATTTAAAATATTGAGATATTAAATTATACCCCTTTAAGAAATTGTGTGTTCGAAATTTGAACTTAGGTTTGGTAACCAGGGTTTACTTTTCAAAATAACTTTTTTGAAAACCCAAATCATAAAAAGGGTTAATAAAACATCCTCTTAAAAAGAGAGCAAGGGAAGTACTATGGTCATTTAGAATAATACATAGTGGGTTCCCAAATATGAGAAAATTAATGGGAAGTGAGAACATGTATATAGAAGAAAAAAATTGCTCCAAAGAACTAAAATAGAGTGATAGAGAACATGGTTTGGAGAAATTTAACCATCATAAAACTTTAAAATTTTGACGGGTTAAAAGATGATTGATTTTTCAATGAGAAAAGTAAAAGGATAATTTTTTTTTATTTCAAAATAATTTATATAAAGTTAATGAGTTATTTTACTTCCTAGACTAATAACAAATGTAAATATACTTATCAACCATAATTTCATCTTTTAATAAATTTCCACCACAAACTAATCTTTTTTCTCCAAATGATAAGTATTAAATATGAATTTTTCATGCCCGAAGCACTAGATTTCACTTATAATGAATTAAATAACCCATAAAAGGTTAAAAAAATATTCTTAATATATTTATATATTAACCAACACCAAATGGTTAGGATAAGATACAATAATTCCCAAAATGAATAAACCTTCATACAAAAAAATCAAATTTAATTTCCAAAATTCAACAGAATTCCCAAAGTTTAACTTAGATAATATAATAAATAACTATCCTTAAAATATTATAGACTAATAATGAAAGCTAAAAATCATAATTATCTGATCATATAGTCTTTTAAGATTAATTTAACATTTATTTACAAATAATATCAATCACTCTTAATATCTCATTGCAAAACGTATATGCCCTAATCATATAATATTAAATATATTCAAATAATTTTCAAAAATAATATGAATCACCATAAATAAACATTTAAATTGTATATTCGTCCAAATATAATTCAAAATTTATTCCTCAATTAAAATCTTATTTTTTTACCGTAATCATATAAGGAAAATTGTCAAATTTTTCCCAAATAACATTAATCCCATAATCACCAAATCACTTCCAATATAATAGTTATAGATAAAATAGTACATATGTTACCAACCTGAACTTAACTTTTATCTTTTAGATCATTTAAATAAATAAAAACAATTTCATATTAACCATGACATCATGTAGGCTAGTGGTAGGGGAAGCACCCTTATCACCCTTCAATTATGGGTTCAAGCCTCACAACCTTTCCAGATGCGAGAGGTTGTCTCCCAAAATGTGGGATGTTCTTATTATAAATATATATTAATAAAATCCTTATAAAATTATCATAAATTTGATAAACATACTAAAAAAAGCCTTAATATATTAAACATTAAATAAATGTTTTTAATCTCAAAGGTTATCTCATACCTTTCATTTTGCATCCCCAAAATTGTAATAATCCATAATTAACTAAAAATCAAAGATTATATAAACACTAATGGTTATCCATACCTTTAAAATAATGTCCAAAAATTGAAAATATCATTCTTCATCAAATAAATTTTTCACATGATAATCTTAAGGGTTTCATATACCTCAAACATCTATCAAAACTCAATAAAAGTATCCCAAAGTACTTCAATTATCAAAAGAGTATTAATTATTTTAAACTTATTATCATCCTTAAATATACAATAATGATTGAATACTTTATATTCTGACATCTTAACCATTTATTATTCTTTATAATCAATTAACCATTCTTTTCAATCTTATTCATTAATACTTATTTACTACAAATAAAAATTTAAATAATATCGTAAGATTCAATAATATAAAAACATAATCCAATAAATAATCCATAACTTTAATATATCATTTTCAGTTTCCTCATATTAAACTGTAATGAAATTAAGTATTTCTAAATATATATATTTATGGCCTTTCTTATCCCATTAATGGGCCATTCCCCAAGGACATCAATTTGAATAATGACCTTTCTCGCCACATTTAAAATATTCAATTGATACTTTGAGAAGAACTTGTTTCCCCTTCACAGAGTTCACTGTATATTTAATTTTTTCCTTGACTGATTATTACTTTATGACATACTTTACCACATATAAAACATCTTTCCATTATTTTGAGAAATTTTCTTGGGTGATTATTTCAATATTCTTAAAACATAGTTCATTGAATATATTTACCTTTATGATTATTATCACATGAACTTCCAAAGGGATTTATTTATATTATATTTGATGTATTGGGAAACTCAAAATGGTATAGGTTGTTAATCATTACTCTTGATTCCCAACTTGAAAAACAAGTTATTACCACGGTTCAAAACCATGGAAATAGGACCCAAAACCGCGGCTGTAGGCTACGACCGCAAATTTTCCGAACCATGGGCGCTATCGCCGTGGCAGTAGGGTATGGCCTATAGCCACAGTTTTAACCGTGGGTATAGTTGGACTAGTGCCACTATTCTGAAAACCATGGTAATAAGTGTCTCCTTTGTCAACTGTGGAAGTTGACCTATATCCACGATTTTAACTATGGAAATATGGCCCTATTTCCATGGTTTTAACCATGGATATAGCCCCAGAAAACCGTGGCAATAGACTAAAAATAATGTGTGCCTAGCCGGATTTGATCCTAAAACCTTCCCTTCACGTCCCAACACCCTATCCACTACACCACCAAGGATTTTGTGTATATATATATGTAATATGTTATATATATTATTAAAAACCATGGAAATATCCTAAAAACTATGGCAATAGTTCTTTCTCCATTTGTTTGGAATGAATTTTTTTCTCCTACACAAGGGCGGGAGACCTATTCCCACGGTTTTGAAAACTATGGCTATAGGCCACATAACCGTGGCTATAGGTGTGGTATATAGCCACAGTTTTGAAAACCGTGGCTATATCCCATGAAAAAAGACCTATAGCTAGAGTTTTAAAATCGTGGCTATAGGCCACATAACCATGGCCACAACCACCTATAGACACAGTTTTAAAACTGTGGCTATAGGTCCGTGGCCGTAGCCTTTTTTTCTAGTAGCGATAGTTTGTTAAGAATAACTATAAGAGTTATCACTACATATCCCATTCTATTTGGTTGATCGTTCATACAACCATCAAATTTTCCTTCACATTCTTTATTACTTTGGTTTCTACTAGATCCAACCATTTATTAAGTCAAAAAGGTTATAGTGATCATATCAATAAAATAATAATATATCATATTATAAGAAGTATAAACAATAAGATATCCTTATTCATGTTATTTAAAATTATTTTGATTTATCTAAACATAATTATGATTTTAACTAACTTACTAAACATTTCAGTTATGAAGGACTGCTAAATTTTTTTCTAATAACATCCTCTAATGTTTTCTAATCCTTTCTATGATACCAACTATAAGGACTCAACTTAAAAATTACTTAATCTAGTTTCTTTGTACTAGATTTCATTTTATTTCATTCCTAAAGATATTTTAGGTTTAGAGTTTTAGAGAGTTAGTTCATAATTATTAGATAATAATCCCATATATTAAAAAGAATAAACTTTTACTCAGTATCCATTTTTTTCAAAACATAAAACTTTTAAAGTAAAACATGATTTCTTTTAATGAAAAATATTCATGAATTTCAACTTTATATACTCCTTTCCCTTAACCAGACTTAATCCCAATGACTTTTTTCCTAAAATGTGGGATGAGTGTAAAAAAGCTTAGTAAGGGATATAAAAAAGTAATAAACCATTATCCTATGAATACTTATAATTTTTTTCCTTTTTCAAAATAAAATTTGGGATCAAAATAAACCATTTTAACCTAATAAATCACCTTTTATACCCAATTATTATCATAAAACATTTTATAAGAAATATTAGAGGAAAAATAAAACTCAAAAGATTTCTGTAAAATCATGAAAAACTAATAATAACTATTTTTTAAAAAATTTAAACTTTTCAACCTTACAAAGTAGTATGTACTTTCCTTTACCATGTGAAATCATAATATTTCCACAAAAACCATAGTAATCATAGATAAATTATGTTGGTAACTTGAAGCACCATATTAATATTATTTTTTCATACACATGGAATAACCATCATGGTTATACTTGGAGTGACCATCATAGTTAGATTTGAAATCATAACCATCACAGTTATACTTGGAATAACCATCACAATATATTTCCATAATCAAATTGGATAAACCTAATCAGTTAACTCTATCACTTGATCCAATAAATTGGAGAGATATAAAGAACTCATACTCCATTGGTTTATAATGAAACCACATATCATAATAAACAGTTTTTAAGAATCATAAAATAACAATAACACATAAAATCTTGCATCATACGAACAATATTTGCACCCATAATAAAGTATTTTTAGATATTGATATATCCCTTTTATTTAAAGAATAATTTTAAAATTCCTAGAATAAAGTAAAATGGGGTTTTTAATTAAATAAAACATGTAAGATTAAAAATTAATCCAAACATCAGATAGTAGTTATGGCTATAGGAAATGTTGATGTATCTGTATACGTTAAAATAATCATTCCCTTTAATATTTTTGTAAAGGATGTTAAAACATTCCATAAAATATGCCTATTGATTTTTTTTGAAATAAATTCAGACTAAACATAAAATACCCTTTATAAGTAACTTATTTTCATATAAATACATCTATAAAATATTTTAAAAAATATGGAGATGGAAGAAACATAGTTTTAAGGGAAACATTAAAAGAGTATTTTTAAAATGAAGTCCCTTAATTTAATTTTAATCACCACATAGTCTATTTATCATCCAAAATAATAAACTTAGGTTAATTATTTACTTTATTAATAACATTTTTCAAGTTTATTATTCCTTATATTTTATATCTTACCATGATATATTTAATTATATAAATTCACATTAGATGTTTTGATGATATTAATTTCATAAGTGAAAAAATGATTCAAACGGTTGAAGATTTTCAAAGTGGTAATTACTATATATTATAAATAATTATAATCCTAAAATAATTATAATTTTTATACATAAATTATAAATTTTAAACTTATCATGAAAGATGGTTATGAAAAATGAATTACATTACAATCATAAAGATGGTAGGTTGTACATACATATGAGTGACATTTCTATTTTTCAATGATCATTATAGAAAGAGGGTAAGTTTCATTTTATCTCTCCATATTTATAATCATATCATAAATTCCATATTATTTATTTAATTATATATATATATATTTCATCCATGTGATGTGGTGATGAAAAATGTATCACATCACTTTGTAGAGGTGGTAGTCCATATGTACGCACAAATGAAGTTATCATTTTCCTGTAAATAGAAAGGTAAGAAATTAAATGATATATAACATTTTAATAATTATAAATATGTAACTATTATAATATATATACGTTAAATCCATCATTATAACCAGTATTGAGATATGGTGATGAAAAATGAATTACATATATTCGAGAGGTAATAGTCCACCGTATATATTAATGATTATTTTGTTTTACATTTGATAGATGTTGGAGATGGATATAGGTTATTTCATTAACATAATAACATATAAGTATATTTAGGATAATGGTTTTATTATTTTATCATGGTTGAATACTATTTTAAGTATGTGTAAGAATAAATAATACTAAAACATGTAGTTAAAAACTATACCACTTCTTCGGAAAATATCATTTTATTAACACCTTAAGACCACTACGGTTTGTATTATACCCTAAATAAGGACTCAATACATTAGGAGAGATTTTAGGAAGTTTTTTTTTAAATATTTTACCCAAAAATGGAGTTTTTAGTTTGATGTAATGGGAAGAAAAGACTTCCTTTTATAAGTGAGTGGAGGGGAATTCTTGGAATTTATCAAAATATTAAATTAATACAAATTCATTTTAATTCCAAATAGATCCAAAATAATTTATTTATAATATATAATTATTATTGGTCCAAATAATCTCCTAAAAATAAAAATTAGATAATTTTTTAAAATATTTTTACCCTTTTCATTTGGTTTTAACCCCTCTTTAACCTCTTTTACACTTACCATGATAACAATGTTTTTTACTCTTCTAGGGTCAAGATAGTTATTATAAATCAAAAAATGGACCATAAATGGACCATGGTTGATATTATAAACCATAACCTAATTATGTGCCTGAATACAATATTTTTAGGAATTTTATATTATTTAATAAAATATTCTTGATTATAAAATATCAATAATGTCAATTTGTATAATATTAATTACTTTGAATTTAATAACATCAATAAAACAATTACAATTCCAACCAAATATTTTAATACATCCATAAAATGAAATTTTAATTTATAAAATTGTTTTATCACACTAATTATCTCAAATTATAACACTTTTAATATTTTTAATATCATTTATTTGAATTTTTCATTAATTGAATATTTACTACATTAGTGTTGTGTAAGAATTTAAGGTAATTATTTCTTCCCTAAAAATTATAAATAAATTACCATGATGAAGATAAATCATTTATATTTAAAATTAATATTTATAATTAGACATATCCTCTGGTTATCTCCATGTTAAAAATATTATAGTTATTAAAAACAAGAGTGTGAAATTTTTGACTTTTATTTAGAGAAAACATTATAAGGGTCATTATCATACCCAAATGAAATAAATACCATAAAAAAATATTGTACGACTATGGATGAAATGGAATCAAAAAATAAAATTTAGGCAATCATAGGGTTATTTTTAGTCTTTATCATTTTATTTTTAACCCTTAATTACCTGATTTACCTTTAATTGAGGCAACCAAAATTAGTAAGAGTACTATTCATTTTGACTAAAAGTAATTTGGACCTATTTTCCAAATTTTGAAATTATGAATCCAAATATTTAATTTATTTTTCAAAATTAAAAACATATAAGTTGCATAATTTAATTTAAAATAAAACCAGAAGAGCGTGACGAAAAATAAGTTTTTAGAAAAATGATCAATTAAAATATAAAATGATTTATACTAAATTCAAGTATAAAATCCATTTGAAAAAGAAAAATTGGATTATTTTAAATAAAAAATAAAAAATCTTATTTTAAAAATAATCCAAAATATAATCTTACATTTTAAATAATTAAAATAAAATATGATTTTTTATTAAAATTAGTATATTCACTATTTATGAAGAGCAAGGCTATTGGGTCCAAAAACAATTTATCATATTGGAAAATGGATTCAATGTTAATAAGATTACTATAGATGATCTCTTCTAAAATTTGGATAATATGGCATAAAACATTGAAGATGACATCAAATATGATTCAGATAGAAAGGTTACCACTCTTCAATGGAGTCTCTACAGAGGTAAGGTTTTTAAAAGGCTTAAACTATAATTTGAAGATATGACTATTACTTATGGTGTCATTTGATTTTCTGATTGTGTGTGGACTTGTTTCACACTTTTTACGTAAAATTTCTTTTTCTTAATAAAATATAAATATTGGTGTGTGGTTAGTATATTCACTATTCATTAAAAAATAAATCTTTTCAAAAAATTCTAAAAATTCAATCTTAATATAATTTTTACATGTTAAATTAAAAAATGAAATACATTTTTTCAAATAATATTTAAAAATTTCCAGAAATTATTTATAATATTAACTCATAAAAAGCAAGAAAACCCATTTTTGAATAAAACACATTTTCAAAGAATAAAATGGCTTCCATAAAAATAGAGAGATTATTTAAAAATAATTCATTAATAAATTAGAAATGAGTAATACCATTATGTATTTCATAATACAGTTAATACTATTCATTCCCTCCAATTTACGGATAGGTTATGAGAGTCACTAGGGCACTAGCCATAGGCCCTGGAGTGAATATTTTCACGTAGTCAGTATTTGTTAGGTTTGGGGAACCGAATGCCGGATTTTGTTCCCAATGGTAGAGTGGGGATGATTTAAGTTCCCTATATATTTTTCTTGTTTTTGAAAGTCCTTCTCATTTTAAGGGTTTGATATCCATGTAATCCTAGAAATTCTATAGTGGAACTTCACATATGTGACTCTTTAAATGGAATTATTCCTTATAGATTGATTTTGGTTTGGGTTGTTCTCATTTTGGTCATGTTCATGTCTTGTAGAAATAATTAATCGTGGTTGGATCGATGCCAAGGTTGAGTTCCTTTCATCGAGTTCCCTTCATGTAAGAGGTTCTCATGTTTAAATCGTTATGCTAGTCAATTTTTAAATGGTGGGGAGACCCACAATGGATTTGGTCTTCTCTAGTGTTGGTCGAATATGATTTTTAGAGTTGAAAGGTAACATTGAGGATTTCAGTTCTATTTGGATTTTTTTTGGTTTTGATTTCTTGGTTTTTTCATCATTTGAATTTATGAATTTATAGTGGTAGAATGTTTTTGTGGTTGGGATAATTGTCACACCCCGACCTTGAGTTTCCTTTATTTATTTTATATTTAATCATTTCTTGATGTTTATTCACTTTTTTGAGGTTTGGGTTGAGTTATTAAGGATAATTTTTGAGTTTTGGAAGTTTTATCCCTATGCACAATTAGTGTGCATGGTTTGGGGGTAAACTATATGGATGGTTAAGGATGGAGGTGTTTCCAATTCAATTTCTTCTTTCATGGTTTGTCTTTCATGATTTGTGCATGGTATTTACTAAACTTTATGATACAAATAAGTAACTATGTGTCTCTTGGGTGGTGCCTGATACAAGGTTCATGACTTGCATATGGTTTAGAAAAACCATGTGTAAAGTATGTGGGAGCCTATTCAATTTTTGTAGTGGTGATTTTCATGGATGGTGCACAGTTTCCCAAAACATGTAGTAAAAAATTCTCATAGTTTTTTCATTAAAAATTCACATTATATATTACATTGATAAAACATACTATATACTAAAACATTTAATGAAAAATTACAGTGAAAAGGAAAATATCCATAATAAAAAATTTAAGTATAAATTTCGACTTCCTTTGAGAAATTCCAGTTGAAGCATCCACTGAAAAGTTCTAGTTGAAACTTTCCTTGGAAAATTTCAATGTTTACTTTCAATAAAAACTTCCATTGGTATATTTCAATGGAAAAAACATGTGGAAACATTTAATGAAAAAATATAGTGGAAATTTTCACGGGAAAATTTCAGTATTTCCTTTGGAAAATCCTAGTTGATATTTTCATTGGAAAATTCTATCATAAACTTCCAATGGGAAATTATAGTGAAAACTCCCACTATAAAATTCAAGTGGAAACTATCACAGGAAAATTTTAGTGGATAATCCCATTAGAAAATTCAAGTGGAAACATCAATTTAAACTAGAAAAAATTTAGTGGAAAGTTTATCTTCTACTTGAAAATTTCAGTTGAAAATTTTATTGGAAATTTTAGGGAAACTTACACTAGAAATTATGATGAAACTTTAACAGGAAAATTACTGTATAAACTTCCACATAAAAATTATAAAGGTAGCTTGAAATTACCTTTGAAATTATAATGAAACTTCTAATGAAAATTCCAATGAAACTTCAAGAGGATATCCTAGTGGAACTTCCATAGGAAATTTAAGTGAGAACCTTCACTATAATATTTTAATTTCAACTTCAAATTCAACTTAAAAACTAGTTGAAACTTTCATTGGAAATTTCATATAAATTCCCACTAGAAATTCTAGTGAAAATTCCATGAGAAATTTCAGTGAAACTTTCACTCAAGCATTCTAGTGAAAACTTTTACTAGAAATTTTTAGTGCTAACTTCAAATTCCACCTAGGAATTCTAGTGAAACCTCTACAAAAAATTCTTGTGAAACTTTCAGTGGAACATTACACTTCCACCAAAAAATTATAGTTGCAACTTCAACTTTGAATTGAAAATTTTAGTTGAAACTTGAATTGGAAATTCTAGTGAAACTTCTTCTAAAACAATATTATGTAAACTTCTCATGGTAACTTCAAATTTCACTTAAAAATTTCACTTGAAACTTTTAGTTGAAATTCCACTGAAACTTCTATTGGAAATTATAGTAGAACTTCTATTATAAATTTGAGTGAAACTTATACTGGAAATTTAATAAAATCTTCTACTAGAAATTCAAGTGAAACTTCCTCCTGAAAATTCCAGCGGTACTTTCAACTTCCCCTTGAATTTTTTTATGGGGAATTTCACTAGAAATTCCAATAAAACTTCCACTAGAAACAAAATTTATGCTTGAAAATATATTTATGAAGTCATTCAAAAAAAGTTTAGTTATTTTTTTAAAAAAATTATCATTTTTTTCTCAAATAATTATATATATATATATATAGAAACACACCTTTTTTAATTTTATAATTAATAGGAAAAATATTTTATTTAAAAATAAAAAATAGTAATATTTTATTTTGTTATTTTTTTAATAATTTAACTTGTCTAAAAATATATTTCTTATATATTTAAAAATATTTCATGTATTTAAAAATTTTAAAGAAAATTTATGAATATTAGTCAAATTATTAAAAATATATATTTTCTTTAAAAAATAAACAATTTTTTCCTTTTTTCAAGGTATAAATTATTTTTTATACCTAAAAATCTCATTTCATTCAAGAAAATAATTGTTTTGACAATATATTAAACTCAATATTGTTTTATGTATTTAAAAAATTCTATAAAACTTTACAAATATCAAATAAAAAATTTTAATTTACCCTAAATGATTAAAAAATTTATTTTTATCACATACTTATATTTAAATTATTTTTTTAAAGGCGTAACACAACTTTAAAAATAAAAAAAATTGTTTCATTTATTAATACAATTGGTTTTAAAAATAAACAGACACTATAAATAATTATTTGGTCATTTTTTAGAAAGGTGCACTAAACTGTTTTTACATAAGAAAAATATAATTTAATTTCAAAATATAATTGATTTTAAAATGTATAAAAGTTTTTCTTGTTTGATCAATAAATAATATAATATTAGTCTTGAAAAAAATGACATCACATGCAAAATTTTTTAGGCCCTCAAACTTTCTCCTAGAATAACATAACCTTGAATCAATTCCTTTATTTGATCACTATGTGTGTAAAAATAATACAAGTGTCATTATCTAAGGTTATTACCAGAATATCTCATATGTCACTGAATAAGAGATGATAAAAGGTGAAAAAAATACGGGAACCCTATCTACTGCCTGTGGGAAGGGTAGTGGTGTCAACCGACTCATGTAATTTTGCATATTTCTCATAATTTTATAAATAAAAAATAACTTTATTTTAAAAAATAAATCACATGGAGACAAATTAATGTTAGTTTTTATTTACATAAATATCACCATCCATACAATTAAAATTACTCCTAATGTATAGTTTTTTTTAATAAAACATAAAAAATATATTCAAAAATGAAAAAATTCACTACCTACATGGTCCCCAAGACCATAATCCAAGTCCCTTAGATCCCTTTCTATCATAACAACAAAGCTATAAAAATTTACATAGAAATTGCACCAAAATATATTCCTATTATGTGTAAAACACAGTAGGGGAAATGTTAACTGATATGATATGAAATATAACAGGGTTATTATTCATAGTATATATAAAATACAATAGACAAAATTCTGACTAATGTGTGTATAAAATACAATAGGCTTCTTCTAATTTTGTATAAAATACAACATAAGAACGATTGACCAGTCTATATATGAAAAAAATTAAGGTATTTATCAATATAATTAATTAAATAATATGTATAAAAAATAAAAAATATTTTAATTAAGCCATATAAAATCAGTCTACACAAAGTTCAATAAGTTTTAAGTAATTGTAATAAATTGAAAAGGGAATATTATGGAATAAATATGAATTCAACTAACGCATGTTTTCACTTTATAATTACAATTTATTTTACTTAATTAACCATTAGATGTGATGTCTTCAAATTTTCAACTTTTCATTTCAATTTATTAATACATTTGTATTCATTTTAGCCATGAATATCCCCTGTTTTCCTGAGTATTTTATAGAAATTGGTATTATAATTTCCCTTGAAGCAACCATACTATGAAGACCGAGGATTCCCTATCACTTATTGGGGTTTATTCCTCCTTTTCTGGTTTTTATTTTTGATTCTTGAGGATGATAATTATTTGAGTGATATCTAATATAAGAGCTCAAAATTTCCTAAACCTTTTTTCATTTCTTGAGTGTTAAGGGAGAAGGGTTGATTTTTAGTAGAAATATTAGAAGATATTTTTTATCAAGCCATGAAGAGTTAGTTGGAAGATGAATTTTGGAAAAAGTTTTTGATTACCCTTACACAAGTGGCCCTTAAATATCACCCTTATCACATGAATAAATCTTATATGTTCCCTTTGTTGTAGAAATAACGTTTACATATCACCGTAATGATCATTATGTATTCCCTTTGTCACAGAATTGACTCTTATGTATCATAGTATCGCTCCATACTTTGCTAATTTTTCAATACATAAGATTCTACACAGTAATATGTAAGAGTAAAATCTTGATATATAAAAGTAAAATCATAATATGTAGGAGTAATTTATTATTATGTAAGATTGATTTATTCAAACATAAAAATAAACTCCTCATACATAAGTGTTATTTATTAATATGTAAGAGTAAATTATACAATACATAAAAGTAATTACAGCATCCGTAAGAGTAATTATATAATACATAAGAGTAAATACCTTTGTTTCTAAAGTGGAAACCTTTATTTTCAGTTTGATTCATATTTTATGATTGATAGGGGGAATTATTAACTATGAGCTGCAATGTGGATTGAATAGTATTTTACGATTGATAGGGGTACTATCAATTGTAAACCACTGAATTGGAAACCATGATACATAAATGTAATCCCCTTTTCCACTGCAAGGTCAGTACCGTTATTTTAGAGAATTCTAATGTCACATCATAGTGATTATCATTACAATATAAACTTCCCGAGACAAATTGAATTTAAGATGGTTGGATGAATTCTAAAAGAGGGAAACACCTAGGAGAATCATGATGTGATTAGGGGAACTTAACAGATCTTATAACCATGATTTAGGCCCGTCAACAAACATTTATTGGGTGGACTAGAATAGAAAAATAAAAAACACATTTTAAAGAGGCATAAATGGATTATGGAAAAAAATCAATGAGTTTATTAGAACTGAACTCAAAATATGTGGGTCAACCCATGAGCCAATTTTTTTTTCTTTTTTCTTTAATGTTGTTTCATTTTAATACCGATTTTTTTGTTGAAAGACATATACATATTATAAGTTTGTGATGAATATATATATATATATATATATAAATATAAATAAACAATTATGTGATATCCGTAATCTATTTGATATTTGATATTTATTAATATTAAGTGTTTTTTAGAAAAATTATTTTAAATATTGATTACATATGTGGGATAACCCACTGACCGGATCACTTAAACCATGGGCCAAACCAGACTCAATATTTTAGAGCTGTCATTAAATGTGTACCTAAATGGATTGCAATTTTTTAGGCCCGATCTATGCGGGCATGGAACATGCCACCCTGACCCAATCCATTAAGCACCCCTAGTCATGATTTATGGTATCCGATTTTTTTTTATAAATTTGGGTTGTCTTCTCACTTTGGATTTATCCTCCATATTTTCCTTAAACCCTATTTTACATGGGGGATTCATTTGGTGATTTTGGATTTTTTTTCATGGTTTTTAAAGCCTTAGTTTTGAAGGTTTCTTCTCCTTATATCTGAGGTGTCCTGTTGTTCCTTTTTGTCCTTCATTATTTCTTATTCCTTTAGAAAGGTTCCAATAATGATTATATTTAGTGTTAGTGGATTTTTTGATTCATATTTACATGAATAAAGTTAGTAGAAGCTTCTTTGTGATTCATTAGTGCTTGACTTCAATTATATCGATGTGGATTGCTCCGCTCCATTGTGGTTGGGGATTTCCAAGATTTTCTTCTATATTTTGAATCTTTATGTTTCTTGATATGTTGTGATACCTTCAAAGTTATCCTTATTGATCCTAATTTTATTTGACTATTATCCCCTCAAATATGATAATTGGAATTATCATAAATCACCTTGATTATCAGCCCATCAAATCTAATTATTGGAATCACCATCATTCTCCTTGATTGAAACCCTCCTATTTAACCTTATAATCCATGAATTCTTTTACAATTTCAACCTTTGATGATATTTATATTTTCCAAACTTCAAAAATTCATTTCAACATAGTAAGTTTATATTCATTCCTCAGGCTTGGTGGCAATGATTTGGTCTGGGGGTAGGGGTTTCTATTTACTTTATGTATTTTATTATCATACTATTACATCGGGATTATTATTTTTGTTTAGTCTGGGGGAAGGAGTTATTTTATTCCTACTTTTAATTTATTACTACCTTATCTTAGTCCCGGTGTTGTGGGTTTTGTTCTCAAGGAAGGGGATATTGTATATTCCTCTATTCTACATTATTTTGGACTTATTATGCCTTGTTTGTTGTAATTAATCATTTTTAATTGATTTATTTTTTTCAATAGTATTACACTGTTATATTAATTATACTAAAGACCCTTTGAGTTTATTTTGTAATGATTATTGTATTTGTTTTCAACATCTTGTTTGGGAATGTTTTTGTTTTAGGAAAATTAGTTTCTGAGGAAGTTTGAGTTCCTACTCATATAAATTCATATGATTCTCTAATGATGTTAAAATTACCAACCATCATAATGATATTAATGATTCTAGATGAGTTTATGAAAAGGGGGAGAGTTGGTGAAAAAATAAGTTTACTCATGAAGTTTTTGAAAAAATTAAATATTTACAAAGATTGAGTTAAAAAATTGAAGTTTCAAAGATGAAAAAAGTTCAAAGTATGAAGAAGCTCTAGAAAGATATGAATGAAGTACATTGGAAAAAGGGAGAACTGATGATCAATGAAGTTCTAACAGATAGACTCTTGAAAGATCCATCAGATGGATTTTACCAGGCAGAGTAAAATACAAAGTTATAACAGATAGAGAATTATGAAAAATACCCGATAGAGAAAGTTGAATATCATCAGACATGATACATAAAATAATAAATATGTGAAGTTATACCAGAACGAGGTTAGCAGACCGATCTCTACATGAAGTTTGAGAAAACGTGGGATGATCAGACAGAGAGGTGTCAACACATTCAATAGATAAACATGTACAAACTTCTATGAGTCCATCAGATAGAGGAAACATATGAAGAGCACTATATGGAGGAATCCCAAGTTTATTGAAGCAATCCAATCAGACATAGAAGATTGGATAGAGGAGATCCAAAAAGAACATTATTATATGGATAAGTTATTATGAATGAAACATAAATACATATAATGGATGAAATTTTGAGATTCTTTATAAAACTTATTAAAGTCATTAAATGGGACAATGCTGAGCTGTTCTTTCAAAGATCATAAATCAAGCTAAGATTTAAGGAATATTTGAAGAATATCATTGATTCCAAGATTTAAGGAAGTTCATATAAATAATTTTGAATCTGAACTTTCATAGGATTTGAAGCTGGTTATAATAAATATGAGTTGAGTAGGAAGTTTGAATTTTGGAGCCCATAACTCCTTAATTTTTGGAGGAAGTATACTCATGTAAATGGGAGTAGAATCTTCATGAGTGGTTTTTGATTCTATTTCATGAGATCATAAGTTATGAAGGTTTTTTAGCATGAATTCCTAACCAAGGAATCCCTTGGTTGAAGAAGATTCACCAGAAAGAAGTGTACTAGACACAAGTGAATAAAATAGTGATTCATCATACAAAGGAATTAGATAGAGGCACACTGAAGTGAGGTGCATTATATGAATTCATACTATCTGGAGACTAAGGCACACCAGAAAAAGTGAAAAGGACTGAGGGCAGCAAACATAATTTTTCCAGACTAATTTTTATGAGCAGCTTTCATGTTTTATATTGTGTCGGCTCCCAAGTATAAGAAAAATTTATAATTTATGAGAGTTAGTATAATTACTTATTGGGAGACATAAAGAGCTTGATGAGAGTTGGATCATTATATTCACTCCATTATATAGTGGATATCCATGGATTGATAAGAGTTGATTCAATAAGGATGTAGTCACCCACATTGGGGGAAAACCATGTAAAAAATTGTGTGCATTATTTTTATTTCCTATATTTTTATACGAATGAGGTTGATTTATAAAGTTGAAAGGATCGTTACTCTATCAAGCTGCATAGGTTAATTTTAAGAGAAGGAAAATTATAGAATATCACCATTGATTCGACCCCCTTCTCAATGGTTTATACATTCCTAGGAACCTCAGGTGGTATTAGATAAGGAAGGTTCCCTCTGTAATATCCTTATATTATTTATCATGGGTAATATCAAACCAATTAATAAAAGAGGTATTTATACCTTCGATTGTAAAAATTATCATAGATACAAAAATAGAATGACACCATATGTTCTATCTCTTGGCTTAGAGGTAATTGATGCAACTACTATATGGTTTCCACCCATGAAGAAAGATGCTCTTATGACATTAGCCTCCGAAATGAATCTTAAGATTGATGGAAAATGTTATAATAATATTCTAATGTCCTAATTAGAAAATGTTTATATGAAAGATATGGGTAAAAAAACTCCCAAATAAACTTGTGACAAACTCAAAATCATTTTTAAAGGAACTATAAAAGTGAAGGAAGAAAATATCCAAATTTGGAGATGCATGCTCGAAGATATTTGAATGGTGAAAGATGAAACCATTTATGGATGTAAAAGAAGAAGACATTCCAGAGACCATGTTTCATACTAAATATGGCCATTATAAATTTTTAGTTATGCCTTTTGGGTTAACCAATACACCTGCTGTATTTATAGATCTTATGAATATAATTTTCCATGAGTTCTTGGATAGGTTTGTGGTTGTGTTCATTGATGATATTTTGGTTTTCTCCAAAAGTAAAGAGGAACATTAAAGTCATTTAAGGGTTGTCTTGAAAACTTTAAAATAAAATAAACTTTATGGAAAATTCAGCAAGTGTGAGTTTTGGTTACAAAAATTTCATTCCTTGGTCACATTGTTTCAAAAAATGGCATAACTATTGATCCTTTTAAAATGAAAGTTGTTGATGAATGGACAAGACCTAAAAATATAACCAAGATTTGTAGTTTTCTTGGTTTGGAAGGTTATTACCGGGGGATTGTTGAGAATTTTGCATGGTTATCTAGTCAAATGACTAAGTTAACTCGAAAAGGTGTTAAGTTCATCTGAACAAAAGAATGTGATGATTTTTTTAGGAATTGAAAATAATATTGGTGAATGCTCCAGTTTTAGAACTACCTTCTAGAAATGGAGAGTTTGTTATTTATAGTGATACTTCATTGAAAGGACTTGGTTGTGTCCTTATGCAGAATGATCAGGTAATTTCTTATGCTTCGCGTCAGTTGAAACCTCATGCGTTAAATTACCCTACACATGATTTGGAATTATCTTCTATTGTTTTCTGATTTAAAAATTTGGAGGCATAATTTGTATGGAGTAAAGTGTGAAATATATACCAATCACAAAAGTTTAAAGTATATATTTTCTCAAAAAGAATTTAACATGAGACATAGGAGATGGTTGGAATTAATGAAGGATTATGATTGCACGGTCCTTTAACATTCGGGAAAGGAAAATAAAGTGGCCGATGCTTTGAGTTGAAGAGGTAATTCTACTTTAATCATGTTGCATTTAGAACAAGATCCTTTGATTAAAGATTTGATGAAATTTTTCATAGAAGTTGTTGGTGCATGACATTGTTCTATTTTGTTTTAGGTGTCAGTGAAATCATCTCTATTAGACAGAATAAAGCAAGCACAGAAGGAAGTTAGTGAGTTGTAGAAAAAGGTAGTGTTGGTTCAGAAGGGTAAGTTGCCTAATTTTAATATTGATAATGATTGTGTTTTGAGGTTTGGGAAAAGATTATGGGTGACTTGTGATTCACAATTGAAGAATGAGTTGTTATGTGAAGCTCATAGTTCCCTATTTTCAGTTCATCCTGGAAGTAATAATATGTACAAAGATCTTCGGGAGTATTACTGGTGGGATGAAATGAAACGAGATATTGTTGACTTTACTGTGAAGTGTTTGAATTGTTATCAAGTTAAAGCAGAGCGTCAGTTACTGAAAGGGATGCTTCATTGTTTACCGGTTCTAGAGTAGAAATTGGAAAATATATCTATGGACTTCATTGTGGGATTACCGAATACATCTTGAGGTAATAATGAAATTTGGGTTATTGTTGATCGATTGACTAAATCTGCTCATTTTCTTACTATTCAAGATAATTTGTCTTGAGATCAAATTTCTCAATTGTATGTTAAATAGATAGTCAGGTTACATGGGGTTCCCCTCTCCATTGTATCTTATCATGATCCCAAGTTTAATTCTATGTTTTGGAAAGGCCTTCAGAAGTCATTGGGTACTAAATTAAATTTTAGTACAACTTTTCATCCTTAGTCAGATGGGAAGTCAGAACGAACAATTCAGACCTTGGAGGATATGTTACGTGCTTGTTCAATGGATTACCAGGGAAGTTGGGACCAACATCTTTCTTTTGTTGAATTTTCTTATAATAACAGTTTTCATTACAGTATAAAAATGGATCCATTTGAGGCATTATATGGAAAGCGGTGTCGAACTCTAACTTTTTGGGATGAAGTAGGGGAAAAAAAGCTGATGAGAAAAGAAAGGGTGGAATAGATGGTAGTGAAAGTTTAGTTTATTTGGAAGCACATGAGAACATATCAAAGTCGGTAGAAAAGTTATGCGGATAACTGGAGGAAGGATCTTTCTTTTGAGGCAGGTGATCATGTTTTTCTAAAAGTTCCTCCATGTAAAAGTGTGATGTGTTTTGGTAATAAGGGAAAGTTGAGTCCGAGGTTCATTGGACCATATGAAATCCTAGAGAAATTTGGATCAGTTGCGTATAGAGTGACTTTACCTCCATGTTTGTCCTAGGTACACAATGTTTTTTATGTTTCAATGTTGAGAAAGTATATGCTAGATCCATCTCATGTTTTAAGTCTAGATGTAGTTCAGTTGGAAGATAACCTCCCTTATAAAAAACAACAAGTCCAGATTCTTGACCGTAGAGAGGAAGTGTTTCAGAATAAGGTAATTCATCAGGTGAAAGTTTTGTGGAAAAACCATATGGTTGAAGAGGCAACGTGGGAATTTGAAAATTCTATGAGGGATAAATACCCCCATTTATTTGATAAGTGAATAAAATTGCGAGGATGCAATTTTCAAAAGGGGGGAAGGATGTAACATCCCAGGTAAATAAATAAATGTGAAATTTGAATATTTATCAATATTTTGTGAATTAAATATTAATTTTACTTTAAAGGGGAAGCTATGTTTGATAGCGTACCTGATACGCAACAACATGTTTCTTTGAAAATCTTACGTTGCACACTAACAATATAATATTATTATTTTAAATGGTTGTTAACGCCTAGTCGTTGTATTGGCGTGAATGAATATAACTAACTACAATATGATTATATATGTTTTTTCATTTACCCAATAATAGTTAGAGGCTTAAAATGTAAATGAATCTAATTTTAAGCATAAATACTCTAATATTCTTTAAAAGGTCGATTTACCGCATTTTGATGGCGAACCCTCTTTAAATCTAGTTTTTCTCACTGTTATAAGTTCTATTTGAAAAGAATAAAATTCTTCTTTAAAATCGGGACATCAAAATTTACTTTGGATGAAATTTTGCTATTTTTCTGATAAAATCCATTTTTAATGAATAATGATAAATACTGTATTTTAATTCAAATCTGCCTTTTAATCTAGTTTATTTAAATGGTTAGATTATCTTTTTAATTAGTTTTAGAGTGTAATTATAGTATAATTTTACTATTTAATCCAATTTTGGTCATTGGAAGTAATTTCATTTTGAAATTGGATATAAACAAGTGTCAATCTTCTGATAGATATTGTTTCTTAAACACACGCTATTTGTTTTGACAATGAGAATTAATTTTTAATTAATTAATGCAAATTCTATGTTTTTAATTTGAAAAAATAGACATCATTTTTGAATTCGGAATATTGAATTTAGCTTAGGGGGAATTTTTGGATTTTTCTGAAAACTTTCAATTTTTGATGAATAGTGAAATATAATACTTATTAGTTAAAAACCGACTTTTTGGTTTAAATGAAATTTTACCGCTTCTGTGAGTTGAATTTATAAAATCCAACATTCATGTTTTTCATTAGTAAGTAAAACATGGTTCAATGGGATGAAAATAATCTTTGGTTAATAGTAACTTTTGACTTTTATTAACCGCAATTAAAGGTAATTAGGGTAATTTAAGGTAAAAATAATGTTATAATAATATAAAATTACATTGAAAATTTTCCTAACCTTATTGGATGAATCATGGACAATAAAGAAAATCCATGGGTCAATTTTGGGACCACATGGAGGCACTTGTGTAAGATAATGACATTAATAACTTTTTATTTAAAATAAAAATAAAAATTTCATAAACACGTATTGTTTTACTAAAATTGTTTTTACATGGGTTTATATAAGTTATCATTTCGACTATAAATATTAATTATAAAGATAAAAATATTTTCTACATCATGGTAATTGTTTCATAATTTTTAGACATCAAATAAATAAAATTATTTATGACACAATGATGATGCAATGTTTACGTCATTAATGGATGATTAAAATAAATAAGAAGATAAAAATAAAAACAATATCCAAAAATTGTTCAATTGTTATTGGATAATTTTATTTTGAGAATGGTCCACCTTATAATCGAATTTAATTATTTTTGGACCTTTAGAAACCGAAAATCATTATATAATAAAATAATATTTTCAAACATTCCAAAAGATCCCATCCTCTCCCTTATAAAAAGCCCTCACTAACTAACCATTTATCACACTTCTAAAGACCTTTTTATCATCCAAAATCTACTCCAATAATCTCCCAATATCCCTCTATTAATTCTATAATCCTTACCTTAGGCATAAATCACTTCAAGAAACCCTTTTGGTTGAAACCAAAGGGAGTTACTCGATTTAAAGGTAACATCTTCTCTTAAGTTCTTTTGTTTTATTTTACTTCGTCAACCCCCTAAACTTTTTTTATTACTTTATATTATAATATAAACAGTATATTAAATATACTAGGTTGTTTTTATGATATTTATTATAGATACACTTATACACACCTCCATCTAATGGGTAAAGAACATACTGTTTCTGTGGTCGGCGAACTAACGCCTCACGAAATGATGATTGTTCAATTATCTCCTACCGCTGCTCATTGTGGCCATTAAGATGGAACTATATTTATATATGATATATATTATATTTATGTTTTCTTTATTCTTCTGTATTTTTCATTTATAGCTTACCTTTATGGTTTCCATTATGGGTAAACGCAATGATTTCTTTTGAGGAAGTGCGGACTACCGCCCCCTCAAAGTGATATGACTCGGTCATGCCATAAGTGAGATATATAAAGGATGTAGTTAATGATATTATACTGGAATTATAATATACCTATGTATCATTATGTTTTCACTCCATTAAAATATGAAATAAAAATGAAAGTAGCGTTCATGCATACGTACGACTTACCGTCTCCATGAACGATGCATTTCAGTTCTTACCTAAAAATGTTATGTACTATTATACATGCATGTATATAGTGGATATATATGATATATATGATATCTAAATCATGAATATCATTCAAGATATAATGAAATTTTGACCACATGAACAACTTGTAAATATAAGAAGTTCATTTTTGACTCAAGTACTAAATATCGACAAAATGACCGTTATTAACTTAAATGATTACATAATGTTTATAACATGGTAATAAGTTATATAAATAGAATAATAAAATTGAAAAAGGTTCTTAATCAAGTAGAAATTAACATCAGTTTATTATTCAGGAGATTAAAGAACGAACGGGTCAATTCGGACACGAGGAAAGGGACTTCATCTCAATCTACTTTCATTGAGGAATATTTTGTTTTCTACACGACTTTAATTTTATACGGTGTATAAAACCCTTTTTAATTTTCATTTCATTCAAAGGGAATATTTTTCTACAAGGAGTTTTACTAAATGAAAAAAATAATGTTTCTTTTAACGTAATCAGTGACAATGACCTTTTCCGCCACTGTGAGTATTATTTGATCTATGGATTCCTTAATAAGATGTTAAGTTTTTAAAAGGAAAATAAATACCATACACTCTTTTACGTATTTGGTATTCAAAATGGTTTTTAGAAAGGATTTATTATTTCAATATCTTGTTCGATATCCTGAAATGATATATTGTGATTATAATGTGGAAATGTTATCCTTACTTTATGCTTATGTTTTGTGTTATGATTATTTTATGGTTCTTGGGAATTGTTTACTTATATGGGTGGTTCTGTGATAAACCTAGGGTGGGTGAGCCCGAGATAGATCTCCAATGAATTGGGTAACATGACAGAGGTAAACTTGAATGTTTCTCCTAAGATATTTAGGGAATATACTGTGACGGGTATTCCAAATGTAAATCCATATGTAGTTGTGATAACTACAATGTAAGTATGATATGGATGCCACAAGTTACCTTTATGTTTTATGATTATTATGTTTTATTCATAAATCTTATCTTTTCATGAGGTATGTTAAAGAGATTATGTTATGTATGTATTTATGAAATAATGTATTCTTTCTTTGTTTTACAACCCCTACTGAGCTTTTTATGCTCATCCCAAGTTTTGAAATGTTTTTTCACAAGACTTAAAAGATGAATATGGTCAAGGATGGGATCAAGGGAAATTAATACTGTCTAAAACATGGAACTGGACATGACTCTTTTTTTCAAGAGTTTTTTATTTTATGAAAAAATGAAAACTGAGGAGAAGTGTCTACTTTGTAATTTTTGATATGTAATGTAATAGTTATGGCCTAATTATCTAAAACTATAAACCTGAAAAGATCCTCAAGGTGAATTATTCCTTTAATTCAAGATTATGTAATGTTTTAAGGACGGGTCCTTATAGTAACATCAGAAGATTCAAGGATGTCACGGAAGATTCATCTATTTTTAAGAAATTTATGAGGATTTTTTTGAAAGGTTTGATCCTAAAATATTTTCTTTAGAAGATAAATATGATTTAACACTTAATGAATTATATAAATTTATTATTGAGTATGTTATGAGTAAATATAATACTTTAAAAAATAATATTATGGAAGGGATATCTTTTGAATCTATGAGAAATCTGAAAATCTAAGAACCTGAACATTAGGTATTAGGCCACATTGAATTAGAAGATAAGGAAGATGATATAGAAATGAATTATAGAATTATGTCCCTCATATCTAAAAATTATTATAAAGTTAGAGACAATTACAATGAAAAACTCACACTTAAATGCTTCAAGTGTGGAGGCATCAAACATTTTGCAATAAAGTATAAAATAAAGAAATACAGAGAATACAATGATGATATTTTTAATAAAAATACTCAGAGGAAAATGTGGGAAAAACATACAAGGAAGATAAGAAAAAGTCCACAAGAAGAATCAAAAGAAGCATATTGAGTAAAAGAGAGGAGTATGAATCTTCTAAAAATAATTCACCAGAAGATGAAAATATTAAGAAGTTCATAACCTTCCTGGATCATGTTCAATGGAAAGAATAATTTTTAAATAGAACTAAAGAAGAAGGTAAAAAAAACCTATAGGAAACATCATATCAGATTAGAACTTGTGGAATGTATTGAGAAAAAAAAAACAAAACTTAAGAAATAATCTAGAATATTGAAGAATGAAATTGAAAATAAGAAAGAATTAAAAGAATAATTTCTTAGAAAATAAGATGCATACATAGAATAAATTAAGTAATTTAAGTCGAAAGTTACTAAATGAGTAAATTTGGTGAAATATCTTGATAAAAAACCAACTAATAAGGAAGATAAGATATTTCAAACAAAATCAAGATTTATCGTGGTTGAAAATACTTGAAGAAGATGATTAATAATTTTAACAAATATTCATAGTTAAAGAATGAAAAATACAAATATTTTGGAAGAACTAATCCTAATGTGAAATCTATACCTAATAAATATAAAATTTCATATGGTTGTACTAACCATATAGGTGTAAGAATCAACAATGGAAAGGATTGGGTTGAGAAAGGATGTGAGAAACACATCACATCAATATAAGTTAAAAATAAATCCTGGAAGAATGATTCTCCACATCAAGGGAAATCAAATGTTGAATCTCAATAAACTTATCATAGAGAAAAATAATAATTCTATATAAGATCATGGTTTAAGAAATATTTTTGGTGTTGTGGGATATATATACATAAGGCATATAATTGTTGGAACAACATGTCTCTCCCTGGGAGTAGGAAATAATTGGAGGGGATAATAAAAGAAATACAGGTAAATTTCTAAAGGTACATGAAGAAATTAAATAAAATTCATTATAAGTTAAGAAGATCTCATGGAAAAATTGATTTTATTACTTAGGGGAAGTTTTTAGAAGGCATGACCAATCATGTCACTATGATGAAGAATGTAAGATAACACTTCTAGGAAAAATTACTTATATAGAAAAAGAAAAGAAAACTGAGAAAAGGAAAGTTGAATCCAAATATTTTATTATTGAGACTTCAATGAAATATAGAAAAAAGAATAATCCATGGATTATTGATAGTGGTTTTTCTTTATATATGATATGTGATATGAAAATATTGAAAATTATTAAAAAAAATGAGGGAGGATTAGTCACTTTCGGTAATAATAGTTCCTTAAAAATAAGAGAAATTGGTATGAATGAGATTAAATTTTAGAAGTGAAAATCAAAGGAAGTTCTATTTGTTAATAAGCTTAAGAACAACTTACTCAGTGTCATCCAACTCTGTGATGATGGTAAGGAATTTATCTTCATAAAAGATTCATGTATCATACAATGTTTGAAATATAGGAAAATTGTTACCAATGGTGAAAGAACAAGTGATAATCTATTCCAAATTGAAGATCCTAGTAATTCTTGTTACTTAAGTACCATGGATAAAAAAAAGTTGTGGCATCAAATACTTGGTCATATTTGCCAGAAAAGTATGAGCATAATCTCAAAAGAAAATGTTGTAAGTGACTTATCAAAACTAAAAAGTAAAGATGATGTTATTTATAAAATTTTCCTAAAAGTAAATATGGTTAGTAAAAGATATAAGAATGTTGAAATTCAATCCACCATACCACTTGATCTCATAAACTTGGATCTATATGGGACGATGAAAATCAATCAATAAAGGGTGTTTTTTTTACTTTATTACTCTCATTGATGAATTAACTTGGATGATCAATGTAATAAACATGAAACATAAATCAGAGTCTGTAGAGTTTTTCAAACGTTTTAGAAGGGATTTTGAGAAAAGGATGAGTGTATATATATTGATTTTGAGGGAATATAATGGAAATGAGTGTATAAGTAATCCTTTTGAGTCCTATTTGAAGAAACATGGAATTAAACACCAATATAGTGCTCCCAACACTCCACAACAAAATGAAGTAGCATAAAAGAAAAAAAAATAGTTGAAATGGGAATAAGTATTCTTGTTTAATATATTCTTTATAATTTTTTCTAGAGATAAGATATAAGTTAAATTATTCATGTTAAAGACAAATGTTTTCTCTAGTCAGAATAAAAAATGACTACCTATGATATGTGGTATAAGAAAGATACTATAGTAAAATACTTCAAGTTTTTTGAGAGTCCTTTCATACTAAAGATAAAAAATCTAAATATAGTAATTTTGATGAAAATGTATAATAATGTCTCTTCATGGGATATTCATCCAATAAAAAAAGTTACATTGATGGAATACACATATACAAAAGTTGGCTGATTCCTTTGATGTAAAAATCATTGAAAACCATCTCACCTTAACAAGAATTATTGAAGATGATGATGATGGTTTAATGAAATATAAATGAATAATTTGAGAGAATTTAATGAGAATGAAGATGAACAGAAGCCTAATTATATATAAGATGATCCTGATTAGTTTAGTGACGAGGAAAGTAAGATTATATACAAACAAAAAAGTCCCAAAATCTAAAAAAATAGGTAGAATACAATAATAAAATATGAAATTAGGAATCTATAGTTTATACTAGATAAAAATTGATATTATATAATCAAATATCACTTATCACAAAGGTGTAACTTCAATCTGTTTTTTAGAAGCAGTTGAACATAAATAATGGTTAAAAGTGATGAATGAAGAGTTATATCAAATTGAGAAAAATGAAACCTGAGATCTTGTCCCTTAACCAAAAATAAATATTCTTATAGGTAAAAATACGGTGTTCAAAAATTATCTCAATGACCATGGATATATTTTGATAAATAAAGCATGATTAATTTACAATGGTTAATCATAGGTGGAAAGTGTTTATTTTGAAGAAAAATTTTCTCTTATTGTAAGACTTAAAAGTATAAAAAAAATTTAGTTGTGGCTTATCATTGAAATTATAAAGTCTATAATATGGATTTTAAGTCAACATTATTAAATAGAGAGATTGAATAATAATTTTATATTGTGCAGCCCGGTGGGTTCATAATTGATAATGCTGGAACTATGGTGTGTAAACTGAAGAAATTTTTTCATAGGTTGAAACATGACCCCCATTCTTATTATTCCAAACTTGATAGTTTCCTGAAGTAACTTAAATTTTACAAAGAAAAAATCTATAGAAACTTTTATATTAAATAGATGAGTACAAGTACCTTGATTTTCATTATTTACATTGATGATATAATTTTTATAGGTGACATGGATAAAGCTTGTGAATAATTTTCCAATCAAATAAAGAAGATTTTTGAGATGCCAATTCTCATAGATTTAAATTTATTTATAGGATTACAAGTTAAAAAAAGGAATATACATCTTCCTTTTAAAAGAAAATTATTCCAAGGAGTTATTATGAATGTTTTATATGGTAGATTCAAAGGATGTTTCCACACTTATATCTAATGGAATGAAGATGAGTAAAGATGAAGCTGGGAAAAGTGTAAATCTAACGGACTTATGAAAGTTGATTAAAATCTTACTATATCTTACTAATTTAAGACTAGATATTGAATATGTCTTTACTTTATGTGAAAGATGTTAGAGTGATATTAAAGAATCATATATTATGTAATTAAAGAAAATAATTAGGTATGTTAAAGGAACATATAATTATGGCTTAAAATATAGTTGGAGTAATGTTATGAACTTTATTGGGTTTAGTGATACTTATTGTATAAGAGATTTTAATGATATGAATTTAATATTAGGAGGAAATTTATTTTTGGGAGAAATTTGTATGAGATGGCATAGTAACAAAAAAAGTGTTATTACCTCGAGTAAAATGGAAGAAGAATAAATTAACACTACCTAGAAATGTACAAAAAATATGTTGATGAAAGTCCAACTAGACTATTTGAGGGAGAATGTTGAAAAACTATTAAAGATTATTTGTGATAATAAAAGATCCATGAAACTTTCCAAAAATACTGTGCAACATTCTAGATCAAAACACACTGATATTAAATATCATTTCATTAAGGATAAAGTTCCCAGTGGATAAGTTATTCTTGATTATATTTCAATGAAAGATAAAATTTATGATGTTTTTTCTAAATCTATTCCAAGGGAAATATTTTAGGAATTGAGGATTAAACAACATGTTCAACCTTCACCACTTACTTAATAAAGTTCTTGGGTGTACCCCTACAATCCCTTGAATTCCGTTGTCAAAGGGGGAGAAGAAGTACAACTCTATACTCTATTTTTTGTATCCAAATATGGTGTTATCATAAAAAGGGGAGTAATTAAAGTGATCTAAAAGTTACAATTCTGGATGTTGATATTATTGAGGTGAATTTTATCAATATCATTACCACAAAATTTCTTTTCAATAAGGGATACAATTCCTTAAAAAAAATTGCCTAATTAAGTAGTGTGGTGTCATAATATTTTATATGAAGAAGGTTGTGGTTTGATGAAAATTGAGAATTTTTTTTGGAAATGTTGATAATATCTATAAAATATCCGAAGGGATATATTGAAGATAATTTTAGTTTATTTTTTAATGATTTTGTATTTTTATCAACATCGTATTTGTGAATTTGATTTTAAAGAAAATTAGCTACTGAAGAAGTTTCAATTCCCACTCATATAAAATAATTCTCTAATGATATTCAAATTACTAGAAAACATGAAGATATTCATGATTATTGGTGAGTTTATGAAAAGTGGGAGAAGTTTAATAAATAGAAGTTCACTCATTAAGATTTTGAACAATGTATGTTTGTACAAAGTTCAAGTTACAAAGTTGAAGTTACAAGATGAAAAAAGTTCAAATAATGAATATGTTCTAGAAAAATATGTATAAAGTAAATTTGTTAGAGTGATAAATGATGATTAATGAAGTTCCAAGGGAAAAAATCTCGAAATATCCACTGGACAGAGTATACCAGACATAGTGATATAAAAATATTTATTGTACAGATAAGTCTAAATCATATAGGATAAAGAAAGTTGAATATCATTGGATAGACCACATCAGAAAAATAAGATGAAAAGTTTTACCAAACTGATGTTATAGGACTGAAATCTGTATTAATTCTAGGTGGGCTTAGGATGATCAGATGTAGTGGTTCCAACACATCAAACAAATCAATATGGAAAAACTTCTATGAGTCAATAAGATAGTGGAAACATGCGAAGTGCATTAGATGAAGGAAGACTAAGTTTATCTGACTAATCTAATCATAAAAAAAGATTGGATAAAGGAGAGTAAAAAATAATAGTACTAGACAAGGACATTATTATGAAATAACAATATATACATACACCATAAAAAGTTTTGAGTGAATTATTCTAGTGAATGTATGCCTAATGCCTTCATAAGATCATATACGTTTGGTACTATTCTGTTCAAATATCCTCTGTCCAATTTTCTTCGTCTGATTAGATCAGTTTAGTAGACCCATGCTTCATTCTTCTGGTGATCTTTATATGTTTCCACTATCCGATTGACTCAAAGAAGTTTGTCTATATTGATTTTTTAGATGTGCTGACACCTCTTCTTCTGATAGGAAGTATCTTGATAATGAGAATATGAATAGAAATGTAATATATAATTAATATTTATTGGTACAAATAATGATTTTTTTCAAGTAACCTGTGTTATTATAGCATTGGGGTGTCACTAAATTTGATTGGGTACTTGTCTCCTTGTAAGATGGTGATTTGTGGTAGAGTTTGAGGTTGGTTTAATATTAGATTATAGTTCTTTCCATTCATTATTGGTAGGTTATTGGGGTCTGTTTATAATCATTAGGTGAGACATGGAGTGTTTTTACTAATCTATTTGGGTGTAATTATTTCCTTGTAATTTTTTCCCTTATAGTGATTTATTGACTTTAGGTTAAATGATAATAATTTAGAAGTACTTTAAAGGAGTATTTTTAGTGTTTCTTATGAGGGTGGTACCATTGGTTACATTTTAGGATAGGTTGGTTGAGCTTCTATAATAGAGGAAAAAAGTGTATGAGTGTTATTAGTAGAATTTGGTAAGTTTAGGTGATGAATTTAAGAGTTTTTAGAAGTAAGGTTTTAGTGGGGTTTCTTCTTGATATTTAATAGGTTATGTGGTCTTAAAACATTACATAATTTTAGGTATTTATTGGGGTTATATTTGGGTTATCTTGATAAATTATGAGGTGTGTTTGTATTTTCCCATAGACATGTGCCTATGAATAACATTAACTAATTTAATATAGTAGTAGAATCATTAAATTCATTGAGTACTTAAAATAATGTTACATCTAATTAAATAAAGTGTTAATTTAGGTTAAAAAATTGGTAATGTGATTGAGAATAAAGCGATTATAAATATTGGGAGACGATTAAATGATAACAAGATAGATTATATTGAATAAGTAAGTTATATAAAGGGGATATAATTATAATCATACTTCTCGCTCTCTCTTTATGACCTAATTAGCATGTTGGGACTGTTATCCCCTTCTATACTGATAGGTGATGGGAAAAACTCCTCTTTTCAAAATTTACCCTTTCTAGAATAGATCTTAGAGGTTTTGACCATTTATATTTACCCAAAGGTTTTTGGGATTTCGAAATGTCTTCCAGTTATAAATATTTATCCTTTTAATCTTTGTGTGATTTAGATCTTCTTAGCTTGGAACTGATTTCTCACTTTAGTATAATAATTCCACCCTTCTACAATTTCACTCATTATGTCAACCATAATTGGGGTATAGAGAATCAAGTGTCCATAGGGCTCCTTAAATCATATAGTTTTTATACCTTTCTATGATGAATATGACTTCAAGAGGGAGTGGTAGAGATCTTATTGATTCTTCAGTTCGTTTAGATTTTTGATCTTCAGATGGGAAATCAATTTTCATATGGGCTAAGAACCTCCATTATTAGTGATTTGGGTGCAAATTCTAGTTTTGAACTTACCCTTTTTAAATCTAGAGATTATAAAGCTAGTTGGTAATTCCTATGGTAGATTCTTGTGTTCTAGTTTGTGTTCTACTTCATTACTTTATTCGTATTATGATCATCTTTTCATAGATATGGATTTATTGACATTTTTTCTTGAGTATATATGGATCAATATTTCTTGTGAATATTACTTTAAATAACAAGTGATATTTGAAAATTTCCCCTCATTTTTTCTCAATTGTATTTGTCAAGGACATGAGACAACCAAATTTCATTATTTTTCCTTATTTGTTGGGGCCTCAACTACTTCTCAGAAGGAGGAGACTTATATATAATAGAAAAAAATCTGTGTGTCTAAGGATGTTTCTCAATACAGGGCTATGAAGTCTAAATCTTCTATCTCTAAAATAGAACTCCCTTAGAGTGACTTTTTTATGGTGGGGTGTAGGGTTTAGGAGAAGTGGCCTTTATAGGGTCTCGGGTTTGGATCTTGGGAAAATTATAGCAAGAAAGAGGACTATAGTACACCCCATGAAATCTTTACAACATGTGGGAATAACTATAGAACAAAGATTTATCTTATAGGGGTAAGGGAATATGGAATTGGGACTAGTTTAGATGGAATTTACAATAAGGTAATTCCTATCATTGAGGCAAGGAAGGATGCAAGCTTGTATTAACCAAATCCCAAAGTTAATGATATTTTGATAGTTTTTTATTAGATTTATAATTTTCATAGGTCAATAGTTTAGAAGTAAAGGTACATGGTAATTCTATAGTTATTAATAGAGAGTTGAGAGATATCACAAACTAGATTGAAGTGAACAGAATTTAAGAAGTGGTACTAAGTCCCTCTAATAGATAAAGAAATGGCATTAAAAACAATGGACTGAATGTATAGAACATATCAGGCAGTTCTACACTGGTTCAGATATAGAATCATTTTGGGACTATGGGAGAGGTCATTAAGAACACTGATAAGAAATAAATTTTGAACATAATGAGATCTAGGAAGAAAAAGAGGCAATCCTGGTCAGATGGAGCGTGACAAGTGATGAAAAATAAAAATGGGGGAATGCCACTAGAGGATACTCTTGTTATTAGAGGTGATGAAGTTAAAGGATATATATCAAATTCATACCATGAAGAGTAAAATTAGGTTGAAGATTTTTTATAGTTAGGATGGAATATAGGGAAAAAAGATGTTAGAGACTCTAAGAAATACCCAGTTTCTGCTAAGAGGAATCCCAGATAATAGGAAATATTATTCCAATCTTTCCAAACCCATGATGAATTGATTAGTAGGGAAGATAAATGATTTTAATTAGTCCACAATTCAATGATCATAGATAACCATGGATCTTGACCAGGTTATCTTTGGAGAACTCAAATATCCTTTTGAGTAATTAAACATTAGGAGTGTAGGAGAAAAATTGGAAGGATAGACTTAGGGAAGATTTTCTTTTTGCCCAATTTTAAATGGTAAAATGATAAAAAATTATATATGGTTTGGTAAGGATATATAGGAATAAATAATAAATGAAAAAATATCAATTTTGGTATGAATTTAGAGGATTAAGATAAACTTGGTCAGGGTAAATATCCCAAGGAACTCAGCAAAGAAAAAATGGAATGGTATATCCTATAGATTGATGTTACTTTCTTGGATTTTGGTCCTCCACCATATGATATTAAAACCTATTTATGGTTAGAAAATTTTACATCTATTATGGTGGAGGTATAAATTCAGATAAATCCTAAATTGATATGAGGGACTTATCTTGGAAGTACCAGGATGATCTGGATGGGCGGTCTATTCAATGTTGCATTCCATGGGTTGGTTCTTTAGTTATCGTTTCAATTTTTTTTTGTTTCCATATTTCATGCTCTTATGAGGGTTCACTCTAAACCCACAAAATTTATTTCCTCTAAAAGTAAAAAATTGGTTTGGAGTAAATAGTAAATGAAGTAATTTGTAAGATGAGAATATTCATGGTGGTAAAGAAGATAACATTTATTATGATATCTCAGTTGATGCGGTAATGATAATTGTTTAGCCTTTTCCATCATGATGTTGGATATAAATTGATTATACATGCTTATAACAAATATATCATGTTTGGATTTATATTTTATAGGATGAGTTTCTTGGATTATGTGATTTTTTGTTATGTGGAAATGGGATGTAATGGATCAATATTATGTTCACAAGGATATAGATGATGTGATGGAGGTGGTGTAGCTATGGATATAGTGGTGGGATTTGGTATTTATGATATGATGGTTGGATGGTGATATGGAACCTATTGTGGATATAATTTATATTCCACTCTTGTATTCCTAACTAGTTAGTGAGCGGTTTTCCTATTGGTTTGCTACTAGTTTGAGTTGGAATGACCTCTGAGCTGATAGATAAGAGCGATGTTATATTTTATGGGACCCTTTATCTTATTTTATTGTTAATGAATGATTAATGCCTATAGTTTATTAAATTAAATTAGTTGATTTTAGTTAAGGAAGTTATTAACAGAGATTATGATATTCCAAGATGTTACAATTTCCTTGATTATGAGTGCTTGTCTAAAACACCCTCTTGATTCCAAATTTTCTTTAGTTTTTCTCACACATATCTATCCCAAAAAATTTATTTGAAATGTATGTTTTTTAGAAATATGTTATTACTGAGTACTCCTACGTGCTCAACCATTTATAGACTTCTTGTATTTTTTTGCGTGATAGTTCGAGGGATATTGGGGATACTTCTGTTCTAGTTGCTAGTGTAGAGTTCCAAGAGGATGTTATTACATTGTCCTGAGTTGTATTATATACATTTTCTTGTATATATAGTTTGGTTATGTGAATTTATATCTTTTTTGTTAATATATATGGTGTTTATTGATGGTTCTGCTTATTTTTTTGGGTATTTTTAGGGAAATTCCTCCCATTCGTGTGCCAGATACCCTCAGTGTTAGTTGCTAACCCATGGATTATTAAAAGTGGGTCATGTCAATGTTATTAATAATATAATAAGGTTTTTATTGGGGGAGGGTCAAGATAAAGTGCTATTAAATCTTTTTATTAAGATATAGGTTGAAATTTGAAGTTCATAATAGGTGAGGATTGCATGGATCTGGTAGGGAAACATTTTCATTTAAACTTACCCTATGATATAAGAAAAGGTGAACAGATAGTACAAAAGTATTTAAGGCCCCCTATGATCTGGTGGAAAGACCTCAATAGTCTACCAAGTATTTTTAGGTTAACAATTCTCTAATTACATAGTATAAATTTAGTAAGGGAACATGCAACATCATCATAGGTTTCATTAAGTTAAAATTTATAATTCTGATTGCATTATTGTGCTAATATATACTAGCCTATATTGATATGGATAGTAAATTATTTTTAATTCGTTTTAATTAGTTAATTCATACTATTTTAAATAGTATTTATTATATATTCCTGATATGATGTGATGCTTTATTCACTTTCAATAATATTCCATGTTTAGAGAGAGGAGATGGAGGCCTTCTTGGATGGATCTCTGGCTCTCAGCCTATAGGGTTTCTTCCCTATCTTCGATTTATTCTTCAACATCTCTAGTTCCTCTGTTTTTCCTCTCTTCTGAAATCTCTCATGATGTTTTGGTCCTCTCCATCTTGTATTTCACTTCGTCTACATCTAAGGGGCGTCTTCTTTCCCTCTTTGTTTTTCTTTCACACCTACTCCTATGGCTGTTCGGTTTTTCTGGTTTCATGTTGGCTGGAATGGCTCTACACTCCCTCGACACTCTTGGGCTCTAGCACCTTCTTCTTACCCCCGTCCATGGTTTCCTTATTCCACTGGAAGTTGAGGGCCTTGTTTTTTTCGATGAGAATCTAGTGTATGAGGGCCTTGTTTTGTTCGTTCCCCTTTTTGTGATGATACTAATGATGCAATGGTGATGAAAGAGGTGTTTTTTCATATCTTGGTTTCAAGATCTGGTGGAATATGGCTCGAGGTGGTGGTTTTATGTTTGAATTTCAAATTTGGATTGTGGATTTTGGGTAGATATTTTGAATTTTGATTTCCTACACAAATTTTATTTTTGTATTCTGGTGATTAGTGGGAATCTGGCAGCTTTTTTGTAATCTGGGTTGTTTGGTTTTTAGTCTGGTGGATATGAGGTTACCACTTTACCATAAATTGGATTTTAACAATAATAAAAAAATGGATTTGGGAAAAATAATATTCCACATTTAGTTTTATAATTTAAAGTTCAATGTATGTTAATTAGGGAACTTATAGGAGCATGTTGGGAATTAAAGCATTATTTAATAATTAATATAAGTTTTATGAGAATATATTTTTTTTATCATTTTTTAAATCATGTATAAAATATCATTATTTCCATGAATAATTTTCCTAGAAGAATTTTTTATTAATCATGGATTTAATGATTAATTATTGATTAAGTTATAATATTTGAAGGAAATTCTTTAACAACATGTTTTAGATTCCAACATTCCTTAGCATGAAATGTTATTCCTTATGTTAATCCAAACTAGTAAATTAAAAAGGATTATTGGAAATAAATTCTTATTATAATAATGAGTTTATTTAATTAAAAATCATGGTATACTTATGAATTCTTGATACTTAACATGCATTACTTTTTGAAATGTTGAGATATGTTCTTATAAATAGTTTAATTAGATGTAATTAATGATTCATGATTTAAATTTAAAATTAGTGTGTTATATATAATCTAGTTAGTATATATATCATTTATAAGATTGTTAAATTTGATAAGAAAATTTTTATGATATCATGTTAAAATATGCGAATTGTGAATTACTATTTATGACATGTTGAACATGAGGAATTATAGGTGATAAAACATGATTATAATTTTATTCATGATTTTTTCTATGTTTCAATTAAGTTTAAATCATTAAATAGAAACATGTTCCAATCAAATGATAAAATAGAATCATGATAAGACATTAATAAGTGAATTAGTATGGTGCAAGTATTATGATGCGAGTATTATAAGAATGTAGTGATTATACAATATTTGGATATGTCACAAGTACCTTACCATGAAATGTTTCTCCTAATTATGGTTAAATATTATGTATATATTTATAATCCCTATTCTGATTGATTATATATTACGATTATATGCTGATAATATGTTTCTTTAAGCATCAAGTTTGGTTATTTTTGTAGTGGATTTACCTTTTTATGTTAAATTTTTGTGAAATGTGGATTTATAATGTTATTTTTTTAAATATTTGATATAATATTTTATATTTGATGTGTTTGATAGTGGAAATTTATAGTTTATATAGACAAGTGTTTGGGATGTTGTGATAGAAGTAGTAGTTAGCTTCTAGTGGATTATTTTCTAGCAGCTGCTTACTAAAATGCTTAAAGTTGCTGAAAATAATAATAATTGAAGGCTATGTCTATTACTTATGTACTTTAATCTCACATGATATGATTGACGCCATTATATCTATTTATTTTTGTTGTTACTATTGGTATTAATATTTTTCTAGAATATATTAATGAATAAAGAACCCTTACTATGATTTAAAACTAAAATCTGCTTCAGGGTTGATGGTAACATATATATTTGGTTAATGAATATGTATATGTCCTTTCATGATAGGATGTTAATTATATTTTTGATATGATTCATTAAATATTTTCTAACATTTTTTACCTTGGAAGTGAATCATAGATAAGGGGAAATGCAACATAGACACTCAGATGGGGTTTTTTTGGTTTAAGAGTCCTAAAATGTTAAAGATGTATTTTAATTACTCTTGCATAGATATATGACTATGTGAAGAATATTATAAAATTACATAATAGTTTGAGATTAAATCCTTGATAAGTGAGGTGTATCATATTTTTGTAACTCTACTCCTTCAATTTTAAAAATTCTATGTTATTTGAAGCTGATTATAAAATATTGTTTTAAAAAAAAGAGAGGGTGAATTGATTTATATCAAAATAAATGAATTCTATTTTTTATTATTTTTAAATTAGTGTAAAATATTATAAAATTTTAAAAAGGATTTTTGTTTTTAATAAATGTAAATTATTTAAAAATGGTTTATGGTTTATTTCAAATGAGTGATTATTTTGAAACAAATGTCATTGCGGAGAAAATAGTAGTTATTAAGTGTAGGTCATGGATCGGGGTGGTTAGTGCTATCTTCCTCATTATGTTTGGATTTCCAAAGGGTGAGGTTTTTGTTTGAGAGGTATTTCCTATATTTGATAATATTATATAAGTTTTATTACTGGAAGTAAGTTGGAATTATAGCCAACTCTTCCCAGAGAGAGTGTTAGTGGTGTGTCAATTCATTTTGAGTGGTATCTTCCAATGGATGTTATGCTATAGGATTTACTTATTTTGGGTTTGGTTTACATTTTTGTGGAGGAGAATAAATTTAAAGGTATTTAATGTGAAGTACCTAGTTTCCCCATCCCTCACATGGTTGGGTTCCCCATTTTCTAAGTTTTATTTTGATTCTAGAAGATGAGAATTTTTTGAGAGGTATATAATATAAGGGACAAAAAATTATTGGACCCCTTGTCATTCCATGAGTGCTGGGGTATAAGGGTTTAGTTTTAGAATACATTTCATATGATAGTTTATATCATGCCATGAAGAGTTGGATGAAAGAGGCATTATTGGAAAAGTCTAGGATTACCCATACGTATCACCCCTTGTTGCATGAATGACCCTGACGTATTTCCTTTGTCATGGAAATGACATTTAAATATCACCCTGATGAAACTTATGTATTACATTCTTAAAATAGTTTACCCTTATGTATCACAATGTTACTCCATACTTTTCTAAATGTTTAGTACATAATAGTCTACTTAGTAACATGTAAGAGTAAAACCATGATGTATAAAAGTAAAATGATAATACATAAGATTCATTAATTTATATGTAAGAGTCATTTTTTCAAAATTAAAATTAAACTTTATATTTAAGAGAAATTAATTCCACCACAAATCCATTTTTATTTTACTAAATATCCACTTTAAGGAAAAGTGGGAACCTTAAAAAAAACATTCACCATTCACCAGCTGATTTCAAAATTCAAATTACAAGCTTCAATACATTTCAAAATACAAGCACAGACCATCAACCCCGTGATAAAACAAAATTCAAAATTCAAATCCAATAGAAAATTAATTGTCATCCGTCTACACCAAACAAATCACCGTCATTCACGTCACGTTTCTGCCGTACACTCCAAACATCACGTCGTCGTCGCCTATCGATAGCTGAACCACCCTCAAACCAGCCGTCGTCGCCCTTCATCTTCCAGACTGAAGAGGAAGTAAAACACATTCCAACATCATCATCACAAAAGCACCAATGTAATCTTTGAAAAAAACCCACTGAACACGACAGGACGAGTATCACCTCCAGAACCACCTTTAGAAATGCCTCTTCTTCAACCAACACCGACCTCGAAACACAAAAATCACTCAAAAACTGACCAAAAATCCAAGGATCATCAGAGACATCACAAGATAATCAAAAATAAAATAGGATCACAAAATTCCAACAAGACCCTTCAGGAACCACTACGACAGAAGAAAACTAGATTAGGAAACCTAACAGAAATGAATCACTCAAAGAAAAATCCACAGCCACCAAACCCCATGGCCCAAAACCCCTGTGTATCCATCGCTCCAATTCCGACCTAGAGAAGAGTGATGGAACTCTAGGTCAGAGCAGGTTGAGGTGGATGAGGTATAAAAACAGGGACCAAAAGGAATGGGTGAAAAAACCCAAGTAAAAACAAAAAGCATGAAAGATGAAGGGGCGACCGGGGACTGGAACCCTTGAGAGAAACGATGAAGACAACTTGAAGATCCAAGGCCACTGAGCCCCTAAGGCCAAATACTCATGAATCCAACTCTCCCAAATTGACCTAGAGAGGAGAAGAGGATCACGAGGTCAGAGCGATGTGTGGAAGACGGGGAAAAGGCATAGCGCCTTCATCGGAGCAGAGCAATCGCGAAAGTGAGGAGAAAAATCGAAGAGAAGAAGAAAGAGAAGAGTGGGTTTTAGGAGGAACCCAAAAAAGGAGAAGCAAGGGGAGTGAGTACCAACCTGGAAATATCTGATTTGCCACCGAGCTAAAGAGGGGTAAAAACCCTACAGATCTACCATCGAGAATATATTTGGAAGAGAACTGGAGACTACAAATGCCGAAGAGGCGAGAGGAGGAGGGAATAAGCAGCATCATCAAAAGACTCTCAAAACCCTAGAGGAGGGAGAGAGTGGAGAAGGAGAGCGGGGAGTGAGAGCGGGGGGCTAGGAGAGTGAGGGTCCATTTTTCGTAAGAGAAATTCATTAATAATAGTCATTTATTCAATACATAAAAGTAATTCCAGCATATGTAAGAGTAATTTACTCAAACATATGAGTAATTCTTTAATACATAAGAGTAAATACATTTTCCTCTAAAGAAGAAACCTTTATTTTTGGCTTAATATGTATTTAATGATTGATAGGGAGATATTATCAATCATTAACAACAATGTGGTTTGACTCATATTTTATGATTAATGGTGGGGGGTGTTATCTATCATAAACCATTGAATTAGGAATATTGAAATATAAACAAAATTCCCTTTGCAACTACATAGTCTATTTCACAATTTTAGGGAATTCAAATATTGAAACATAATGATTATCATTATCCATGACCTTATCCATATGAATGATGTTTAGGAGGGTTTACTAAATTTTAAAAGAGGGAAACATTTAAGAAAATTACATTGTGATTTATGAAATCTAATTTTTTATAAATTTGGGGTGACTATTCCCTTTGGTTTAATCTTCCCTATTTACCTCTATTATAGGAAACCTATGGGCTTTCTTTAATGATCTTCATATTTTTTTTCATTATTATTAAATCCCTATTTTTGAAGGTTTCTTCTCCTTCAATATGGGGTGTACTCTCATTGCTTTTTATTTTATTCCTTAATATTCCTTTATGAAGGTTTAAATAATAATTTTTTGTTTTTTTTGGATTTTTTTGATTCATATTAACATGAAATAGGTTTGTAAAATCTTCTCTAGGATTCATTGTTTCCAGGATTCAGTAATTTTGACATGGATTACTTGTCTCTATTGAGGTAGGGGATTTTTGAGATTTTCTTCCATATTATGGAATATTATGTTGCTTTATATATTGTTAAACCTTATAAATTACCATTATTAATCCTAAATCACTTTTATTGTTATCCCCTTAAACCTGATAATTAGATCTATCATCAATCATCATGATTTTAATCCCTTAAAATCTAATGAATGGAATTTTTATCATTCTACTTGATTGAAACCTCCCATTGAACCTTATAAGTTGTGACTCCTTGTACCACTCCATCCTTTGATAATCAATTTTTAATAAATTTATATTCTATGTTCGATATAATAAGTTCATACTCTTCCCATGGTAATGGTGAATATGGTTTGGTCTTGGGGAATGAGTTACAATTTACTTTATATATTTTATTATCATACCCTTCCTTTGGGCCTAGGATTATTGGTTGGTTTGGGGGAATGGGTTATTGTATGCCTTTTTTTCTTTTTTTAATCTTTTATTTTGGGCCTAGTGTTATGGATTTTGGTTTGAGGGAAGGGGATATTGTATGTTCCTAATTTTTATGTTATTTTATATTTCTTATCCCTTGGTCGGTAAAATTACTTTTTTTACTCACTTTAATTTTTTTTCCAGGAGTATCACATTGTTATGTTGTTTATACCACTGTTATGGAAGCTGTTTTACAGGAGACATGTACTTGAATATAAACTGGAAGTGGAAAATTTACCATGTTGTATAACATCATCTTATTCCATGATTCATATTATTTGGTACTTTATATTTATATATGTTGGTACATTTACATGAATAACATCATGCTAAAATATGTGTAGAGGATGGAGATAAGAATAAACATGTAAAATTGGAATTTTAATTATGGTGACATGAAGTATATTGATAATGGGAATATGGATAAGAGAGTAATCGAGAATTAATATTGACCAATATAAATACAAATAATGATTTAATTCATGTAATCTAGGAACTTATAGTGTCAGGGTGTCACTGAAATTGATTAGGTACTTTCTTCTTTGTAAACTTTTGTCTAGTGGTAGAGTTCAGATTTGGTTTATGATTAGATATTATTCCTTTCCATTTAGGCTTGGTACATTATCTAGGATTGGTTATAATCTTTAGGTGAGATAAGGTGAATTATTTTTAATCTATTTAGATTCTATATTTTCCTTGTAAGTATTTCCCTTCCTTAGAGTCACATCTTGGGTTTATGTTGAATAATGAGAATTTAGAGTCCCTTTACAGGAGGAGTTTTAGTGTTTCTTCCAAGGTTGGTGATGTTAGTTTTGTTTTAAGGATAGGCTGGTTGAGATGCTAGAGTAGATGGAAGAAGTGCAAGACTGTTTTAGGGAGAGTGGGATAAGTTTAGATGATGAAGTTAGAAGTTTTTATAAGTAATGTTTGAGTTTGGTTACATTTATGTATTTAATAGGTTACATGGGATTAAATAGTTTAACAGCTATAGATCTGGATTAAGCTTGTCCTTCGTTTAGATTGATAAGTTTTGAGGTGGGTGTAGTTGTTAAAAGATATGGGTCGATGTTTAACATTAACTAATTCAATATAAAAGTGGAATCATTAAAATAATTGGCTAATTGACATAACATTATTCATAAGTTAATAAATGAAGTGGTAATTTGAATATAGGATTAAATATTTTTAATGTGATTTAGAATAGAATAATTAAAAATATTGAGAGATTCTTAATTAAATAATTAAATGATAAAATGATGGATTATACTGAATAAGTAAGTAATGTAAATAATAAATGAAATAATTGTTAAGATGAGAATATTCATGATGGTAATAAAGATTTCATTGACTACGATATATTGGTTGATGTACTAATGATAACTATTTTTATTTTACCATCATTTTGTTGGTTATATATTTTTAATCCATGGTTATGATGGTTATATCATCTATGTATTGATATTTTATATGATGTGTTTCTTGGATCATATAATTTTTTGTTATGTTGAAATAGGAGGTAATGGATCGATATTATATTCATGAGGACAAAACTGATTTGTTAATAGTGGTATTACTATTAATATAGTGGTGGGGTTTTTTATTGATGATATATATGTTGGATAGAGATACAAAATGTTTTGTTGATATAATTTATATTCCATTCTCATATTTTTGATCAGCTAGTGAGGGGTTTTCATACTTTCTTGCTACCAATTTGTGTTAGAATGAACACTGAACTCATAGGTAAGATAATTGGTATCTTTTTTGGGACCATTTATCTTATTATATTATTCATGATATTTCCATCAATGATTGATGGATGTGATTTATTGAATTAAAGGAGATGGTTGTAGTTAAAGAAATTATTGTTGGATATTATGATATTCTGAGATGTTAAATTTTCCTTGATTATGAGTGCTTGTTAGAAACTTAATTTTTATTCCAACATTGTCTTAATTAGTTGTTCTCACACATATCTTTCCCAATACATTTATTTCAAATTTGTGTTTTATTGTTTATAAATATGATCCTATTGGGAGCTCCTAAGTGGTAACCCCTCTATAGATTTCATGAGTTGTTATGTAGGATAGTTCTAAAGGAGATTGGGGATGCTGCTATTTGAGTAGCTGCAGTGGAGTTCTAATAGGATATTCTTAAATTGTAACTAATTTTATTTTTCATGTTGGAATATATAGAAAAATTGGGTATGTGGATTTTTATCTTTTCAGTTTATATATAAGGAGTTGATTAGTGGTTCCACTTATTTTCATAGGTATTTTAATTGAAATTCCTCCCATATGTATAATGTAAACCCTTGGTTCTAGTCACAAACCCATATACTATTAGAGGCAGGCTTCGGGGGTCGCATCGTATTCACTATCGATCTAGGAGGGGTTTCATTGGGGAGGGTTGTGACACATACTTTATACTCACATTGATAATTCTCAAACATCAATTCATTTTGACAATTATTAAAACCACATGGTTAATCTATTCAATATGTAATTTATCATAATAAGAGTTTGTAATAAAATAGAATTTCATCCTTTATCAGAGTTTATTTTTCACTTTAAACCCAGATTTTGTGATCTACCATAAGCTAGGTAGGGTTACCTCCATGATGAATTTATTAAATAAATCTTCAATCCATGAATTTTTAATTATTTCACTACCATATCTATAGCTAGACCCTTATTAATTATATATATATAATATTTTTAATGATGTGATATATCTAATTATAATAGACCCCAAAAATAATAGTCCTCTGACAAAGTCTTATCATTGATGTATATGTTGAGATTTTCCATTGCACTTGAAATTATTTTCCCTTCATATAATTTCTTGATTACTACAATAAATGCATAAAATTTTAGGTAATAATCTAAATAAATACCTCTATATCCTTATTTTTAATTAATGAAAACACACACATATATTTTACTAAATGGTTTTTCTTGAATTATATTTAAGTACTTAGTGGACTAACAAGCTTCATGCACACCAGAGTGAACTATTACTACCAAATTGAATGCATACCAAAATTTTCATTGATTTGAAGAAGTTATAAATTCATTAGAAACTATAAAAGGTGATTGAATATAATTTTTTATGGAAAGAATACATTATGAATAAATATATTCAAACACTAAAAAACAAAATACATGTCTAAAAGACTAATCAAACACCCAATAAAGAAGATCATTAAAGAAACTAAAGTCATAATGGATACTTTGTGTGAGGAAATAAAAGGATCATGAGAAGATCATTGATGCTTGTGGATCTCAAAGTGGATGATCCAACAATTATATATCTATGTAAATAAATAGAAATAAAATATCGAGATCAAGAACAACTACTCATACATTACTTTATGAAAATTTTGAGATCACTTTCACTTCTAGTTTTTACACCTTTTATTTTTTGTTGATCATTTTATCATTTTATTTATTCTTATAAGGAAAATAAATTCATTTTATAATAATTCTATTTTCATTTTTTGATATCTTGATCAAAGAAATCACTCCTATATAATTGTTTATAAAGTGATAATTTCTTGTACTTAGTGCTGGGATATCTGGATATGTGGTTTGATCCTCCAACTGATTATAGTGATAAACTATTCACCTTTGTTTGGTTTATGAGTGGTGATGACTAGTTCACCCTTGTGGATTATGGTGATGATCCATTCACTTGCTTCTATGATATGGGGGTGATGAACCCAACATATATATTTATTTATTGATAGTAATACTACATTTATCCATGTTATTATTGTTTGAGTTAATAACCTATTCCTCCACCTATTATGATCAATCTATAAAAGTACCCATCCCATTCTGAAACTTTTCAAAGTAGCTTTGATTGTTTATCTATTTGAATATTGATAATATATGATACTATTTATTTTTTAATTTTAATTCCTTTTTAAATATTCCCATTTTCATGTTCAATTCCCAATAAATCACATTTTACAAGTTTTTTTTATATTTTTTATTGAATAATTAAAGTTTGATTAATTTTGGAGAATTATAATATAAAATGAACTCGATATCTTAATGTGTGAAATTGAATATATTTTTATTGAAACTTATTATGCAAATTGAATTAAATATTTTAATTAATTATTTTGTTTTTAATTATGAAAATGTTCTTGAATTTTTGTCTCTCTTTAGAAACATATTTTGGAATGTTAAATCTTGTAAAATGAATGTGTTTTAGTAGAAAATTCATTATTTATTTAATAAATACATTTTTTTATTCATTTGTGTGATTGATTATATTTTTCTTAGAAAATATATGTGGTATATTTTTAGAAGTATATTTTTATTAAATGTGGAAATAATTTTTTACTCCGAGAATGGTTAATTCATATTTAATTTTTAAATTAATTTTTATTTTTCAGGAAATTTAATTGCATAAAGTTAATTATATATTTCTGTGAAATTGAGATTTTTTATTGCGCATGATATTTATTTTTGTAACACATTCTATATACCCAAAAATCAATTTTTTTGAAAATATAATTTTTTAGATTTGTTTGAATCTAAATGTTTAGGATGAATTCATTTTTTCTAGAATTAAATGAGAATAACATGGAATGTTTTAAATTATTGGGATTTTAAATTTGGTAGTGATTTTTGGTATTTATTTGATTATTAAAAATATTTATTATTATTATCGATGTTTTTTTGATGAAATGTTGATATGATGGACATCAAAATGGGATTATCATCATTTATTTGTAAAGTCGACTAATAAACGGTAGTCATAACCCTCACTAAATAATAATTTATTTCCCAAAAGAATGCATCATAATAGAAAAACCTTGAGGTTGATATCTTAATGAGGGGTTACTCATCAAGATCTTCACACTTATTCTAATTGAATAATTATTTTCTTTTAAAATAAAATAATATGAGTGATAGTGTGTGTATGTGAATGAATTGAGTAGAGTATTAGAGAAATAAGAAAAGTGAGAGAAAGAAGTTGTGCCTGGTTCTCAGATATTTCCCCCAACCAATCTATCACTATCCCTCCAAAACATGTTCACTCCCTTGCCTAACTCATTAAGTGACCTAAAAATTCCATCTTATCACTCTCCCTTGTTATGTTTGAATTAAGAAGATACATCCAATGACTATTTATCTCACAGACTTTACCTTCACTACGTGACCAAAAACCCTTAAATAACTCCTTAATCATCCTCACAACTCTCAACCATAGAGAAATGAAGAATATTAAGGGGTATGTGTGTGAAACCCAAAATAAAGATAAGGAATCTAAGAGATACACACAATCCCAGTGATAACCATCAACTATTTTCATGCATATGCATGAATCCTCATAAAGATAAAACAAGTGTATATGATACATTAATTAATTGAAATTAATGAGTGGGAATGGGTAAAACATCCTTGGCCGACCAAAAATAGGCCTACAATTCCATCAATAAATAATAAAAAACAAGAAAAAGTAAAATTAAAAATGGATGATCCCCTTGTCATTGGGTCCATTCTCCTTTTAAATAGATGAAAGAACATTCATGTTTTTTTCACTATATCTTCCTAATGATCTCTATGTGGACGTGTTCTAGAATCTCATCCCTCACATAACTTTTACTGAAGGGAATTTATAATCACCCCATGACCTTGGGGTGAACTTGGTGACTGCCACCTATGAATCTCCCCTACTAATTTCCATATTTAGTCAAACACACAAAATGAGAATATTATTTTTATCTCTAAGTCCTATGAATGGATGGTATGTATTCATGAATCACATAAAAGGATTTAAAATAATGTCTCAACTCTTCCTTAGTGATTCCATAATGATTTATAGATACCATGCATAATTATCTAAGTGTTCAGATTGATCCATGCTTGTGTGGTTCTCAAAATGCTTTAAAACAACAAATCATAGATCCTAAGAGATTTTACCTAGTCAAAAATGACTATTCTTACATAGATGGTGATTTTATTGTATCATTGTATTCCATAGATGTAGTTGGGGTTAATATCACACAACATATTTCCCATATAGGTTAATATTACATAGATTGGTTTATTTATGGAGTTACTCTACAATGTTCTCTCATAATATATTTTCTTACATAACTAATGGGAAATAATGTTTAACATAATTTGAGGCAGATGAGATGTGAGGTTATTCTTATGAAATATTTATAGGTGGGGATTTAAATCTTCCATAGTGGTGAGATTAATATGATCCAGCCCCTTTTTCCATCATTTAATACAACACAACATACAGTAGATTACGAAAGTTAACTGGACATGAACACTTGGCTATGCATGCGTCTGTTCTTACATAGCTATTAACCCATGATTCTAGTCCAAAATGGGTCTGATTTAAGTAAATTCAAGATATTTATTTAGATTTATTTCTATATATATCCATTTATAAGGTGTCAATCACACAAAACACCTCAGTCTCCCAAATCAAACTTACATGAGTGCTCAAAAACCTATTTTACTCCTTCATACATCACTTGGAGAGAATTCTCCCATAAAAAAAAATAAAATTTCACCCAAATTAAAATTAAATATTTTCAAAATGATCTCAAAATTAATCAATACCTTTTAAACATAATAGTTAATACATTTCTCAATAAATACCAAAAATTAATGAAAATATAATAATTATGTCATTTATTTAGAATTAAAGGAAAATAAAGGTAAAAATAATAAAAAATACAAACAAAAAGTAAAAAAATCATGGCTTGATCACCGACCCATGGATAAGGTTTAATAATAAAAAGGGGACTATATGATTATCATAGATAGGGGGGTCTCTAAGAAATACCATACATGTTTCTATCAAGTTAGTGAATGTAAGGCTAATCACAACTTCTTGAAGGATAATGAGGTGAGTTATGGGTGAATTCTTGCTTCATTACTGTATGTTGTTCACTATTGTAATAAAGAGTGCAGATTAAGTCCATGGATGATCCATTATTCATGGAGAGTCCATGTCACTGGTTTATATTGGGAGGATATGTGTTGTAGTTTCTTGGAAAGTTCACCATTTTTGCTGATTTAGTCCATTTGAGGGATAGAATACTAAAATCAAGAAGCCAATGGATGGTTTAGGTAATTTAGGAAAGGGACCAAGCCAATGATCCAAGAGTCCAAGGTTGGTTGTGAGTCTTTTCACACTTAAGTTGACCTGTTCCATTGTTGTTTAACCTGGTGGTAAATTAGTAGCACAACCTATGGATGGAGACCTATTAACTATCTAACATCCCATCATATGATGATTGTTATGTTTATATATATGAACTTATATATGCCATATTTATTTAGGATAACCATTGGTTGTTCCCCATAGAGTATGTTCCACTCACCCTACATATGCACCTTGTGTAGACTTCATGGTCAAGGATACAGGTAAGGGAAAGGGACTTGAGGTTGATGACTGCTCTTTATATTGATAATTAGGAGGGAGATATGGGAATGTGTGGAGTCTAAGAGTTATTTTTTTTATTCCTCTATTATTTTATATATTTCTCATTATGTTTTTCATATGACCGACTCACCAAGAAATTTTACATTTGATATATGACTTGTATGACATTAAGGTGGGTACATATCATGTTATAACACATAATATTTCATTAAGGTGGGTACATATCTTGTTATAACATGTAATATTTCATTACAATTGGCTTATCACTATAATTTACATGTTTTACCCCCTTCTCTCCATGGGAACTGGACAAGATCAAGTCCTACCAGGATCAGACAATGTGTGTATTATGAAAAAGGTGATTCAAAGACATTTACTAGATGGGGAATGTGTGGAGTGCTCTGTGCTTTGGTGGGGCCCCTAGTGGGAGGTGACCATTACCCTTACACATGTTTTGGACACTTCAGTGGTGGTACAATGGTGAAAGAGAGGGGTACAATAATGTTGTTATTTGGGAGGTGTAGGGTTTGATTCCTCAGAGTTCGCTCTTGGGAAAATTTCTCCTTCCCCTAGAATCCACTGATCTTATTATGTCACCCGGTTCCTGACTAGGTGGGTGAAATGAGGCACGACCCACCTGTGATGATGGATTACTATGTAAAACCCTTGTTGATCAGGTTTTGACCCTCCGAGATACTCTTCCGTCCCAACTGGATACAACTCCTTGGATGGGGCTCTCTTAAGAGTGACCCCTTCATGAGGGGGGGGGGGGTTTCCTAGTGTGGAGGGTTTGAAAAGGCCACACCTAGGGATCCCCTTTTAAAGAATAAATAGTTATTTGATAGAAGGTATAGTCTCCCTATGTTTTTGAGAAACCATTACCATTAGTTAGTATCCTTTAGTGTACTTGAAGTCATTATTGAGGCCATTTAGCTCTTTAAATTGTAACTATTTAGGCTAATTAGGCTAGGGATACTATAAAGTGTTATCAGATCCTAGTTTTGAATTTTTATTATTTAATGCAATGTAATTAGAGATAAGACTGGTCATAACATGGGTTGCTTTGGAGTTAGCTTCCTACAACCAAATAATTTATATTGTTTTATTACCCATATAATAATATACTTGAATATTAATACATATATTATAGTATATTGATGAGAACCTTGAAGTAACATAACAATATTATAGAACCTTTTCATTATCTGATGAGAGATGGATGATGTTAACTATTAGGTTCTCGACTTTCATCAGTGGACGAGGCTTCATATCATGAAATTTTCACTTGGTAATCTCCACGATAAGATATTATGGGACAAAAACATTAATAATAATTCCAAATGTTTGTGTGTAAGTGGATACTCATATATTATAACATGTGTATTGGTACTTTAATTTGATATTATTTTTAATTCATACCACAAATCACATACTTTGATGTATTTTTGAAAAGTGTGATAACATATATTCATGAAATAGTAGGTTATGTTTGGTTTTACATGAGTGATACAACACTAATGAATAAGTTAAGAAAGGATTTGTATCTTTAAAGACCATAAGATTATATATTATACTCTTTAATTAAAATGGAACTGTCAAACTAAAGTTGATAGCCATGTAATTTTAAAGGTACATTTCAAAAATTCAGAAAGATATATCAAGATTATAAGTTTATGAAATGAGTATGCAACCTACTTGATGAGATATCAATGAAAAGGGATTATATTAAATAATGAGAATTCATATGAGGTTTTTATTATCATGAACTTGACTTATTTCTCTATGGGTTCCTTGATGTGTTGTTAGATGCTGATCTTAGACTCTAAGTAAAACCAACAAATTCCATTGAGGAAGAGGACGAGAGGGTCACACATTTAGTGTATCCATTGATCTTAGTTAAATTATATTATAATTTAACAATTGGAATAAATTTTATTCTCCAAATTGAGGAATAATTTTATCCAAGATTTTCTAATCCTAAATATTCAGTCACTAGTTATATTCGAGTTAAAATATACATGTGAGTTGAATATTAAATAAATATTTATTCTCATGAATGTGAATATCATATTTATTTATTTATCTAATGAGAAATATATATTTATTATTTGAGGTTTGATAAATATTATGGAAGGTGGACAAGCCTAGTTAACATGTCAATAATGAAAATGATATAATCATAAACACCATTAAAATAAATAAGGGTTAATTTATTTAATAAAATGATATTTAGTTTTTGTGAGTTGGTGCATGAAATGATATAATAATAATAATTATATTAATATTATTATTACCTATAATGTATAATATAATGGATTTACTATTTGATGAGGTGCATTTATGAAAACTATCAATAATAAACCCTATGTATATATTCCCATGTTATAAAATTTCTCTATGTGTAAATTCATTTGTGGTTGTGATCAAGAATAATAATCCCACACTAGTACACGAATTTCCATTTATATTATTTTAAGATCAAGGAGCACATGTGGATACTAATAGAGGTATTATATCTTACATACTCTTGGAATAATGATTGTACAACTCAAATGAGGTTCGATTGATCAACATATACACTAAAGAAGGATATCAAGACTAAGGTATTTTCTTATTATTAAATTGATTATAAATTTAACATGAAAGATACTAACATATCAGTTATAAGATTATTAATCTAGTTTATTTATCTATATAATTATACATGATGGTTCTTTGTTATGTTCCCGCAAATTATTCATCAAATCTGAAAAAATCCATATTGGGTACGGGATCGACTGATGCTTCCACTATGCCTAAAACCATAAAGTGATATGAGAGAAATCACATTTAAATTAATAATTATTTATTTTTTTGGGTCAATATCATGATTATTTTGTTATATTGTCATTTCCATTTTAATTTTTAATCAATTAATTTGAGATAATGAGTTTTTCACTATAATATGACTAAGAATATACCAAGAAAAGGTGAAGAATGCATAGAGATTTCATACGAATGTGCCAAAGATTATGGATATTTATAAACCTTTATTTTGTTGAATATATTGTTTATATTAAATTATATGATTCTACCACATTGATTTTTAATGGATAATTTTATCAAAATTTATAATTAGTGAAATAATTTGAAAATTGTATGCCAATTCAAGGTTTTCCCTTTCAATTTCACATTAGTTTTTTTCTTCTAAAATTTTATTTATGTATTATTTTAATTATAAATTTTTTAGGTGTATTTTACACTACAACATATACATTTATCATTTAGATAATGAAAGTTGGATTCACCATTTCATGGGAAATAAGTGACCATGAATTAAATGCTGATGTGGATCTTAATGGATGAGTCCCACCATAGTAATATGGATATAACATAGTTTACCAAACTTATATTGAATTGAAATCTTGAGATATTTTATATGAATTTTTTGGATCATTTCATACAAATTGAGGAACATTTTTTTCGAATGTTATCTTGATCCAAAATGCGTGTGAAGTCGATGCATCAAGATTCATTAAATCTATTTGGATGGAAATATCACCATCAATGATTCAATAATAAATCCTTTAATACTCCATTAAAGAGAATAAAATTTTGATGGAAAACACTCAATAAATTGGGGAACAAGTACAAAAAATAACACATTCCAATATTTTTCTATTAAGTTATCCCAAAATGTATGGACATTCGGTATATTGAATCTGGATGATCTATATGATAAACACATTTTCATTAATCATCCAGACATATATCTTTAAATATGAGGCCAATAGAGCTGATATTTTGTGGGTCAATTTGAAAGAGATTTATTAAAAAAATTTATAAGAAAATATGTCTCGATCCATCCATTTAATTTTCTAATAACTCACAAACTTTTAGAAGTCGAAATTAAAGAAAATATTTTCCACCTCCCTAACCTATAAATATGTTCCTCCTCTTCCGTGTTTAGGGGAAGTCATTAATCAAAAAAAATATCTTGTTTTATAATAAATTTATTATATTTAATTAAATTTTATTATTGTTTTATTTTTCGTATTTGGTTTGGAAACTAAGAATTTAGATGAGATCAGTTATTTCCCATTTAAATCCAATGCTTAAGAAAAATGTTTCTTCGATAACCTTTCCACCCATAAAAGCGTAATTTATTTGTAAATAATCTAATTAAACCATATTAAATTGATTATTTTGAATCCTTGAACATAATTTAATTCATTAAAATATAACTAATTAATTTATTATTAAAAAATATATTAATAAACACTATCGACGAACACTTAACACTCGAGGTTGAGTTTGTGTGAACCGTGAGTACGAATGTAAATTGTAAAATCCAATCAACCAGGATAGAATTATAGGGTAAAAATATAATATAAATAACAATTTTTTTGATCATTAACAATGTTTAAAGTTTTTTCTAATTATCAATATAACATAAAGTTTTCTCTGGAATGATTATCAAAGAAGGGTTCCATGATATTGTTGGATTTGGTGCCCTAAAACCAACTTATTTTTTAATTTATGATAAACATGTATTCATTTTTTTATATTTTTAAACTAGTTATCACATAATTATTATTATTATGAATGCAATAGTATGTGATAATGTAATATGAGTTTCCATCACACTAAAAGGTCATAGAAGTTCCCCACTTTGATGAGAACTCGGAAGTGCTATGACACAATTCTTGAATATTTGTTCTATAGCCAGATGATATCATTTGTGGGACACAAATGATACAGGATATCTGGGGTGTAGATTCATAGGACTTTGAGACACCTTCTCATGGTGTACGCCCTTGGTAATATCTATTAAGATATTATGAGAATGAGACCCGCCAATAGGAAATCCACATTCATACGTTTTATTGGATGTTCCTATATATGGATGTGTGTATTGATCCTTAGAATTTAAGAATATTATGAATGAGTATTATGATTCATGCAATTAGAAGTATTGATGAAAACTGTGATGAAAGGTGTTCACAGGGAGGTAGGATATGTTTGGTGCATCCTGAGTAATATTTCAGTAATGAATAATGTGAGAAATGATTTATCCCTTCTGTTGTTTAATGTAAGTTAATATCCTAGAACTTTTGATGGAAATAATATAGCCTAAATAAATCCATGGTGAGGGAGATCAATAGGCAAGTTCTATTTCTGTAAAGTCAAATAAAGATACAATCGAGAACATAGGTTGATGACACTGGCATGCAACCTGCTCAATTTGAGATATTATGATAAAGGGATTATATTACACAGTAAGTGATCGTATGAGGTGACATGTCATTGCTACATTAAATTATTTCTCTATGGGTTCCTTGGTGTTTTTCTAAATGCTAACATTGAACTATAGGCTGCTTCGACTAATGCCACTGAGTAAGAGGCCTAGAGGGTCACACACTAAGGGTATCTAGAATCTCAGTTAAATAATATATAATATTATTTATTATTTAATAGGTTGAATAAATATTATTCTCATACATTGTTTAATAATTATTCATGTATGATTGATCACATATAAATATTAATTTTATTTTTAGTAAATATAATATTTATTCATTTGTCAGTGAATAATGAAGTGATATTTATTTAATAAATAAATAGAAATTATTTAAGGACCAATAAATATTGTAGAGGAATGACGAATAGAGTTTAATGGTCTGGAGAAAAATGATAATATTGACTATTATTTATTTAAATAATTTTTAATTATAATTCACAAATTAAGCATGTGTTAAGAAATAATAATAATAATAATAATATTATTTGACATGGGGTTTTCTAGGATTAATTAATAATAACAAAACTTGTGAAATTATTTTATTTTAACCCTAGAAATATAAATACCCAATAATATTATTTTATCAAGAGCCTATTAGGTTGTGCACAAAGATTTAAGGAGAATCCTTTCAAGGCTATAGAGAACCCTTCTCCAAGAACACTCCCACAAACGGTGAGCAATCCTCCTCTATCGGATCAAGGAGAATGCTTTGGAAGCGATTCTCAAGCCGATCAAGGTGGATGATGCAAGTAAAAGGATCTTCTATGATATCACTAGGAGACCCTTTTAGTGACATATAGAGATTCCTAGAACACATGTGGATCATTTCTAGAGGAAATATACACTTGGTTTCTATAACACAATGACAATGTAGCACAAATCTATTGCTGAACACATTAGTGAAGAAATAATTCCTTAGGGGTAATTCCTTATCTAATTAAATTAATTATAAACAATATGTGTGGATCTTCTCTCTTAGTTCTGGAATAATTATTATTCTTCTACTTATTTGACTCAATTCTGTGGACCATGACATTCATTTTCATATAGATCTCGGATTGATAATTGTCTATGGAAAAAATTAAGGTTTGGTAACACCCCTCTCATGCTTCTGCTGCACCTGGAAGCTACAAGTGGTATCATAGGGGGCACATAATTGTTGATAATTATTTATATTTTTCAGTAATTTACGTATTCGTAATTCATTTTTTCAATTCAAATTTAATCATTATTTTAATCTAAATTACGAGATCCATTTCTTCCTCTATTTTTTCTCATATATCAAACAAAAATGATTAATTTTATGATTAAGATAAAATCAAGGAACTCATCCGGAGGTGCCAAGGATCCTGGATGTACAACACTAGACTACACACTGTGTAATCGGCATTACACGCTGTGTAGTCTCGTTCAACTCATTAAGATTGATTCATAGATCAATTAAATATTTTGTGTTGATTAGGTCATTAATTAAACCATTAATGTGTCATGTTTTGACCAGGATTAAATGTCTCACGGTCAACCGGACTACACGTCGTGTGGATCATTGGACACGATGTGTAGTCCATTTAGGTTAGGGCTTTGCCATGCATTCCATAAACACCCTACCCAACCAGTGACCATGTAACATGGAGTCAAAAAATACTATGGACCACTAGACACGCTGTGTACTCAAAATTTTTGAGGTATGTTTAACAGGACGAGTCCTGAGGTGTGTACCTCAGATAAATGACAAAGGGTGTACATGCTGTGTAGATTGGATCTACATGCTGTGTTCTTTTACTAGATTACACAGATTTAAAATTTATTTATTTTACTCAGTAAACCTTGATACATTTACTTGTGTGTGGTCATAAATACAGGACACTGTATGTGATATGTTTTAATATTCATATATATTTATATGTTTAATTAATTTTTACATAATGTTTAGATCTATATATCATGTATGAGTTTTATTAAAGTTTCTTACTCTATATTCATTGAAGCATAACACATGACCAAAAAATCATGTAATTTGTGTAATCATATGTGAAGTACACATAATAAAAGTACATGATAAGTCATTTATGCCATATGTCACATGAGTAAAACTGTAACATCACAACCCAACTCAGTTCTAAGATGGTGGTCGGACCGGTGGTTCATGTGACCTCAAGTGCATATCCCCATATTCCAGAAGCTACCGACTAGAATAAAGGGTTTCGAGAGGTGATAGTGGGGATACTATACCCTCTTATTAGAGTTTCACAGTGGTTTAACAAAATATAAATAGAATACAAGTAGTGGAAGCACTAAATAAGTGAAAGACAATAGCATAAATAGTAATAAATAATTGGAAAAGTAGTGGAAGAAAATATTTAACAATTTAATAAAAGTGGCCAATGTTAGATTATACAACAGATAAATGCATTTCAAGGTGATGATACACAACTGAAATAATTAAGCAATAAAACATGCTTGAAAACATATTAAAATAATAAAAAAGGACATCAAAACCCCACAGGTAATCTCCATGATCATCCTGAGCTCTAGCTTGGTCCTTTGCTCGTAACTCCTAGGTATAAGAAATACAACAATCAACCTAGATCCTACAATTATAGGGTCTAATCAGGTTCCAAGGGTACCTGAGTAGAGTGTCAGTTATAAATCTTAGTAAACCAAAACCCATAGTGTCTATCCCAATCTAGGAAATTCAATATAAATTAAAAAATGTTGCAAATAAAATAAAATCAGAGTTATAAAAAATTAATAATAGCCACTTGGCCCGGGTTCCTAACGAACACCCGTTCCAAACCACCTGCTTCGACCTAAGATAGAAATTAAAAAAGAGGTACCTATGTAAGCATAATATGTGTACCAGTTCCAAAAGTAACACGTAAACTCAAATAGGTGAACCCTCAATCTTGTTCTTAGGCTTGGGGTCTAATTCCCATGTCATCACATAAGTATGCTAATAAGAAAGAGAGAAAAGTAACAAGTGAATGGTCTAATATAAATAGAAGCAATGAGTATATAATAATAAATTAACCAAATAAACCAATCAATGAAATTCAATCAAATCTATAGGTGGAGTCCAAGCCCATCTCTAAGGTATTTCTACGGTACATCCATTCAAAATATCCAATTCCACCGAGCCCATTCAAGGCGATCCTTTCAAAGGTCCAAGTATCACTTGTGGCATGGTAACCATGAGTCTGTCCTAAGTATCACGCCCAAGGGACCGAGTATCACTTGAGGCTTGGAATAGCCATATTTCCAATGGGTGCATCCTCAGTTTCCCCTTAGGGAACCAATATCATCCAATAGTATAATAGAAAGCCTGGGGAATCCCTTGCCTGGCGAGCCTAAAAAATCGCTTCCCTGGCATATTGTGGTATAACCACTCGAGCACAAGGGTCCATCCATGAGCCTTAATATTGAACCCATGATTTTTATTGGCCCGTTTCAAAATAGTAATATCAAGAAAGGCATATATCACAAGTAAATTTATTTATAATATTGCAGACCACTAAATAAACATCTCATGCCATAAAAATATAATAATTCATATAGCACAAAAGCAAGCATGTAACAATTACATGAAATTATTAGTATTTTAATATCTCAAGCTAACAATCTTAGAATATATATATATATAGCAACTAAATCAGAGCACAAGACTTAAGTACTTTCATAAGTAGTGGAATATAAACAAAAGCATATGGCATCAACGTGCCTCGAACCATAGGTCATCAATGAAAATAAATAAAAAAAGTTAACAAGTTTGTTTGTACAAATAATTAAATAAATAGGTTGCCCATACCACCCTCAACATTTCATTCCACTTAAACAAATTAATGAAGGGAAAACAATTCATAATGAATAATTCACTTAATCATAGAGATTTCATTAAATTCAACTAATTGTAGAAATTCATTTTATTCTAACAAGGTATTCTCAATTTAAACACGGAAGGAAAGGATTTATTCTATGACAAGCCATTCCATCCAAAACATGCTATTTACTCTATAAAAACAAGGTGATTGGATTTAAAGTGTCAATAAATCACTTAGAATGTGCAACGATCAAGAGGGAAATTACCTAATAGGGTAATCCCTTATAGAAATAAAGTCAAACACTTAGGAGGTTTTTGGTTATAATTGGATACTTAAAAATTTCCTTTAAGACGTTTCAAATGTGGAGTGCAAGTCACCTTGAATAAGACACTCTATTTATTTCATGCCATCCAATTAAACTTTAGAAAGGAGGCTTAACCATTTATATAATTCAATACATGAGGAATTACCTATCATGTGACAAGTCAACCATGTTCGGTTCCATTAAACTCATTACATTTATTAGAACATGGAAATACCATTTATAAAATTAAAATGGGGTCACTTTGAGGTGACTTGGTCATTACAACACTTGCCTACTTGGGAAATTCCATCTTAAAATCCTAACAACACTTAATGGGTGCTTTGGTTCAGACATCTGTTTTAATAAAAAGAGGGAAACCCCCTTTAGAGACATAAAAAGGGCCAAGTATGATGTGTTATTTACAACTAACAAGGACATCAAGTATAAGGAAAAAATAAGTGCAATAATTTCTAGCAAGATAAATAATCATAAACCATTACTGTGAGTTTTCGAAGAAAGCCCACCTCCGTTGGAGGGGTTTTATTAAAAAAGCATGACTTGTTTATCGACAAAAAAAAATTTCTAAAAAAAAATTTATTCAATAAAATAATTTAAATATGAAAAATTAAAGTTAAGAAGGAAACTACATGCAATTTAAATCATTCTTGAATTAAAGAGTCTAGGAGAGGGACCTTACCTCAAAAGAACCAAGCCAAACACTCAGTGCTTGGCACTTTTATTTGGGAAAACTCTAAAATACTCCATCCATACTTTGAGCATATACACTTTCTTATATACATAAGTACACCTATCCTCTATGTACGTATTCACATGGCCATGAACATATACAAGGAGATCCTTACCTATAGCTTACATGAACATACCCATTAACACTTACCTGGATATGAATTTTTCGTATTCCAACAAGAGCACACCTAGCCCCATATAAATATATTCTCTTCCATGGGTGATCATATATATAATGGGGGAACTCATATAGATATATTCCTACCTATGCATATGTAATAAAGTCACCTTTGACAACGGTAACCCGAAACTGCCTCAAGGATGACCAAAACTCACTATAAAAATTATTAGGTACCCTAAATCATCCAAAGGACCCAAAATAATAAGGGAAAACCAAAATAATTGCTATAAAACCACACCTCAAATGTTCAAGACAACTCGAAATGATCTGAAACACATTTACTTCAGTAGAAAACACCGAAACCCATCCGAAGGGGTCCCGAGAGTCTAGACCCTTGCCCTATTCAAGGAAGAAACACCAAAAATAGGATTTCCCATTTACCTAGGGTTTCACTGCACAAGGTATAATGATGGGGAGAGGAAAATGACCAAAGAGAGGGATGATAAGGAACCATAGTTTCATACACTGAATAATCCAAGGGAACCCATAAAGAAACTGGAAGAAATTAGTGCACAAAGAAGGATCCAGGAGGAGGGGGTCACCGCTTTTAGGGGGTCGGCCAAGGGGGCTCACGCAACGAGTGAACCCTCTTTGGGTTCTAAAAAAAACCTAAACCTAAATTAAATTAAAAAAAATAAATAATAATAATTGTCATAATAATAATCATAACATTAATAATATTATTATTATTATCATTAAACATTTATTTATTAATTTATTTCTATTTAAATTTTATTTTATTTTATTTAATTTATTTAAAAGAAAAATCGTAGAGTCAACTATCGAAAAAAAATAATTTTTGATACTCGTTTTCCAAAATAGCTTTCCTAGAAAATGGAAAAATTTAAATTCCCCTTGAATTTTTCATATGGTTCAAAAAAAAAAGACATTACAACCTCCCCAATATATAAATTATTATCCCTGAGAATCCTTTGGGAATAATAAAAACATCACCCAACCTACAAGGGTCACTAAGTCTCGCATTAACGGTCATGTTGTATCTCCAAACACCCAACACACATTTAAGAATTGATTATGCAAGTGAAACATAAGCCATTAAGATCCGATACAACACTCATTTTCCAATCGAAACATCTAAACAATGCTTACCTAAGCCTGTTTAGATAGAGAAACAACCATTCCATTGTCTATTGAAATAACTAACTGGTGGTGCTCCCCACCACAGGTCTTAACATCATAAGGGGCCAACTCTAAGCCACAACCCCTTAAACCATAAAAATCTCCAACAAGACACACCCTTAAGAATTATAGAGATGCATCTCATGTGATTTATGAAATAAAGAAAATAGTCGATTCCCCATCAACCTCAAATCCCAAGTTGAGCCAGCTTTTCATGAAAAGCCATGAATGACACAAACTGCACTCATCTCACCTAAAAATGTGCTAGAAATAGTCCTTCACTAACCGCTCCATTGAACATGAGAGAAAAATATTCAAGACACTATATCCGACCATTCAAGAATAATCTCATCTTAGATGATCGATTTTTTACAAATTGAACACTGATATCTTATTCCAAGGTATCTTGCATTTACCACAAACACATATACTGAAGTCTATACCTACCTTCTGATGAAGTTCCTTGATTTAAGAATCACCAAGCCAAAAAAAATTTTCATGATAACTTTGGAGTAGCATGAATGAAGTGCAAGGAATAAACCTAAGGTAGTCCATACTCTATATTTACGAGTGAGAGATTGGTACAAATCCAAGATGTCCACATCATAGCATTGACTAAGCCTAAAGTGTCATCAACTTGGAGGTCAAGTTAGAAGAAACAGCTGGTGTACAAGAGTTCATCTAAGTAATTCCTATATGGGAATCCAAGGGCCACTCAAGACTAACCAAGCTTTGATAATAACCACACGTTCAACATGAAAATTCATAGAGATTACCCAATAGCTTTTAAAACTTATCATGATGTAAGACCGAAACTCTCTTATTGCATCGAGGATGATGTCAATATAGGGGACATGATCCTCTCTAAATAAGAGTACACAAAGAGTATTGAATGGTTTCTAGTAAAACTCATCCAATTACTAGAAAGAAGTACAGTCGAACCATAACTGGTCGATTCGCATTGAAAGAAACTCAGGTTCACCTGCTGATGCACTATCATTAACCAATCACCGATCCTTTACCACCCAAGGTATCACATGATTCTTCAAGATTAACCAAAAAAGTCCACCCAAGACCAATGGAATTTCTCAAAAGTTGTATACACCGCTAACCACACCAACATCATGTTTCCTAGCAAGCACCGACACAATTTAAAGTTCACAAGCCTCACGATATTCAAGTTACCCCAACCATTCTATAATGGTCCTCTTTGGTTGTGTTCCTTCCACCTAGAAGGACACATATTTAACAAAAATGACAAGACACTCCCCACCTTAGGAGTGTCCTAATCATAAAAAAGAAGAGATAGACTAGCAAATCAAAATTGCGCTAGGTCAGAACTACCATAAACAAAAACGTTTAAACAATTGTAATGAAGACCAAAACCAAACCGATCATCATGTCAAAACACCCGAGTCTGAGGAAGTTATCCTAAGCATTAGGATGAACTTGGATTCTTTATGCACAGGTCACTCTACTCTAGATATGATCTGAGACCGCACTCAACAGTACAAGGATAAAAAATTCCACTAAACTCATCCGATTCATTACAAAATTAAGAACTTGACGACACCACATATGTGAACGCATACTACTATGAGTTTATATAGAAGTAATAAATTTTTTAATTCAAATGATGATGTATCGAGTCATCCATCACTATAGAGAAGAAAGTGTCAAATAACCTACAAAGTAGCTGACCATGCCCAAGGCATATATAACCTAATAAAAATGAGTATTACCCAATGCTCAAGTTTGTAACAAAATTCAAGGATACCCTGACCACCCATCCAAACAAGGGTGTCATTGAGAAGATAAAAGTATTATTAGGGACAATAACACATGAATGGGAAAAAAATCACATTACTCAATAGAATTAGTACGGATTTTAATTTCTAAGGGTGCTAACTACCACAGGCCAGCCCCTTATGAAAGGAGAAAGCGTCGACCAATAACAGGTTCCTGCCTATGAAAGTATCTAGGATTAATATCCAATCATTAAGGTCATTGCTAAAATAAAGAGCACCTATGGAAAATTCTCATGCTTCCATTCCAAGGAAACTCAAATAAGTTTTATCTACCCTTACATGAGGGTCTTAAATAGAGGAAACCATTCCAATCCCATAAAATTTAAAACCATTCTATAATAAAACATGCACATGTTCTACAGTCCAGTCATATGGGCGGACATCTACTAATCCATAAAGTGTCCATACACTTTACTGGTGGCATTTGGATTCCATTTAACTACAACCAATCTATTTATCCCATGCAATCAATTTCATATTTAAAATAAATTGAAGTATTCCATATTAACACCTAACAATGTTATGTAAACAAGCATGATAAATAAAATAAAAACATGGAATATGCCTCAAGGAACGCAATCCAAATCAGTAATAATCCTACATATGAAACTACATGGAATGACATATTCATGGAATGTGAATCCCTATTTTCCTATTATGATGAATCTAATGCTTTATACTTTCTTTAACATGCCAAGGGTAAAATAAAATAAACTCCATAAATCCATAAGCTGTATAAATTACACCAATCACTCAATGTGAAATCATATCAACCGTAATATCAAAAAGTGTGAACATCACTTCCTAGACCTGGCCACCTGGTCATTTTTTGTATGTGGGGTGATCAGTGCCAGGCACAACTATTAACCAAGATCTAAAAAATTCCTAGTATTCTGTCTACCAACCCAAAATAGTATGACAAAGTAAAATAACCACCTTTAATACCACTTTATAACATCCTAGCTCATCTCACCTCTAAGATGGTGTCTAGAACAGTGGGTCACTTAACCTCAAGAACATCTCCCCGTGCGCCAAATGTTATCGAATAGCAGTGAGGGTCCTAGGAGGTGATAGTAGGGATACTATAGCCTCTTATCAGAGTTTCATAATGGTATTACAGAATATAAATAAGATAAAAATAGCAGAAGTAGTAAATAAATGAAAGATAACAATAGAAACAATAATATATAATTGAAAAAGTAGTGAAATACAATATTTAACAATTTAATAAAAGTTTCCAATAGTAGATTATACAATGGATGAATGCATGTAATAGTGATGATACATAACTGAAATTAGTAAACAATAAAACATGCTTGAAAACATAGTACAATAATAAATAAAGGACAACAAAGCCCCACAGGTAATCTCCATGAGCATCTCGAGCTCAAACTAAGTCCTTTGATCCTAACACCTAGGTACAAGAAACAAAATGGTCATCCTATATCCTAAAATTATAAGTCCTACTCTGGTACGAAGGGTACCTGAGCAGGGTGTGAGATATAAATATTAGTATTCCAACACATATGATGTCTAACCTAATCTAGAAAATACAATATACATTAATAAGTGATCCATATAAAATAATATCAGAGTGATAAAAAATTAATTATAGCCACTTAGTTTGAGTTCCTAATGAACATCCGTCCCAAACCACCTGCTTTGGACTAAGCCAAAAATTAGAAAAGAGGTATTTGTGCAAGAATAATATGTTTACCAGTGAAAAAAAAACAAGGAATAGGTTCACCCCCAAGTTTGTGCTTAGTCTTGGGGTCGAATTCTCATGTCGTCACCTATGTATGCTAATAAGCAAGAGAGAAATGTTATAAGTGCATGATCTAATATAAATAGAAGCAATGATTATATCATAAGTAATTAACCAAAGAAATAAATCAATGAAATTAAATCAAATCCAGAGGTGGAGTCCAAACCCATCCCTGAGGTATCACTATAGAACATCCATTCTAAATATCCAATGCACCTATCCCCTCTAAGGTGATCCATTTGAAGGTCCAAGTATCGCTCGTGGCATGGTAACCAAGAGTCCATCCCAGGTATCACACATAAGGGAATGAGTATCACCCATGTCTTGGCATAGACATCTTGCCAATGGGTCCATCCTCAGTTTCCTTAGGGAACTGGTATCACTTAATAGTATAATAGAAAGATCAGCGGAGCCCTTGCTTGGTGAGCCTAAAACACAGCTTCCCTGACGCATCGTGGTATAGCCACCCGGGCATGGGAGTCCATCCATGAGTCCTTAATATAGAACCCATGATTTATCTTGGCCTATTTCAAAAGAGTCATATCAAGAAAGGCATATATAACAAGGAAATTCATTGATAATATTTAATACCACTAAATAAACATTTCATGCCATCAAAATTGCATAAGGAATTTAGCATAAAAGAAATCATGTAACAATTAAATTCCATTATTAGCATTTTAACATATTAGTCTAACTATATTAGAATATATTTATATATATATCCACTAAAATAGGGCATAAGCCTTAGGAACTTTTATAAGCAATGGAATATAAACAAAAGCACATGACAACAACATGACTCGAACCACAGGTTATCAGGGAAAATAAATGAAACAAGATAACAAGTTTTTTTGTGAAAAGAATTAAATAAACAGGTTTCTAGTGCCACACTCAACATTTTATTTTGCTTCAACCACTTGAATGAACAGAAATAAATTCACAATGAATAATCCATTTAATCAAAGACATGTCATTAAATTAAAATAAGTATAACAATTCATTTTATTCTAACAAGGTTTTATCAATTTAAACACTCATGGAAAGACTTTCCCCCATGACAAGACATTCCATCCAAAACATGCTATTTAATTTATGAAAACAAGGTTATTGGATTTAAAGTGACAATAAAGCACTTAGAATGTGCAATGGTCAAGAGTGAAATTACCTACTTGGTAATCCCTTAAAAAAAGAAAGTCAAACACTTAGGAGTTGTTAGGTTATAATTGGACATTTACCAATTTCCATTAAGACGTTTAAAATATGGAGTGAAAGTCACTATTAATAACCCACTCTATTTATTTCATTCCATCCAATTAAACTTTATAAAGGAGGGTTAACCATTTATATAATTAACTATGTGAGACATTACCTATTAGGTGCTAGGTTAACCATGTTCGGTTCCATTTAACTCATTAAATTTATTATAACATGGAAATACCATTTATAAGATAAAAAAGGGGTCACTTAGTGGTGACTTGGTCATTACAACACTTGCATACTTGGGAAATTCCATCTTAAAAGTCTAACATAACTTATGGGGTTCTTTGGTTCAAACATCCGTTTTAATAAAAAGAGGGAAACCCATTTTAGAGACATCAAAAGATCCAAGTATAATGCGTGATTTATGAATAACAATGACATCTAGTTTAAGGAAAACATCAATGTAATAATGTACAAAGAGCTAAATAATCATAAAGTAACACTGTGAGTTTTCGTAGATAGTGCACCTCCATTGGAGGGGTTTTATTACAAAACAATGACTTTTTTATCAAATGAAAGAATTATCTTAACAAAAAAATTATTCAAAAAAATATATTCAATATAAAAAATAATAATTAATAAGTTAGCTAAATGAAATTTAAAGAATTCTTAAATTTATGAGGCTAGGAGAGGGACCCTACCTCAAAGGAACCAAGACGAACACTCAGCGCTTGACACTTTTATCAGTGAAAAATATAAGATGATCCATCCATCCTACGAGCATATTCACTTTCTCATACACATAAGGACACCTATCCCTTATATATGTATTCTCATGGCCATAAACACGTACAAGTAGATCCTTACATATAGATTACATGCACATAACCATTAACACTTACCTGCGTATGCATTTTTAATATTCCAATATGAGTACACCTAGCCTCATATAAATATATTCTCTGCCATGGGTGAACATATATATAATGGGGGATCTCATATGTATATATTTATACCTATTAATATGAAAGAAAGTCTCATTTGACAACGAAAACCTGAAACAGCCTCAAGGATGACCAAAACTCACTACAAAAATTACTAGGCACCATAAATCATCCAATGAACCCAAAATAATAAGGCAGAAACCAAACAATAGGTATAAAATGTCACCTAAAATGGTGGAGACAAACAAAAATGATCTAAAAACCCCAAATTCGATGGGGAACACTGAAACCCACCCAAAGGGGTCCTGAGAGATGAGCTGCACACCCTATTCAAGGATAAAACACCAAAAATCAGATTACCCCTTTACTTAGAGTTTGATCGCACAAGGTATTAAAATGGAGAGAATAAAATTTACAAATAAAGAGAGGATATGTATCTATATATCCATAGTTCAAAGAATCAAAGGGAACCCATTATAAAATCAGAAGAAATAAGAGTGCAAAGAAGAAGCCGGGAGGAGGGGGTCGCGCACTGCTGGGGGTCAACCAAGAGGGCTCGTGCGATGGGTGAGGGAAGATGGTGAACCCTCTTTGGGTTCTAAAAAAATATCTAAAGCTAAATTAAAACTAATAATAATAATAATAATAATCATAATAATAATAATAATAATCATAATAATAATAACATTAATAATAATATTATTATCATCATTAAAGAGGTCTTTGCTTTGATTTAATAATAAACGAGGCTTCAACCCCAACCTTTAAAAAAATTAATTTATTAATTTATTTATATTTAAATTTTAATTAATTTAATTCAATTTCTTTGAAAGACACATCACAGTGTAAAATCTTAAAAAAAGTTCTGATGCTCGGTTTAAAAAATAGCCTACCCAACAAATGGAAAATTTTAAATTCCCCTAGATTTTTTATTCGGTTCAAAACGTGGGAAATTACAAAAATATTATATGAGTATAATACATGTTGGGTAAATTTGGATGGGTATTCACCATGTTACCTTCAAGGTAAAAGTTATGTACAAATTTAATTTTAAATGAATTTATTTAATTTTTTTAAAATTACAATGGATGAGAATTTCAAGGAAATTTATATTTGGATTAAGATAAAATAATTGATTAATTAAAGATAATAATTATTCGTTTCGAGTGCGATTTATCATAAATTAGAGCGATTATGAATTTAATGCCAATTTTATTAAAATTCATAATTAATTGTATTCAAGTGGATGATCATGATCTAGATCAGACCTTTTGTATATGATTGGTTTTATTGAATTCTTTATTAAATTAAATTGTTGGCTTGTGTGCCATCTCTCCTCATTATTATGTAGGGCCTGCGTACCCATGGTTTCTTTTATATAAACCCCTTTCCCCCTCACCTTTGTGTGTGTAAAAGGCATATGTAATGGATGAAGTTCCCAAGCTAGTGGAGGTAGTTCAAGTAAGGATCTGATGAAAAACCAATCCAAGAAAGATACAAAGGTGGATAGGTAGAAAGATGTAAACATGAACCTCAGATTGGTTCAAGGTGTTTCTACCATATGCCGACAGTTAGTTTATCAATTTCTAGATAAAATAACCATTATAATAAGCTAATGATCATACCATTTATTTTATTTATTTCAGTTTCATGGTTATTCATTATGGATGTTTTTTCACGATCACATAATTAATTAATTAACAAGCATGCAATATTGAGCTAAAATACACTAGATTATGCATAAATATTATCTAAATACATAGTTAATCACTTATGTAATACAACTTAATATTCATAATATTGTGATAAAAATAATAATTGTAAATTTACACATAAATGATAAAATACCTCAATAAAATATTAAGTTGGTATAACATTCCATTAATTCAGTTAGAATCAAAACATAGTTCAAAGTGCTTGACCAGCCAAATTTTGGGTGCTTTAAATTATCAGGGAATTATTACATGAGGTTTTGGGTTGAATTTACTTGGTTCATATCAAGGGTTGACTTACAAAGTAGGAATTAGTATAACTGAGAGGCAAAGGTTAAGAAAATCTAATTAAAGGATTTTAGGATTGGGAAGTCCACTCAATGGATTAAGGAATTGTGAGTTAATGAAGTTGGAATTTGGAATGACTAGATAAAACCTTTGAACTTTCTTGACCAACTAAAGTAAGGGTAATAAGAAGATAAATATGGATCCTTGCCATTAGAATATCCAAGAAAAAAAGATATTCTAAAGCCAATGGTGAGGGCTATTAGGTTTTGATAAAATAGTGGGAGAATAATAAATACAATATTTATTTATTTGTCTAAATTTATCAGATAAATTACTAAATATTTTCTTATCTTATTTGTAAAAATAACATTATAAATGACATCAAACATATCACTATAATCCATACTTGATAAGGAAAACCTTCTCACCAGTACGAATTTATAGTAATGGTAGAGGCATTTACATGTCATCCTTCTCCATGAAAGGAAATTATATGTGACGGAAGAACCTTTACTAGTTTCACATGGAAATGAGGCAAGTGATGAATAGCTATCTCTCTTTGAGAAACATCTGAATGATTCTATAAATGTAAAATGCTTTATACTATCATCCATGTCTAATAAGATCTTGAAGAAACTTGAGGATATGGATTCCTATAGCATGATGTCTCACCTTTGATATCTCTATCAAGAGTATGTGAGAAAAGAGAGGTTTGGGATCTCCAATACTTTGTTTACCACTAATATTAGAGAGTTTGCATTAGCTGAGCCTCATTTAGTCAAGCTTATAGGATACATTGAACACCTGGAAATCTTAGGGATTAAATTATCCGATGAGTTGCAAAAAGATCTCATAATTTCATCACTACACACTGCCTTCTCTTTTTTATTGTGAATTATAATATGATAAATAATGAGAAGAGTCTATCGGAACTTATGACCTTGATTTTAGAAGTGGATAAGGAAATAAGGAGTGACAAACCCACAATCCTTATGGTGAATAAGAAAAGGAAGAATAAATAAAAGGGGCCCAAGAACTATAAAAAATATAAATCTCCCAAGCACCATACTTCCAATAAGGGGAAGATCCAGAGGCAGAGTAAGAAAAATGAGGTAATATGTTTTTCTTGTGGAAAGCCAGGCCACTAGAAGATAAACTACACCCAAAATAAAGGGGAAGCTAAAGGTTAATTATTTATTGAGTAAAATATATCCATTTTTACACATTGGGTATTGGATACATCTTTTTATGCTCACATCTATATCCAAATGTAGAAACCAAGTAGATTTCAGAAAATTTCCAGATGATAGGTGGATTTACAAGATGAAAATAGTGCGAGGCTAGCTGTTCTTTCCATTAGTGACTACCACATTTCATTTCCAATGAGAATGATTTTGGTTTTACGTGATTGTTATTATATACATACTATTACCAGAAACATAATTTGTTTTATCATGTTTATATATAGATTGGTTTATTTTCAAGTTTAAAAATAAAAGTTTTTTCTTTTATAATGAAAAAATATGTTATGGTATGAAACATTTAAATAATGGGCTGTATGTATTAAATTATGAAAACCCAGTGTCGAAAATTTATAATGAATCAAGTTCACATGAACCATATAACTCCTAGCTTTGGAATCACTATCTTGTTAATGTAAATGAGAAGTTTTTGAAAAAGATCTATTAAGATGGTTATTTAGACTCATTTGAGATAAAGCAACTTTATAGGTGTCATGATTATTTATAATAAAAAATGACCAAACCATCATATGGTGAATAGGGTGAAAGGAAAACAGAGCTTTTAGGATTGGTACACAGTGATGTGTGTGGACCATTTCTAGTATAATCTAGAGGTATATATTCTTACTTCATATGTTTTACTGAATATTTGAGTAGATATGTACATATCTGATTAATGAGGTATAAGTTCGAGTCCTTTGAGAAATTCATGGAATTCAATAACGAAGTATAGAATTATCTTGATAAAAATATAAATACAATTCGATCAGATCAGGGTAGATAATATCTTAACCAAGAGTTCATCGGCTTTATACAAGAGTTTGGGATCCTATCTAAACTCACTCCACCTAATACACCATAATGTAATGGTGTTAGTGAAAGAAGAAAACGTACCTTATTGGACACGGTAAGATTGATTATGAGTCATTAAGATCTTCTATTATACTTTTGAAAATATGTATTACAGGTTGCGACATACACATTAAACCGAGTACTTACTAAAGTGGAAAATTGAATTTCCTTTGAGCTATGGAGTGGAAAGAAACCTATTTTGTCACATACACATGTATGGGGTTGCGATCCATTTGTTAAGGCTTTATCAGGAGACAAACTAACACCCCGGGGAACAAGGTGTATCTTTATAGGGTATCCCAAGGAAACAAAGGTATATGACCTATACAACCCCTTAGACAAGAAAGTGACTATCACTAGATAAGCCGTGTTTCTTGAGAGGGAGTACATACTCAAAAAGGATAATGGGAGAATGATTAACTTTGACGAAGTTTATGATAATGATACATAGGAGTTAGTACAAGAATAGATTCCATAGGTCCTCATGGAAGAATTAGTTCCTGAAACACAAGTACTGCATATGAGAATAAGAGAGATAAGAGAACCAGAGAGATATGATTTTTTATCCATTGAGGATGGTGAATCATTTTTATTGGACAATGATGAACCTATATCCTACAAGTATGAAGTAGAGATATCAGAATAAGTAAGATGGCTATAAGATATCAATTATAAGATGGATTCCATGTATCAAAACCATGTTTGGGTTCTATTTCATGTGCCAGTTGATGTAAATCTAGTTGGGTGTAAATGGGTATTCAAGAGAAAACTGTACATGGAAGGTAAAGTACTTACCTATAAAGCAAGGATAATGGATAAAGGTTTTAAAAATCATGAAGGTATTAATTACGATGAAACATTTTTTCCAATTTCCATGTTTAAATCTATAAGAATCATACTTTCCATAGAATCTTACCATGACTATGAGATTTTGATGATGGATGTCAAAACTATATTCCTTAATGGGAACCTTAATGAATCTATCTATATGAAAAAACTAGAAGGGTTTATGACACCAGAAGATTCCAAAAGGGGTTTCAAGTTGCAGAGATCCATTTATGGATTGAAGCAAGCATCCAGGTCATGGAATATTCTATTTGATGAATACATAAGATAATTTGGTTTCATTAAGAATGAATGTGAGAAATGTGTTAAAAAAAGGTTTAATTGGAATGTGGTATTTATCCTAGTAGTGTATGTTGATGACATATTACTTATTGGAAATGATATACTAGTATTATAGTCAGTTAAGGACTGGTTGAACAAGTGCTTATCCATGATGGACTTAGGCAAATAATCCTAAATTATAGGGATCAAGATCATTTGTGATAGATACAAGAGGATACTTGGAGCAATCCAAAGTACATATATTGACAAGATACTAAAGAGGTTTATTATGGAAAAATATTTGAGGGGATTTGTTCCAATGTCACATGGTTTACATATTTATAAGAAAATTTGTCCCTAGACACAACAAGAGAAAGACAGAATGAGTAATATCCTATACACTTCAGTGACATGATCAATCATGTATTCCATGTTATGTACTAGACTTAATGTTTCCTATGCATTGAGCATGGTAGACATATATCAAGAAGATCCAGGATAAAAATATTGAACTATTGTTAAAACTATACATAAGTATCTGAATTACTAAGGATGTGTTCCTAGTGTATATTGGAGAAGAGGATATTTTCATCAGAGGGTACACTGATGTTGGTTTTTAGATAGATCAGAATGATCTGAATTCCCAATCAGGATATGTTTTCTATCTTAACGGAGGAGCTGTGAGCTGGAAGAGTTCAAAGAATCTAGTTGTTGCTGATTCTATAGTGGAGTTAGATTATATAGTGGATTATGATACAGCCAAAAAATCCATTTTGATTTGGAACTTTTTACAGAATATTGATTTGGTACCTAGTAGTAAAGATCCTATCACTTTTTATTGTGATAATACTGTAGTGGTGGCTCTTTAAAAAGAGTCACGTTCACAACAAATAACAAATCATATACTCTTAAAGTATCAGCTCTTAAGGGATTTATATCAAAGGGGTGAATTTTTAGTGAGAAGAGTACCCATGGAAGAGAACATGGTAGACCCATTGACTAAAGACCAATCTTAGTAGAAGCATAAATATCATGTGAGAGCAAGCAGACTAAAGGTTGTTAGTAGTTTTCTCTAGTGAAAGTGAGAGTATGTTGGAGTTGGTGCCCTAGAACCAACTTATTTTTACTTTATGATAAACATGTATTCATTTTTTTAATATTCATAAACTAATTATCAATTCATGATTGTTCTTATGCATGACATAGTATGTGATAATGTCATAATAGTACCTGTCACACTAAACGGACATAACAATTCCTTTGCTATTATGAGAACCCAGAAGTGATATGAAACTATTCTTGAATATATGTTATATATCTAGATTATATAATTTGAGGGACACAAGTGATATTTAATATTAGGGGTGGAGACTCATAGGACTTTGAGACACCTTCTCATGGTGTACGTCCTTGGTAATATCAATTAGATATTATGAGAACGAGACTCGCTAGTAGGAAATCCACATTCACACATGTCATTGGATGTTCCTATCTATATATGTGTGTATTAGTCCTTAGACTTTAAGATTATTATTAATAAGAATTATGAGTCACACACTTAGATTTATTGATGAAAACTGTGATGAAAGATGCTCGTGGTGAGGTAGGATACGTTGGGTGCATCATGAGTAATATTGAATTAATGGGGACTTGTATAATTATTATTTGACATATGGGTTTTTCTAGGATTAAATAATAATAAGGGGACTTGTATAATTATTTTATCATAACACTAGAAATATAAATACCAAATTATATTATTTTTTTCATGAGCCTATTTGGTTGGGCACGACAATACGAGGAGAATTATCTCAAGCCTAGAGAGTACCCTTCTCCATGAATGTTCCCAAGAATAAAGAGAAATCCTCCTCCACAATATTATGGAGAATGATTTGGAAGAAATTATTGAGGCGATCATGGTGGATGATGAAAGCACAAGGATATTCCGTGACAGCACCCAAAGACTCCTTCAGTGACATATGGAGATTCCTGGAACATGTGTGGATCACCGTTAGGTGAAATGTAGACTTGGTTTCTACAATGAAATGATGGTGCACTGTAGATCTATCACCTAACAAATCAATGAAGAAATAATTCCTTAGGGGTAATTCTTTATCGAATTAAATTAATTATAAACAATATGTGTTGATATTCTTTCTTATATATAGAAAAATTATTCTTTGTCTATTTCTTTGACTCAATTATGTGGATCATTATTTTCATTGTCGTATAAATCTAAATTTGATCATTTATTATGGAAAAAATTAAATTTGGGCACCATCCATCGTATGCTTCCACTTTTACCAGAACCTATAGATATGATGTTCTAAAATTAACCAAGGGTTCAAAAGCTTTGATTTTAGTGGACATGTTAAATTTTAATAGGGTTTGGGGGTTGAAAAAATTAAAAGATCATAATTTAATAAATCAAATTATTTAAGATAATGATAAATATTTAATTTTAGTGGTGGGTTATATCGATTGCGCTTTTATAGAACTATTTTCTTAAAAAATAACTCTTCTTCATATCATAATTTCTTTTCAAATCATCAACCATTTTATTTTATTTTTTTTCATTAAATTATTGATTCATTTATATTCACAAAAAATTCCCCCCAAATTCTCTTATACCTTTTATTCATTTTTTTAAATTTAAATTCCTAAAAGTGTAGTTTAATTCACTTCCTTCTCAAGAGAGAAAAACTAGGTTATCTATTGTGCTTCACTTAGTAAATAAAAAAGTCATTTGATAGTACCCATTGATAGTGTTCATCAAATTGGAGTTATTTTTGGGGATGATAGTGGTTTATTCAACACCTTTTAATATTTTTTTGTTTTTATTTATTTTTTATTGTTATTTTCTTTATTTTCTTTATCATTTTACCATTTCTTTTTTTCTTTCCAGAACATTTCTCTTGAGACCATCATTTGAAATTATTTTAATGATATTATGGTCAAAAAATTTTGTTTTAATTTTTTCTTTCATTAATGATAAAAATCCATCACAATATACATTTTAAACCATACCCTGAGGTTCAACATAGATTTGTAACATGAATCAGACAATCTAAACATATGGTAAGTGTCAAAATTCATCAATTTGAAGATTTTATCCATTCTATAAACACTAAAACTAGAAGAAATTCCAAATATTACTTAGAATATGAAATAATGGATCATTATAATAATATTGAAATTAATTGAACCATTCAAGAATTGGTTGCACCTGACATCAACTATCAGCCAACATGCATTTCATACCCATATCATGAATCATATTTTGAACATAAATTTGGGTGAATACATATTCTACCTAAATTTCATGGTCTTTCTTGTGATGAACCAAATAATAATTTTAAATAATTCAGTATTATCTATTCAATAATAAAACCAAGAAATATTCTTAAAGAATAAATCAAATTATGTGCATTCCCTTTTTCACTTAATGAACCCACAAAATTTTGGATGCATTTTTTAAAAACTGAAGATATAATATGTTGAAATGATTTAAAAATACATTTATTATAGATATTGTTTCCAATACTAAGGAACCCAATAATTCAAAAGGAGATCCTAGTAATGAAACAAGTATAAGGGGATTCAATGTATGAGTATTGGGAGCAATTCAACAAGTTGTGTTTAAGCTTCCAACATCACCAAATTAGTGATAATCTCTTCATACAATACTTCTATAAAGTAATCACATCGATCAATATGAGTATGGTGGATTTTGTAATAGGTAGAGAATTAGTTGAAAAAACACACCCAATAGCTCGATCACTAATTGATAAAATGGCACAGAACTCCCAATAATTTGGAGATCGTGGAACCTCCACACCAAGAGGTGTATATCAGGTATTTCCCCATACCATTGATAATTTTTTATTTGATAAAATTTGGAAAATTTTATACTATGGTGTGGAATATTACATTGGACTAAAATACAACACAACCCACTCCTTTAAGGGATTGTGGAATTTGTGTAGAATTATATCACCCCACTTATACATGATCACACCTCTAGTAATTGGAATACTATGCTACAATGTTTCTCGGAATACTATATCAGTGGAAGAAACCACATCCTCAACCCATGTACAAACCATTTAATACCAAATACATTATAGGGTGAAAGGATTATCCAAGTATTAAGTATTGTACCAAAAATCAATAAAGGCCACTATTTCAGCAAAACATCCACCAGTATCCTCCTAACCAATAGAATTTTGAACAACCCCAAAGAAGATTAATTTCCCAAGATTCTATAAGACAACAACCATAAGGACAGTCCCAACCAATGGTATACTCTAGCAAAAATGATATTTTAAAGAAAATTGTTCTTAATCTACAAAATGAGCTGAAAATTCAAGGAAAAAAACTAAGGGAGATGAAAACACAAATGATAGAGATTGCTATAGCCCCAATCAAATGCTAAGAAAGAACTCTAGAATCATTCCTTTCCCTAATTCTCCAAATTCCAAGGGGAATTTTAGTTCCATCACTCTAAGAAGTGGGAAGAAAATAGTTGATACACCTACTCCTATCTATCCACCTAAATTCACACTAACTTTAGAGAACCCCCATTCAAGATCAAATGGGGAGAAACTAAAGGATAAATATAAAGTTAAGTAGAAGATCAATGATTTTCCTCAAAAACACATCCCATTTCCAAATAGGGTTATACTATAGTGACCCATACTTTACATAAATTGATATTATATAAAAATTTAGGTATATTAATTACAACATATAATAAATCCACGATAGTACCATATAGGTATAGTGTCTTTAGAAATTGTGAAACATAAACAACTAGTTCATAAAACATCTACATTGTCTCCCACTTATTTCTTCATAACTAGACTCCTTTTCAGAAAAGCATACTTAATAAACATTTTTATAACATGAGGAAAAGAAACATATGAAAGGGTGAGCTTTAATGATCATTAAGGGTAAATAAAAGAGAATATAAATCATATCACAATCATAATACATAAGAACATAACATTTGGAGGTCTTATCCTGCATATGAAAGATCATGATATCATTTCACGAGTTAAAAGTTTATAAGAATTAATAGACATAATAACAAAAGTAAAAACATAATACATTAAGTTTTTTGGAATACATATAAGCATAGAAAATCATTTCCATATTATCCAAGTCTCATAGACAAAACCATCATAGTGGATGTAATGCCCCGACCCCAGTTACCCAGAGTCGGTGCATTATTACGTAACATTGGCATGATCACAAAAGATCAAGTCTCGAAATACCGATTAGTTTAGTTGCCTTGGAAACACTAGATAAATTCATAAATGTTACATTAAATAATAAAGTGAAAAAATAAAATAACAAAGTCTCCATAGTCCACACTCATATCTCCTTAAAACTATCCCTGCAAGTCAGTCATAAAATATTTCCTCAAATCCTGGAAAGAATAAAACATATAAAGGGGTGAGCTCATATGCTCTATAAGGATAACAATATAGAGGAAAATTTCATAAATAAACACAAACATTTAAGGCAATGTATAACTAAAACAAAAGCCTTTTAAACTTGAACATCAGCATAATATAGAAAAAGTAAAATGAAATAATTCCATTTACTTATTCACATGGATATTATAATAGTCAAATAATCACATGCAATATCAAAAACCACTTTCATTATGATGGAATGCATAATGACAGACTATCATAACCACATAGTCAAGGCCTTGTGCCAAGACTACAAATAATATTTTTTCAAGGCCTTGTTCCAAGACACTAGTTTGACTCATGAGACCTACCGATGCATTGAAGAGATATAACAGGCTTCACCCGTCACATACTAAGTCCAATTCATTCTTTATATGAAAAGGTTTAAACATATCATAAACTATAGCATAATCGCATCACATAAAACATGCATAAAGAAAACATAACATTTCCACATTTCAATCACAAGATATCAATACAAAACATTGATATAATAAAACCATTTTCAATACCAAAATAAAATAAAAGTAAAACATGGTATTTATTTTTTATTTAAAAAAAGTTATGGATTGTAGAGAAAGCCGAAACTCAAATAATGGTCACGGCGGCGGAGAAGTCGTTGTCACCGCATACGTATGACAAAAAAAACATTATTTTTTGTCATTTAGTAAAAATCATTGTATAAAAAATATTCCTTATTAATAAACGTAAAATTCAAAGGGGTTTATACACCGTATAAAAGAAAGTTGTGTATAAAACAAAATACGCCTCAATGAAAGGAGATTGAGATGAAGTCCCTTACCTCGTATCCAACTTGAATCGATCGTTCTTTAATATCCTAAATAATAAACTAGAGTTAATTTATACTTGCTTAAGAACCCTTTTCACGTTCATTATTCCTTTTATATCACTTATTACCATGTTATGAACATTATGTAGTCATTTAAGTTAATAACGGTCGTTTTGTCGATCTTTGGTACTAGAGTCAACAATAAACTTCTTATAATTACAAGTTGTTTATGTGGTAGAATATAAATTATCTCCAGAATTATATTCATGATGTAGATATAATATATATCATATATATCCAGTAGATACATGCATTTATAATATTACATAACATTTATAGGTAAGAAATGAAATGCACCGTTCATGGAGATGGTAAGCTGTACATACGCATGAACGCTACATTAATTTCTATTTCGTATTTAATGGAATTAAATTATAATTATATAAAGGTATATTATAATTCCAGTATAATATCATATATAATATCATTAACTCCATCCTTTATATATCCCACATATGGCATTAATGATTCAAATCACTTTGAGGGGGCGGTATTCCACACTTCCTAAAATGAAATTATCGCGTTTAACCATAATGGAAATCATAAAGGTATGCCATAAATGAAAAAAACATAAGCATAAAGAAAACATAAAAATAATATATATCATATATAGAAATATTGTCATCATAATGGCCACCATGAGAGGTGTTAAAAGAAGATTGAACAATCATCATTTCGTGAGGCAGTAATTCGCCACCCATAGAAACAGTATGTTATTTAACCATTAGACGGAGGTGTGTGTAAGTGTAAATCAAATAATTCTCATAAAAAATCCTAGTATATTTAATATACTGGTTTTGTTACAAAATAATGGATTAAAAAGGGTTTAAGGGGTTGGAGAAGCAAAATAAAACAAAAGAACATAGGAGAAGACATTACCTTAAAATCGGGTAACTCTTTTTGATTTGAGCCAAAGGATTCCTTGGAAAGACTTATGCCCAAAGTGAGGATTCAAGGAGTAATATAGGGAAGTTTAGGGAGTACTTGGGAAGATTTTGGCCAAGCCAAATGGATTTGAAGGTGTAAATAAGGTGGTAGAGGTGGGGTCCTTTTATAAGAGGAGAGGAGGGGCTCTTTTGGAAAGATTGAAATGTCACTTTATTATGAAATTATTTTCGGATTTTAAAGGTCCCACAATGATATATTTCTAGGATAATGTGATAAGGGTTCTAAATACACCCATACAATAGGATTTAGATAAGTGTAAGTCTTATATTTTACCTTATCTTTTCATTTTATTTAAATCGTTCATTAATGAGGTAATCACTGCATCATCATGGTGTCATAAATAAATTTATTTATATAATTTATAAAAATTATAAAACAAATCTCATGATGTAGGAAATAGTTTTATATTTCCAACGAATATTTATAGTCTAAGAGATAATTTATGTAGGCAAAATTAAAATTGTTTTACTTAGGTGTTACATACTTTTGTTATATTTTCCTTTCATTAAAAAATAAAATGATAAAATGTCACCATCACACAAAAGTGATTCCATGGGGTCCCTAATTTGGCACAAGGAATACCATGGTCGTCCATGATAAAACCAATATCATTAGGACACATTTTGGGGTCATTTTATATTATTACGATATTATTTCATTACCCTTAACTACCCGATTACTAATTAATCATGATAATTAAAGATAATTGTCATCGTTACTATTCATAATGTACAAAAAAAAAGTCTTAATTACATAATTTAGAAATTATGATTAAAAATATGGAATCAATTTTACCAAATTCTACACACATAAATTGCAGTAATTAATTTAAAAATAATTCCTGTTGTCAAAACCAAAGACGAGTTTTTAAGAAGTAAAATCTATCAAAAGATTGACTTGTTTTTACATCCAATTGAAAAGTGAAATTACATACAATGAACAAAATTGTATTAAGTGATAAAAACATAATTCAATTATACTTTTAAACCAATTAAAATTTCAATCTAACTATATAAATAAATTGGATGAAAAGGCAGTTTTGAATTAAAATACAACATTTTTCACTATTCATTAAAAATGAACATTATCAGAAAAATACAAAAAATTCACCCTATGATATATTTGATATACCAATTAAAAAAATAATGTCTATTTTACCAAATTAAAAACATAGAAGTTTCATTAATAAATTATATAGTTAATTCCCGCTGTCCAAACAAATAGCGTGTTTTTAAGACACAATATCTATCAAAAGATTGACAATTGTTTATGTCCAATTTCAAAGTGAAATTAATTATAATGACCACCATTGGATAAAATGGTAAAAGTATATTCTAATTATTATTTAAAACCACTCAATAGTATAATTTATTAAAAAGGTTGTTTTTAAGTATCTTTCACTATTCATCGAAAATCGGATGTTCTCAGAAAAATACCAAAAATTCAACATAGGATAATTTTGATATTCTAAATCCAAAAATGAAGTCCATTTTGAAATATAAAATTTATATAATTCAAAAAGTGGGTATTAATATTCATAACGTCTACTTTGATTGGTCGCGGTGTGTTAGAATCTCAAACTAGCATACAATGCAAGCTATTGCATTATTGAAAGAGAAGAGTATCATGGAAGCTTGGGGTGTTACAGTGGACAAAGTATATTATTGAACCAGGTTACTTACCATTCCATCCCTGTAATACTGAACTAGACTTAACTTCTGTTCCATTCATGTCTATCTCATTATATTTAAATCATTACCCAATGCATTTGAGGTAAATATAGGTCCCACCCATCTCAAAAGGAAATCATTCTTACATGTGCCAAAAAAAACTAAATCATAGCATAACCCATGAAATAAAATGGACTTCTTAAACATCATTCCATAATAATCCATATAAAATAAATGAAGTTCATAAATATCATCCCATCATAAGTAAAACGTAAATAATAGTGATAATAGGGACAAAGGATTAACCCTATTCAAATAATCTCATCTTATATGGAAAGCAATTTTGATAAAATATTTGAAATCAATTCTTGAGGAAAATATCATTTCTTCTTCAAAAACATTTCCTTTTCTCAAAATGAAACAAAATTGTAAAGTAAAATAATTTAATTGAAAATATAATCAAAATATTTTAATTTAATATTCATGGAAATAAAGTATTATGAAATCATAAGAATCCATTCAGGCCGTATAAGTTAAAAAATAATCTTCTTGTACTCTTGCTAGAAAAGTCAAAAAGTACTTCGTATGGAAAATGAAAGAATGATTCCTTCCATACGATTTAATAAAAATTTATCAATGGGTAAAATTAACTTTAAAAATTAGTATAAGAATATAAATAATATTATATATTTAGGAAACATGGATGTGAATGATAAATATACCCCAGTAAAAACTTATGAAGAAATAATCTCAGATAATAATAAGATTGTAAAATTATCCCTTACCTTAGGTATGTTATCCTTTGTAGGTATCATAACATTATTTATAATGATTTAAATAATGTTATTGACTTATTCCAGAATCATAATCATTTTTATGATATCACATATGATTATATTTTCATCCGTTTGTTAGTAACATTTCATTGTCACTCGTTATTCAGATATTAACAGCTTTATATTCTTATTCAAGTTTTTTTAGGTAAGTTCTTATTCCACTTCTTAGTTTATAGTTATATAATTTAAATAATGATATTAGTATAATATATATCATATTTATTCATTCTGTTAATTTATATAATCATGGTTTAATTAAGATCATGTAGCATGAATCACATCACATCGTGGAGACGGTAGGCCGTACATATGCACGAGTGATGATATCATTCAATTAATGGTTAAATGATATATAATAGGATGGTATATTAATTATACATAATAATTATCATTTTATATTAATTATTTACAATAATTATACTCATCATTATACCCACAAAAATAAAGTATTGTTGAATTAAAAATTAAACCAGGTTGTGGAGATGGTAAGCCATACGAATGCACACATGATGATATTGTTATTCATAGGATGAATAAAAGGAGGTATAAGGTTGTAAAATAATTATAATAACATCTCAACATGTATAAGATTCTGTATTTATTAATTTACTATGGAAAAAACATATGAATAGAAAGTATAAGAAAAAATTAATTTTGAAAGAGGTGATAAAACAATTACCGCTTTTTCGAGTATCTTTTTTTGATTGGCACAAAAGGTCTCCTTAGGATGGATTTATTCCCAATGTGTGGAATATTAGAGGAATTTAGGGATTTTTAGATATTATTTTAGGAGAATTTTTATGATATAAGAGGATTGAGAGGTGTGAGTAAGCGGGTAGAGGTGGTGGCCATTTATAAGAGGGAGGAGGGGCACTTTAGGAATGTTTTGAAATATTATTTTATTATAAAATGATTTTAGAATTATAATAGTTTTAAAGTAATAAATTTAGAGTATAAGATGATTATGGGTCGAAATAATCTAAAAAATAGGTTTTAGATAAGTTTAGTTCACAAAATTAACCTTATCTTTTACCTTTAACCTTTAGTTAAAACATTAACTCTTTCCATGTCTTCTTGTATTTTCATAATATATGGTTACTATAGTTACTATAAAATGGCAAGAGATTCACAATTGGATACTTAATGAATTTTTAAACATTATACAATTAATTTTTCTGAATCTTATATTTTTAGAACTATTATATAATTTAATAAAATAGTATTTATTTTAAAAACCCATTTATGTCAATTTTGACACTATTTAGTAATTGATTTTTGTTAAAGTCATAAAAAATTTATTAATTTAAAAAAACTACATTAAATAAAATATAACATGTAACAATCATCCATAATTTTTTTTCATGGCATCAAAAAGTTCAAATTATATTTATTTTAATATTTATAATATCATTTATTTGAATCTTTCACTAATAAGGTAATCGGTGCATCATCATTGTGTCATAAATAAATTTATTTATTTAACGTCTAAAAATTATAAATAAAATACCATTATATATGAAATATTTTTATCTTTATAATTAATTTTTATAGTTAAATAAATCAGTTATATAACCTTATATTAAAAATATTTTAGTAAAAGATACATCTTTATGTTATAGTTCTATATACTTTAAATTAAAAATTTAAAATATCATTTTCACACCCATGTGGTTCAATGGGGTATTAAAATCGACCCAATAATTATCATGTTAGAACACATCTCATAAAATAGGATTATGATACGTTTTAGGATTGTTTTATATTATTATAATATTACTTGTTTACCCTTATTTACCAGATTTAACCTTTAACCATGGTAAATAAAAATAATTAGTGAGGTTAATATTCATAATGTCAAAAATAGAAGGTACTTATTTACATAATTAATAAATTATGATTCCAAATATGGAATCCATTTTTCTAAATTCAAAACACATAATTGGCAGAAATTAATTTAAAATCAATCCTTTTGTCGGAATGAGAGAACATGTTTTTAAAAGTTAAAACATTACAAAAGAATGAAATATTTTTTCATATGAATTCAATTTAAAATTAATGATAATGAAATAAATTAAATTGAATGATAAAAATATATTCTATTTATAATTTAAAACCATTAAATATTATAATTTAACCATATAAATTATTTTGATGAAAAAAGTTGTTTTCACTTAAAATTTACTGTGTTTTTACTATTCATCAAAACTTGAATGTTATCAGAAAATATCAGAAATTTATCCAAAGTAAATTATTATATCTCAATTTAAAAGAAAATGTTTATTCTTTCATATAAAAAATATTAACGTGTCATAATATTAATTTAAAAGGGGTTCTCTATTCAATGGCCTAAGATTTCCCTTTAAAAAAATATAGGTTTTTATATAACAAATAGGGTTTATTCACACCCTATTATTAAAATATCCATTGGATGAATATTAAAATATTTTATATAACATATATATCTCATTAATTTAATTCCCAATATTAATTCATTAAAAAATAAAAATATCTAGTTTATAATTTTCATAAATAATTTATAGCCAAAAAATCCACAATGTATTTTCATAAGTTTGTTATTCTTATTACCACTAACATAACAACTAGGCTATAATGGTAATTTCATACTAAGGGAATATCGTGGATCATTTAAACTCATGATTTCATGAAATTCAAGACACCAAAAAATAAAAATTATTTAAAGAAAATATTTCATAAAAACATTCGGTTGTTATATATACAAACCAAGAAGTTAGAAGAATAAGTGATGCAAAAAGTGTAACTAAACACATTCAAGAAAGTTAAGATCAACATTCCACGTTTCAAGACCATTAAGAAAATCCCAATTTATTCTAAATTCTTTAAATAACTATATAAAAACTAAATATGGATAAAGAGAAATGTGAGGATAAATCTTGGGAGAAATGTCTCTCCACTCATCACACCCAACATGGCGTTGCCTAAAATGTACAAGGACCCTAGGACATTCACCATTCCATGACCCATAGGGGAGTCACATTTATATCATGATTTTTTTATTTAGGTGATTCTATTAATGTGATATGTCAATTGGTTTTCTCATCTTTACATATTGGTGAGATAATGTCTATAAGGATGGTAGTACAGTTAGAAAATTAAACTATGACATTTACAGTATGGGTAATTGAAGATGTACTTGTTCAAGTAAGTAACTTGATTTTTTCTATGGACTTTTAAATTCTTAACATGGAGGATAATCTACTACATTCCCATGCTCCCATTATCTTAGGCAAGACCTTCCTCAAAACTACCAAAACAATCATAAATGTACATGAGGGTACACTTTCCATGGAATTCAGAGATGGAGTTTTGAGATTTAATATTAAAGAATCCATAAAGTTTCCCTCATAGGATTATTTTACTTTTTTTATCTCCCATTTTGACCCATATTGTAAAAAACTAATAGATTCTGATTATTCTATGATTAAATATATTATAAACATTGAGTATAATTTTTTGTCAAAGATTATTTATAAACCTATCATTCATTAGAATACCTCACTTGGATTTGATTTAGATATAGATTCTTATTGTGATTCTGATAATGTTCCTTCTAATTATGACATGGCTAATTAGTATGATGATGAATTTGATTCATTATTCTATGATTTTTATGGTGTATATTCCAAAAATAAATTTCTTTGTGAATTTTTTTTATTTCCTTAAATTATTCCTTACATACAATACCCAACCATATTGGAACTGAATCCTTTACCACCAAATCTAAAATAATATCACTTTTTGAGTAGTGTGATATTTCCTGTAACTATTTCTAACAATATTATTCCTAAAAAAGAGTGAAATGTTTAGATATTTTGAGGGAGAGAATATTGGATATTGTGTGGAGACTTAAAGATATACTGGGTATCAGTACTTAATTTTTTACAGATAAATTCATTTTAAGGATGAGGCCAAAATAATTAGACAACCACAAAGGAGGTTTAATGCAACATTATTAGATATTTTAAAGAAATAATTTGAAAATTTACTTGATTCATGTATTATTTATATATATTTTTCTATGATATTTTTGATGTTTGGGGAATTGATTTCATGAATGCATTTAATAATTATTTTTAAATTCATGTACATTATAGTTATATTTTATTATGTTAGAAAATTGGTGGAATCTAAGTTCACTAGGACTGATGATTCACATGTTGTAGTGATTTTTTTGAAGGCTCATATTTTTTGTAGGTTTAGAATACTGAAGGCTATTACCAGTGACCAAGGATCAAAATTCTGTAATAAAAATTTTGGTTGACTCCTTTATAATTATAGAGTTACACAAAAATCATCAACACCTTACCACCCCCAACAAATGGTTAGGATAAAGTCTCAAATTGAGAGTTGAAACAAATTTTGTTAAAAATTGTACAACCAAATAGGAAGTTTGGAGTAAGCATTTGGATGATGAACTATGAGATTATATAAATGCATTAAAAACACACATTACTATATCACCCAATAGGACTATTTTTTGGAAATAATGTTTTCTTCCCATAGAGGTGGATCATCGAGCATGTTAGGAAATAAAGAAATGAAACATAGATTTAGCTCAACCAGGAGATCAAAGGAAGATAAAACTTCAAGAGATTGAAGAAATTCAATTTTCATCATATGAGAAATCAAGACTCTAAAAATAAATAACTTAAGAGACCCATGATATGAATATCCAACAATGTGAGCTTTATTTGGGATAAAAATCCTTCTCTATAGTTCATGATTGAAGATCATGCCTAGTAAGTTACATTGTAGATGGATAATCCCTTATGTTTTATCTCATGTTTTTTCCTTTTGGTGTCCTGGATATCACACAGGATTCCATAGGAATGAGCTTTATAGTCCAGGGGAATCGATTGGAGAAATAATTAGAGGGATTCCCAATACATGCAGTAGATTCTATCACACTACATGAGCTCGTCACTACTTGAACATATCGGGATATCCCTCATACTCTCTCTTTTATGTTATTTTTTCTTATTAAAATTCTATATATCATGACTATAAGTCTTTTTAGAGGTTGTTTCATCCCAGATTTTGATGGGCCATGAAAATTTGGTTTCTAGTTTTTTTAGCGACGATGCAAGTCTAGATCTCGATGGGGTCAACTTCTTCTATTGGTGATGTTGGCTCAAGAGTCTAGGGATTTTTCTTTTTGATATTTGAAACATATTAATCCTTTGAAAATTTGAAATCTAATGTATCTATAAGTTTTTCTATGAATAAAAAGTGATTTTCCTAAAAAATCAAAAATAGGGATTTGGATTATATCATGTGCATACATCATTTAATAGGGTCAAATTGGAAAAAATGCAACATTGTAAGTGTGGGGGAGGGGATAACATTTTTGGTTGATTTTTTTAGATTTTATTGTCTTCTTATTTTTCATGTGATTTTTTCTTTTGTTTTTAATTTTTAGGATATTTGAGCTTAAATGATCATTTGTTATCATTTTTCACTATGAATTGATTTTGAGAAAATCATATTTTTTTTGAAAGAATGGTTTTTAGATGATTGTTGATGTGGAAATTTTTTCCTTGAATTTTATTTTAAAAACATTTTCATGATTTTTAACATTTTTTGAAATCCATGTCCATGAAACACTGACCCAAAATATTTTTCCTCTCCTATAATGTATTCAAAAATTAATATTTCTTATTATTTATAATATCCATTTATTAAGAGACACTAACGCTTTTTTTATTCTATAACTTGCATTAAATATTAGCAAATATATGACTAAACACATTCACATTTAAAATGATTGAGGTATTCTATTTATTCTCTTTATCCTTGGACCAACCCTTACATTTAGTCCTACATAGCCAATAGAAGCCATGAATGGCCTTTGATAGAAAAAAGCCAAATTAAAACCCAATTTTAATTTTTACTCTAATCATGGTAATATATCATGATATTCCTTTGGATAAGTGTGGTGGAGAATTTTTTTTATGGTGGAAAGGGATGTTTCAATTTGATTAGGATATGTTTGGTGTTGTCATTGGGTTTGGGAGTGTCCATGATTTATCATATTTTACACTTTATTGTTCATACATCTTAAAAAAATAAAATAAAAAAACTTGGGTTGTTTGTTGGGTAGGTTATAAATCACCATTACTAGACTTATGGTATTAAGATAATATGAGTTTAGGTGGTGGTTGTGATATATTTTACAAGTTAAACTTTCTAAAAAAGAAAAAAAAAGGAAAAACAAGAGGGTGAATCATACCTTATCATTTCAATTATTCATGAGCCACTTTGAGTTTTTGGGAGTGGGTAGATACCATTATAATCTCAGTAAGAGTATTTTCATTATACTTATCTTATAATTTTTATGCATTTTACTCAAGATTTAAACATACCTTTTCAACCTTATTATAATTTTCACTTCATTTCCCACCAACCCAAAGCCTCAGAGTCACTTGATCCTAAATAAAAACCCCTCATGATTTATTGTGGTTATTTGTTTTTACAGGTGTAGATTTTATATTCCTTGCATATATTTATTAAAAGCTACATGTGGTTTGAGCATAACTCTAAATTATATATCACTTGAGTGAGGTTTAAAAAAATCAATGTGGGGTAAGTTGTGATTGGAACTTGGATGAATTTTTGATGTTGAAAAAATATAAATGAGAGAGAATAAAATGAAAATAAATTTCTTTCATATAATATACATTATAAATTATATTTTGGAAAAGATCATTTTAAAATTTCTCATTATTGATTTTTGTGCGAGTTTGATATGGATATTGGATAGTTCTTTCCTAGGAGTGAGAAAGGTTAAGTGTGGGGGAGTTTTTAAACATTGATATTATTTTATATTTTTTATAATAAAATATTTAATTCACCAAAATTTATTTTAATGGATGATTTTATCGAAATATATAATTAGAGTTTTAATTTGAAAACATCATACAAATTCTAGTTTTCCCTTTCAATTGTGCTTTAGTATTTTTCTTCTAAAATTTAATCTTTATAGTATTTTAATTCTAATTTTTTTTTGTGTATTATTAACTAATATATATATATATATATATTTTATTTAGATAATTTTGGTTTGATCCACCATTTTAAGGGAGATAAGTTTCTATTAAGTCAATTCTGATGTGGATATGACTGGATGGGTTCTACCATAATAATTCAGCCATAATTTTTTTCCCGTACTTGAATTGGAATGGAATTTTGAAAAATGTTATATCAATTTATTTGGATAATTTAATAAAAATAGATTAACTTATTTTTTAAAGGTTATCATGGCCCAAAACTGGTGTTATTTTGATATATCTATATTCAATGAATCTTCCAATCTATAAATATTATCATTAATGATTCAAGCATAACTACATTAAAAAAACATTAAAGAGGATAAAATTTAGATTTGGGATGAAAAATACATCAGAGAATAAGTCTAATAACACCACTTTCTAATATTTTTCCATTATGGTATCTAATAATACCTAGACATTTGGTAAATTGAATCTGTAATGTTTTTATGGAAATAAATAGTTTCATTAATCATGCATACATATCTCCTTCAATACATGGCCAATGGAACTATGATTTTGTGGGTTAATGTGAAATAGATATTTTTACAACTTTTTAGAATACAATATATCTTGATTCATATATTTATTAGTTGAAAAAATCATACTATTTTGGATGTCATAATTGAAGAAAATATTTTACATCTCCCTTACCTATAAATATGTTCCTCCTCTTCCATGTTTGGGGGAATTCATTAATCAAATAAAATTATATTATTTTACCTTTAATATATTCTATTCAATTAAATTTTATTATTATTTTATTTTTCTTCTTTGGTTTGGACAATAAGAGTTGAGACGATATCATATCTTTCCCATCCAAATCCAATGCTTTAGAAAAATGTATCTTCAATGACCCATCCACCCATAAAAGTGTAATTTATTAGTAATCGATCTAATTAAAACATCTTAAATTAAATAGTTTTTATACATGAAAATAATTTAATTCATTAAAATATGATCAGTTAATTTATTATTAAAAATATATTAAGAAACTCAATTGATGAACACTTAACATGTGTGGTCGAGTTATTATAAATCGTGAGAATGAATGTAAGTTGTTAAATCCAATCATTAGAGATATAATTATAGGGTCAAAATATAATCCCAACAATCAATTAAATCAAGTTAATAGTGTTTAAATGTTTTCCCAATAGGCCATATAACATAAATTTATCTTTGGAATTATTATCAAAGAGGTGTTTTATGATATGATGGTCTAAAATTAACCAAGGGTTCAAATGCTTTAATTGTTTTGGTCGTGTCAAATTTCCCTAGGGTTTTGGGGTTGAAAAAATTAAGAGATCATAATTTAAGGAATAAAATCATTTAATATTATGATAAATATTTAATTAAAGTTATGGTTAGATCGATTTCACTTTTATAAAAAAAAATTCATGAATAAAAATAAATTATTCTTTGTCTTTTGATTTATTTTCACATTATCACCATGTTTTTTTAATTCACTTCTTAATTCATTTAAATTAAAAGAAATATCCCCTAAAATTATATTTTCCCTTTTCATTTTTTAATTTTAAATTCTTAAAATGTGTAGTTTATTTCACTGTATCCTCAAGAGAGACGACTAAGGTTATCCATTGTGTTGCACTTAGTAAAACAAAAAAAAAATCAATTGAGAGCACCCACAATAGTGGTCATTAGCTACATGATCAGATTACCTGCTATGAAATCTCGGTCAAACACACACACATGTGGTTGTTATAATCATGTAAGGTCATGTAGGTGTTCATTATGCAGTGTGTATTTACACTAAGTATTCACCGCTAGGTTGGAACACGGTTTGTAGGGATACATGGTGTGTAACTAATATTCATTTCTTGTAATTACATAAGACATGGTTGTTGTGATGTTAATGTACATGATGTGTAATTAATACACATTCAGTAAGTTTAATACCAACTAAAAGACATAGAAAAAATATATGTACATGGTGTGTAACTTCTAAACATTCCATGTAAAGTGGTTTTATCCCATATAGATTACACACTAAGTCCATAAGAATTTAATGTAGGTTGGATAGAAAGGATTAAATACTATGTAGTCAATTTACACATCATGTAATTAATTTCAGCTCACACAATACACATAGCCAACAACCCTATTTCTTAGTTAATGCATTAATATAATAATTAATTTTGTGAAAAACCAAAATACATAGTATGTAGCTAGATACACACACTGTGTGATAATGTTTTTCCAGACACCGAGTTATTTTTGGGTGTCCATGAAGAATAAATTCTTGAATTAATTTTTTCCATATTTTTTTTGAATGATTAAATTCCATGTATAGTTATTATACACACTATGTAATCAAAACAAATAAATATAGTAGTACACACTAAAAATATTAAGGCATTCCATGTTGTTAAACACACCATGCTGAATACATGGTTTAACCCAAAGAAAAACACACTACATAGTTTTGTGACATGTCGTTTATATTAACATGAAATGTAAGTAAGTAGCACATGTCTAGAAATATAATCCATGAAAATGAAAAATATTGGTAAACACTGTGTTTCCTATAGAACACATTATATACTTTAGTAATTTTAAATACAATTAATTAATTTAAATTTTTAAAAAATTACAATGTATCATTGTATGGACCCAACCTTAAATATTAATTAATCTAGTGTCTTTTGACTATATTTTATTTTATTTCATCACCAAAGATATTTTAGGTTTATAGTTTTAAATATTTATGTCAAAATACTTACATAATAATTTCATATATTAAAAATAGGACACTTACACTTAATATACATTTTTTCACAATATAAAATTTTTAATGTAAAACATGTTTTCTTTTTATGAAAAACAATCATGGATTTCAACTTGAAATATTTATTTCCCTTACCCATAATTAATCCCTATAATGTTTCTTAAAATGTGGGATGAGAATAAGAAATCTCAATAAGGGATATAAAAATAAATAAAGAAACCGTAAGTCCACGAATTCTTATACAAAGTTTCCTTTTTCAAAATAAATTTTGGGCTGTAAATAAAAATTTTCTTACCCAAGAAATAACCTTCTATGCCCAATGATTTTCTTTAAAAATTTCATAAGAAACCTAAAAGGAAAAATAAAACTCATAAGTATTCCTTTAAATCATGAAAAACTCATAATAATTTTTTTCTACAAAGTTATACTTTTCAACATTATAAAGTAACATATACTTTCCTTTACCTTGTTAAATCATAATATTTCTATAGAAACCCATATAAAGAATAGATAAATCATTCATCGAACTTGGGGATTCATTTGGATATCATTATTAGTTACACATGGAATAACCATTATGGTTATACTTAGAGTAACAATCACAATTATACTTGAAATAAACATCATGGTTATAATTGGAATAACCATCACAATATATTCCCAAAATATCTTAGGAGAAACCTAATTAGTTAACTTTTTCCTTTTACCCAATGGATTGGATATATTTATTGGGCTCAACTACCCATAGTTTATAAGAAAACCACCCAACATAATAAAAAATTACTAATAACCATAACATAATTAGGACACATAAAAGTTCGAATCACAAAAACATTCTTTGCAACCATAAGACATGATTTTCATAAATGGATATATTAATTTTCTTTAAAACCCAATTTTAAAAAATAAAATTCCAAGAATAAAGGGGAATAAGGTTTTTATTTGAATAAAATATGTAATATTATAAATGAATTCAAACATCAAATAATTATGATGGCAGTGAGAACATTTGGTGTCACCGTATACGTTAAAATAAAAAATTCCCTTTTGTTTTTTTGTAAAGGACGTTAAAAAATTCTATAAAATATTCATTTTGGAAACATCTAAAATAAATTAAAAATAAATATAAAAGATAATTTATAAATCATTTATTTTCATATAAATACATCTATAAAATAATTTTAAAAATATAGTTATGGAAGTAAAATAGTTTTAAGGGAAACTTTAAAAGAGGATTTTTAAAATTAAGTCCCCTACCTTGAGTTTGACTCATCATGTACATTCATTATCATCCTAAATAATAAACTTAGGTTAATTAATTATTTATTAAAAAACTTTTTCAACTTTATTATTCCTTTTAATTTATATCTTACCATGCTATATTTAATTATTTAAATTCACATTAAACATTTTGATGATATTCGTTTCATAATTCTAGAATGGATTTGGTAAGTCAACTATGGTGAATAAGATAATAATTCCATAATATAAAGAATAATTATCATGAAATAATTATTATTTTTATAAATAAATTATACTTTTAAAACCATTCATGAAAGATGGTTATGAAAAATTAATTACATTTTAATCATGGTGATGATAGGCGGTGCAGTAGACATGAGTAACATTTATATTTTTCAATGATCATTATGGATAGCAGGTAAGTATCATTTTATATTTCCAAAATGATCCTAATATAATAAATATGATATTATTTATTTAATTATTTATATAAAATCTTTGTGATGTGGTGATGAAAAAATAATTACATCTCTTTGTGGAGGTGGTTGTCAACACGTATGCACAAACAACGTTATCATTATACTTCTTTTTTGGAAAGTCTCCTTTGATTAGCATCTCAAGAAAAATAAGGTTGGTATTATGACAAAAATAAGGTATATAGAATATGAGAATTGATATTATGAATTTACGTTTGTATATATTTTCCAAACCAAACGGGGGTTTAAGTGTGAGGTAAAGGGAAGAAAAGATTCCCTTTTATAAGAGAGGGGAGGGGAGCTCTTAAAATTTCTCAAAATATTAAATTAATATAAATTAGTATTTATTCGAAAACAAAACCAAACAAATTTATTTTGAATATATAATGAGTATGAGTCTAAATAATCTCATAAAATAAAAATTAGACAAATTTTGACAATTTTATACCCTTATCAATTGGTTTTAACTCCTCTTTAACCCCTTTCATACTTACCGTGATAATAAGGATTTTTACTCTTTGAGATTCATGATAGTCACAATAAATTGAAAAGATAACCATAAATGCAACATGTTTAATATTATAAGCCATATAATAATCACTTATAATAATCTAATATTTTTAGAAATTTTATATCATTTAATAAAATATTATTTATTATAAAATATCAATAATGTCAATTTTGTAGAAATATTAATTACATTGAATTTAATAACATAAATAAAATGAGTGAAATTAGAAAAAATATTTTAATAAATTCATAAAATTTAATTTTCATTTATAAAATTCATGGATCACATTAATTACCTCAAATTATAATACTTTTAATATTATTAATATCATTCATTTGATTTTTCCATTAATTGAATAATTATTGCGTCAACATTGAATAAGAATGTATGTTAATTATTTATTAAATAAAAATAAAAATAAATTAACATGACGAATATAAATCATTTAAATTTAAAATCATAATTTATAACCAAACATATCCTCTGGTTATCCCAATGTTAAAAAAATGATATTTATTACAAACAAGAGTGTGACATTTTTGACTTCTCTTTACATAAAATTTTATAAGGTTCATAATCATAAAAAATGGGAAAAAAGTTATATAATAGAATATTGGATGATTATAGAAAAAATGGAATCATAAAATGAAATTTTGGCAAATATTCATATCATTTTATAGTCTTTATCATTTTATTTCTGACCTTTAATTACTTGATTTACCATTCACCGAGGTAATTTTTTTACTAAGATTACTATTCATTTTTACTAAGAATAAAATGGAACTATTTACCAAATTTAGATCTTATGATTAAAAATATGGAATCCATTTTTCAAAATTAAAAAGAAATAAGTTTTCAAAATGGCTTTTTAGAGAAATGACCTTTTAAAATATAAAATGTTTTTATACTAAATTCAAGTATAAAATCCATTTAAAAAACAATAATTGGAATATTTTAAATAAAAATGAACTAATTAAAATTTTAAACTAATCCAAATATAATTTCACCTTATAAATAAAATAATAAAATACATTTTTTTTATAAAAATCAATATTTTTCACCATTCATTGAAAAATCAATCTTTTCAGAAAATTATCAAAAATTCATCCTAAGATATTTTTGACATGATGGACTCAAAAAATGAAATTAATTTTCTAAAATATTCAAAAATTAATTATAATATTCACTCAAAAAATGTATGAAAACCCATTTTTGAAGAAAATGTATTTTTGAAAAAAATAACTACTTTACTAAAAATCAAATGTTTTTTTACAAATCATTAATTAATACATCAGAAATGAGTTTCACCATTATATATTTCATAATGTGGTTAATAATATTCATTTCCACAAATGTAATGACTATTTTATGATGATCACATTTAAATAATAACATTTCATTGTTTGTTTGAGCTCAGTGTTGCATATCTTGTATTCTATCGAACAAAGTTTTTCTATTTAAAATATTAAGATATTAAATTATACCCCTTTAAGAAATTGTATGTTCAAAATTTGAACATAGGTATGGTAACCAGGGTTTACTTTTCAAAATAACTTTATTGAAAACCCAAATCAAAAAAAGGGTTAATAAAACTTCTTCTTATAAAGAGAGAAAGGGAAGTACTAAGGTCATTTGGAATAACACATAGTATGTTCCCAAATATGAGAAAATTAGTGGGAAGTGAGAACATGGATATATAAGAAAAAAATTTCTCCAAAGGACTAAAATAGAGTGATAGAGAACATGGTTAGGAGAAATTTAACCATCATAAAACTTTAAAATTTTGATAGGTTAAAAGATGAATGATTTTTCATTGAGAAAAGTAAACGGATAATTTTTTTATTTAAAAATAATTTATATAAATTTGAGGAGTTATTTTACTTCCTATACTAATAATAAATGTAAATATAAATATCAAGAATAATTTCATCTTTTAATAAATTTCCACCATAAACTCATCTTTTTTTCTCCAAACGATAAGTATTCAATATGAATATTTCATGCCCAAAGCACTAGAGTCAACTTATAATGGATTAAATAACCCATAAAAGGTTAAAAAAATATTCTTCATATATTTATACATTAACCAACACCAAATGGTTAGGATAAGATACGATAATTCCCAAAATGAATAAACCTTCAGAAAAACAAAATAAAATTTAATTTCCAAAATTCAACAATAATAACCAAAGTTTAACTTAGATAATACAATAAAAACTATCCTTAAAACATTATATACTAATAATTAAACCTAAAAATCATAAGTATTTGATAATATAGTCTTCTAAGATTAATTTAGCATTTATTTACAAATAATATCAATCACTCTTATTATCTCATTACAAAATGTATATGCCCTAATCATATAATGTTAAAGATATTCAAATAATTTTCAAAAATAATATGAATCACCACAAATAAACATTTAAATTATATATTATTCAAAATATGATTCAAAATTTATTCCTCAAATAAAATCTTATTTTTTCACCGTAATCATATAAGGTTCCCAATATTGTCAAATGTTTTCCCAAATAACATTAATCCCATAATCACCAAATCACATCCAATATAATAGTTATAGATAAAATAGTACATATGTTCCCAAAATGAACTTAACTTTTATCTTTTAGATCATTTAAATAAATAAAAACAATTTCATATTAACCATGACATCATGTAGGCTAGAGGTAGGCGATGCACCCTTATCACCCTTCAATTATGGGTTCAAGCCTCATAACCTTTCCAGATGTGAGAGGTTGTCTCCCAAACTATGGGATGTTCTTTTTATAAATATATATTAATACAATCCTTATAAAATTATCATAAATTTGATAAAAATAATAAAAAATAGCCTTTATATATTCAACATTAAAGAAATGTTTTAATCTCAAAGGTTATCTCATACCTTTCATTTTGCATCCCCAAAATTGTAATAATCCATAATTAACTCAAAATCAAAGATCATATAAACCCTAATTGTTATCCATAACTTTAAAATAATGTCCAAAAAATTAAAATATCATTCTTCATCAAATAACTATTTCACATGATAAACTTAAGGGTTTCATATACTTTAAACATCTATCAAAACTCAATAAAAGTATCCCAAAGTACTTCAATCATCAAAAGAGTATTAATTATTTTAAACTTATTATCATCCTTAAATATACAATAATGATTGAATCCTTTATATTATTATATCTTAAACATTTAGTGTTATTTATAATCAATTAACCATGCTTTTCAATTTTATTCATTAATACTTTCTTACGACAAATAAAAATTTGAATAATGTCCTATGATTCAATAATATAAAAACATAATCCAATAAATAATCCATACCTTTAATATAAAATTTTAGGTTTCCTCATCTTCAACAATAATTATATTTGGTATTTCTAAATAGATATATTTTTGTCCTTGATGATCCCATTAATGGGCCTTTCCCTAAGGACAACGATTTGCATAATGACCTTTCTCCCCACATTTAAAACATTCAATTTATACTTTGGGAATAACTTATTTCCCCTTCACAGAGTTCATTGTACATTCAATTTTTTCATTGATTGATTATTACTTTATGGCGTCCTTTACCACATATAAAACATCTTTCAGTTATTTTGAGAAATTTTCTTGGGAGCTTCTTTCTATATTCTTGAAACATCCTTCATTGAATATATTTACCTTTATGATTATTATCACCTGAAACACTAAAGGTATTTATTTGTATTATATTTGATGTATTAGGAAACTCAAAAAGGTCTAGGTTGTTAATCATTACTCTTGATACACAACTAGAAAAATAGGTTATTTACACAGTTTAAAACTGTGGAAATAGGACCCAAAATCGTGGCCGTAGGCTACAACCACAGTTTTCCCCAACTGTGGGAACTATCATCATGGCAGTAGGGTCTGACCTATGGACATGGTTTTAACCGTTTCTATAGGAGGCATAGTTCCACTGGTTTGAAAACCATGGTAATAGGTGTCTCCTTTGTCAACCGTATAAGTTGACCTATAGCCACATTTTTAACCGTGGCAATTGGGCCCTATTGCCATGGTTTTAACCATGGCTATAGTCCCAGAAAACTGTGGCAATAGCCTAAAAATAATGTGTGCCTAGTCGGATTTGATCCCAACACCTTCCCTTCACATTCCAGCACCCTATCCACTACTCCACCAAGGATTTTGTGTATATATCTAAATAATATGTTATATATATTATTAAAAACCATGACAATATCCTAAAAACCGTGGCAATAGTTCTTACGCCATTTGTTTGGAAGGAAATTTTTTCTCCTACACAAGGGCGAGAGACCTATTTCCAGGGTCTTGAAAACTCTGGCTATAAGCCACATAACTGTGGCTATAGGTGTGGTATGTAGCCACAGTTTTGAAAAATGTGGCTATATCCCTTGAAAAAAAGATATATAGCCACCGTTTTAAAACTATGGCTATAGGCCACAAAACCGTGGCCACAACCACCTATTGCCACAGTTTTAAAACTGTGGCTATAGGGGTGTGGCCGTAGATTATTTTTCTAGTATTGATAGTTTGTTAAGAATATCTATAAGATTTATTAATACATCTCCCATTATATTTGGTTGATCGTTCATACAACAATCGAATTTTCCTTCACATTCCTTATTACATTGGTTTCTACTAGATCCAACCATTTATTAAGACAAAAAGGTTATTAAGATCATTTCAATAAAGTAATAATATATCATATTATCAGAATTATAAACAATAAGATATCTTTATTCCTGCTATTTAAAATTCTTTTGATATATCTAAACATAATTATGATTATACCTAACTTACAAAACGTTTTAGTTATAAAGGACTGTTAAATGTTTTTCCAATAACATCCTACCCTATAATGTTTTCTAAACCTTTCTATGATACCAACTATAAGGAATCAACTTAAAAATTACTTAATATAGTGTCTTTGTACTAGATTTAAGTTTATTTCATTCCTAATGATATTTTAGGTTTAGAGTTTTAGAGAGTTAGTTCACAATTCTTACATAATAATCCAAAATATTAAAAATAAGACACTTTTACTCGAGATCCATTTTTTTCACAATATAAAACTTTTAAAGTAAAACATGACTTCTTTTCATGAAAAATATTCTTGAATTTAAACTTTACATACTCCTTTCCCTTAACCAGACTTAATTCTAATGACTTTTTTCCTAAAATGTGGGATGAGTACAAAAAATCCTAGTAAGGTATATAAAAAAGTAATAAACCATTATCCTATGAATACTTATAATTTTTTTCCTTTTTCAAAATAAACTTTGGCCTCAAAATAAACAATTTTAACTTAATAAATCATCTTATATTCCCAATTATTTTCATAAAACATTTTACAAGAAATATTAAAGGAAAAATAAAACTCAAAATATTTCTGTAAAATCATGAAAAACTAATAATAACTATTTTTTATAAATTTTATACTTTTCAACCTTACAAAGTAGTATATACTTTCCTTTACCATGTGAAATCATAATATTTCCATAAAAACCCATAGTAATAATAGATAACTCATATTGGTAACTTGAAGCATCATATTAATATCATTTTTAATTACACATGGAATAACCATCATGGTTATACTTTGAGTGACCATCATAGTAAGATTTGAAATCATAACCATCACAGTTATACTTGGAATAACCATCATAATATATTTCCATAATCTAATAGGAGAAACCTAATCAGTTAACTCTATACCTTGATCCAATAAATTGGAGAGATATAAAGGACTCATACTCCATTGGTTTATAATGAAACCAAATATCGTAATAAACAGTTTTTAAGAATCATAAAATAACAATAACACATTAAATCTTGTATCATATGAACATTCTTTTCACCCATAATAAAGTATTTTTAGATAATGATATATCCCTTTTATTTAAAACATAATTTTAAAATATAAAATTACTAGAATAATGGAAAATGGGGTTTTTAATTAAATAAAACATGTAAGATTAAAAATTAATCCAAACATCAGATAGTAGTTACCACTGTGGGAAATGTCAGTGTCTCTGTATACGTTAAAATAATCATTCCCTTTTATATTTTTGTAAAGGATGTTAAAATATTACATAAAAGATTCCTTTTGATTTTTTTTGAAATAAATTCATAATAAACAAAAAATATCCTTTATAAGTAACTTATTTTCATATAAATACATCTATAAAATATTTTAAAAAATATGGAGATGGAAGAAAAAGAGTTATAAGGGAAACATTAAAAGAGTATTTTTAAAATAAAGTCCCTTACATTAATTTCTAATCATCACATAGTCTATTTATCATCCAAAATAATAAAATTAGGTTAATTATTTACTTTATTAATAACATTTTTAAGTTTATTTTTTTTATTTTATATCTTACCATGATATATTTAATTATATAAATTCACATTGGATGTTTTTATGATATTCATTTCATAAGTGAAAATGGATTAAAAAAGTCGACTATTTTCAAAGTGGTAATTAGTACATATTATAAATAATTATAATCCTAAAATAATTATAATTTTTATACATAAATTATAAATTTTAAACTTATCATGAAAGATGGTTATGAAAAATGAATTACGTTACAATCATAAAGATGGTAGGCTGTACATACATATGAGTGACATTTCCATTTTTCAATGATCATTATAGAAAAAGGGAAAGTCTAATTTTATCTCTCCGTATTTATAATCATATAATAAATTCTATATTATTTATTTAATTATGTATATATATATCATCCATGTGATGTGGTGATGAAAAATGCATCACATCACTTTGTAGAGGTGGAAGTCCACATGTACGCACAAACGAAGTTATCATTTTCTTGTAAATAGAAACATAAAAATTAAATGATATATTACCTTTTAATAATTATAAATATGTAACTATTATAATATATATATGTTAAATCCATCATTATAACCAGTATTGATGGATGGTGATGAAAAATTAATTACATCGGTTCACAAGGTAGTAGTCCACCGTATATATTAATGATGATTTTGATTCCCATTTGATAGATGTTGGAGATGTATATAGGTTATTGCATTAACATAATAACATATAAGTATTTTTAGGACAATGGTTTAATTATTTTATCATGGTTTAATAATATTTTAAGGATGTGTAAGTATAAATAATACTAAAACATACAGTTAAAAACTATACCTCTTTTTCGGAAAATATCATTTGATTAACACCTTAAGACCACTAAGGTTTGTATTATGCACTAAATAAGGACCCAATACACTGGGAGGGATTTTAGAAAGTTATTTGTAAATATTTTATCCAAAAATGGGGTTTTCAGTGAGAAGTAATGGGAAGAATAGATTTCCTTTTATAAGAGAGTGGAGGGCAATTCTTGGAATTTATCAAAATCTTAAATTAATACAAATTCATTTTTTATTACAAATAGATCCAAACTAATTTATTTAAAATATATAATTATTATGGGTCAAAATAATCTCATAAAAATAAAAATTAGATAAATTTTTACTATGTTTTTACCCTTTTCATTTGTTTTTAACCCCTCTTTAATCTCTTTTACACTAACCATGATAAAAAATTATTTTACTCTTTTAGGGTTAACATAGTTATTATAAATCAAAAAATGAACCATAAATGGACCATGGTTGATATTATAAACCATACCATAATTATGTTCCTGAATAAAATATTTTTAGGAATTTTATATTATTTAATAAAATACTATTGATTATAAAATATCAATAATGTCATTTTGTATAACTATTCATTACTTTGAATTTAATAACATCAATAAAACAAGTACAATTGAAACAAAATATTTTAATACATCCATAAAATGTAATTTTAATTTATAAAAGTATTTTATCACACTAATTATCTCAAATTATAAAACTTTTAATATTTTTAATATCATTTATTTGAATTTTTCATTTATTGAATATTTACTACGTTAGTGTCGTGTAAGCATTTAAGGTAATTATTTCTTCCCTAAAAATTATAAATAAATTTCCATGATGAAGATAAATCATTTATATTTAAAATTTATATTTATAATTCGATATATCCTCTAGTTATCTCCATGTTTAAAATATTATTGTTATTAAAAACAAGAGTGTGAAAGTTTTGACTTTTCTTAGAGAAAACATTATAAGGTTCATAATCATACCCAAATGAAATAAATAACATATAAAAAAATATTGTATGACTATGGATGAAATGGAATCATAAAATAAAATTTATGCAAGTATAGGGTTATTTTATAGTCTTTATTATTTTATTTTTAACCCTTAGTTACCTAATTTACCTTTAATTGAGGTAAAAAAATAGTAAGAGTACTATTCATCTTGACTAAAAGTAAAATGGACCTATTTTAAAAATTTTGAAATTATGAATCCAAATATTTAATTTACTTTTAAAAATTAAAAACATATAAGTTTCATAATTTAATTTAAAATAAAACTTGAAGAGCGTAATGAAAAATGAGTTTTTAGAAAAATGATCATTTAAAATATAAAATGCTTTATACTAAATTCAAGTATAAAATCCATTTCAAAAGGAAAAATTGGATTATTTTAAATAAAAAATAACTAATCTTATTTTAAAAATAATCCAAAATATAATATTAAATTTTAAATACTTAAAATAAAATATGATTTTTATTAAAATTAGTATATTCACTATTTAGGAGGAGCAGGGCTACTGGGTCCAAAAACAACATATCATATTAGAAAATGAATTCAATGTTAATAATATTACTATGGAAGATCTCTTCCAAACTTGGGAAAATATGGCATAAAAAACTGAATATGAAATCAAATATGATTCCGATGGAAAGGTTACCACTCTTTAGTGGAGCCTCTACAGAGGTAAGGTTTTTAAAAGACTTAAACTAAAATTCGAAGATATGACTATTACTTATGGTGTCATTTGATTTTCTGATTGTGTGTTGAATTGTTTCACACTTTTTACTTAAAATTTCTTATTCTTAATAAAATATAAATATTGGTTTGCGGTTAGTATATTCACTATTCATTGAAAAATAAATCTCTTCAAATTTTTTTAAAAAATCCAACTTAATATAATTTTTACATGTTAAATTAAAAAATGGAATTCATTTTTTCAAATAATTTTTAAAAATATCTAGAAAATATTAATAATATTAACTCATAAAAAGCAAGAAAACCATTTTTTGAATAAAACACATTTTCAAAGAATACAATGGATTCCGTAAAAATAGATAAATTATTTAAAAACAATTAATTAATAAATTATAAATGAGTAATACCATTATATATTTCATAATACGGTTAATACCATTCATTCCCTCCAATTTATTGATAAGTTAAGATAGTCACTAGGGCACTAGCAATAGGCCCTGGAGTGAATATTTTCACATAGTCAGTATTTGTTAGGTTTGGGGAACTAAATGCCGGATTTTGTTCCCAATGGTGGAGTGGGAATGATTTAAGTTCCCTATATATTTTTTCTTGTCTTTGAAAGTCCATCCCATTTTAAGGGTTTGGTATCTATTTAATCCTAGAAATTATATAGTGGCACTTCACATATGTGACTCTTTAAATGGTATTCTTCCTTATAGATTGATTTTTGTTTGGGTTGTGCTTATTTTGGTCATGTTCATGTCTTTTGGAAATAATGAATTGTGGTTGGATCAATGCCATGGTTGAGTTATTTCGTTGAGTTACATTTAGGTAGGAGGTTCTCATGTTTGAATCGTTATGCTAGTCAATTTTTAAGTGGTGGGGAGACCCACAATGGATCTAGTCTTCTCTAGTGTTGGTCGAGTATGATTTTTGGAGTTGAAAGGTCACATTGAGGATTTCAGTTCTATTTGGTTTTTTTTGGTTTCAAGTTGTTGGTTTTTTCATCATTTGAATTGATGAATTTATAGGGGTATAATGTTTTTGTTGTGGGGATAATTGTCACACCCCGACCTTGAGTTTCCTTTATTTATTTTATATTTATTCATTTCATGATGATTATTCACTTGGTTGAGGTTTGGGTTGAGTTCTTAATGATAATTTTTTAGTTTTGGATGTTTTGGCCATATGCATAGTTAATGTGCATGGTTTGGGGGTAAACTATTTGGATGGTTAAGGATGGAGGTGTTTCCGGTTCAATTTCTTCTTTCATGGTTTGTCTATCATGATTTTTGGATGGTTTTTACTAAACTGTATGATCCAAATAAGTAACCATGTGGCTCTTGGGTGGTGCCTGGTACAAGGCGCATGACTTGCACATGGTTTAGAAAAACCATGCGTAAAGTATGTGGGAGCCTATTCAATTTTTGTTGTGGTGATTTTCATGGATGGTGCACAATTTCCCAAAACATGTAGATAGATTGTGAATGTTCACCTTATCTTCAGAAGATTGTGAATTGTTTCAAAAAATATGTGAGAAAAATGATGCGATGTACCCAGATTCTTAAAAATTTGAAATTAAAATACCGACCCTATTTTTTTACCCATTTCAAAACCCTCTCCATATAAGTTGATTTTAGTGCACTAGAGGGCTCCCAAAACCCTCCTCCCTTATTTCTCCTTCTAATGTTGATACTCATTCAAGTTTTTAAGGTGAGTTCCTCTTGATTCTTGGTCGTTTTATCCTCTACTCCTCTACCTAATTTGTTCCCCTTATTTCTTTTGGCTAGTTTCCCTCTTGGACAAACCCTAGGGTGAGGGTTGGCTAGTGAATGTTATTTACTTTAACATTAGGCTATGTAGTTGGTCTCTTGGGATTAGTCTTCCTTCTCCTAGAGTTTCGTTTCATTCGAACACCATTGAGGTTGGTATTTCAATCCATTTACTTTCCAAAGAATTCCAATTGATGATTAATATTTATTAAATAATTTCTAAATGTGGTATTCATTTTTTTATGTGCTAGTTTGATTTTTTTGGTGCTTCTATGTTGAAAATATGATGAAAATGGGTTTTTAAAGGGTTTCCTTAGTTATGAATATATGTATATGCATGTAAGGTGTTTGATAAAGTTACAATTGGTCTTTAAAATGAAATTGGGTATTCATGGTTTGTGTTTGAATTTGGTTGGGTCTTAGTAGTTTGTTTAGAATGTGAAATTGATCTTGGTATGTAGTTTAGTTTCTTTTTTATGGTTTTATGTTTGTGTTTAAATACTTATAATCAGTTATAATGATTTTGGGATTCTTTAATTGAAAAGTTTGGTTTTTTGTAGCTTTTGATAATCCTTCCATTGGATGTGGGCATATCCATACGTGCATGGGGTGAACATATGGATAGGTATACAGATGATAATATTCCCCAATGAAAAAACCTATCTTGGACCCAGCTTTTTGAAACACACTTACCCCCATTTTTCTTCTCTTCTCCACCTAATGGGTTTTTTTTCTAAAAACATCAAATGTTTTCTAAATGGTTTCTCAGTTTACCATGAAATAAAATTTGTTTCAAGTGTGTTTTCCAATACATGGATCATTTTACACCTTGTGATTTAATTGTTAAGTAAATTCTACAAAAGGACTATTTGGAACCTTCCATGAATGAATGGTGGTTTTACCTTGGTTTTGAAATGTTTTTTGGAAGAAACAAATTATTATTGGAAATGATTTTAAACTATAATTATTGATTCCTGATTGGTAATTTGTGGAATTTTAGAAAATATATTTAAATTCAGATTAGGTGTAGGCCTAGTTTTTACTTTGCGATGGTTCCTTGTGTGATGGAAATTTCCAGGGTCAACCTTATAATGAGAGAGACTTCACATAGTAAGTATTGGGGATTAAGAAAGCAATTCACGGTGTTATCAGTGATTTGTGTTTAATTCCAAATGTGTGATAACCTTCTGATTCTCTTTTATACTATTATCATGGGATTCCTAGATGTCATTTTGAGGGTTGAGTGATAGTTACTATCTAGTCCTGATTAGATTGAGTAGAACCCCTTGGATAGAGGATTGGCTAGGTTTTATTTTCCCCTAGTGAGGCTAGTTTAGAGTAGTAAAATTGGTTACTGACTATGGAATTTCACCATACATAGGCAGGTGGGTCTGAACTGGGTAAATATAGAGATTTATTACAGTAATGTTTAGAAAATTACCATGAATACATACCTATAAAATTCTATTTTATTTTACAACATTGTGGTGATCTGTTTATTTAGTATCTGCCTTCTTGCTTTTATAACACTTATTTTGTCTTGATTTTGTTGAATATTACTTATTGTATATTTTTAGTTAATATTTTAATTTCTCTCATTCATTGTTTGGGTTGCAGTTATGTTTGGATTTTGGTCTTCAAAATGGGTTTTAAATGAGGAATTATTTTAAAATGGAAAACCATGGCTTGTTTTCAAAGTGGGATTTATAGAAAAAGTTATTGAATATTTAAAATATAGAAACCCTATTTTATTAAATGTATTTCAAAATAGAATTTATACACTATTTCAGGAAAGGAAATGTATGGATTCTTTGGTGCTTACCTACTGAGTTGTTTATGATTACACCCTACTTGTGGCACTTGGTGTTAGTAGACCCAAGTCATTTTACAGGCTCAGGTTTTGTCCAGGTTATCCTGTAGAGTGGGTTATTTAATGAATGGTGGTGACCAATAGGTCATGTAGAGATCGTGTTGATCCTAGTTGGTTTCAGTTTTGTTTTAGTTTTCTATATTATTCTCCTATAGTGGTATTTGGATCCTCTTTATGTTTTTATTGTATTCAGTGTTTATGGATCCTACTGGTTTTATTTCATAATGTGTTTGGGTTTTTTATATATATTTATATTGGTATAAATAATTCCTATTGTGATATATTTGGTGCATAATACTATTCACCAGCCTGGGAGGATCGAGAACGCCTCTCGGGCCTCATCGTGGGCCATCTCGGGTGACCGATTTGGGGTCTACCTGGGTTGGTTCATGAAAAATGGTATTATAGAAACCATTTTTTTATTTTGGTGCAACATGTAGTTTGGAGATAGGGTTTTCAGGACTTGGGAGGTAGGTATGAGAAGAGCATCATGAACTCTTACTAATTTTGATCCTCGAGTTACTAGGGGTAGTCTGGGACTTGAGTCTTTTATTTTAAATCTAGGTTTATGTCATTGGTGCTTGTGTGATTTGTGTGATTTGGTGGAATAACAATGGAAGTGAACTGGTGATACATGGTGTGATTGCATGGAATAATGACCTATGTGGAACCTAAGTGCACGATTCAAGATACTTATAATGGTTGGTGCTTTTGCAGGGCATAGTCTGCTAAAGAATTTGGTTAGGTTATACATGGCCACTAGTTCTCTATTCTAGTAGTTTTAGTGTGAGTTATAGTTTGGATTTATTTTATTCTGAATCAGTGGATTTTAAAATGAAAAATGGTTTTTTTGAAAAATAGGGTTTTCAAAAGGTAAATTATTTTTGGGACATAGTGTTATTTTAAAAAATGGGTTTGGATGTTTAAATTGGATTTGAATATGGGTTCTGGTATTTGTAAAGTGACCTTCAAATATGATGGTTTTGGAAATTTGGGAAAGAAATGGAAATTTGGAAGAGGATTTTGGTTTTGTTTCATGATTTTTGGTTTAAGAGCTTGGTGTTTTGGATTGGAATGTTATTTTAGTTGAAATTATGATTTGATGTTGATTTGTATTTGTGTTTATTTTTTTATTAGATTATACCACCCATAAAGATCACAAGGGTTTCTAGTGAGTCTATTACATTTGTTGAACCTTCCCAGAATCCCAGTGGGGTGGAAGAGTCAAGTTCTTCTTGGTTGTTTCTAATTCTCCATAGTGATAAAATTCCATCAAAGGCTTCAGAATGGCTTGAGGAAGTTGAAGGTGTTTTAAGGTATTTGGGAACTCCCGAAGATGTGAGGGTGCAAGCTATTTTATGTCCATTTGAGGGTCCAGGTTTGGACTTGTGGAAGATGATTGTCCCAACATAATTGTGAGTTGGGATATCTTGTGAATTATTTAAGACCACTTTTATTAGATGGTTCATAACTGAATAGGTGAAGATGAAAAAGTGATAGAGCTCTTGGATATTCAGTAAGGTCAATGGTGGTGAAGGCTTATATTGATCACTTTAAAGAGTTGGGTTTCATTTTCTCCGGACATAACAAAAATGGGTTAGCTAAATGCTCCCCTATTTTTCTAGGGTATCCATATAGAGATTAAAGACCAATTTATCTAATTCAAGGAAGTTCTATTTGGGAAGCTTGTGGATGAGGCATTTTTAGCTGAGTTGATTCTCGGAGCCTAGTCTATAATAGTTGGCAATCCGGTTTCTCTTGGAACTCATGAAGGTTTCCTATATGGTGTAAAATGTATGCCAGAGGATCTTATTACTGAGGAGTCTCCATTGATGATCCCTTCCTCTCAATCATTGGAATATTTGATCATGTGCTTCTAGTGTGTTCGGTTCAGGCATTCTAAGCTATGTTTTTGTAATACTCTGAAGGGTTACTAACGATTGGGTCGTTTGGTTCCCCTGGAGAACTTTTGAAAGTAGTTTTTCTAGAAAAAGGAAGTCTTGGATATAATATTTCAACACCTAACTACAGGTTAGTAGATTCTTTAAGGAACCAGGGTTCTATCCATAGTCCATAGAGTGAATATTTTAATGCAGTACCAATTTTTTGGGTGTGGGGAACCTTGGGATGACTTTTTCCCCTAATACTGGAGTGGGGATAGTTTAAGTTCCCTATGTAGTTTTTCTTATTTTTGAAAATACTTATCATTTTAAGGGTTTTTGAAGCCATTTAATCCTGTAAATTCTATACCAGTTCGTTTTGTATGTGAATCTTTAAATGAAATTCTTACTTATAGATTGGTTTTGGTTTGGTTTATGATTGTTGTGGTGATGTTTATGTCTTGTGGAAATGATGAATTGTGGTTCGATCGATGTTGTAATGGACCAAAATTTTATCAATGGAAATTCCATTATTATAATTAAGTTATATAGTATAAATCTAATACATAACATATAGAACCAAATAAAAACATTACTTTCATAAATGAACAATGAAATGAGTGTTATTTATAGAAATTAATGTACCTATATCAATGGAATAGTAACTTGGCCCTTGGAATAGTAATGTGACCATTATTTATAGTTAACTATCCAATAGAATATTAACCTCACCTATGAAATTATAAATAAAATTTAGATATATTATGAATAGAAATATAATATATTTATATCATAGAATACGTAAATAAATGTTTTAAAAACGATAAGTTAAGTATTGGTATTTTTTTGAAATGGAAGCATTTGTTTACAATTTTATAATTAATATAAAAATTTAAAATAAAATTTATTTTCATAAATAGATTCATAAATTAATATTTTTCTATTGTATTATTTTAAAATAATTTAATGAGATCTTAATTAATATTTCAAAGTGTAATAAAATCAGTTATAATATTAATATCAATATTTTTGAATAAATGTTGATTTTAATTTAAAATTAAATTTATCATATTTAGAAATTTATTTTCATAAAATGGAGTCCATTTTTTAAATATACACATTTAAAAATGTCTATGGTGATTTTTTGGGATTTTTCTAAAATAGTTGAATTTTTGGAGAATAGTTAAATACATCAATTTACGATATTTAACATTTTAAGACAAATACATGAATTCTTGAGTAATATATGATGTAATAACCCATAATTTTTTTAACTAACAAGCACTGGTAACTATAATTAGTCACAAAAATCAACACTATTTATAGTCTTGAGATAAAATAATAAACAAATGAACAAAATAATCAAAAATACCCCTCTCATTCCAATATAAATACTACCCCTCACCACCTCTTCTCCTCACACATTTTAAGGTTTGGATATTTATTTTATTCTAAAAATAAATCTCTCAAACCTATTACTCATGTTCCTATATTTCTGGTCTTACCAAAAAACCATTTCCAAGTGCCTTAAGGAGATTCTAAAGGAGATGACACTCAAGAGGAAAAAACCTCCCTCTTTATATTTTAATTTATTTTCTTTTCTTAAAATTCCCTTGCCTACCATTTGAAATTTAGAGACCCAGAAATTTTAATGAATTTTTTTTCTTAATTATTTGGAATTTTACGAGTCTCCGGTTTCTGACGACACTTGATTCCAGGGCCCAGTGTGCCCGGAATCAATTTATGAAATTTTGTTTGGGTACGTTTAGTAAACGTACCTGTGGGTTTTTCTATATTTTGAACTGGTGCTAGGATTTGAAATCTGAGGGCACCGATGAACTCACAACACCAGTTATTGATTAAGGGGACCTTTACCGCAGTTGTGTTTAATGCAGGTTGGAAGTTAATTTTGTGGATTTAGAATAAAATAAATAAAATTGTGGATCAAAATTTTATTTTATATCCGGTAGTTATAACCTACAAGGGGGAGGTTTTTGGTGGGGCACACACCCATATAACCTCCCATGAGAGGATATTTGTGAGGTGGGGCCCACATGAACCCCTAACTCCTCACCTTCCCTCAACTCTCCAATTAATTCCCCTTGCATTTAATTATTTGACAACTCCCCTCTTTATTTGGTTGGAGCCTCTCGACATTCCACCCTATTTATTAATGTGCACCTTATCAAAATAATTAAGACTTATGAATTAATTTGAAATGGCATGGAATGTTTATTAAAATGGGGGAAAGCCACATTTTGATATTTGTATAGTAAATATTATTTGTGGTGGATCCTCTGGAGAAATAGAAGAGCACCCTCCTTCCACGAAGAACAGTTCTCCTTTCGACGAATCTCTAAAGAACGACGCTCAAGCTAGGATCGAAGGCACTTTGCGGGAGTGATGAATGCCAACGATCATCTACACCTTCATCTCCTCCCTTGCGACGACGACAATGAACCGACGTCTGCCTTTTCACGATATCATCAACGAACGGAGAACCTTGAGGTAGGGGTTGTTTTTGTATAATTTTATATATGTTTATTTTTCCTTCGTACTTGGGCATTATTTTATGATGAATTATGGTTTGAACCTCTAACGCGGAGGTCATGGGATAATGAACAAGTCCGGACCCTCTGCTAGTTGTTCATCTGTGCGTGTATTGACGGGCGATGATGAAACGAGACCACAACGACGATTTGGAGCATTCACAGTGGAGTTCGGGTCCCGAGATGAACGTAGGTGAAGACGGTGGGTGAAACGGACCACCGGAGTGCATCCGGTGGTCCGCGAAAGATTTTGGCAGAGCGCCACCGGAACAGTCCGTCATGGCTAAGTCGCGGCGGCGGGTGGAACCAGAACGTCTTTGCCGTTCTGGAATTAAAGAGGCACGACATTAAGCCGTGCCACCCCCCCGGCCGGGTCGGGGCGGGCCACACGGGTCGTGCCACGCCCAGTTGGGCCGGCCCGCGCCCTACCGAGCCAGACCCGGACCCAGGTCGGGTCGACCCTGTTCGGGCCGACCTAGGGTGGGTAGGGCCAGGTCGGACCGGGCCCAGACCCCCCTTTTTGGACCATTTTTTGTTAATTTCCCATAAGTTGATCTACAGACCTCCAATCGATGCACCGTCAGTTGCATAGGATTCCTCGGATCGAGATTGTAATTTTGGTATATTACACTCAATGGTTAGGTGAAGTTTGGATATGGCCGAGTTGGTTTGAACCCAAAACCAATCGGTCCCTTGGAGCGGAAACACTTATAACTTAAGGACCGGACGTCCGATAGACATGAAGCCAAATATGTTGGATTACTTATGATGAGAGGGTTCTTTTGGAATACTCCACATGAGGTTTTGATGCAATTGGAGTACGGTCGGGTTGGTTTAGCTTAGAAATCAGCCGAGCCCCTGGAACGAAAAAACCAATAACTCTCAGACCAGACGTCTGTTTGGCGAACTGTCAGCGACATTGGTAATCTCATTGAGAAAAGGTTCCTTTGAGTATACCGCATGAGAGTTCAGGGTTCATTTGAGATACCGTCCGGTTGGGTCTTACACGAAACCAACCAGGCGCCCGGGACAAAAAGGCTAATAACTCACAGACCAGGCATCCGATTGACGCACCATCTGTTTCATTGAGATCCCCTTTGATGTGGAGGTCCTTTGTGATACTTCTAAGTGTGACTTCATGACACTTGGAGTATCAACTGGTAACTCATGGAGCAGATCCTCCCAGAGACGAGCAAACGGAGTGTAGAGACCTAATAGCTGTAGACCTGACGACTGATTAACCGATTCGACTCAGAGTGATTCGACTAGCTGAGTGGACGGAGCGCCCAGTTTGGTGGCAGAACCATGGAGGACAGAGCTCCTAGTTTGGAAGAAGAACCATGGTACTCGACAGGAAGAGTACCTCTGGCGGCTATTAGGGGGAGCGCCCGGTTTGGCGGCAAACCCACAGCGGAGGAGCACCCGGTTTGGCAGCAGAACCACGGTACTCGACAGGAGGAGTACCTCAACAGTCTAAGGTTAGTGAGTAGCGCCTCAGAGTCATTACAGGGCCACTATACTCGATAGAAGAGTAGTTCTCCGACAGTTGTGGTTTCGATAATGAAAATCGTGGTTTGAGCTGGGTCAACGACCTTTGTGTTTTCCTCATGATTGAGATGGGTTACTTGAGAACTTAGGTATATTTATGGGCATATACCTAAGTAAAGGTTATCTTTTGAGATCTTCCTTTGTGGTTTATCCTTGTTAGATTTAGTGAGACCTTGAGGGTCTCAGGGTCCTTACTGTGAGTATCATTATACTCACCCCTGCACGGGCTATGCCCGCACCTCGTTGTGTTGGATGCAGACGATGGACATCAATGACCGAGGCAGAGTGTACGAGGACTGGATGGTACATGGAGGTGGAAACTTGGCGTGACAGCACATAGAGAAGACCGATAGACGCAGAGTGTTGAGGAGGACATCTGTACCTACCCTTCTGGTAGGAACCCGGAGGAAGATCCAGGAGCTGCTTTACCATCTAGCTGTTTGTCTTTTCAGTTGTACTTTCTTTCTATGGTAGTTATACCTTTCTGTTGGGCTTGTATTCCATCCCCTTGTACTTTCAGCATGTTTTTTATACTGCTTTACTTAGTGTTTTCTTCCTCTTGTACTCTGTTTGTGTGTTTTTTACGTTTTATAAAGGCAACACCTTCCCAGTTTTTAGGGAGTTACACCTTTGGTGCTAGTCACCAGCCCCTGGCCTATGGATGGTGGGCTTGGGGTAGTCACAATATGGGCCTCGGGGGATGGGTCATGAAAAATTGGTATCAGAGGAGTCAATTCTACCAAAGAACTTTGGAATCTGATATTTCTTTACTGTGAAGCAATATTTTTAAGGGTACCAAGTGTGGTTTTCAGTTCAGGGAGTCCAGTGTTGGTGCGACGACCGACGTATCCATACACCAGGACCGTGACTATTAATTTCTGACTCAGTGCATGAAAACACTGATTGTGTGTGTGTTTCCAAAAGTTTTCTTTAAGTCAACTCAAACCTTTTTAGCTCACCAGGTATAGTCTTTTGACCGTGTCACAACTGTTCAGGATGCCTCCACATAGAGAATCAATTGGAGTTCCAAGAGATTACTTGATGACGACCCACCAAGCGATGTGGCTATGGTGCAGGGCCCTCTTACTATGATGGCACAATCGGGTGGTGTACTAGTAGCACCACCACCTTTTGGGAAGCAGATGCAACCATCCATACTTCTAGATGGTGCACACTGACAGAGCGCATTGTACAAGTTCCAACAGTAGAGGTCTCTGAGGTTATGAGGTGAGACAGATTCCCAGGCAGCAGTGGACTGGCTGGAGTCGATTTCTAGAGTTCTACACCTAGTTTAGACACTAGTAGAGAAGATGGTGATCTTATATACTAGTGTTTTCCAGTGAGTGACCATGAGGTTGGTCCGCATAGTGATGAGGCTTCGGTACGTGGACCGATGCCTGAGATAGTACCTCTGGGTAGTGTGCCAGCTATATCACTACCTATTGGTCAACAGTTACAACTGGAAGTACTAGTATATGACACATATAGGCTTAGAGCCTTGAACGTGTTTCAGCATCAGATACCCCTCAGGTTCTGAGGTGAGCCCAACTCACAGGCGGCTGAGGAATGGCTTGATGAGGTGGCTGAGAGTTTTCTAGAGATTATATAACTTCAACAGGATGACATGTCGGTATCTGAGTATTCAAAGAGGCATACCGATCGTTCCTGGTATTTGATGACTACGATACGATTAGTGCTTTAGAGCTCAGACCTTAGAGAAAGGTGTGTTTAAAGGACCTCCCAGGCAGAGGAAGAGGTTCGATCGTGATAGACCATGAGGAGCTAGCCGTGCAGCTGGTGGTGGAAGACGCTTTGAGGTGTTACCACCACCACCACTAGGAGGTCCACCCCGACCGTAGGGAACATGTGGAAATTTGAGAGAACAACTTCAGGCAGCTAAAGCATACGACTATGGAGCTCCGGCAGCAAGTGGACATGAGCTGGACTAGTTCCAGGCATAGAGGCCTTTGTTCATGATTCTTCTAGCCTTGTTAATGTCGTTGTTGTGGTTGCTTTGTGTCTTTGTACTTCGAGCTGCAGTAATAAAAGACACTTGTCCTTGTGACATTTGGTTTCCTTCCTTTTTTTGTGGTTTATACTAAGAGGTTCTGGTTAAAATTGTTGACTTGACCCTCACTTTAGAGATTTCTACTGGAGGATACCCAGTAACCACACACTATTGTCGACAGTGTGACTCAACCCTTTGAGGCGAGAGTAATGGTTTGATCTCTTGATAGTAGAGTCGAGCCCTTACGATGTCATCCATGGCATGAATTAGTATCATTCATGTCAGGATTGACTGTATTAGGCAAAGGACATGGTTCATCCAGGGGATGAGACTGGATTTCCCTTTTTGGAAAAGGAGAAATCTTAGAAAATCTTATAGAACGTAAGCGAAGAAGGGTAAAGTCGAGTTCTTACAATTGGCTAGTTTCACCCATTGTTCGTTGAGAAAACGGTTTACGGTTCACTCCAATCTCAATAGTCTCAGGTGTGTCTTATTTTAGAAGAATATGAACCTGATACATCAGCGATGGCTTTAGTTCCTCCAGAATTATGACTTTGGGATAGTCTATACTCCTTGGAAGGGGAACATTGTTGCGGATTCTCTCAGTAGGAGGACTAGTATTCAGCTGCTAGGAGAGGCAATAGAGCAGCTGGCTGCCTTACATATATCCTTTGTGGATAGAGATGGTGCAACCTAACTTCAGTCTCTTACAGTCACTCCTCCACTTCATCAGCAGAGTAGGTGATGTGGCTTACCGCATGGACCTTCCATCTCAGTTACACCGGGTGCACGACATCATCCACGTATCTCAGCTGAGGAGATGCGTGCTCAGTACCACTTTTGTTTCCCAGGTGTATGTTGTAGATTTACAGGGACGTAAAGCCCTGAGTTGGGAGTAATGTAAAGACCCCAAAATTTCAAGTAATTTTTTTTCTTAATTCTTTGAAATTTTACTAGTCTGCGGTTTCTGACGACACTTGATTCTGAGGCCCGATGTTCCCAGAATCAATTTCTAGTGTTTTGTTCAGGTACGCTCAGTAAACGTATGTGTGGGTTTTTCTATCTTTTGAACCGGTGCTCAGAATTGAAATCCTAGGGCACTGATGAACTCGCAGCGCTGGTAATTGCTTAAGGGGACCTTTACCGCAGTTGTGTTTTATGCAGGTTGAAAGTTAATTTTGGGGATTTAGAATTAAATAAATAAAATTGTGGAACATAATTTTATTTTATATCCGGTAGTGATATCCTATAAGGGGGAGGCTTTTGGTGGGGCCCACACCCACATAACTCCCATGAGAGGATATTTGTGAGGTGGGGCCCACAAGAACCCCTAACTCCTCACCTTCCCTGAACTCTCCAATTAATTCCCCTTGCATTAATTTCTTTGACAACTCCCCTCTTTAATTGGGTGGAGCCTCTCCACATTCCACCCTCTTCATTAATGTGCCACCTTAACAAATTAATTAAGACTTTTGAATTAATTTGAAATGGCATGGCATGTTTATTAAAATGGGGGAATGCCTAATTTGGATATTTGCATAGAAAATATTATTTGTGGGGGAACCTCTCGAGAAATAGAAGAGCACCCTCCTTCCACGAATAACGGTTCTCCTTCCGACGGATCTCTGACGAATGATGCTTGAGCCAGGATCGAAGGCACTTTGCGGGAGCGAAGAATGCCAATGATTGTTGACACCTTTATCTCCTCCCTTGAGACGACGTCAACGAACCGACGTTCGTCTTTTTGAGATATCTTCAACGAACGACGAACCTTGAGGCAGGGGGTTGTTTTTTTATAATTTTATATACGTGTATTTTACCTTCGTACTTGGGAGTTTTTTATGAAGAATTATGGTTTGAGCCTCTAACGTGGAGGGCATAGGCTAACGAACAAGTCCGGACCCTCCTTTGGTTGTTCGTATGTGCACGGATTGATGGGAGATGATGAAACGGGACCACAACGGCGATTTGGAGCTTTCGAAGTGGTGTTCGGGTCCCGAGATGAACATTGGCGCAGACAGTGGGTGAAACGGACCACCGGAGCGTGTCAGGTGGTCTGCAGAAAGTAGTGGTGGCACGCCATGCTGGCACGGTGGCGCCATTGTCTGATGGCGGTGGCATGCTGCTAGAATAGTACGCCGTGGCAAACCCGCGGTGGCGGGTGGAACCGGAACGACTTTGTTGTTCCCGAATTAAAGAGGCGCGGCATTAAGCCGCACCTGCTGGCCAAGCCAGCGCCCCCCGACTAGGCCGGGCCATGCCCAGCTTGGTCGGTCCACGCCCAGCCGTGATAGGCTTCACCCTACTAGTCCAGTCCTGGACCCGGGTTGGGTCGACCCGATTCGGGCCAACCCAGGGTGAGTTGGGCCGGGTCGGACTGGGCCCAGACCCCCATTTTTCGGACAGTTTTCAGTTAATTGACCATAAAATGAGATACGGACCTCTGATCGACGAACCATTAGTTGCGTTGGATTCCTCAGATCAAGATGGTTGATTCAGTATATTACAGTCAAGGTTTTCAGGAAGTTTGTGTATGGACGGGTCGGTTCGATCCCGAAACCAACCGAGCCCTCGGAGTGGAAACACTTATAAATTAAGGACCGGACGTCCGACTGAAATTCCATCCACTACTTTGGATTCCTTATGACGAGACAATTCTTTTGGCATACTCCAATTGTGGTTTGGTCGTAGTTGGAGTATGGTTGGGTTGGTTAATCTTAGAAACCAACCGGGCCCCTGGAACGGAAAAGCCAATAACTCTCCAACCGGAAGTCCATTTGTAAAACCATTAGTGGCATTGGTAATATCATTGAGAAAGAGTTACTTTGAGTATAACCCATTGGATTTTGGGATACAATTGAGATATGGTCAGGTTGGTTCGTACACGAAACCAACTGGGCCCCCGGGACAAAAAGACTAACAACTCACAGACATGGCGTCCGATTGACGCGCCATCTGTTGCGTTGAGACCCACTTTGACATGGCGGTCCTTTGTGATACTTATACGTGAGACTTCGTGACACTTGGAGTATTGACTAGTAGATTGTGGAGCAGATCCTCCTTGAGATGAGTAGACAGAGTGCAGAGACCAAGTAGATGTAGACGTGACGACTGCTTGATCGATTCGACTTGGAGTGATTCGACTAGCCCAGTGGACGGAGCACCTAGTTTGGCGGCAGACCCATGGAGGACAGAGCGCCTGGTTTGGAAGTAGTACTACGGTACTTGAAAAGAGGAGTACCTCTTATGACTATTAGGGGGAGCGCCCAGTTTGGCGGCAGACCCACAGTGGAGGAGCGCCCGATTTGGCAGCAGACCTGCGGTACTCGATAGGAGGAGTGCCTCAGCAGTCTATGGTTAGTGTGTAGTGCCTCAGAGTCACGATAAGGCCAATTTACTCGATAGAGGAGGAGTTTTCCAGCAGTTGTGGTTTCGATAAGGAAAATTATTGTTTGAGCTGAGTCAATAACCTTTGTGTTTTCCTCATGATTGAGATGGGTTACTTGACAACATAGGTATATGTATGGGAATATACCTAAGTAATGGTTATCTATTGAGATATTCCTTTATGGGTTATCCTTGTTATATTTAGTGAGACCTTAAGGGTCTCAGGGTCCCTACTGAGTATCTTTATACTCACCCCTGCACGAGTTATGCCCACACCTCGTTTTGTTGGATGCAGACGACAGACAACGCTGACTGAGGCAAAGTGTACGAGGATTGGACGGTACCCAGAGGTGGACACTTGGCATGACGACACATGGAGAAGACTGATAGATGCGGAGTGCTGATGAGGACATCTGTACTTACCCTTCAAGTAGGAACCCGGAGGACGATCCAGGAGCTGCTTTACCATCCAGCTGTTTGTCTTTTCAGTTGTACTTTCTTTCAGTTGTAGCTGTACCTTTCTATTGGGATTTTATTTTAGACCCTTTTACTTTAATCATGTTTGTTATAATAATTTACTTAGTGTTTTATTCCGCTTGTACTTTAGTTGTGTGTGTTTACATTTTATAAAGGCAACGCCTTCCCAGTTTTTAGGGAGTTACGCCTTTGGTGCTAGTCGCCAGCCCTTGGCCTATGGAAGGTGGGCTTGGGGTAGTCGCGATACGGGCCCTAGGGGATGGGTCCTAACATGAAAAGTTACATGATACATATACTATAATTTTATTATGTTAATTGGATATCCATCATCAAATATATTCTATTCTTTTTTTATCTTAAAAATGATAACATCATCCATGATGTGTCAATTCACCAACTTCATGGATGATGATTTTTTGTTTCTTATTACTGCCTTCATGGCTGGTATTAAAACCATTATTATGGTTAAAACATATTGAAAAAATGTATATTATATCTTGTTTCATGATATAAAACTAATATATATATATATATATAATATTAAAAAACAAAAAAAACTAATTTGTGATGATCGAAAATTCACCAAAATAAACTAACGTTCATCATTAAAATTTTATATAATGAATCATCCTCATATCTAAAAAATTTTATATGGAAACATTAAAAATTATGGAGGTGTATCAATATCATATAATTAAACTTATTTTTTTTTAAATTTTACAAGAACTCCCCTTATTAAACTAAATGAAACTAATCATAAAATTATGAAACAAACGATCTCATAATGAAGAAACTGAATATTATAACTCAGAAAAAATAATATAAATGAACTTAATAACATTATAACAAATAATTTTATTGTATAAGTGGTTATTAATTAATTAATTAATAGATCTATTTTTATTATCCAGGAAATTAAGTTCAAGTGCAGAACACATTCAGACATATGGTTAGGGATCTCTCTGAACCTCCCAATTACCATTGGGTTATGTATTCTCTCTCTTTACACTAATGTATTTCTTCATTATTCTTATATAATTATTCTATATTTTGTTTATATGTTCCAATATTATGTATGCAAATCCATTCATCCTTATTTTATGTGGAAATACATGTTTAAAATGGTTCCCTTCTCAATTCCTTCCAATAAGAAAGCCTGATTAAAGGGAACTTTCTAATTTCTTACCCGTTTTTAAGTACACTCTATAAATTGTTTTAAGCCACAAATATTTTCCTACAATCACTAATTTTCCAAGAAAAACTATCTTAGTTCAGTTCTGGTTTTATACAAACAAATTTTCTTTTTTCGTCTTTAAATACTCATTAATATTTCCATTCAAACCACACTAAAGTGGGTCATTTATAAAGTTTCTTAAACACTCTTTTTACAAGAATTCACATTAGTTGGAAAAAATTTATAATTATATATAAATATTTTTACTTATGAACATCCAATTATGATTTAAATACATTATTTATTGTACTCTATTATGATGTGGTATTTGGTTAAGTCATATGACTTTATTATGATACCCATTTCTTTACATGGGTGACCCATATATTTATCCCTTATGTTTGATTTTTTATGTGGTACACATATGCATGAACATGTTATGATGGGTGTTCCCAAATATCAATACAATTCATTGGGAAATTTTTAGTCTCATGACACGTTACATTGGGATATGAAGTAAACCAAATTCCATTTTGGGACTTTTCCACCATGTGATATAGTCTTGGTAGTTATCCTTGAATCATGTTTATTTCATGTTTTATGTTGTTGCCACATTCCTATGATCCCAGGATTACATGATCCCATGTTCTACATTTTATGATTCTATATGTTTATTTATATTCTATTTCATTTTTATATTGTCATTATAGAAACCAAGGCATTACATAAATTTATATTACATCATTTTAGATGAATATTCAACACATTACAAAAATACATGCCCAAGGACTATAATAGTTTAGTGTCTTTGGAAACATGGAAACATAATATTCTAACTTGGTGAAATATCTTCAATATCTACCTTAAAGATATTCCCCTTTAGTACTTCTACTTAAAACCTTTCTTCATAACTTGGGGAAATGAAACATAAGAAAGGGGTGAGCTCAGATGATCATTAAGGGTAAACAAGAGAGATAAGTAAGAATAACATTATCATAAGGGTATGAGAACATGATCATAAAATTAAAATACCATACCCTAAATATGGAAATAATAATCAAGATTCATGGAATAAATATTGGTAGTTCATAAGACATGAATATTAAGGTAATAATGAGCATAATCCATGAAATCATAACATAAGAATATGACATGGAATTGTGGAAGACACATAAATATGTAATATCATTATCTATAAGTCATGGCGCACTGAAAAAAATTTATTAGGGAAATTCATGGTTACTAAACTTACTGGATGGGATACACCACCATCTTCAGTCAAATTCATTTCCTTATAAGGGATCAGGTTTCTGCATCTTCCCATAGCTGATCGGGTTTCCCCTTCTTCCCATAGTGGACCGGGTTTCCCCTTCTCCCCATAGATGACAAGGTTTCACCTTATTACCATAGTGGATTGGGTTTTCCATTATTTCCAAAGTGGATCAAGTCTATAAACTTGTTTCCCATCATTATCTCATGAGATATAAATCTTTACTCAATGTATTGGAGGGAGAGATAGGTCCCACCTATCAAATAATAAAATCATATATACATATTCCACAAGATAATAAAAATTTCATCATATCAAGGCCTATAAAAAGGGATGGGTTTCATAAACATCATATCAAAACCCATGAAATGAAATGGTTATCATAAACATGTTATCATATCATAACTTTTGGAAAATAGATAGGTTTTATAATCATTTCATCTAAGTATAACCCATGAAAAGAAGTGGGTTTCATTAACATATAACTCATGGAAGAGAAACATGTTTCATAAACATCATACCATCAAATCATAAACCATTCAAGTAATAATATGACTGGTATTCTTGGATAATGTCCCCAATAATGATAAAATATATCAAAGTATTCCATATTATATGGAGAAGTATTTTGAAAGATCACTTAGAGTGTATCTTAAGGAAAATAAATTCTATTTGAAAATCTTTTTCATAAAACCTTTTCAAAAATAATTTTTATTATAAAAAATTCTTTTAAATTTCATTTAAAACTTTTATTAATGAAAATATCTTTTTTTCTTTGAAAAAATCGTTTTTAAAACACAAAGCATTTTGAAAACCATTTTATTTGAAAAAATATTTGAAACTTATAAACTAATACTGAAAATATTTTAAAATATTTTTATTTGTTTTTTTTAAACTTATAAATAAAGATTAAAAACATTTTTAAAACCTTTTTCCCTTGAAAAAATATAAATAAAGCTTAAAAATCATTTAAAATACATGTTGAACAATTTTTTTGAATTTTTTTTCCTTTGAAACCACTATAAAAACAATAAATGTACATAATACTAGGAAAAAAATTTCATAAAAAAAGTAACCATGTAAACCTGAAAAGGAATATTAAAATAAATTATGGTCATGACGACGGGTAAATCTGTACATACAAAACATTCATTTTTCATTGTAAAAAGTTCAGAAAAATGCCTTGATTAGAAAATAAAAAAGTGTTTTCTTTTAATTTTTTTTTTATTAAAAAGTTAAAACATGTTTAAAAACGTTCATCTAAAATTACAGTAATCCATTTTTAATATATTTATAGAAAACATCATTTTGTGAATAACAAAAATTTCTGACCAAAAAGAGAAAAAAGTATGATTTTCTCAAAAAAAACTTTCTTAATTATCTTAATTTCCAAAGAGTGAAAAGATAGTACCAATACATGGAGATATCATGGATAACCATATGAGAAAAAAAATCATTAGAGTTCTTGATATATTTATCATAATATTTCATTATTTGAATCATAATAAAAAATTACCCCGATAAATGATGAGATTGTAACAATAAACTGTTACCACTTTGGTAACTTTGAATCATAATACCCATGATAGAATATAATTAAATAAAGCTTAAAAAATCATGGAAAAATTGTATTCTTGGTATAACATTTCAAAAGAAAAATATATACACCTCATTGAAAAATATAGGTTTATAACATGACATATATCTCAAAGATGCCAATTTGAGACTAAATTACTTTACCGATTTGGTAACTTCTGAATCATAAAAATAGTGATATAAATATCATAAAATGGATATGTAAATACACATAAATTTAAGTATAATAATTATAGAATAAATTCATGGGTATTATATACACCACACAAAATAAATGGGTGGTGAATAATTTATAAATCTCACAAAAATAAAAGTGAGATTAGAAAACCCTTAGCTTAAGTGTTGAATTTATTCACACACATTAAAAAATCCTATACTATAAATAAAAGTTTATTATAAATTTACCAAAGAGACATATTATTATATCTAATACCATATATGATTTGATGATGACTTTTATATTACTTTTTTATTAACAATTCCATGTTAATGTTATGTTTAGGGTTATATCTACGTTGTTTTTCATATATGTTTTGACTTGTTATTATTGATCATATTACATAGATCACTATTTAATTATTTCAAGAATATAAAAAATGGTATAAATATAATATATATTCAGTAAATTTATTTGAAATAATATATAAAATATATAAATAAGAAATGAAATACATCATTCATGGAGACAGTAGACCGTATGTACGCATGAACGCTGTTTCCATTTTCTTATCATATTTTCAATGAAATAAAATTAAATTACACACACACAAACAATGATATATATATATATCATCATTTAATTATAATTATTATGTCATATAAATCATATAATTCCACAAAAACTATCCTTAATACAATCCATGTAAATTGTGAATGAATCACATCGCTTTGAGGAGGCAGTAGTCTACACATCCAAAAACAGAGTTATCATGTTTAAAAAAATGAAAAAAATAAATGTATTAATTATATAATAATTAAAGAATCATAAATAAATCATTAATATCAAATAAAAAAATAACATAATTATTACCAACCTTAAATGTTGTTAATAGAAGAACAAACGACATCAGTTCATAAGGCGGTAGTCTGTCGTACATACGAATGATTATTTCACATCCCATTTGATGGATGTGTGTTCGAGTGTAGGTAAAAAAATTAATATAAGAAAATATCAGTATATTTATGATAGTGAGGTTATTATTTAATTATGGAATGAAAAGATTCCATTTGGTTAAGAAATAAATATAAACAAAGTTCTTATTGAAGGATTCTACCTATTCTTTGGGTAACTACTTTTGGTTTGCACCAAAGGGATTCCTTGGTTTGATTTATTACCAAATAGAGGTTTATAGGATTAAGCAAGGGGATTTTGGAGGAGATTTCGAATTTTTTTCTAAGACAAATGGATTTAGAGGTGTGAAGAGCATAGGAGGAGAGGACACCTTTTATAAGTGGGGAAAAAGACACATTGGGTATTCTTGAAATTATTTGAGTGATCCCTATGTTTTAACTATCCTAAAAGTGTTTAAAATAGACCATTATAGATCCTTATAGGTTTAATGTTCTAAATATGTCCATAAAATGATCTTCAGACAAGTGTAGGGTCATTTTTACACCTTATATTTTAGGTTCAATCATCAATCAACCTCATTTTCACCTTAATCACTATAATTAATTTTAATTAATTTCACTATTATATTTGGTAAAAAACTAATTCGTGTAGGTTCCGGGCGCATTGGAAGCGTGTTGGTGGGTTTTACCAACTTTAATTTTAACGTTAAACAACGTTCAATCCGAGATCCGTCACGATTTAAAACGCCGAATCTTCAGAATTGAACAAAGAACGAAAAAGAAAAGAAGAGTCCCGAAACCCTTGAGATAGGATCATCATATGTTGGTTATAATTAATTTAATTAATTCATAATAATTACCTTTATGGAATTATTTCTTCGTTGGAGTCTCTGGTCACGATCCTGTGATCCGTCGTTGCGTTGCAGAATCCAAGTATAGGATTCCTCTAGCGGTGATCCACACATGATCCACGTATATCTGGACATCGTCGAAGGGATCTCAGGGTGCTAGAGCGGAAGAACCTTCGCTTGCGATATCCACCTTCAACCACCTTGATCTGGTGGAGGATCTCGCTTTCGTAACTTGAAAGAGTTCTTGGAGGAAAGGTAATTCTCTCTTGGCTTGAGAGTATTTCCAGATCCGTTGTGCACAACAATGGCTCTCTATCTATGAGAATAATGTAATTGGGATTATAATACTTAGAATAATAAAATGAATTAATTGATCTAAATCATTTAATCATTTCATTTAATTCTTAGTAATATCCCATGTCTTAATAATGACAGTTGACCATCATTATTACTTGACATGCACTCGACGTATTACATTTAATATCATTTAATTAAATAAACAATATTTTTCTCATGAATCCAGAAAAACAAACTACACGGCGTGTATATAAATATACACGACGCATACTTTTATTTTTTATTTTATTTATTTCCTCCACCATATTTATTAGACCTTGAGTAATGACTATTTATTTCTTAAATAAATGTAACCGCATTACTCGGTAATAAATATATATTATTTCACCCACAATATATTCTCTCTAATAACTAGTGTCGAAATAAATGCGACCAGGCATCCTTAAATAATTATTAAACCACAGTCGAGAATAATATTTATTTAACTTGTTAAATTAATATTTAACTGAGATATATAGACACACTTAGTGTGTGACCCTCTAGGCCTCTTTCTCAATGGAATTAGGCGGAGCCTGCCTAAAGTCCAAGGTTAGCATCTAGAAACACGCCAAGGCACCCATAGAAAAAGAAGTTAACGCCGCAATGACGTGTCACCTCCTATGAACGCTTACCGTGTAATATAATCCCTTTGTCTCGATATCTCCAATCAAGCGGGTTGTATGCTAGTGCCATCAACCCATGTGCTTGATAATTCTTTCTTTGACTTCCCGAAATTGAACTCGCCCATACCTTACCATGGCCATGGATTTATTAAAGCTATATCAATTCCATCAAAGGGCCTGAGATATCTACTTCTGTTATGGAACTAAAGGGACAAATCCTTTCTCGCATTATCTATTAATGCAGTATTACTCGTGATGCACCTAACGTATCCTACCTCACTGCGAATAGTGTGTCGTCACAGTTTTCATCAATACAACTAAGTGAACAAGTTGTAATACCTATTAATAATAATCTTAAAGTCTAAGGACAAATACACACGTCCGAATATAGGAACATCCAATGACACTATGAAATGTGGATTTCCTACTGGTGGGTCTCATTCTCATAATATCCTCCTGGATATTACCAAGGGCGCACACCATGAGAAGGTGCCTCAAAGTTTTATGAATTCTCACCCCTAATGACCTGTATTATTTGTTTCCCTCAAATAATATCATCTGTTCATAGAACATATATTCAATAACATTGTTATGGCACTTTTGGGTTTTCATCATAGCAGGGATCCACTATGACCCATTAATGCAACAACTATCCTTAGGAAATTATCACATGCATTGTCATGTAGAAGAACAATGAAGATCTGATAAGGATTTTATTAATGGATAAAGTACAAATTAGTTGGTTCTAGACCACCAACTCCAACAGACTCCTACTTGGACTAGAGCCAACGGCTAACAACCTTTACCACGCTAGCTCTCACATGATATTCATGCTTCTACTGAGATATGCCTTTAGTCATGGGGTCCGCCACATTCTCTTAGATGGACACTCTGCTCACTGCAACTTCACCACTTTGTTATAAATCCCTCAAGAGGTGATACTTCCAGAGTATGTGCTTTGTCCGTTGATGTGACCTTGGTTCTTTTGCAAGAGCCACCGCTGCATTATTATCACAATACAATGTAATTGGATCTTTACTGGTAGGCACCACATCAAGCTCCTGGACAAAGTTACGAATCTTGATAGCTTCCTTGGCTGAATCAGAAGCCGCTATATACTCGGACTCCGTTGTAGAATCGGTGACAACTGGCTTCTTTGAACTCTTCCAGCTCACAGCTCCTCCATTGAGACAGAAAACATATCCAGATTGTGACTTCAGATCATTTTGATCTGTCTGAAAACCAGCATCAACATACCCTCTGATGAAAAGATCCTCATCTCCTCCATACACCAGGAACATATCCTTAATTCTTCTCAGATACTTAAGGATAGTCTTAACAGTAGTCCAATGTTGTTCTCCTGGATCTTCTTGATATCCGCCTACCATGCTCAGTGCATAGGCAACATCAAGCCTGGTACATAACATGGCATACATGATGAATCCTATAGCCGAAGATTATGGGATCTTACTCATCTTATCTTTCTTCTGTTGTGTCTGGGGACACATTTTCTTAGAAAGATGTAAGCCATGTGACACTAGAACCAATCCCATCTTGGATTTTTCCATACTAAATCTCTTTAGTATCTGGCCAATATATGTACCCTGACTTAGTCCAAGCAGCCTCTTGGATCTATTACGAATGATATTGATCCCTAGAATGTAGGCTGCTTCTCCTAAGTCCTTCATGGAGAAACACTTGTTTAACCAGTTCTTAACTGACTGTAAGGCTGGTACTTCGTTTCCAATAAGCAATATGTCATCAACATATACCACTAGGATAACAACTGCATTCCCATTAAACCGCTTATAAACACATGGCCCACATTCGTTCTTAATGAAACAAAATTCTTTTATGGATTCATCAAATCGAATGTTCCATGACCTGAATGCTTTCTTCAATCCATAAATGGATTTCTGCAACTTGAAAACCCGTTTGGCTTCACCTGGTGTCACAAACTCTTCTGGTTGTGTCATATAGACATCTTCCTGAAGGTTCCCGTTAAGGAATGCTGTTTTGACATCCATCTGCCAAATCTCGTAGTCATGGTAAGCTGCTATGGAAAGTATGATTATTATGGATTTAAACATGGAAATTGGCGAGAAGGTTTCATCATAGTCAATTCCTTGATGTTGTTTGAATCCTTTAGCCACTAGCCTTTCTTTATAGGTGCTAACATGACCTTCTATGTCCATCTTTCTTTTGAATACCCATTTGCATCCAACATGCTTTACATCAACTGGCACATCGACCAGAACCCAAACTTGATTATGATACATGGAATCCATCTCAGAATTCATATCTTCTAGACATATTGAAGCTTCTGAGCTTTCTACTGCTTCTTTGTAGGAGAGAGGTTCATCATTGTCCAACAATAATGATTCACCATCCTCGGTGACTAGGAAACCAAATCTCTCTGGTTCCCTTACCTCTCTTGAGCTCCTATGCAGTACTTGTGTTTCTGGAACCTCTTCCATGGGGACCTGTGGAACTTGTTCCTGTACCAACTCCTCTGTATCTTGAGCATCAACTTCGTCGAAGTCAATCTTGCTCCCACTATCCTTCTTGAGGATGTTCTCCCTCTCAAGAAAGACGGCTTGTCTAGCAACAGTCACTTTCTTGTCTTGAGGGTTATATAGGTAATATCCTTTCATTTCCTTGGGATATCCTATAAAGATACACTTCGTACCCCGGGGTGCTTGTTTTTTTCCTAAGAAGTCCTTAATAAATGCCTCTCATCCCCATACATGTGTGTGCGACAAAGTGGGTTTCCTTCCATTCCATAACTTTGATGGAATTCCGTTTTCCACCTTAGTTGGTACTCAGTTTAATGTGTATAATGCAGTTTTTAATGCATATCCCCAAAAGGATAATTGAAGATCCACATGACTCATCATCGACCTCACCATGTCCAATAAGGTGTGGTTCCTCCTTTCACTAACACCATTCTACTGTGGTGTATAAGGAGGAGTGAGCTGAGATAGAATTCCAGACTCCTGTAGAAGATTAATGAACTCTTGGTTCAGATATTCTCCACCTCGATTCGATCGAAGCTTCTTTATCTTCTTACCAAGTTGATTCTCTACTTCATTCTTGAATTCCTTAAATTTCTCTAAGGACTCTGGCTTATACCTCATTAAGTAGATATAGCCATATCTACTCAAATAATTAGTAAAAGTAATGAAGTAAGAATATCCACCTCTAGCTTCTACTGGAAATGGTCCACACACATCCGTGTGTACCAATCCTAGAAACTCTGTGGCCATTTCACCTTTCCACCAAAAGGCGGCTTGGTCATTTTTCCTTGTAAACAAGCGTGACATATATCAAGTGGTTTTAGCAGAGTAGAGTCTAAATAGCCATCTTGGCAGAGCTTTGTCAAGCGCTTCTCGTTCACATGACCAAGGCGATGATTCCATAACTGGGTGATGTCTGAGTCATGTGAGTTTGTTTTGTTATCAATTTACAATACTAGGTTTTCATAATTTAGTACATACAACCCATTATTCAAATGTTCCATACCATAATATACGTTGTTCTTATAAAAGAGACAACCCTTATTTCTGAACTTGAAAATAAATCCATCCATATCCAAACAAGATACATAAATTATGTTCTTGGAAACACTAGGCACAAAATAACAGTTTTGTGGTACCAAAATCATGCCAGTTGGCAATGAGAGGTGATAGTCGCCAATAGCCAATGCAGCCAGCCTTGCACCATTGGCAGCTCAAAGATCCACCTCTCCTCTGGAGATCTTTATAAATCTACTTGGTTCCTGCATTTGAATACAGATGTGAGCCCCACAAGCTCTATCTAATACCCAATGTGTAGAAATAGAAAGATTTCACTCGATAACGAACACACATTTAGCGTCCCCATGCATAGGGGTGCAGTTTCTCTTCCAGTGGCCTTGCTTGCCACATGAAAAACACACCACCTCTCGTTCCTTACCCTGCCTTTGGATCTTCCCCTTCTTGGAGGGATGGTGCTCAGGGGCTTCATACCATTTATAAGTCTTTGTCCCCTTTTCCTTGTCCTTCCTTTTCTTGTTCACCATAAGGACCGCAGGTTTGTCACGCCCCATGTCCTTATCTACCTGGAGAATCAAGGTCAGAAGCTTCGATAGAATCTTCTCATTTCCACTCATATTATAGTTGAAAATGAATCTAGATAAGGTCTTGGGAAGTGATGATAGGATGAGATCTTTACGCAACTCATCCAAGAATTTAATCCCTAAGATGTGCAGGCATTCAATGTAGCCAATAAGCTTGACTACATGAGGCCCAGCTGGTGTAGACTCTCCAAGATTCATGGTAAACAATGTATTGGAGATATCATACCTCTCCTCTCTCACCTTCTCTTGGTAGATATCTTTAAGGTGAGACATCATGCTATACAGGTCCATGTTTTCATGTTGCTTGAAGAGCTCATTAGACATGGATGATAGCATGAAACACTAGAAATCTATGGAATCATCAATGTGTTTCATGTAGAGAGATAATTCCTCATCACTAGCCTCTTTCCCAGGCGCAACTGGAATAGGCTCTTCCAGCACATACAATTTCCTTTCGTGGTGAAGGACGACGCGTAAACTCCTCTGCCACTCTTGGAAATTGGTGCTGGTGAGAAGGGTTTCCTTCTCGAGTATGGTGTGCAATGATATGTTTGAAGTCATTTTCTTTCCGTTTCTAAAAATTAATATGAGAAAAGTTTTAATACTTTATTACAAAAAAAATTGAGACAAATAAATAAATTAATACTTATTAGTCTCCCACTATTTAATCAAAATCCAATATCCCTCACTATTGACTTTGGAATATTCTGTTGCGTGAATATTCTAGTGTAAAGGATCCATATTTCCCTTCGCATTACCCCAACTAGGGTTGTTCAAGCAACTTGAAGGGTTTTAGGTAGGTAATCCAAATGCCAACTGCATTAACTCGCAGCTCCTTGATCCGCTGAGTGGACTCCCCAATCCTGAAATCCTTTTATTTTGGATTTCCTCAACCTTTGCCTCTTGGTCACACCAAGTCCCTCTGTGGCAGTAAAACCTTGATGCGAACCAAGTCAAGTCAACCCAAAACCTTGAATTAGAATTCCTCGATAATTGAAATCACCCCAACTAGGGTTGGTCAAGCACTTTGAACTATGGTTTGATTCTAACCAAGATTATGGAAGGCTATGCCGACTTAATATTTCTTTTAAGGGATTTTATCCTTATACGTAAATTTCCATTTTAGTATCTTTGATTACATGCTTGTTAATATTAAGTGGTATATACTTAAGTGATTAACCATGTCTAAGATAATATTTACGTATAAGCCGGTTTTATTTTAGTTCCATCTTGCATGATCATTTAATTCATTAATTGTGTGATCGTGACAACACAACGAAAATAAATAAACCATGAAACTGATAGAAATAAAATAAATGATATGATCATGAGATTTTCTATTGGTTAGTTTATCTAGCGATTGATAAAATAACCCAAGACCTAGGGGAGAAACACCTTGAACCTTTCAGGTTCCTGTTTACAACTTTCCACATGTCCACCTTTGTATATCCTTGGATTGGTTTCACCTTGGATCCTGACTTGAGCCGCCTCCACTAGCTTGGGAGCTTCATCCATTACATATGCATTTATCTCACACACAGGTGAGGGGTAAAAGGGGGTTTTTACATAAAAGAATCCTTGGGCGCGCATGACCTACATATTAATGAGAAGATGGCTCGCAGGCCAACAAATTTAATTTAAATAAATAAATTAAAAAAAAACCATTCACATAAAAAGGTCTCGATCTAGATCATGATCATCCATACATGCAACGATATTTACGCATAAATAAAACTAGCATTCAATTCTTTAATCGTTCTTGTTTAAGATAAATCACGCTCGAATCAATTAATTATCTTTAATTAATCAATCCTTTTATCTTAAATCCTTTTTCTGAATTTACTTGAGATTCTCATCCATCATAATTTTAAACAAATAAATTCATTTAAAATTATCCTTGTACATAACTTTTACCTTAGAGGAAACCCGGTGAATTCCCATTTATTACAGAGATGTTAAATTAAACACATATATATAAAACACCTATCATGTGTTGTGCCTCAGCTTTACGCCTGCACCATGGTAGACATCTCAAGGGTTTGTATAATATAATAATAAATTTTAATAAATCTGCGTAATTTGGGTGAGTACACGGTGTGTGGTTCCGACCACACGGCGTGTACTTTTCTTCACCGTCCATCCGAAGTACACGCCCGGGGACAGGGCGTGTTAATGTACTTCGGAAATTTTTGGAGTACACGGCATGTACAGTGGGACACACACCATGTAGTTTTTGCATTACACGGTTTCCAGTCGGGCATGCTGTGTACAGAGTACACGGCCCAACCCTAACCTGAAGGGACTACACGCCGTGTTCATTGGACCACACGACATGTAATCCGGAAACCGTGGGCCATCTATTTCTGGTCAACACATGGTGTCTTAAATTCTTAGAAAGAATCCAATACACATCCTGATTTGGTGGATCAGTCAATGCATTGAACCTAGACTGCACTACATGTACTTCCGAATACACACCGTGTACTCTGGTGTTGTATGGCCAGAAAAGTTTGGCTCCTCCGGATGAGTTCCTCCATTTTATTTTAATCAAAATTAAAGGAAAAATTCGTTTCTGTGAGGTGAATGAGAAACAAGGTAGGAGGAACGAATCTCGATATTCAGATTTCTAGAATGATTAAACTTGAATTGAAATAACTAAATTATTAAATGCATATATTACCAATGAAAAACTATATAATTATAATCAATGATATGATCCCTCTGATACCACTTGTAGGTTCCGGGTGCAGTGGAAGTGCGTTGGTGGGTTTTCCCAACTTTAATTTTAATGTTAAACAATGTTCAATCCGAGATCTGTCACGATTTAAAATGCCGAATCTTCGGAATATAATGAAGAACAAAAAAGAAAATAAGAGTCCCGAAACCCTTGAGATAGGATCATCATATGTTGGTTATAATTAATTTAATTAATTCATAAGAATTACCTCGATGGAATTATTTCTTCGTTGGAGTCTCCGGTCACGATCCTGTGATCCGTCGTTGGGTTGTAGAATCCAAGTACAAGATTCCTCTAGCGGTTATCCACACGTGCTCCATGTATCTCTGGACGTCACCGAAGGGATCTCCGGGTGCTAGCACGGAGGAGCCTTCACTTGCGATATCCGCCTTCAACCGCCATGATCCGGTGGAGGATCTCTCTTTCGTAACTTGAAAGTGTTCTTGGTGGAAAGGGAATTCTCTCTTGTCTTGAAAATATTTCTAGATCCGCTGGGCACAACAATGGATCTCTATCTATGAGAATAATGTAATTGGGATTATAATACTTAGAATAATAAAATGAATTAATTACTTGAAAGAATTTAATCATTTCATTTAATTCTTACTAATACCCCATGTCTTAATAATGACAGTTGAACATCATTATTACTTAACATGCTCCCAATGTATTACATTTAATATCATTTAATTAAATAAACAATATTTTTCTCACGAATCCCAAAAAACAAACTACACGGCGTGTATATAAATATACACGGCGCATAATTTTATTTTTCATTTTATTTATTTCCTCCACCATATTTATTAGACCTTGAGTAGTGGCTCTTTATTTATTAAATAAATGTAACTGCATTACTCGCTAATAAATATATATTATTTCACCCACAATATATTCTCTTGAATAACTAGTGTTGAAATAAATGCGATCAGGCATCCTTAAATAATTATTAAACCACAGTCGGGAATAATATTTATTTAACTTGTTAAATTAATTTTTAACTGAGATACATGGACACACTTAGTGTGTGACCCTCTAGGCCTCTTTCTCAGTGGAATTAGATGAAGCCTGCCTAAAGTCCAAGGTTAACATCTAGAAACACACCAAGGAACCCATAGAAAAATAAGTTAACACTGCAATGACGTGTCACCTCTTACGAATGATTACCGTGTAATATAATCCCTTTGTCTCGATATCTCCAATCAAGTGGGTTGTATGTTAGTGCCATCAACCCATGTGCTCGATTATTCTTTCTTTGAATTCTCGGAATTGAACTCGCCCATACCTTACCATGGATATGTATTTATTTAGGCTATATCAATTCCATCAAAGGGCCTAAGATATCTACTTCCGTTATGGAACAGAAGGAACAAATCGTTTCTCGCATTATCTATTAATGCAGTATTACTCGTGACGCACCCAACGTATCCTACCTCACTACGAACAGTGCGTTGTCACAGTTTTCGTCAATACATCTAAGTGCGTGAGTTGTAATACCCATTAATAATAATCTTAAAGTCTAAGGACCAATACACACGTCCATAGATAAGAACATCCAATGAAACTATGAAATGTGGATTTTCTACTGGCGGGTCTTGTTCTCATAATATCCTCCTGGATATTACCAAGGGCACACACCATGAGAAGGTGCCTCAAATTTTTATGAGTCCTCACCCCTAAAGACCTGTATTATTTGTGTCCCTCAAATAATATCATCCGGCCATAGAACATATAATCAAGAACAGTGTTATGGCACTTCTGGGTTCTCATCATTGCAGGGATCTACTATGACCCATTAATGCAACAACTGTACTTAGGACATTATCACATGAATTTTCATGTAGAAGAATAATTAAGATGTGATAAGGCTTTTATTAATGAATAAAGTACAAAGTAGTTGGTTCTAGACCACCAACTCCAACAATTCGACCCTATTAAAAATTAAAAATTATCCTTATCCAAATATATAATCAATTTTTTCAAATTATAATCACATATGTGGTAGAAATTAAATTAAAATTAATCCTGTAGATGAGATAAGACGACAAGTTTATAAAGTAAAAAAGTCCAAAAGTCCAAAATGTTTTTATATCCAATTTTAATTTGAAATCAACTAGAATGAGATAAATTGGATTAATTTATTTATAATTAATACAAATATTGTTTTAATTAAATTTAAAATATAGTTTATCTATAAAAATAAATTAGACGAAATGCAGTTCTGAATTAAAATTCAGCATTTTTTCCACTATTCATCAAAAAATGAAACTTCTCTGAAAAATACCAAAAACTCACCAAAAGCAAATTTTTATATCCTTATTTAAAAAAGGAATTTTATTTTTTCAAATAAAAATTATAAAAGTTTCAAAAATTATATTTAAAATTGGAGTGACATTAAAAGGTAGTAAAATTACCTTTTAGAAAAATACATCTTTTTATTCATAAAATTAGATTTATTTTTATCTTATGACTATCAAACCTATTATATGAGTGTATTTTTTTATTTAATATATAATATATAAATTTTATTAAAAACATTAATCAATTGTGGGTTTTTTAATTTATTGAGATAAAATTGTTTTTATTCATAGGCAAATAGCTTTCTTAGAAAAGGATTTTGTTTATTTTCAAAAAGTTATTAATTTATTTTATAGATAATTGATAACTAAAGGATAAATTTTATATACATTTTTAAATAATATTTTCATAATTTAGTTAATATTATTTTCTTTTTACATTCTGACATCTAGGTAGTAAATATAATAATATTTTAACAATAATTTTAATAGTACATTGTAGTTTGGTAGAACAATGTCTTGCATGTAACACAAGCTATTGAAGGAACTTGGAATCATGTGTAACACAATCCAAACATAGTGTTTTTTGTATTGAAATACAATCTAAGTGTTTCTTTTAGTGCAAAATTGACTTGGGGCTATGTACAAAGCAAGAATAACTTGGTGATTTCATATAACACAAGCTATAATTAGTGTTGCATGAAATGAAGAATATTGAAAAGATTAAATTATTTAAAAAAATTCACAAAATATCATGGTGTTACAATAATGTTATGCCTTATAACCCATGTGCTATGCATTATTCCTATGTTTATTACCTTATTATGATTTTTAGTTTATACCATTGTTAATGTATTCCCCAGGTTATCCTATATAGATGTAATAGATCAAAGAAAGTTAAGATCTCATTATAGACACTAAATTAATTATGTTTTTAATTTTGGTCTCATGTTTTATAATTATTTACCTAATCTTATAAATAAACTAGAATTTATGATTTTTGGTTTTTATTTTATGGTTAATTATGATTAAAATAATATAATAATATTTATAAAAGGAAAGGGTCTTTATAGATGTCTATCTTGAGTTGCCTTTGGGTAGGATGTTTTCATGTTGGCACCGTTGTGATAGTTGGTTTTTAAATGGTGAAGATACCCGACATGAATATGATATTCTCTATTATTAGTAGAGTGTGACTTTTGGAGTTCAATGTTTACACCAAGGATAATAGTTCCATTAGGATTAATTATTTTTAAAGTTCATATTTTGTTCGTCATTCGTCTTGGTGAATTTCAGGGGGAAGAATGTTTTTGTGGTTGGGTTAATTATCACACCACAAAAATGATTTTCCATTATTTGTGTTATTTATTTATTTATATTAGAACTCTTGGTTGATGTTTATGTTGAGTTCCCAATAAAAAATTTTAACTTTTAGAGATTTTAGATGACTTTTGGCCATGTGCATGGTTATTGTGCATGGATTGGGGGCCAGCCATGCCAAAATTTAAGGTTAGGGGTGTTTCCAGTTCAATTTCTTCTTTAAAAATCTGTGTGTCAAAGCATGAACATAGTTTCTACCAAACTATGTGAGGAAATGGAGTAACTGTGTGGCGCTTGGGTGGTGTCTAGGACAAGGCACATGGCTTGTGCACATTTAGAAGAAACCATGTGGAAAGCACGTTGGAGAATATGAAAATTTGACATAAGATATTTTCATGGTTGGTGAATGGTCTCCATAACCATGAGTCTAGTCCATGCATGTGTCACTTCTCTCCAAAAGGGTTCCCATTGTTAGTGCATGGTTTGGTAAACCGTGCATCCAAACAGTGCGACTTACTGAGATCCTTAATACATTGAAATTCCAATCTTTTACCTCTTTTGTTTTAACCAATTTCAACCCCCTCTCCCTATTGGTCAATTTTGGAACATGAGAGGGCACCCAAAACTTTCCACCATTGCTTATCCTTCCATGGTTGATACTCCTTCAAGATTCTAAGATGAGTTACTCTTGATTATTGGTCATTTTCTCCACCCATTTTCCTCTATTGTTCCTCTCCTTTCTCTTGGTTTAGTTACCTCTAAGATGAAACCAAGGGTGAGGGTTGGATAATGTGGGTTTTTTCCTTTGATGTTTGGGTGTACAATTGGTATATTGGTCTTATTTCTTTATTCTCCCATAGTTTCATTGAATTCACACACCATTGAGGTATATGTTTCCATTCATTTCCTTTTTGAAGCATTCCAATTGATGATTGAGATTTATTTTATAATTTATAAATGTTTTATTCATGTTTTTTATGTGTTAGTTTTAATTTTTTTGGTGTTTTTATGTTTTAAATATGATGAAAATGGTTTTCAAAGGGTTTTCATGGTTATTTCTAGATGCAAATGCATCAAAAGTGTTCTATAAAATGCAAATTGGTATTTAAAATGAAATTTGGTATTCTTCATTCGTGTTTGTCCTTAGTTGGGTCTTGGTAGTTTGGTTGGCATGTGAAATTGAGCTTGGTATGTTGTTTAGATGTCTTTTTATGGTGTGATTCTTGTGTATAAATCCTTATAACTTGTTACAGCTCTCTTGTGATTCTTTAATTAAAACCATCAATATTTTATAGTTATTGATAAGTGTTCCATTGGATGTGGGCATATACATATATGGATGGGGTGAAGAGATGGATAGGAACACACATGATAATTACCATCCATGGAAATACCTATCTTGAACCCATCTTTTCAAAACACCCTCCCGCCATTTTTCTTCTCTTCTCCACCCCAAAAAGTTTTTCTTTTCTAAAAACCTCAAATGTGTTCTAAATGGTTATTCAGTTTCTAATGAAATAAAATGTGGTTCAAGTGTGTTTTCTAAATCATGGTTCATTTGGAACCTTGAGAAGTGATTTAGTAACGAAATGACATCAAATTAGCATTTTCACATTCCAATCATTAATGGTGGTTTCTCCTCAGTTTTGAAATGGTTTTAGGAAGAAAAGAGTTGTTATTAGAAATGGTTTTAAACTAAATGTTTTGGGACCCAATTGGTACTTTTTTACATTTTAGAAAATGTATTTAAATTCACATGATGTGTAGGACTAGTTGGAACTTTGGGATGATTATATGTGTGATTTAAACCCCCATGGTTGACCTTATGATGATAAGGACTTCTCATAGTTTTTTTTGGGATTAGGAAAGGCATGTACAATGACATATGTGAGTTGAGTTTAATGAAAAGTGTGTGATGACCTACCATTATCCTCTATACTATTATCTTGGGATTCATTGACATAATTTAGAGTGTTTAGTGATGGTTACTTTCTAGTCTTCATTAGATGGATTGGAATCCCCTAGATAGAGGATATGCAGTGAGGGATTTTCTACTAGTGATGCTAGTTTAGAGCTTCTAGCATGGGTATTTACTATAGATTTGGACCATACATTGGAAGGTGGGTCTGAACTAACTACATACATGGATTTATTCTAGGTATGTTTAACAAATTTCCATGATTACATATCTGCATACTCCTATTTTATTTTACAACATTGTGTTCATCTGTTTATTTATTATCTACCTTCTTTCTCATGTACTGATTCTTTACTTTTGATTTTACCATACTAATTTTTTTAGTTTATATTATCATTTATCTTATTCATTGTTTATGTTGTGCTTCTACTTGGATTTTGGTCTTCAAAATTACTTTTAAATGATGAATTGTTTTAAATTGGAAAACTATGTCTTGTTTTAATGGTTTGATTTTTGGAAATGATATTGACTATTTTAAAGATAGAAACCTTATTTTCTTAATTTTATTTCAAACTACTGTTTATATACTGTTTTGAGAAATTCCTTTTATGGGTTTTGTGGAGATTACCTACTAATATATTCACGCTCACACCCTACTTGTGACACTTGGTGTCGATTGACCCAAGACATTTTGTATGTATAGGTTTTATTCATGTTAGCCTGTTGAGTGGGATATTTAATAGATGGTTGTGACTAAGAGGTCAAGTAGAGACCATGTTGGTCCAAGCTGTTTTCATTTTTGTTTTAGTTTTCCATTTTGTTCTTATTTATTTTTATTTAGATTTTGTTTATGTTTTTATTGTATTCAGTATTTATTGATCCCCATTATTTTACTGCATGATCATTTTGGGTTGTTTTATATCAGTTTATCATGGGCGAAATCTTTCCCACTATGATATCTTTGGTTATCGATGATAGTATCCAGCCTGAGAGGATTGGGAATGCCTCTCTGGCTTTATCATGTGATAGATCGAGTGACTGGTTCAGGGTCGAATCAGGTTGGTTTGTGACACTGCTATTGATGTTTCAACATATCTCATGTAATTTATGTTTTTATGATCTCAAAAAACATTCATAAGTTTATAATTATATTTTGAGGGTATTTATTAGGTATTTATTTTATTTAACTAAATTATAATATAATTATGTAATCTTGAATGTTTGATGAAATTTTTCTAAGACTAGAAAATTTGTATACATGAGGACTTTACCTATATTGATTTTTTGATACATCAAGAAACTGACTATGTCAATTGGATACATGAAGGAATAACCTACATAAATAAATGACATTACATAATCAAATACATGAAAATCATATATTTTGATAAATTTATTACATTAACAAATGATAACAGTGAGGAAACAATTATGTAAATCGGCTATGTAGAGTAATCAACTAAGTTATTTGGATCCTTTTTATATTTGGATACATGGTTCCAATCAGCTATGTGATTCATTACTCTATGAAAGATTTGGATACATGAGAATTATGTCTTTATGATTTGGTAATGTGATGGAATCATCTATGTAAATAATGACTATTTGGATCAATTTGTCAATATAAAATCAAATACATGGATTTTTGATATGTGGTGATCTAGAATTAGCTACATAATTTCACAACCTATATATTTATTACCACCAAATTACTTTAACTAAAAATTAATTCTTCCATCATTGCATTAAATATTGTTCTACTTCATTATAGTAAAATCAATTTCCAAATGGTTTCAATTAGTGAGAGATTAAAATAGTACAAAATAATTTATTACATAGTATTATTGCTATGGTACTTTTTGAGGAAATGAGATATGTAATTTAATTGAAAGACTAAATTTTATAGGATATCATGCTATAAAATATTAAAAAATAATTCATGCGAGGGTTTTTCTAATAAGAGGGTATACATAAAATAATAATAATAGAATAAAAAAATGTCACTCTCACTCTCTTCTTCTGAAGCATCTTTGTTTTAAGAAAAATAAGAATAATAATCAATTTTCCTATATTTGTGATTTAAAAAAAATCCTGCTATGTTTTGAAGACTCTCCTTGTGATTTAGTTCATTATCATTCTCTATCTTAAAGGTCTCTTCGATTTTTTCAGTTGCATATTGAAACTATGTGCTTTATTTTTTAAATTTCATTATTCTCTCTCACTGCTAAAAATGAGACCTCCTTATACTGAGTGTTGAGGGATGGTGTATTGTAAATATATACTGGATCCTAACAAAATATCTTAGTTTTTTACTATGTGATGTCTTCTTTCACTCAGTCAGATAGTCCTTGGGAAAATAACCAGTTCTTATAAATTCACCATGATCTTGGGTGTGAGTATTGGTTTAGTGGACTAGGGTTTTTATGTTCACAAAACCACTATAAATATATTTTATTCTATCTTTTTATTATTTCTTGTATTTTCATTATTTTCTGGTGATAAGAAAATATCAAGATATTTCATACCTTATAAGAGGGTGGTTTTAAACAAATAAAATTTCAAGAACTCAATTAAATACCATCTTCAGTATTTGTGTAGTTGTTCTCTAACCAATAGTCCCTTCCCTTATGATTCCCATGTATAAATTTACAAGTTCATTGATCAATGGACCTCCTTCAATCATCATAATTATAAGAACACTGTGATCTTTCTAACTCAATGAATCCAGGAATTTATTTTCTCTTACAAGGTGATAATGATTTGAACAATCATAGTCTTTAAGAATATCCAACCATCTCCTTTTTATCATGTTCAGTTACTTTTGTGTGAGTATATACTTTAATCTTTGGTGGATAATGTATATATCAAACTTTTACCCATAATGACAATGTATCTATATATATAGAGAAAAAATGACTATAGATAACTCGAGGCCATGAATAGGATAATTTTTTTTCTTGAGGCTTTAACTATTATGATACATAGGTGATTACCAAGTAATTTTGAATGAGAGAAAATACAAAACCTTTTAGAGATGTATCACTATAGATAAAAAAATACTTCTCCGATAGAGGGTCTAGTTAGAATAGGTGCACCAACAACCTCTTCTTTAGTTATTTGAAACTTTCTTCACAATCCATTGTCTAGTTAAACATAATTGATTTTTGAGTTAAATTGGTTAGTATATAATTAAGTATGAAATGTTTTTTATAAGACTTATATAATATCCCACTAAACCAAAGAAACTATGAATACCAATTACTATCGTAGGATGAGTCCACTCCTCTACAACATCTTTCTTCGTAGATATAACTGATATTTATTCACTAGTTACAATGTTACCTATGGATGCAAATTATTATAACTATAACTCATATTTACTGAATTTAAAAAACAAATTATCATTACATAGCGTTTTTAATATGAACCTTATATGATCCTCTTTATCCTCATGAATTTTCATATATATGAAAATATCATTAATGAAGACAATTTTTTTATCAATGTAATGCTTAATGTCAAGAAACAACCAACTGGGGACCTTTTGGCTAGTGGAAGGCCGAGACAAAACTACTCCAATCCTGCCTCCATAGGCTAGGGGATAATGTAAATCACGAAAAGAAATAACTAAAATGGGAGACCTTTTCCTAAAGTACCTGTACACACACACCCAACCATATCCATGAAGAAGTGGAGAGGAATAATAATAAAACACTGTACATAAAAACCATGCATGTAATAACCTATAGGGAATAAATAAGTGTGTGATAGAGTAATCCAAAATGAAAAGGAAAAAAATACAAGCCTAAATAGAAATTTTTTCCCAAATTGATAACAAATGGAAAAGAAAATGTTGAGAGAGCCTCGCTCTATATCTATAATCCCTGACCACCATATTCCGTCAAATGTAACTTAGTATGCCTATGATCCTCTCAAATCACCATTGACATATACTTCATCTTTGTAAGACATGAAATGTGTAGAATAATTTTATACAAGTGTGATTATACACATACCCAATAAGATACCCAAAAAACTGGAGGGGCAAGTAGTATGAGACATGAAAAAAGTAGTCATCGCAGACCAATGAAGGAGTAAAAATTCAAGCCATTAAAAATAGGTATATATTCTCATATAAGAAACTCTTATGAGAGAATGGGTATCACCATATTATAGCCCAATTGAGGATAATGAGTCTTCCAACAGTACCAAAAAGGTCCACCCAACATCTTGAATTTCCATCTAAGGAAGTCATAAGGAGGGTTCTCACGTCACCACTACTCCACATCCCTATGGGGGAACAATATCCAAGTATATGACCCATGAACTGGTACAACAATAGGGTGACACTTAATAGGTAGAGGAACCATGCCTTGATATGGAGGGAGGGTTCCACTCAATAGATAAGGGACCCATGCACTGATAAAACAAGAGGGTTCCACTCAATATGTAGAGGACCCATGCCCTAATATGATAAAAGGGTTCCACTCAATAGGTAGAGGACCCATGCCTTGATACAAGGGGAGGGCGCCACTCAGTTGGTATATGAACCATGCCCTGATACAATAGGAGGGTTCCACTCAGAAGAAAGAGGACCCATTACCCGATATAACAAGAGGGTTCCACTCAATAGGTAGAGGACCCATACCCTGATATAATAGGTGGGTTACACTCAATAGGTACAGGACCCATGCCTTGATACAATTGGAGGGTTATACTCCAAAGGCATAGAACCCATTCCCTATTACAATAAGAGGGTTTCAATCAATAGGTTGAGGATTCATGACTTGATAAAATTGGAGAGTTCCACTCAATAGGTAGGGGATCCATGCCTTGATAAAATAGGAGGGTTTAACTAAATAGGTATAATACCCATTCCTTGATACAATAGGATGGTTTCAATCAATAGATAGAGGACCCATGCCCTAATATAATAGGAGGGCACCACTCAGTAGGTAGAGGACCCATTCCATGATATGATAAGAGGGTTTCACTAAATAAGAAGAGGATCCATGCTCTAATACGATAAGAGGGTTCCACTAAATCATTAGAGTACTCATGCACAAATACAATAACAGGGTTCCACTCAAACTAGTATGAGGAGTATGGGAGATTTCTAACCTCAACCTCTCTATGATAATCCTTCTAGATCATTCCAATTTTTGAGCACTGCCTAAAGAATAATTATTCTCAGAAAATCTTTCATAGTATCCCAAAAGTCACTACTAAGTCCACCATCACATTCTACATGAAAAAAAACTCATGATAAGATACTCATGGAAAAAATATGAGTCCAAAAAAAGGATATACAATAGGTATAAGTTTCATAAAAAAGGAAGTACATGACATGTAAGGGACCCACATGGTGTGTGGACCCACTCCTCTCCCTAGAATTTTACTAACTAGAACACAAGTAAATATCCATTTAGTACTAAAAATCATGTAATAGTATTACACAATATGTCACAGCCACTCAGGGTCGGCCCGTGTGTTCCTGTTCGTGCCTGTGTACACTGGTCATGTACTAGCACATAGCATGTGCCTGACCATTCCATGTCCATGTACTCCCAGAGTGCATTAAAGACTACCAAAATAGGGTCACATGTTGTGTGGGGTTCCCACACAGTGTGTGATATTTAACTCACCTAGAAACCCAATCCATCGCAGGAAGGGTACTACACATCACGTGTTCTACAAACTACACATTGCGTAGTTGGCTTTTTCATAGAATCCAAGGAAATCCTCATGTGATTTCTAGATCCATCCTTGATGCCCCAATTCCTACCAGTTTACCACTATAAATCAGTGTGAAATCGTATTATTATTGGTTGTGTCCATATTATTTCTAAAAATCATAGTTCTGATTCTCCACTCGAATCCACCACGTGCCTCATGTGCCTCCCATGCCACTGCCTTATCTACTTTAGTTCTTGGATCCATGAACCCATTAACTCTACCCATAATCAACTTATATTCATACTAAAAACTCTAACTTGTTCATTTTACACACATCCACCATGAATCTAGGGGTCCAATCATGCTCGAACCCACCTTTAAATAGTCAAATCGTGACCCTGTGGTCTAATGATGAAGAACACGAAGAATGGGATGGGGAAAGAAACAATAAAAAACTTGATAACATCATTGGATGAGAATTTTTGTAAAAAAATCACATATTAATGGATTTATAGAGGTTATTTCATGGAATAATCAAAAATAAATCTAAAGAATAATTTATTTCTATACACAGGATCATGCAACAGATTAAATCAAACACAAATCAAAGAATAATAGATCTGATCATGATCAATATTTCAATAAAGGTAGGAAACTAAGATTGAAGAGTCCTACCTCAAGATTAGATAGTTTTTTATTGAATACTGAATTCACTAGTGATGGGTAAGATCCTATGCTATCACTATCTTTCAATCCATTTTGATCTAGTTGATGGTCATTATCCAATATCAATCTACCAATGAAGAATGGTGAAATAATCCTCTCAATGATCCTAGGGTTATACAGATAACCTTGGATATTTTCCATAAATTTCTATTTATAGAGGTAATTAGGTTACATGTATTAAATTAATTAATTAATTAATTAAATCAATTAATTCACATAACGCTCCCTCCAATAGCTACCTCATCCGAACGTTTGGAGCTGATCAACTTTTAGATCATTCCCAGGGTAAACCCTATGCTTTAGATTCAATCATGGTCTCATATTTTTGATCAGGGAATCTATTAAATAGATACTGCATTATTTCTAAATAACCATGTGCATATGATATAAAAAATATATAATATTTTTTAATAATTAATTTCAATATAATTGGGCCTCATAATCATGCGCCATCTCAGTGCTTGGCTCCGAAAATATTTCATAATATATTTCAAAGTCTTAAAAGGAAAAAATGAGTGTCTACGTTATTCCATATTTTAAGATTTTCATCCCCCAAAAAATAAACTAAGAAAAATGGTGGGGATATTGAGTTCAAATTTGGCTCACCTAGTCCTAGGATATGTCTAGAATAATCCCATACTACCACATCACATGAATCAAGGGAATGGTCCATCCACATAGGATCATATCATTCCAATTCTTGATCACCACTAGGTACTCCATAAAGGTGTATCCATCCTCGATTTCTAGTTCACCCTGGTTAATATTTTTCATATGATCATGCATGCATCTCCTTATCAAAAACACATTGAAGACATCATGCACCCATTGTAACTATAGAGGTAAGGATAGGAAATAAGAAACCTCTCTAATGATCTTCAAGATCTTGAATAGCCTGTTGAACCTTGGTGATAGATTACCTCCCCAAATGTATCTTTACGATCCTTATCTTTGGGAGATTTTCAAAAAAATATGGTCTCCCTAATTGAACTCCAAGGCATACAATGATGATAAACATATTATTTTTATCTACTATGCTCTATCCTCATATGCTTGCGGATCACCTGGACCTTCCCCATCTTCACCCGCACTATCTTAGGCCTAATAAGATATGTCTAACCAATCTCATTCCAGCAAAAGGGTGACCTATAGAGTCTACCATAAAGATACTGGAAAGGTTCCATGTTGATAGCATAGTAATATCTATTATTTTATAAAAACTCTACTAAAGGTAAGTGATCCTCCCAGCTCAAAAAAAGTTTAATATGAAAGTACTCAATATATCCTCCAACGACAGGATAGTGCACTTGGTGTTCCCATCTATTTGGGGGTAAAAAGAGATACTCATCCTCATCTAGGTCCTGAATTTCTTCAATATTTCTCTCCAAAACCATGATGTGAATTCTGCATCATGGTCAGATACAATCATTGAGGGAACCCCATGAAGTCATACAATCTCCCACAAGTTCAAAATCCCCAAAAGTTTCAATGAAAATGATCTATGATAGTAAGGAAGTGAACCAACTTGGTAAGTTAGGAAAATTCCACCCATATGGAATCATGGATTCTCATTTTCCGTGGAATCCCTATCACAAAGTCTATAGATATTCCATCTAATTTTCACTCTAAAATCTCAAGAGGCTGTAAAAAACTTGCAGAAACCTGGTTCTCATCCTTCACCTATTGACATGTGAGATGCCAAGAGACAAACTCGACCATGATCATACTTATTACCACCCACCATAACTTTTGGTTAAGGTATTTTTATATATTCCATACAATGGAATTTATTACTAAATGATAATTGTGAAACTCCCTCATCACTTCCTTGCACATTGGAACCAAAACCACCATCTATCCCTAGAAAAAGATGATATGATTACCTACTTTAGAGAATTCATATGGTGAATCTCCTTAGGATATATAGTCACAAATTACATCACAATATATGTATTCCTACCAAGCCTCTCTCACATGTTGAAGAAATAGAGGAGTCAATACCATCAATTGAAGAAAATATGCACCCTTTTCCTTTACCAAGGTTAGTTTCAATGAATCCAACTACTCAAACACCTCCTCCACCAAGAGAGAATGAGAATTAATACTAAGAGAATCTACCACTATGTTTCACTTCCCCTGAGTATAGACTATATCAATTTCATTTTCCAATAATAACTCTAACAAGTTCCACCATTTCAGGTTCAGGCCTTTCTACATAAATATAAACCAAATACTTTCTTGTTCTATGTAAACGAAAAAATGCTCTCCTAATAGATAGTGCCTCCACATACTCAGAGAGAATACTAACACTGCCAACAATAGGTTGTGATTAAGGAAGTTCTGATCATGGGGTCTCAACTAACTTAACCCATATGCAATCCATATCTTCCTCTACATCAACAGACGAACAAGTCCAGCTCTAGAGGCATCAAAATATACAACGTACCCCATATCATCCTCTCATACTCTCAAAATAGGGGAAATCTTTGACCTCATCCTTAACTCCTCAAAGGATCTATAACACTTCTTAATAAAGATAAATGTATTCCCTTTCCGCATAATGGAAGTAAAAGTGGCTACAATCCTAGAGAAGTCCTACATGAACCTCCTGTATTACTCAACCAAGATAAGAAAATTACGCACCTTAGACACACTATTGGGTATTCTACAAGAAAGTACTACATTGATATTCACCTATTCCATAGATATTCCATGATAAAATATGACATGACCCAAAAAGTGAACCTCATGGATCCTAAACTGACACTTTAAGAGCTTACCATAAAGCTCGTGTTCCCAAATCAAGTCTAGGACCGTCCTAAAATGCTCTGCATGGTCCTCCTCTGATGTAGTGCAGGTGAGTATTTCATCAATGATGAAAACTAAATAATGGTCCAAGTATGGATGAAGGATCTGATTAATTAGATATTTAAACATAGTGTGAGAATTTGTCACACCGAAAGACATCACCAGGAATTCACAGTGTCCATAGCAACATCAGAATTCATGATTCAGAATATCCTCATCATGAAACCTCATCTAGTGGTAGCCAGACTGGAAATCGATCATGGAGAACTATCTCATACCTCCAAAATGGTCAAATAGGTCATCAATAATCATCAAGGGGTATTTTTTATTTATCATGGCCCAATTCATGTGGCGGTAATCAAAAAAAATATGAAAGAACCTATCCACTATTTTTCCAAACAAAACCTGAGTTGCCTAGAGGGACAAATTGGTTCTGATAAAACCATTCCCTCAAAGGTTCTCCAACTACAACATCATATCTTGGAGCTCATTAGGGGTCATATGATATTCCATAGAAGATATCAGAGTGGTTAGAGGGTGAATGTTGTTGTAAAAATTCATACCCCACCTTAGAGGTAGTCCCATAATAATTTACTTGGAGAAGACATCCATATAACCCTCCATGACTGAAGGAACCAAGATTTATGAATATCCACTTAAACCCAGGAATAAAATATTTTACTTATGGTTAATGTGTTTAATATTATTAATATTAAAACCCACTCACTTATCCATGATATCTCTATCATCCACAAAAGATAATATCATCTCATATGTATGAAGGCATCTAACTTGTCTTTGATGATAGTAAATCTAGGAACAGACTATGGAAAACTAGTCCATGACTAAGATGATGTCATATAGTCTCTTTGTGATGATCAATATATATTATGAAAATCTCTATCCATAATGTGATAGCTCACACTACTGGAAGATAAGCGATATCGAAGAAGCATTCCCCATAATAACCTTAAGGTAAAGATATTGGGCTAAAGTATCTATTAGGATCCCTATCTATCTCATCGGGATTAATGAGATGAAGGAATGACTCATAATCATATATAGTTTTAATGAAGAAACAATATAATAATAAAAAATCACACCTCTTATCTTCTCATGACCTATAAGTTCATAAGCCTCTGTAGCCTACAACTACTTGCCTTGGCCATGATTGGAAGATCCATGATCACAGTGCTGCCTCTACGGTGGCCATCCAACCATTTACTACTAGAAATCCTCAGCACATTGGGTAAGTAAATCATGTTTCATGTTACCTCACATGTCACATGCATAATATCACCCCTCTTCATAATTCCCTAGTCCTCCACATAGTCCCTAAGCCACATGACTAAGTGCCTGAGTCCAGCTATGAGAATATTTCCTATAACAAGACATTACTGAATGGTGTCTACTAGCTGTTGTAGATGAATCATCCATATAACACCCATTGTTATCTCCCACTTAATGGATTCCCTCAGATAGCTAGATATCCATCCCTAATGCACACTCTAACACTCCATATGCGGAAATGCATAGGGGTACCACACTTGAATGGATATCTCTACAGAAAACCCACTCAAACATTCTCACCATGAAGTAACCATCGTGAATAATTTCAAGGGAGTACAACATAAGGTTAGTAAAACTCACAAAAAACTCATCAACTATCATACCTACCTACTGCAACGTCATAATCTTCTAAATTTGTATGGAGGGTAAGAATGAGGGGAAATACTCCTCATAAAACATCTGTTGAAATTTATAACATGAGAGTTCCAACTCATCATGAATCTAGTTGACTAAACTTCACCAGTGCCTATCAATTTTTGGAAAATACTGGATTCTATCACAACTATATGATCATTCAGGGTCCAAAAAATCCTAAAAACATGGATCACTAACTCAATAAAATCCTCCACTACATGAGGTTCTGTCTCACCATGGAACCTTAGTGTCCTTCAACCCTAGATCTCACAGAGTGTACTAAGACTTCATTCATCCTCATCCGAATTTATTGGTATAATATTATTCTCAAATGGTGAGGGTGATGACACTTTCCTCTATGAAGGAATGATCTCACAATATGTCCCCTAAACCAAGGACCCATCACTCATCATATTATCATCACAATCCTAATTTGGTAACCTAGATAGTTTTCTTCACATAGGAATCTTGAAAATTTAATCAAGATATACCATGGTTATATGATAATATATATATGGTGGGATAACTGATGAAGGAAAATCAAGAGACTCAATCCTATATGATACATGTAGAAAAGTTCCATGCAACCAATGTCTTAGTATTCTGAGCTGAAAACCAGGTAGTTAGAGTCCAGGTTAATGGATATGTCTATTTTTGCACCAAAATTGGTTTCCATTTCTTGAAAACCACACTCGAGACTCTTTAACACCATTTTCATAAGATCCCAATCAAACATCATAAGGGGAAAGAAATTCAAAAAAATAAACTTATTTTGAAAAACATCTCACACCAAAATGTCATGATCCAACTCAATAGGGCCTACTTGGATAGTGGAAGGTCAAGACATGGCCACCCCAATCTTATCACCATAGGCTTGGTGCTGTATAAAAGTGAAAAAATACATAACTAAAATTGGTGGCCTTTTCCGAAAGTACATATATGCATGAACACAACCATATCTACACAGAAGTTCATAGGAATAATAATAAAGGACTGCAACATATAGAGAAAAACCCATGCATGTAAGAACCTCTAGGTAATAAATAATAGTGTGACATAGTAATCCAAAATGAAAAGGAAAAAATACATCCCCAACCAAAAAATATGTCCCAACCTAATAAAAATGGATAATAAAATTCTAAGGGAGCCTCGCTCTAGATCTCCAAGCTCCAACCACCATACATGGTCAAATGTATCTAGGTATCCCTATGCTCTTATAAAATCACCATAGAACTATTCATCATATACATAAAACATGAAATGTGTGATAAAATACAATATAGGTGTGATTATATACCTACCTAGTTGGACTCCCGCAAAACTCGAGGGGGAAGAAATAAAAGACACGATAGAAGTAGTTATCTCATCCCAAGTTAATAAGAAAAATGAAACACATCAAAAAAGGTTTATATTCTCATATAGGAGACCCATATGAGAGAGAAATGGGATCTCCATATCATATTCTATACTAGGATGTTTATTCTTCCAACAATTCCAAAAAGGTCCATCATTGATGCTCAACATCTCACATATCTGTATGAAGAAGTCTTGAGAAGGGTTTGCAGCTCGCTACTACTCCATAGCCCGATGGGGAACAATATTAAGTAGAAGAACCATTACCTAGTAGAACAGGAGGGTTCAACTCAATAGGTAGAGGACCCATACCCTAATACGATAGGATAGTTCGACTCAATATGTAGAGGACCCATGCCCTGATACGATAATAGGGTTGCACTCAATAATTATAAGACCCACACCTTGATATGACATGAGGGTTCTACTAAATATGTATAGGACTCATGATTTGATATAATATGAGGGTTCTAATCATTAGGTATAGGACCCATTACTTGATACAGTAGAAGGGTTCCACTCAATAGGTAGAGGACCCATGCCCTGATATTAAAGGAGGGTTCTAATCAATAGGAAGAGGACCCATAAACTGGTATAATAGGAGGGTTTCAGTCAATTGGTAGGGGAAGCATGCTCTTATACAATATAAGAGTCCACTCAATAGGTATAGGACCCATGACCTGGTGCAACAGGAGGGTTCAGATCAATAGGTAGAGGCCCCATGCCCTAATAAAAAATAAGGGTTACAATTAATAGGTATAGGACCCATTCCCTAGTACAATAGGAGGGTTACAATCAATAGCTAGAGGAACATTACCTAATAAAAAAGGAGTGTTACACTCAATAGGTAGAATATCCATGCCCTAGTATAATAGGAGTGTGACACTCAGAAGTTAGAGGACCCATTCCCTGATACGGTAGGAGGGTTCCACAAAATAGTATAGGACCCATGCCCTGATAAGGAAGGATGGTTCCACTAAATAGGTAGAGGACCCATGCCCTGATATGATTTGGGGGTTCCACTCAATATATTATGAGGAGTATGTGGTATTTATAACCCCAAACTCTCTCTGATGATCCTACCCGATTAGTACCATTGTTTAAACACCGCCTAAAGAAGAATAATTCCCAAAACATGTCGCATCATATATCAAAAGTTACTAAGAAGGAAACCATCACATTCTAAGTATAAATAAACTTAGGATAGGATAATAGTTTGACAAAATCCATTTCCAAATGATGAAGATATGAGAGGTAGAATTTTTTTAAAAAGGGAAGTTCACAATGTGTAAGGGACCCACACATAGTGTGGCCCCACTCCACTACCTAGATGCATCCTCTCCATAACATGGATTTCTAGTCATGTAGTACTACATGGTATGTAATATTACTACATGATGTGTATTGGCCACCTAGGGCTTGCCCGTGTAATCCTTCCATGCCTGTGTACACTGGTCATGTGCCATTACACAACATGTGCCTAGCCATGTCTATGTCCGTCTACTCTTAGAGTACACACCGCAACACCAAAACTGTATCAAACAACATGTGGGGTCCCACACACCGTATGATATTTAAATCACTCAGAAACCCTAGCTTCCATGATCAGGGGACCATGAGCCTTGTGTTTTCAGACTACACAACATATAGTCATGTTTTTTCACATAATCCTAAGAAATACTCACGTGATTTCCATATATGTACTTAAACATATTATTACCACCATTTGACCACTCAAAATTAGTGGAAAACTCCATTGGTCATCAATTTCATCCTTTTGATGGCTGGAAATCAGAGGTCTGATTCTCTGCTCGATGCCACCATGCGCCTCACAAGCCTCCAGTGTCACTGCCTTCTCTACTTTGGATCCCAAATCCACATAGACATAATTTTTACCTATAATACTCTTTGATTAATCATTAAAACTCTAATTAAATAATTATGTGAAAATCCACCATGAATCTAAGGGTCCGATCGTACTCAAACCTGCCCAACAATAGTTGAATTATGATGTTGTGGTCCAATGATGAAGAATAAAAAACAATCGGCAAGAAAAACGAATAAGAAAAGTGGTGATAACATCATTGTACAAGATTTATTGGCCAATTATTATATAATTAGGGATTATAAGGGGTGATTTCATGGAATAATCAAAAAGAAATTGAAAGAATAATTTATTTCGATACATGGGCTCATGCAAAGGATTAAATTAAACACATATCAAAGAATAATAGATATAATCATGCTCAATATTTTAATGATGAGATGAAACAAAAATTTAAGAGTCCTATATTGATATTGGAACATTCTTTAGTGAATAACACATTCTCCAGTGATGAGGAAGATCCACTGTGGTTAGTGTCTGTTAATTCACCTCGATCTGGTCACCTGTTGTTGTCTGATCTCAATCCGCCAACAAGGAAAAGCGGAATCCTCCTATAAATTATCCCGGGGTTATGCAACTAACCTTATAATTTTCTATAATAATATATTTATATAGGGAAATAGTTTATGGGTATTAAATTAATTAATTAATTAATTCACTTAACATACCCTCTAATAGTTTCCTCATCGGAATGTCTAGTGCTGACCAGCTTTAGGTCAAGCCTAGTGTAAACCCCACACTCCAAATTCAATCGTAATATCAGATTTTTGATATAGGACTCTATTCAAGAGATAATATATTATTTATTAAAAAAATTTCATTCTTTATATAATGTATATATAATATTTTTATAAAATTAATTCTGGGCTCACCGAGCCTCAGAAGCATGTGCAGTCTTACTTCCTAGGTCCAAAAATATTTCATAATATCTTTCAAAGTACTACAAGGAAAACACAAAGTCTATACACTTAAAGAATATATTCATAAAATCTATAAATATGGTAGGATAATTACTCAATCCAAAGGGAATTAAAATGAACTAATAATTCCCATGTCTTGTTCAGAAGGAAGTCATTGGGATATCATCTTTCTTCACCATCAACCGATGATACCCATAACAAATTTCAATCTTAGACAATAATTGATCCTATTGAAGATGGTCAAACAAATCATCAATCCTTAAAAGGAGGGTATTTTCCCTTTATTATGATCCCATTAAGCTCTTTATATTCAATTCATAGCCTCATCAATCCATATTTATTTTTCATAAATAGAACATGTTCTCCCCAAAGACACACACTTGGCTGAATAAAACATTTTTTCTAGGAGGAATTTTTGTTACTTCATTAATTCATTTAACTCTAAATTTTATATTATATATGGGGTCTTCAGTATTATATTAGATCCATGTATGAGTTAAATTGACAACTCCAACTCTATTTCTAGGTGATTCATAGGTTACTCTTTAGGAAATACATCAATATATTCTTGAACAATGGGTACATCTCCAATATTTATGCATTCTATTTATTATCCTTCATTACTAGTAATTTCTATAAAGTATTTAATAGAATATAGTTCTTGGTAAGAATAAAGTAGGGATATATCTCCTTATATAACTATGGGGTTTACATTCAATAAATAAAACTATTCTTCTATATTTTATCTTGAAAATATACTTTGAAAACCAATCCATACCAAGTATTATGTCAAATTCAACCATTGGAAGGACCACTAGGTTTACGGTGAGATTTAACTCAGAAAATTTAATAGGGGGATATATATATAAATTTTATTCTTTAATAGTTTATCTATAAGTTTTTACTGATAACTCTACCACTATCAGTTTAGGGATTTATTTTACATTTTTTTTCAAACTTGGACGAAATAAATGAATACGTAGAGTTAGAGTAAAACAATGTAATTTCTATATTTAAGAGAATAATGAGTGTACCTAACACCATATCATTTGGATAATATAATTAATTCATAATTATTTTTTAATTCAATACCTTTCTACCTTGGCCTATTTTTGGGATGATGGTGGTTACCCTCAATTATCTTCTGATTTGGGCATTTTTTTACAAATTTCCCAATCTATCTTCAGTTGAAGCATTTTACTTCAGGTTTTTACTTGAAAATTTTTCAATTTTAAATTTGTATTTTGATGTTAATACTTCACATAAACATTATATAACTAAGATATATTACCATATCTTCCACAATTGTATAAGTTTCCACTTTATTTTAGAAAATTCCCCAAACACTTCTTCTCATATTTGTTTCACATGAGATGTTGTAATTTCTTCCCATAAGAATTTTTTCCAAACTTTTTCTCTATACATATATTCTTATCATTATTTACATGAGTAAATTGTGAATATATTAAATCTATTTCAAATTTAAGATCACATCATACTATCTCTTTATAACTTCCAATGTATTTTATTTCCAAATATTTACATAGATGGGGTCTCATAACACAAAATAATCGATCGATCTTCCATTTAAATTGATGATAAATCTTGAAGCATATCAGAAAATCCTTATAAAGTTTATATAATAATTCCCTACGAATTCATTTTATATTTGTTTCAACTCAATTAATTTAATATCTATATTTCTTTGAATGGTATGATGAAAATACATCTTAAAATAATCTTTTCTGATGTCTTTCTATTCATGGATTCCACCTCATCCATTGGCTTAATGTTATTTATCAATGTACACCACTAATTAGATTATCCTACCAAGTGATATAATTGAAATCTAAATTTCTCTTTCATAGGATGATAGATTACATAAAATTACTTTTCTATAGTATTGATCCATTTTTTGATGGTTAATGGATCAAAGTTTCAACTAAAAATAGGTGGTCACTGGTATGTGGTGGATTTAACTGCCATTTGTTCTTTCCATCGTTAATTTAGATACTCTAAATGATTTTGTGTAATGGCCCAGACCCCTCCGATCCATTACATTGTGAAAATGTGGTGTTGGAGGTGTTTCGGGAGGTTAAGGTGACTTATCCCCAACACTTTGCCAAATTTCCAGTTCTATGAACAATGTTTCCAGAACGGTAACCTTCTAACGGTGACCTTCTAACGGTAGACTTGAACAGTGTTTCCAAAACGGTTACCTTCTAACGGTAGACTTGAAAAATGTTTCCAGAACGGTAACCTTCTAACAGTGACCTTCTAACGGTAGACTTGAACAGTGTTTCCAGAATGGTAACCTTCTAACGGTGACCTTCTAACGGTAGACTTGAACAATGTTTCCAGAACGGTGAGGTCTAACAGTGACCTTTTCTTTCCATTGACAAATTTTGAGTATGTGAAAAGTGTTTCCAGCTTCTTACAGTTTTCCCCATTTGACATTTATTTTGACGTAAAATACATTTAAAGCCTTGTTTTAAGGACTCTTATGGCCGATTCAAATGCCAAAAATCCTATATTAATTATTCCTACGGTCAGGATGTAATTACCTGGTCAAACCACATGGGTTAATGTGATCCATTTTTAATGGAGAATTAACCGGATCTTAAACCGTCGCCTTGTTAAATCTTCAAAAAGGAACTAGATATCATTCTCCCTTGTTCTTCCTCCTTGTTCTCGGACAAGAGACACTAGAACCTTTCAATCATTACCATATGAGTTTCACAATCAAATCCTAATCCTCAGATTGGTTCCGCTATATTTTGGATGCAACCGAGCTGTGTCGGTCAATCTTCCCAATAAGGTATGTTTTATCGTCGTTCCTTTGGGGATCATCTTTTCTTGCTTACCCCTTCCATATTATACCATGTAATTTCCAAGATTCTATTGGGTTTTTCTTGGGGTTGGTTGGTACTGTCGTACCGTGGCATCCTCTGGTGGATGCAGTTGTCATGAGAGGAGGATTGTGACCCGTTGTGTGGATAAAGGACGCCAAGAACTCTTCGAGTTAGGGGATTCATGGCTTATCTAATTGTATATGTGCAATCATAGAATTAGAATGATTTATCCCTTTGGATTACAATGAAGATGACCTGATTAAATACTCGAACCAGATTAAAAGAATTGGTTGATCGCATGTTGTTGCTTTGTACCGTGATAACGGTTTGCCTCATTTTTTCTAGATAGAGTGATATGTATGTTTTCGTTGATTTGTTGTTCATTCTTGATAGAAATTGATAATGAACGTAAATCCGGAATTAATTGTTAATTAATTAGATAAAGATAAAGAGGCATGTAAATGATTCTGGTTGACTTCGTAGTTGTTCTAATTTGATGTTAATCAAGTTAGGGAAGTAAGCATGGTTGTTTAATTGCGATATCTTATTGATTAGGTCTCCCATAATTGGAACCTACGAATAACAAATCTGCTAATTCAATACGGATTAAAGAACATATTGTGTGAGAATTTCTTAAAGGGTTCTGAGTTACCCTCTGGATTTTTAAAGGGTCAAGAGACCATTGATGTGATGTTATGTTTTCTTGGTACTTGTGCTGTGATGTGAGCCTGAATGGATGTTGTGATATATGGAGGCATGGGGACTTGTGGTTGTGGCAGTGAATGACGCCTAGGGTGGCGAGATGAATCAGCTTATGCACGTGGGTGTCAGGGAGGACACCAAGGATGATGGTATGGGATGGATGTGATGGCTGGATGTTGGTGGTTTTGTTTGGTTGTTTATCTGCTTAACTTTTCCCCACTGCGCAAGGCAGCTGGTCTTGCTTACCCTCCTTCTGAAGGAGGCGAAGACACGTGGGGTATGCCACGTGCTTTCTGTGTTTAACCTCTCGAGGGAGAATGGGTCTATGCTCTTGCTATAGGCATCAAAGACTCGACGGGTAGTATATCTACCCACCGTGTTGAGCCCCCTTTGTGTTTAGTAGCATAGGATGACTTTCTAGAATTCCTGGGAATATGGGAATGTAATTCTACAATGAATGTTTGATTAGATGGTGATAATCCACGGGGATGGAGATGCTGGAATTTAAACGTGATGTGAATCTTAAAGGGAGCAGTTGATTTTGAATGTGATACCATTTCAGTTTAATGTGGAATTGTTCATGGTTAATTAATGTTTAAAGAATTAATTAACGTACAATGGAACTGAGAAAATGAGAATAGAGTAATCTAATAAAGCTCTCCAAATGTTTGTGTGCTTATAGGATACCTAGTCTTAGAAGTAGCTACCTGGAGTCTGAGAGACGTTAGGTGCAGTTGTATCTAATACTAGGTAATGCCCATAGTGTGGATGTGAGTTATACATATATTCTGTACATTTTGTGTTCCTATATGCTACTCCACCCTATCGGTAAGGGCAACTGACACCCCAGGGATTCTGAGTTCTGAGGGGGTGTTTTCCCCAACATTCTGATGGGAGGTCGAATGGCTGACTACCCCCTTTGGCCCCACTATCTTCTCTTGGTAGATACATGTGTCAACAGGCACAACCGTTAGTTTCCTTATATATGTGTGTAGAGGGCTGTAATGGCTTGTGGTTATTTCACACACATATATTCTGGATATAGTATCCTATGGACTACTATAGGTGTAACGTGTATAGGCTGTGATGGCTTGAGAATCCCTACTCGGTGTATGGGCTATAATGGCGTGAGGTATAATACCCGATGTATGATACACATTATGCGTGCTGTGGTGGCTCCCGGAACATACCTAGTTACTTTTGGTTGTGAGGATGGTGTGGTGCTTCGCCCAGGTGTCTGCGGGCAAGCCTTTGTGGTGCATGAGGTGCATATTGTAGAGCTTAGCCCAGGTATCTGCGGGCAAGCCTTTGGAGAGAGATGCACAGGACATATATCGTTGGGGCAAAGCAGAAAACCAGTGGGGAAGTAGTAGTGGGGTACCCTTGATATTCTTTACTATATGCTATATTCTTGTATGCATTACTTGGTGAGAGTAGCCATGGTGAGGTTGGGAACTTATTATACCTGTTTAGGTGATGAGTTAGTTTCACTTGTTGTTCCCTGGGCTTTAGCGTGCTTTATTTACTTTTGCACGAGAGGCTTGGGGAGGATCCTACTGATTATACTGTTATACTCACCCTATGTATATATAAACTGTTTTTCAGGTCACTTGGAGTAGGTTGGAGATCAAGCTCGTTACTACTAGCTTATGGTTGGAGGAGGAGCTGTTCGGGCTTGTGGTCACTGCCGTTTTACTTTATTTTGGGTACTTTTAGTTTCCCCTTTCAGTTGTAGTACTTTTTCATGACATTTCATATATGTACTTGTATTTCTTTTATATTTCAGTTCTAAGTTGGAGTTTATCGGAGTCTATTCTATCTCTCTCTTCTGCATGTGTTCTCTTAGAGGGTAATGCCTCCCATTTTTGTGTTTATTATACCCTCGGTGCTAGTTGCCAACCCGGGGCCTACTGGAGGCGGGACTCGGGGGTCATTATCTCTCTTCTCACATTGCCGAACCAGGAGGGGAACACTTTGTGGGTAGGGGGTCGTGACAGAGTGGTATCAGAGGTCTGATTGAGGGATAGGATGGAGTTAGGAGTTAGGCACACGTGAGGTTGCATGGGTTGGTAGGGTAACAATGTCATTCATGTTTAGCAAGTGAGGTAAACACTGGAGACCACCTGAGACATAGGCGTTTAGGGCCCCCTATGATTTGACGTACGAGCCTTTAAGTTTAGGATGGCTACTAAACAATGTGATATTGGTTGCAGGGTAGAGACCTAGGAATGGATCATGCATCATTCTTCTTTATGGCTATGTTTGAATGGGTAGAAATTGGGATAGGTTAACCTAAAATTAATAAAATAAAACAATTATTTTATTGATGTTTAGTCTTCCATATTCCAGGATTAGGAGCTCTAACAGTTGTTATTTTACAGGTATGGCTCCAGGTCAACGTCCTCGTCAGGTTTGCGCAGAAGATGTACAGAAGGCTATTCCAGAAGATCGCCGCCGGGTGGAGGTTTACGACGATAACACTTGGAGGAAGACACTCTGAGAGTTTCAGCGCCAAAGTCTATAGAAGTATGAGGGCTCCATTTCAGATGCAATCACAGAAGACTGGTTGGAGGAGGTCGAGATAGGCTTCAGTTCGATTCATGCTTGGAAGGAACACTGGATGTCCTTGGTTGTGACAATGTTGCGTGGAGCAGCGATGCAGTGGTGGTTCTTGTTCCTCGAGGATCGTGAGGAGTGAACGATCTCATGGGAGGAGTTTCGAGACAGGTTTAGAGTCGAGTTTCTTTCTTCTACTACGAAGGCGTCCAGTCTCCAGGAGCTTCTTACCCTTCGACATGGGAGCTCCAGTGTTCAAGAGTTTAGAATCCGTTTCAGGAACCTTATACGATATGCTTCAGACCTGTTACCAGATGAGGAGGCCAGGGAGAGGCATTTTGAGGAGGCTTTGCGTCCAGATATCCAGCGCCAGGTAACCCCATTTATGCTGAAGACATATCTTGAGGTGCTGGCGAGGGAAGTGGTTATTGAGAGGACTTTGGCCAGGGCTGGATTGAAACGAGAGGGGAATCGTCATGATTCCTCACGAAGCAGAGCTGTGGTTCGGGGTTCCCGATTTTCAGGGCAGAAGTGTTTCCGTTCACCTGGGGGTAGGTCCCAGCCCTTCCCATCTCGTTTCTCTGGAGGCAGCAACTCTCAGGCCTATGCCAAGGGATCAGGCGCTTGTTTTTCTTGTGGTGGTTGTGGTCATCAGTAGCGGGTGTGCCCGACTTTTCAAAGCAGTCATCATGCACCGGGCACTCTGCTCCAGGTTCCTCCATTGAGGCAGTTCCAGTCGAGGCAGCAGCAGCAGGTTGCACCAACTTTAGATCACCAGAGGGTAGATGGAGCAGGTAGAGGATAACCCCATGACACTCCCCATCCTTAGAGAGGAGAGCGCGACCGTGGTGGTGGCCGTCATCAGGGTCAGAGAGGCCATGGAGGAGGTCATGGTTAGCTTCATGCTCTAGCGTTTCCAGCCCTAGGTGAGACAGATGTCGTTAGAGGTACCCTTTTCTTGTTTTCTACCTTGGTGTATGCCTTGTTTGATTCAGGAGAAACACACTCCTTCATATCACCTGCCCTTTTCCATGCTTTGGGACTTGAGGTAGAGAGGCTTCTAGTGCCCTTGGCGTTGACTACGCCAGTTGGAGGTCGAGCTGACTTGTTTGAATTATGTAGAGACTGTGAGCTAGTGTTGGGGAAACACCCCCCTTGGGGAGATTTCCTATGTTTATGAATACAACCATATGATGTCATACTCGGCATGGATTGGTTGTATTCGGTGCATGCTATTGTGGATTGATACAGGAAGAAGGTCAGTTTCTTTGATGCAGATGGAGAGGAAGTGGTGTTTTTTGGTGATCGAGATCCTTGGATGGGTCATAGACGAGTTACATCCTTATCATCCATGATGGATGAGATGATGCTGAGTTCTTCAGAGGTTCAACAGTTGGCATTTCCTAGGGTTGTAGAGGAGTACCCTGACGTCTTTCCAGAAGAGGTTGTAGTGTTACCCGCTCGACGAGAGATCGATTTTGGGATTGAGATACAACCAAGATCATATCCTATCTCTATGTCTCCATATAGGATGGCCCCTTCTGAGTTACGAGAGCTACGTATTCAGATTGATGGTCTGTTGTAGTGCAGTTTTGTTTAGCCAAGTGTGTCACCATGGGGTGAGCCAGTTTTGTTTGTGAAAAAGGCTGACGACAGTTTGTGGTTGTGTGTTGATTATCGCCGATTAAACAAAGTGAAAATAAAGAACTTCTATCCTCTCCCGCGGATTGATGACTTATTCGATCAACTGAAGGGTGCAATTTGGTTCTCAAAGATTGACTTGCAGTCAGGATATCATCAGATGTGTGTAAAGGATGATGATATCCCAAAGACTGCTTTCCGTTGTCATCATGGGCATTATGAGTTTGTTGTAATGACATTCGGCGTGACGAATTCTCCAGCTATTTTCATGGGGTTGATGAATGCTGTGTTCCGTGAATTCCTGGACAAGTTTTTTGTGGTTTTCATCGACGAAATCCTTGTGTACTCCACATCTGAAGAGGAGCATGTAGAGCATCTACGAGCTATTTTAGGAGTTCTTCGCCAACATCAGTTGTTTGGGAAGTTGTCTAAGTGTGAGTTTTGGGCTCGAGAAGTTCATTTATTGGGTCATGTTGTGTCCCAACAGGGAGTAGCTGTGGATCCATCAAAGATAGAAGCAGTGGTGTCTTGGGCAGCCCCCAAGATCGTGTCAGAGGTGCGAAGTTTCCTTGGTCTCGCAGGGTATTATAGGAGGTTTGTAGCCAATTTCTCTCGAGTTGCGACTCCTCTGACAGTTTTGACTAGGAAGGATCAAGCATTCATATGGAATGATCAGTGCCAAGCAGCTTTCGAGTATCTAAAGGAGAAGTTGGTAAGTGCTCCAGTCCATTGTCTTCCAGTGAAGGGAGTCTAGTTTGATGTTTTCTCTGATGCTTCACATCTAGGGCTAGGCTGTGTTCTCATGCAGTAGAGGTCAGTTATTTCTTATGGGTCTCGGCAGTTTCATCCCCATGAATGAAACTATGCCTCCCATGATCTTGAGTTGGAAGCCGTGGTGTTTTCTCTGAAGTTGTGGAGACATTACCCCATCGGTGAGCACTTTTTGGTTTTCACCGATCATAAGAGTTTGAGGTATGTTTTCTCCCAACGTGACTTGAACTTGAGGCAGTGTCGGTGGATGGAGTTCTTACAGGAATACGACTTTGAAATATCATGTACACCTTGAAAAGGGAATATTGTAGCTGATGCACTATGTCGAAAATCATGTAATGATGTTGTGCGTGAATATGGTGATTCCTGGAGAGTAATGGAGGAACTGTCCGCTTTGCATCTTGATATGGGAGAAGTTGGGGGTAGAGGTTTTATTTTCTAGATGACGGTGCAATCATCCCTAATGTAGAAGGTGGAAGAGTCTCAGTTGGGTGATCTAGAGGTGGAAGTTTAGAGAGACAGAGTTGTTTGTGGTGAGGCCCCTGATGGTTGGTCGGAGGATGAACAACACCGAGTGTTGTATCATGGCAGGATTCTTGTTCCCTTGGTGATGCGCGAGATGGTTCTCCAAGAGTTCCATAGTTTGACCTTGGCAGTACATCCTGGTGTGAAAAAGATGTACCGATCCTTGAGGAGTCAGTTTTGGTGGCCTGGGCTGAAGCGTGCGATTGCAGAGTGTGTGTCTCGATGTTTAGTCTTCCAGAAGGTGAAGGCCGAACACCGTGTTCCTGGTGGTCTTCTCCAGTAATTAGAGATTCCTTAGTGGAAGTGGGAGGACATCTCAATGGACTTTGTTACAGGTTTACCTCGAGCTATGGGAGGACATGATGCTATATGGGTGGTAGTGGATCATTTAACAAAATCGGCCCACTTCATAGCGATGAAGGAGTCGAGCTTAGTGGAAGTTTTGTCAAGGAAATATCTAGAGGAGGTGGTGAGACTTCATGGAGTACCTAGGAAAATAATTTCTGATCGAGATCCTCGTTTTACCTCCAGGGTGTGGAGAGGTATCCAGCATGCTTTTGGCTCTCAACCGTGCCTTAGCACTACTTTTCATCCTCAAACGGATGGTCAGACAGAGCGAACCATCCAGACTCTTGAAGACATGTTGTGCTCTTGTGTTCTTGATTTTAAAGGTTCATGGATGAAGCACTTACCCTTGGTAGAGTTCGCTTACAATAATAGTTTTCACTCTACCATCGGTATGACACCGTTTGAAGCCTTGTATGGACAGCCATGCCGTTCTCCGTTATGCTAGACTTGGGTCGGAGAGTCAGCAATTCTCGGACCAGAACTATTGCAGAATAAAACAGTGATGGTTCAGGTGATTCGTGAGAGGATGAAGACAGTGCAAGATCGTCAGAAATCATATGATGATCAAAGAAGGAGACCCTTAGAGTTTAATGTTGGGGATCATGTGTTTCTGAAGGTGACTCCCCGTCGTGGGCAATGAAGGTTTGGTCGTGAAAGTAAGCTTTCTACCCAGTTTGTTGGGCCTTTCGAGGTGTTAGCTCGTGTTGGAGCTGTGGTGTATCAAGTATCACTTCCCCCTCAGATGATTCAGATACATGATGTTTTCCATGTATCACAGTTCCGTCATTATCTTCATGATGAATCTCATGTTATCGATTTGGAAGAGATAGATATTTATGATGATGCAACCTTTGAGGAGCGACCTATGGAGATCCAAGACTGCAAGGAGAAGGTGTTTCATGGGCGTTCTATCCCCTTAGTTCGTGTCTTGTGGAAACACGGTGGCACGGAGGAGAGTACCTGGGAGCATGAGTCATAGATACGTGCTCAGTACCCAGAGTTGTTTAATGTTTAACTCCTTTCATGTAATGATGTTTCCTTTGTGGTTAGACCTTCCATGTTTTATTTATGTAACTTTGATGTGATGTTATGATTGAATTGTTTGGATATGGATTGTTTGTTCCCATAATTTCGGATGTCGTAGTTTTGTTCCAAACTTTCGAACAACTCATGGTGGTTTTCCCCTGAGAGGTATCTTATGGGGTGGTTGTTTGGACCCCTCTTTTCTTCTGGGTTGGTTTCTAATTCTCGAGGACGAGATTGTTTTGAGAGGTATCTAATGTAATGGCCCGGACCCCTCCGGTCCATTACATTGTGAAAATGTGGTGTTGGAGGTGTTACGGGAGGTCAAGGTGACTTATCCCCAACACTTTTCAAAATTTCCAGTTTTGTGAACAATGTTTACAGATCGGTAACCTTCTAATGGTGACCTTCTAACGGTAGACTTGAACAATGTTTCCAGAATGGTAACCTTATAACGGCGACCTTCTAACGGTAGACTTGAACAGTGTTTCCAGAACGGTAACCTTCTAACGGTGACCTTCTAATGGTAAACTTGAACAGTGTTTCCATAATGGTAACCTTCTAACGGTGACCTTCTAATGGTAGACTTGAATAGTGTTTCCAGAATGGTGAGGTCTAACAGTGACCTTTTCTTTCCTTTTCCAAATTTTGAGTATGTGAACAGTGCTTCCAGCTTCCTACAGTTTTTCCCCATTTGACGTTTCCTTTGATGTAAAATATATTTAAAGACTTGTTTTAAGTACTCTTATGGCCGATTCAAATGCCATAAATCCTATATTAATTATTCCTAAGGCCGGGATTTATTTACTTGGTCAAACCGTGTGGGTTAATGTGATCCATTTTTAATGGAGAATTAACTGGATATTAAACCGTCACCTCATTAAATCTTCAAAAAGGAACCAGATATCATTCTCCCTTGTTGTTCCTCCTTGTTCTTGGCTAAGAGACACTAGAACCTTTCAATCGTTCCCATAGGCGTTTCACAATCAAATCCTAATCCTCTGATTGGTTCCACTCTATTTTGGATGCAACTGAGCTGTGTCGGTAAATCTTCTCAATAAGGTTTGTTTTATCATCGTTCATTTGGAGATCATCTTCTCTTGTTTACCCGTTCCATATTATACCATGTAATTTCCAAGATTCTAATGGGGGTTTCTTGGGGTTGGTTGGTACTGTCGTACCATGGCATCCTCTGGTGGATGCAGTTGTTGTGAGAGGAGGATTGTGACCCGTTGTGTGGATAAAGGACGTCAAGAACTCTTCGAGGTAGGGGATTCATGGCTTCTGTAGTAGTATATGTGCAATCATATAATTAGCATGATTTAGCCCTTTGTATCACAATGAAATTGACCTGATTAAATACTCAAACTGGATTAAAATAATTGGTTGATCGCATGTTGTTGCTTTGTACCGTGATAATTGTTTTCCTCATGTTTTTCTATATAGAGTTATATCTATGTTTTCGTTGATTTTTTGTTCGTTCTTGATGGAAATTTATAATGAACGTAAATCCAGAATTAATTGTTAATTAATTGGATAAAGATAAAGAGGCATGTAAATGATTCTGGTTGATATCGTAGTTGTTCTAATTTGATGTTAATCAAGTTAGGGAAGTAAGCATGGTTGTTTAATTGTGGTAGATTACTGATTAGGTCTCCCATAATTGGAACCTACGAATAATAAATCAACTAATTCAATACGGATTAAAGAACAGATTGTGTGAGAATTTGTTAAAGGGTTCTGAGTTACCCTCTGGATTATTAAAGGGTCAAGAGACCATTGATGTGATGTTGTGTTTTCTTTCTAATTCTGCTGTGATGTGATCCTAGATGGCTGTTGTGATATGTGGAGTCATGGGGACATGTGGTTGAAGCAGTGAATGACACCTAGGGTGGCGAGATGCATCATATTATGCACGTGGGTGTCGGGAGGACACGAAGGATGATGGTATGGGATGGATGTGATGGCTGGATGTTGGTGGTTTTGTTCGGTTGTTTATCTGATTTAATTTTCCCCACTGCTCAAGGCAGCTGGTCTTGCTTACCCTCCTTCCGAAGGAGCAAAGACATGTGGGGTATGCCACATGCTTTCCGTGTTTAGCCTCTCGAGGGAGAATGGGTCTATGATCCTGCTATAGGCAGCAAAGACTCGACGGGTAGTATATCTACCCACCGTGTTGAGCCCCCTTTGTGTTTAGTAGCATAGGTTGCCTTTATAGAATTCCTGGGAATATGGGAAAGTAATTATACAATGAATGTTTGATTAAATGGTGATAATCCACAGGGATGGAGATGCTGGAATTTAAAGGTGATGTGAATCTTAAAGGGAGCAATTGATTTTGAATGTGATGACATTTCAGTTTAATGTGGAATTGTTCATGGTTAATTAATGTTTAAAGAATTAATCAACGTACAGTGGAACTGAGAAAATGAGAATGGAGTAATATAATAAATCTCTCCAAATGTTTGTGTGTTATAGGATACCTAGTCTTAGAAGTAGCAGCCTGGAGTCTGAGAGACGTTAGCTGCAGTTGTATCTAAGACTAGGTAATGACCATAGTGTGGATGTGAGATATACATATATTCTGTACTTTTTGTGTTTCTATACGCTACTCCACCCTATCGGTAAGGGCAATTGACACCCCAGGGATTCTGAACCCTAGGGGGGGGGGGTGTTTTCCCCAACATTCTGATGGGAGGTCGAATGTATAACTACCCGATTTGGCCCCGCTCTCTTCTCTTGGTAGATACATGTGCTAACAGGCACAACAGTTTGTTTCCCCATATATGTGTGTAGAGGGCTGTAATGTCTTGTGGTTATTTCATACACATATATTCTGGATATTTTATCCTATGAACTACTATAGGTGTAACGTGTATAGGCTGTGATGGCTTGAGGATCCCTACTCGGTGTATGGGATATAATGGCTTGAGGTATAATACCTGATATATGATACACGTTATGCGGGCTGGGGTGGATCTCGGAACCTACCTGGTTATTTTTGATTTTGAGGATGGTGTGGTGCTTCGCCCAGGTGTCTGCGGGCAAGCCTTTGTGGTGCACGAGGTGTAAATTGTGGAGCTTAGCCCAGGTGTCTGCGGGCAAGCCTTTGGAGAGAGATGAACAGGACGTATGTCGTTGGGGCAAAGCGGTAAACCAATGGGGAATAAGTAGCAGGGTACCCTTGATATTCTTTACTATATTCTATATTCTTGTATGCGTTACTTGGTTAGAGTAGCCATGGTGAGGTTGGGAACTTAGTATACCTGTTTAGGTGACATGTTAGTTTCACTTGTTGTTCCCTAGGCTTTAGCATGTTTTCTTTAATTTTGCACGAGAGTCTTGGGGAGGGTCCTACTGAGTATACTGTTATACTCACCCTATGTATATATAAACTGTTTTTCAGGTCACTTGGAGCAGGTTGGAGATCAAGTTGGTACTACTAGCTTGTGGTTGGAGGAGGAGCTGTTTGGGCATGTGGTCGCTGCCGTTTTACTTTCTTTTGGGTACTTTTAGTTTCCCCTTTCAGTTGTAGTACTTTTGCATGACATTTCATATATGTAATTGGATTTCTTTTATATTTCAGTTCTGAGTTGGAGTTGATTGGAGTCTATTATATCTCTCTCTTCTTCATGTGTTCTCTTAGATGGTAATGCCTCTCATTTGTGTGTTTATTATACCCTCGGTGCTAGTTGCCAACGCGGGGCCTATTGAGGCGGGACTCGGGGGTCATTATCTCTCTTCTCACATTGCCGGCCCAGGAGGGGAACACTTTGTGGGGAGGGGATTGTGACATTTTGGTTATTATTCATGACTTGGTTTAATTTATTTATCATCATTATGAAGTTTCATACCCTAGATTCCTTCACATTAGGAAATCCATCATTGCACAATGCATTGCATCCGTTATTTACACAAGTATTTATTTCTACTACTATTTTTACAAATAGATAAAAACTTTGCAAAAATTATGTTACTTTTAAGAATAATTTAATTATAAATTTATTTTATGTCCAAAAATTACATGCTCCAAAGAAATTATTCTTTAACATCCTTTAATAACAATTACATTTTCTATATTTCCTTCATAATGGTTCATAAAAAGCTTCATATTAACCAAATAAAATCCCATGTGGGTTTCATAACAGGTGATCCAGTAAGAAATATTTGTTATGAACCAAGTTAGGATTTATTTTATACCCAATGTGACCTTTTTAGGGTTATTATACATAGGCATAGCTGTTCTAGATCCACTCCCATGTGTAGTATCCATATAGAGATTTCATTTCTTGGAAATCACTGGCTTAATACTTCCCTAAAAATTTCAGGATGTTTTAATATATTAATAATTATACCTAATGTTATTATAAATATTATCTAGTCCTAATGTTCATAAATAACTTAACCTACCTTTGATACCTACTATGGAATCTTTCCTTTTTTAATACAAAAAGCATTCCTTACATTGATCAACATTCAATAATATAGAGGACTTATTGAGGTTTAGTTTCTTGTAAATTAAAAATTTAATACATGAAAAACATAATTTTTTTATAATACACATTAAATTATTAATCATAGATTCATCCTAGGATATATTTATTACAACTCACATCCTGGGGACATATATAAAAATAAACGGGTGAGCATAAAGCCTAGTAATGGAATAAACAAAGGGGATATTTTGCATGTGATCTTGTGGGATAAAAATAGGGTATGGGAATAAGAAAATGAGGCATAAATAATAGAATTATGATGAATAATAATAAGGAAATTTGGATACAACATAAAAATGTGTCATTCATAAATACATCATCAAGGTTTTATAAAACATAATTACCATGTTTATTCACCAATGTATCATAAACATGTTATATCTATAGATATGTTCTTTACCTAATGTATTGGAGTGCTATTAGGGTAAAAACATCATATATTTAAATTCCTGTGTTTGACATAGATCATAAGAAAACATTTCATTAATAACCCATGGGAAACAATGAACGAGTTTCATGTAAAAGTACTCAAATTCTTAAATACTTAAAGAAATGTGAAATGAATCATTTTTTAACACATGTGAAAGGAATATGGGTTTAATATTTGGATGTCCCCAATCAATGAATCTTTGTTACATCTAGGAGAATACCTATGAATATAGAAATTGTTTTTTTATTCAGAAAAAAAGAATATTTCATATTAGAGATAAAAATTCACAAAACAAATTGGAAGCATGATAGGTATAGAATATGGATTAAGTAAGGGGAATAATGGGAGGGAAAGGCAATATACCATTAGTAAGAAAATATTTTATAATTAATGGTATAATAAAAAGTGAATAAAAAAATGTAATTAAACATTTATAAGTTATACCAAAAAAGAGGCACTTGAATGGTCATAGATATTGGGACACAGCTCCTCCCTCTTGGGAGCTCTTTGAGATTCCCTAGGATGGAATTCCAGTCACTATGGTCCTTACCACGTACAAGAGTGGGGGACTCCCTATGCCTTCTGTGGGTGCTCTCCTTCCTATTTTCATACCTTTATCTAACCCAGATTCTCTCTTAGCCTTCCCCAACATTAATATTTTCTCTAAAGTGGTATATCTCTTCAATGGATTTCTATAGCTTCTGATCTCAACTACAGAGTTCATGGTTGCCTCAACACTTCTCAACCTATCTTTAGTGGATTTTTTAACTAACATAGAACATCAATAGATTCTTTTGAAAAATTAGTGTTCATTTCTTATGGATTACAAGACTCGGTGACTGTTGGCCTACTCGATAAGTGAAACATTATGATTCGATTCTCTTCGGAGGAGGATTTTATTACATCCTGGTCTAAAGCTCCCTAATTTTGTAAGGGATCCCACTTATCTCTCTTTTAATGGTCATATGATTTCCATTTGAAGTAATAAAATCTAATGATGGTGCTATGGGATATTTTCCATGATCAAAATCTTCCTTTTCAGAATCCTTTGATCATTAATATGCTGTGGAATATGGTTGGACACTTCTTGTACTCATACAATAGAACAAAATTACTTTTCCATTCGTTTTCTCTGCAATAATGCATTGAGGTTGATCTTTCTAACCCAAAAATTGAATGGTTTTGGATTACTATTGGTGAATAATTTTATTTGCAAGCATATGGTGGTATTCAAATCCTAGATAGAGTTCTGTTCTTCATGCAAGCTGTTGGGACATTCTGATCCATCTTATCGATGGGGGTGTAGAATTCCCATGGAGTGGCTGATCCCCACCAGTCAATTGATATAGATCATACTAATCTCTCTTCTCTACCTTTCTATCTAGATCATGCTCATAGTTTGAATCCTATCCCAGTTAAGAAGAAGGTTGTGAATCATGACCCAAGAGTTAATGAAATATTTTCAATGTTGAAGCATGATTTGGGTGTTTCCTTGTTGATAAATCTGAACCACTAAGATCCTTATTCCATAAAGGTATCCAAATTTTATAATATAGTCAAGTATGTAGGTATGGTTAATGGATAAGAGATCAGGTAATCTTCTTCTATCAGTTGTGATTACACCCATGTTGATGTAACGATGCTTGATGAGAAGCATGATACTCTGGATCTAAATATGACATTGTCACCGAGTCAAGGGTTGCCTAACCAATGCGAAATAACAAGGACAATTAAGATTCAAAATCATTTATCTACCTTGAATAGATATAGAAATGATACTATGGATGATTAAGAATGGAAAACAAATATTCTAATATGGAAATATAAATAGGTTGCGTTAAGGTCTTTAGAAGATAATGAGACAAGTGATAAAGATGTGGACTCCCAACCAATGATGTATTATGAGAAAGTCTCTTAAGGGACCACAATGGATGGGTCCAGATCGAGGAATGGGAAGAAAGGAAATATTATTTCTGGGAATTTCATGGTCCACGAGGGGGAAGCAAGACCTCACAAAGATTACTCAAATACTCCTAAAATAACAGTAACCAGATCTTCAGGTAAGGAAAGGAAAAACATTATAGAAGAATAACTGGTGGAATAAAAAATGGATAAAGATGATAAGTTGGTTTCTGGTAAGATAGGTAAGAATAATCCAATTGTGGATAGAAAAGTACCTGGAGGTGGAACCAAGGTACAAGGCTAGAATATAGCATCTACTAAAGTCTTGAACAATATGGGAGGATAGGTGGGAGTGGAGAACACGAAATACTCGAAGTTTATTCTTTACTCCAATGAGGAAATGTTAAAATAATCCATTCATACCAATGTTATAAAGAAGGTTGTCAAGAAAATGTATGAGATAATGACTCAGGTTTCTGTTAATGAGGAGAAAAAAAGTGGATCAATAAGAAAGATCATATTTTGGTGTGGGGTTTCAACCAAAGGAATATTATTGTAGAGAAATATATTTAGACTTGGGAAAAACAGGTTGATCATATTTAATCTCATTTAAATAATGGTCCAGATATGTCGGTAACTGTAATACATTGGGGGTTATACAGGTCAGTTGAATCTAATACCCTTTTCTTTATCTTAAATCATTTCGTGAGCTCTTTTTTTTGCTATATTTTCTGTGTAGGACTTATTTTATTTATCAATTTTCCTCAAAATTTTATTGAAATAAAAATTTACTTTTTAGTTAGGTAATTGAATGGAAAAGTAGAAGAGGAGAGTTCCCTTACCCTAGATGATAACATTCTAAAGCATGGAGAGGAAACCTTAGGACCTTGGAGACTTCTTAGAGGGAATTTAAAGAGGTTAAATGAGCATAATTTTATACTTAAGGGTTTGTTAGCGGATATGAATGGGGGATTGTGTGGGTATTTATGGTAAAAGAAGAGGAATTGTTTAATAATTTCTAAATATAGTACTTGGAATTATAGTTTTTGGAAAATGAAAAACCATTGTCTTACCCATGGGTTTTTATAACGGGTTTAGTAATTTAATTTATGTTTTATAATATTTTAATCTATTAGAACAAAAATCTATTTTTTATTATTACTTTTCTCATAGAAAAGTAAATTTTCTACAAAATATAGTTTTTAAAATCATAATCTGTTTTTTAAACTTTGGAAAGTCATTTATAGGTTTTTAAATTAATTAAAATCCATTAAAATACATAATATCAATAAAATAACATATTTTCGGTCATGTATTAAATTTAATTAACTATTATATCATTATTACATGTACATGAATTCATAAATCATACCGAAAACCCAAAACATTATTTTTACTATTCGTTGACAAATAAAGTATTTTAGAAAATTCTTAAAATTTCATCCTAAAATAATTTCAATATAATTATTTCAAATATAATGTTTATTTTATCAAAATAATTTTCGAGGTATGTTAATTTTAACTTTTATATAAAAAATCCATATTTATTGAAAAATAATTTTTTTTACGACACAATCAAATTTTCGACACATCTAAAAAATTCTTAGGACATTATAAAATTATATTATCTTTTATTTTTAAATAAATATTGTTTTATTAGACTATTTATTTAAAATAAATTTAATTATGAATACCTAAATTATAAAAGTGTTATGTTTTCTAAAAATAAAATTATGCTTAATTTGAATTCAAAAATCTATTTATCTAATTCATCATATATTAATGTATATTTTATTAAATAAAATAATAATGAACATGGAATTTAATAAATAAATATTTCATTTATAAAAATTAAATTAATATTTTATGATACTAAAGACTAGATAAATAACCCCTTATTACATGAAGGTACCCCCCAAATGTATGGTGTGATATGGTGACAGTTTCATGGAGTGGATCATCTAACATTAACCTAGTGGTGATCATTACCAAGTTGAAATTTTTCCATAGTAAATTCTGATCAAGTATTACTTGTTGAAGCACTAATTGGGGTTAATCAAGAGATAACCACAATGATTCTACCACCCTCCCAAGTTTAGATAAATGGGCTTCAAGAGGCATGATCCTACAGGTTGAGGCCATAATTGCTTCCTTCTGTATTCAATTAACTCTTATCATAATCCTTAATATAAACTAAAGTAACATTCACTTTATAGCAACTAAATTACCAACGGTTGGAATTCCCTATGGTCATATTGACCGAAAATCATATTAACTAATTACCACGTAATAATCATGTAATAGTCATATCCGAATTATAACAACCCTTCTTTTTATTACACACTTAAACCTGATTTATTACATAAAATATTCACTTGATACAACATAAAAGATTAAGAGGTCTAGTGTCTTTGGGGATTAAGAACATTACGTAACATCTTATAACATGTAACACACAACATCTTTATTGAAAAATTCATTTACATGACCACTACATTCCGTCATACTTATCATTTAATGGGATAACCTGAGGACATGCATAAGAAAAGGGTGAGCTATAAAGCCCAGTAAGGGAATAAACATGGAATAACCTGAGGAATAAAATACATGTTAGTTAATAAGAATATCAATGGATCACAATAGAAACATAAACATAAAGGCATGAAAAATCATGATAATCATAACATGGGGATGTGACAACAACACTTAACATGGAATTAGCATGAGCCAAGGCTCATTGAACTTGGAGCATGAGTAAACCCTCATTGCACATGAAGAATTAATAAAACCTCATTATAATTGAATTATCATGAGTCAACACCCATTGCACATGAGGTATCATGATACTATACTTTACCCAATGCATTGGAGCACTATCAGGGCACACCCTTCTTAAACATTTCATTTCATGCATAAGTGTGCCAGATTGATCATAAAACATGGAACCAATCATCATAATTTATTACATGATAAATGAATATGGAATACATACACGAATATTTATAATCAATAAGTAAATGTTCATAAAGGTGAATAACTTTGATAAATAAACGGGCATGGTATTCACTACACAATGACATTGTCTTGGAAAATTGGTGCAATTTCGATAGTGTAATGGCGTGACATAAGAATTCATAAGAATGGTTTATGAGAGAGAAAGGGGTGTATCATCATTTTTACATGAAATGTACAGTAAGGGGGTCATATATATATATATATATGTCCCAAATTGTTTTATGGAATTTATAGTCATGATACATAACAATTTATTGAATGTAAGTGAGGAGAGAGAGAAATTCCTTACAAAATTTCGGCATAGTAACGGGTGTACGTGGAAGGCATTAATGGGAGAGAAAGTGGTATAGCATCATTAAAATATAAAGAGATAATTTTATGGGAGGTTCTAAACCATACCAAAACATTTATAATTTAAATTAAAAGGGCATAACAACTTAATGAAATTTTGACAAAAATGGGAAAGAAAGAAAACCCTTACATGGAATTGTACTTCCAAAGGCTTGGGAGAGGCTTGAGAGACGAATATTGGGAGATTGGGGAACCTTGGGAGGATTATAGAGAGTGGAGGGAATAGGTTTGAAGAACTCCAAAGGCTTTGAGTGAGGAGGAAGTGGGAGCTTGGGTGGGTTTATATAGGAAAGGAGAAGGAATTCTTTATCATTTAGGTTTGGGACAGCACACATTAAAATAATCAAAACCAAAAACCAAACCATGGTTTTTTCCCATTGTTATTGAAAATGGGGAGTGGAAAACAATATTTTATAAGGCCAATTGCTTAAATTCTTTATAATAATTGGGATTCTTATGTGGAGGTGAGTCACACTCTCAAGGAAAACAATTTAAAAAGACAAAATGTTTTATAAGTCTTGGAGGGTCTACTAATGCCTTGTAAAATAAATAAAACAAATCCAAAATAACATTATTTTAATGGTAAAGCTTATATTGGCAGAAAATAATGTTTATAGTATTTTATTACATCACCATTGGGTCATTATTATGTCATAAAACACATTATATATTTACACGGTATTTAACTTTTAACCAAAAATTCGACTGTCTTAGAAAATTATGAAAAATTAACTGTTGGATAATTTAGACATCCTTATTATAAAAAAATATTAATTTTCTCTAAATAATTTTATACATATGTGAATTTTTACTTTTAAAATAAAAACTGACATTTATTGAAAATTCATTGGGTTTGAAAAAAAATGGCTTTCAAACCTTAATAAAAATTACAATTGCATTCATAAAATTATATGATAATTTATATTAAAAAAAAATAATTTAATAATAATAATAATAATATACTAAAATATTATTTAATTCCAAAATCCATTAATTCATCAAAATAGATTTCTTTGTTGAATATTAACTAAAAATACTATTTGCGCTTTAAAAACAATTTACAAAGTAACAATAATAAAATGAAAGTATATTCTTTATTATATACAAAAATAATGTACATAATCATAGTACTAGGGTCTTGTTACATATCCCCTTATAACAGCCACAGAAGACCAAAGGGTAAGGTGTGCGATAGTGACAAACTCTTGGTATGGATCCGATAACAACACTCGGTTGGTAATCTCTATCAACTCCCATTTCTCCCATAGTAAGTTCCTCTCAAGCTTAAAGTGTTCAATATTGGTTTGGGAGTTTTCAAGAGTGAATCCCAATTACACCACCTCCTTTCCGAGCTCTGATAAATGGGCTTCGTATGGGGAAAGTCTACTGGATGAGGCCATCAGTTTTTTTTCTGAGTAAATTGGATTTGTTAAAGCCCTATATTTATACTAACAATGTGATAAATGTTTAACGACTATATTAGAAATGGTAAAAATTCTTAATGGTATTTTAAAATCCAGAAATATAAAACAAAAGAAGTGCATATGTTGTATAACCATTTCACATATTAAGAAATTTAATTGGATCAAGAGGGATTTTCATTAACAAATGTTCGGGTTGTTACAATCTTCCACCCCTTAAGAAATTTCACCCTCAAAATTTCCATTTCCCACACTAAAATAGATGTGGGTAACTCTGCTTCATTACTTCTTCTAATTACCACGTCACTTCTTCAAACTTGTGGTATCACCACAACACCTTTACGAGAGGTATTGTATGATTTCATATGATTTTTTCCCTATGATCTAAGATCTTCACTTGTTGATCCTCATAGGAATGATCATCCTCAATTTGTACTACCTCTGAAGAGAGTACATGTGAAGGGTCTGATATTTACTTCCTTAAGAGGGATACATGAAAGACATCATGTACTTGGGCCATGGTAGGTGGAAGTTATAGTCGATAGGCCACATCCCCAACACGATCAATAATATTGAAGGGGCCGATGTACCTAGGACTTAACTTCCCTTTCTTTCCAATCCTCATGACCATATTCCATGGAGATATGCTTAGAAATACCATGTCTCCAACTTTAAACTCAAGGTATCATCTACGGTTATCTGCATAACTCTTATGTCGACTCTAGGATGCCTTGATATACTCCAAGATGGTTTTCACCTTCTCCACCATTTCATCAACCATTTCTGGTCCTAGTTTCTTATGCTCACTGACATCATCCCAATATGCTAGTGTTCTACACCTCTTCCCATACATGGATTAATATGGTTCCATTTAGATGCTCGAGTGGAAAATTTTGTTAAAAGAGAACTCAACCCGAGGAAGATGTTGATCCCTTCCTCCTTTTAAGTCTATTGATCACGATCTCAACAAGTCCTCAAGTGTTTGGATAGTCTGCTCAAATTGGCCATCAGTTTGAGTATGATAAGCCTTATTGAAGTTTAGCTCAATATCCAGAGCATGTTGAAGACTCTTTGAAAACTTAGAGGTGAATCTTGGATCTTGGTCGGATACAATAGATAGTGGTACTCCATGAAACCTTACAACTTCCCTGATATATATCTATTCCTGTTGATATAATGACAAATACTCCTAAATAGAAATTAAGTGTGTAGGCTTTGTAAGATGATCCAAAACAACCCATATTTTATTGTTTCTTTTTGGATGTCTTCGGAAGTCCAGTGACAAAGTCCATGGTGATGTTCTCCCATTTCCATGCTGGTATGGGAAATGGTTGCATCATCCCCTTAGACTTCTGCCTCTCTACCTTCACTTGATGACACACCAAGCACTTTGATGTATACTCAATGATATCCTTATTCATATTATCCCACCAATAATGCTCTCAGAGATCTCGGTACATCTTTGTGTTTCTTAAGAAAAAAGAGAAATTTGAACTATGCACATCATCCAAAAGTTCTTTCCTTAGCTCCGAACTGGATGAAAAACATAGTCGTTTCCCAAATCTGACAATTCCTTCTTTATTAACTTTTAACTCTGAGGATTTCCCTTTTTTGATAGATTCCACTTTCTTCTGAATTCCCACATCATACTTTTGAGCATCCTTTAACCTTTCCAAAAGATACGGTTGAGAAATAATTTGTGAAAGGATTTATTATGTTCCCTTATTTATAATTCTCATGTCTATCTTCATCAAATCTAAAAATATTAGATCATTCTCAATTCTCATAAATGATAGAATCATTGGGTCCTTTCTACTTGGAGCATCCTCCACCTTGTTTGATTTCCCAGGGTGGTAATAGATTGAGAAGTCATATTCTTTGATCATATCTAACCATCTTCATTGGCTCATGTTTAACTCTTTCTGTGTGAATATATACTTGAGGATTTTGTGGTCAATATATATTTCAAACTTCTCCCCAAAGAGATAATTCCGCCAAATTTTTAAATCAAAGATCACCGCAACCAACTATAGATCATGTGTTGGATAATTCTGCTCATGAAATTTCAATTTTCTTGAATCATAGGCAATGAATTTGTCATTTTTCATCAACACACAGCCCATGAACTTCTTCAAAGAATCACTAAATACCAAAAAAATTCTCCACTTGTGGTTAAAGTGAGCATGGGAGCAATTATAAGACTCATTTTTAACTCTTTGAATCTTTCTTCGCATTCATCTATCCAAGAAAACTGTACTCCCTTCTAAGTTAACTTGGTAGGAGGGTTGGAAAATCGTGAGAAATTTCTCAAAAATCATCAATAATATCCAGCTAACCCCAAGAATCTAATGATATCCAATACCAATGTTGGCCTCACCCATCCGTCTTTTGCAACTGTCTTGGAGGGATCCACAGATATCCAATTACTTGTGATGATATGGCCCAAGAATGAAACCTCCTTCAACCAGAACTCACACTTGCTGTACTTTTCATAGATATTCTCCTTTCGCAAGGTCTCTTGTACAGTTCTTAAATACTCTTCATGATCCTCCTTGGTTTTGGAGTATATTAGAATATAATCTATAATGACTACCATAAATTTCTTGAGATAATATCTAAAGACTCTATTCATCAAGTCCATGAATATTGCAAGAGCATTAGTGAGTCCGAAATGCATTAATATGAATTCATAGTGCCCATATCTTGTACGAAAATCAGTCTTGGGGATATGTTCCTTCTTCACCCTTACTTGATAATATCCCAACCACAAATCCACCTTGGAAAAGTATTATTCTCCACACAGCTGATCGAACAAGTCATCAATTTTTGATAGAAGATACTTGTTCTTTATCTTCATTTTTTTAAGTTCACGATAATCAATGCGAAGGCGCATTGTCCCGTCCTTCTTCTTGATGAAGAGGACTGGTGTGCCCCATGGTGAAGCACTTGGGCGTATAAACCCCTTATTCGGATTTTCTTGTAGTTGTTTCTTTAGTTCCTCAATCTCCATAATATCCATTCAATATAGAGTCTTGGATATTGTAAATACCCCAGGCATAAGATCAATTGAGAATTCAACATCTGTTATCGGAGGAAGACCAGGAAATTCCTCAGGAAATACTTAAGAAAATTCCCTCACAATAGGCATGTCTTCAAGGATGTTTTCCTCCTTAGACTCAATCATCTGATACATATACACGTGCTCATAGGGCAGTAATATCCATGGTTAAGATGATGGAGCTAAAGAAGAAACCTCCTCCTCCATGCACTTGTACAGAATCAGGGGTCGATTCTCCACATGGAGAGTGATTTCCCTCTCACGAAAATTTATGTTGGATCTATATAAAGAAATCCAATCCATGCCGAGAATTTCATCAAATTCCATAATAGGGAGTATGACAAGGTTTTATGGAAAGTTCAATCCACATATTATGATAAGGGAGGATTTATATTCATGGGATGCAATTATTTCCCCATTTTCCGTACTCACCGGCATTTTTACTTCCATGATTTTTGGTGGTGTTGGGATTGTTTTAATAAACTTTTGGGATATAAAAGAATTCTTATAACCTAAATCAAAAAGTACATTTTCTATTCTTGAATGAATAACTAGCGTACCTGTCACAAAATTGTTTTTAGGGTTCACTTTGATGGTAGTGATGAAAGAAGCTCACCCTTGCTACCTTGGTGGTTGTTGGTTTCCTCTGAAAACCCTTTCCTTAGGACACTAAGATTCAATATACCTTGGTTCTTTTCAATTGTAGCAATAAACAATTCATTGAGGTATGAAAAGAGCATGCCTCTCCTCTGTCACAACCACAAGTTTTTCTTTTCGATAGTTAATGGCTAGGTTCCGTTCCCTTACACACCTAAAGAATTTCCTTGTCCCCTTTAGGCAATTTCTAGGGTGCTTCTTTCCGCACCTATGGAATGTGGGCTGCTATATTTTCTTAGAACCATTGGATTTATCCATCAAACCACCAGAATTAAAGTCTACCTTACTATTATTATCTCCATGATACCCCTGAGGTTCTCCAATCTCCATTTCGACCATGAGGGCACATCAGACAATTTCCTCATAGCTGTCGAAGTCACATATCACCAGGGATTTCCGCAGGCTAGGTTTCAGCCCACCAAAGAAGCGGTCAACCTTGCATTCAGGGGTAATGAAAAAGTTAGAAGTGCATCATGCAAGCCTTGTGAATTTTTCCTCATACACTCTGACAGATTCGTCGTCTTTTTTCTTGAAGGAAATGAAGTCCCTTTTATTCTTAAGACGGAGGGTGCATAGAAAATATTTATCAAAAAATATCTTCCGGAAATCCTTCCATTCAAACAACTCGATCTCCTCCTAAAGCTTTGTATTTTTGATCAATGTACACCATTGATCAGCTTCACCCTCCATATGATAAGTATCCAAGAGAACCTTCTCTTGTTTGGAACATTGAAGGATGAAGAAGATATTTTCAATGCAATTGATCCATTATTCAGCGATTGAGGAATCATATAATCCACTAAAATTAGGAGACCTTTGTCTCATGAAGCTTTCGATAGTGACTTGATATTTCTTAGGGGGGGTTGAATGTTCCTCTCGACCCATGTTTCTATTCAAATCTTGAGTTAATTGAGAGATTATCATGATAAAGTTTGCGATTCCATCTCCCATTGGATTGGGGATCTCATTAGAACAATCATCACATTGATCTTCACATCGGTTGTTAGCTCGAGTCCTCCTATTACCGGCCCTTGGCTGGAATAAAAGGAAATTTAGAGGTAACATATAAAGGGTAATCCAAGGACAAAAAATATGACTTATAAATAGTTTTTATTTCATTAACTTATGAATCTATTGGCTTCAGTCTATGTTATCCATGATCATTTTTCTAACATATATGCTTAGGGATAATTTTAAGTCCCATAATAATGGTTCATACTAAGCTTGTGAATTTACAAAAATCATATCCCATAGGAGTGTTGTAACCAATAGTGCAGCATGGCCCATTGTCGGGCACTGGTTCCTGTTCAAGTCTAGTTCAAAGCAGTATTTTTTTGTTTTACCCCTAGGATACATCTGTGCCAGAGCCGCCTCTACCTGCTCGTATCCAGACAGGGATGTATTTTCCGGATAAACAACTTACTAAATACTCACCAAACCTTAGGTATATTTTTTATTATACTTATTCTTGTCTATAAGTATTCACTAGGATTTTCTAATCCTAATCCCAAAAAGAACTAAACCAATCCTCTGATACTAACTATAACAACCCTGGTTTTTATTACACACTTAAACCTTATTTATTGCATAAAATATTCACTTGATACAACATATAATAATGAATGGTCTACTGTATTTGGGTTTTAGGAACATTACATAACAACTTAGAATATAGGACACACATTATCTTTATTTAAAACTTCCTTTACAATACCACTACATTCTCTCGTACTTATCATTTCATGGGATAACCTGAGGACATGCATAAGAAAAGGGTGAGCTACAAATACCCATAAGGTAATAAACATGGAATAACATGAGGAATACAATACATGTTAGTCAATAGTCATATCAATGGAGCACAAGGGAAACATAAACATAATGGCATGATAAATCATGATAATCATAACATGGATATGTGGCAACAACACTTAACATAAAATTAGCATGAGCCAAGGATCATTGCACATGGAGTATGAGTAAACCCTTATTGCACTTAAAGTACGAGTAAACCATAATTTCACTTGAATTATCATGATTCAAAACCCATTTCACATGACATATCATGATACTATACTGTATCCAATTCATTGGAGCACTATTTGGGCGCACCATTCTTAAACATTTCATTTCATGCATAAGTGTGCCACATTGATCATATTACATGGAATCAATCATCATAATTTATTCAATGATAAAGGGATGTAGAATAAATTAATTAATATTTATAATCAATATTTAAATTTGAATAATGGTGAATACCCTTGATAGATAAATTAGAATGGTATTCACTACACAATGACATTGTCTTGGAAAATCGGTGCAATTTTGGCAGCGTTATGGTGTGACATAAGAATTCATAAGAAAGGTTGATGAGAGAGAAAATGGTGTATCATCAAATGTACATGAAATGTACAATAAGGGGGTCATATAGATACATTTACCAACAATTGTAATTTAATTTAAATTCATGATACAAAATAATTTCATGAATGTAAGTGAGGAGAGAGAGAAATTCCTTACGAAATTTCAACATAGTAACGAGTGTACATGGAAGGAATTAATGGGAGAGAAAGGGGTATACCATCAATCAAACATAAATAGGTCAGTATGGGGGAGGTGAGAAACCATAGCCCAAAATTTATAATTTAAATTAAAAGGAGATAACAACACAAAGAAAATTGGACAAAAATGAGAAAGAAAGAAAACTCTTACTTGGAAGCGTGCTCCCAAAGGCTTGGGAGAGGCTTGAGATAGGATTCTTGGGAGATTGGGGAACCTTATGAGGATTCTATAGAGTGTAGGTAATATTTTAAAAGAACTAAAAAGGCTTTGAGTGAGGAGGAAGTGGGATCTTGGGTGGGATTATATAAGAAAGGAGAAGGAATTCTTTTTTATTTAGGTTTGGGACACCTCACATTAAACTAATCAAAACCACAAACCAACACATGGTTTCTTCCCATGGTTTTTTCCAAATGAGTGTGGAAAAAGATATTTTATATGTCCAATGGCCTAAATTATTAAAATAATAGGGTTTCTTATGTGGAGGTGAGTCACACTCTCAAGGAAAGCAATTTAAAAAGAAAAAATGTTTTATAAGTCTTGGAGGGTCCACTAAAGCTTTGTAAAATAAATCAAAGAAGTAAAAAATAACATTATTTTAATGTAAACACATATATATTCCAAACATAATGTTTATAGTATTTTTTTACATCACTATTGGGTCATTATGATGTCATAAAAAACCTTATATATTTAAATAGTATTTACTTTTTACCCAAAAATTTGATTGTCTCAGAAAATTATGAAAAATTCATTGTTGGATAATTTTGACGTCATGATTCCAAAAATAATATTAATTTTATCTAAATAATTTTATAAATATTTGAATTTTTACTTTTAAAATAAAAATCAACATTTATCGAAAATTCATGGGGTTTGACAAAAATGGCTTTGAAACTTTAATAAAAATCAAAAAAATTATATGACCATTTATATTTAATAAAAATTAATATAATAATAATAATATTTTATTCAAATATTATTTAATTCAAAAATCAATTTAATCATCAAAATATATTTCTTAGATAAATATTAACTAAAAATTCTATTTGCTTTTTAAAAAGAATTTACAAAGTAACAATAATAAAATGAAAGTATATTCTTTATTATATACAAAAATATTATGCATAATCAGAGTACAAAGGTCTTGTTACATATCCCCTTATAACACCCACATAAGACCGAAGGGTATGGTGTGCGATGGTGATAGACTCTTGGGGTGGTTCGGATAACATCGCTCAGGTGGTAATCTCAATCAACTTCCATTTCTCCCATAGTCTTTTCCTCTCAAGCTTAACGTGTTCAAGATCATCTTGGGATTGGTCAAGAGTGAATCCCAATGACGCCACCTCCTTTCTGAGATCTAATAAATGGGATTAATACGGGGAAGTCTACTAGATGAGGCCATCAGTTCCTTTTTCTAAGTAAATTGGATTTGTTAAAGCCCAAATTTTTTACTAATCATGTGATCAGTGTTCAACAGATATATTATCATTGGTCACAATTCAAAATAGTATTTTAAAATCCAAAAGCATAAAACAAAAGAAGTGGATATGTTTTATAACCATTTCAAATATTAAAAAATTTAATTGGATCAAGAGGTATTTTCATTAACAAAATGTATGGGTCGTTACATAAATAGTCACATTTTTGATTACATCCCATATATATCACTAAACATCTATATTTACCAATTCATTTAGAAATGTGTTTTTAAGTTTCCTTTGATAAGGTCAATTATATTCCTAACATTTCTTTTTTATTTTAATATTTTTATGGTAGGTGTAATATTCCCAGTAGAGTTAAATCCTATGGAGTATACCATTTCAGGGTTTCTATTCATTGGTTTCTATATCCTTATACATGTCTTAGTTTTAGTAATTAGTATTATTACTTTACATGTAATATTATTTTTATAATATTATTCTATATAATTTCATTTTGTGATATAATAAAATATTCATTATGAAAAAAAGTTCTTTTATTAATCAAGGAATCAATTTTTAGGCCATTACATATTCTCTTAGTGATACTTAAATGTTGTCTCTCTATGATACATTAGGGTCAAAAAATATTAAAGTGTTAATACATAGGGGTTGTATCTTTATCAAATGTAAGGGTTTTCTGGGTGATACATAAATGTTATAGTATTTTAAAATACTGATCTAGAGATCAAAAAACGATTGATGTGTAAGGTTATATATGTAAGGGTCGATCTCTGATTTTCTAAAATTGAGTATGTCGGTCTAGAGGGGAAATCACATCGTGACATATAGGGGTTATGTTATGATGTAATACTTTTTAAAAAAAATTAATTAATTGGTTAAATTAAATATAGAATTAGGGTTAGACCATTTTGGCTAATAGTATAGTGTGTATGCCCTAACTCTTATTTTCCTCTCATCGTCTTTTCCTTACCTATTTAGAGATATTAATCAATTTTTGTTCATTATTCATGCCATTTAATAGGTGTATTATCTATTGGTATATATATATATATATTGGTGTCTAATATTGGTCTCTCTCCCTATTTTCTTATTTTTTATCCATTTTCCCCAAAATTAGGGTTTTTGTTTCTATATTAGATGACTTCTTCTGATAAGAGATATATTGGCCAGAGTTTCTCTCTGAGTGGATTCCAACTAACTATATATTGGAGGTCATTAAGATATCCCTAAGGTTTAATCACATTTTTTATGTGTGTATGATGTGCGATTGCACTGACCTAATGTGTTCTTGACCTAAAATTTACTCAATGAATTACGATTTTGTTACATGCAGTAATAACCTTATTTGGGTAGTTTTTGTTGTATTGATAAATTTGGAGCCTAAAACCTTGGCCTTTAAGTGTGACGTGCATAAATGAAATGAAATGCGGTATGTGGAAGGAAACTTGATGGGTTCCCTAAGTGGAACTATGACCTAATAGGATGAACATAGATGCTCTATGATGATCCCTATGATTGGATTTTATAGTTTTTATAGGATATAATAGTGAAAAACCTAGGTAGATATAGGTTTGGGGCTCAGTTGAGTGTGTGATTAAATTAATTTAGATCTATTTATGTGATTATAATGGGTTAGTTATAATCTCCGAATTGATGAGATTTAGAATAATGATAATACATGAAAGAAATATAAGTCATTTTTTTTAATATTATGAGATGAGTGTAGTATCTCTTACTTAATTGTAAATACTTATATATATATATTGTATATGGTTCTTGGGTGGGGTGATAATCCCCACTGGGTTATGATAGGAATGAAATTATGATATAATGGATATGGTTTTGTGGTAGTGTTCTAATACCCCATGGGTGATGATATATTTGAAATAGTTCTAGGGTGGGGACTAAATCCACCATTTGTGTTGATATATTATAGATAATCTTAGGGTGGGATGCTAATCCCCCCAAGTAATGATATAAATGAAATGATGATATATTAGAGATGGTTTTAGAGTGGGATGTTAATACCCCCTGGGTAAAGATATATTCGATATGGTTCTAAGGGGGTACTATCCCACCATGGGGCTGGTGTATCATGTTCAGAGGCATCTGACCCAAGATGAAGTAGGTATGGCCGATCAAAAATACCACTTTGGAACCCAAGGATCAAAGATGATTCATTTATTTATGAATTTATTTATTTACTATGGCACATCATCACACAATTTTTTTTGATTGGTTATATTTAGGGACACCCTTTGTGGTTCCCTACTGAGTAATACTCATACTCTACTTAGGAATTCTTGATAGATTAGTTCCCAAGTATACCTCATGATCATAGGTACAGGTAGAGTGAGGTCCAATATTGGATGGTTGAGCTAGATATATTGTATGAAATCAAGATATGGGACTGGGTCGGGACTCCGGGCATGGTTGTTGTTTTAGTTATTTGGTTTTGGTATGAGTTGTATATAAAATTTTCATAGGTGTTATTATTAGTGTATTCCTAAATCATGTGACATTTTTAATTTTGCATTCTATTATAGTATGTGGTATGATAGTTTATTTTGATCATTTGTGGTTATGATGTTTCATTTCTTTCTATTGGATATTGTAATGACTAGTTGTACATTATTTATAAAGTTTTTATCTACTTCAATAAGAGGGTAAAATCTCCCCACAAAATCAATAGAGACCCTCTCTATTTTTTTTTCATTTTTTGGGTTATTATAGGTACACCTAAGGTAACTTGGTGATGTAAATAGGTAAATTTAGAGTGATACAGGTCGATACATTACGAATTGGTATTAGATATTTTATTTATTTATATTACTATTTGGGGTATGGTATAAAAAACATAGGATTGGTCAGAAATTGGAATGGATTTTATGATGTGTGTCTATCCAACATCTACATGATACAAAGTCTATTTTTATAGGGAGTCATGATTTATGTTATTTATTTCGATGTTACATTTGGGTTTATTAGTATTGAATATTTTGGTATTTATGGATTTTTTTCTCTTATATCCGGGTGGAATGATAGTTTGTGTTCATAAATTTTATCTGGCATGTCGGTTCACATGATATGTACATGCTTATGTGTGGTTATGATATTGTTTCTATAAAATAAAATATGTTCTTGTTATTTAAAGTGATGATAATAAATTACTTGGTGTTTTCTCAAATAACTTATTAATGGATATCTACTTAACCAAATTTTTTGGTTACGATATCCTTGATACATGTCATTATAGGGAGGTGTTTTTTATATACTTGTGGATGTTACCTTGGTACTATAAGGGGTAGTTTCATATGTATATTCCTAATGGGTATCAATACCCTATAATGGATAGTTGACATGATTATGAGATAAATGATATATATATATATATATATGTGAACCCTAGAGTGGGTGTGTTGACGTGTAATTTTCTTAGTAGTATCTGAGATGTGAGAATGGATGTTTCTCCTTGAGTAATAACCCATGTGGGATGTAGCCTATGGGCTTAGTGAGAGAGACTAGGGACATTGATATGTGAGTTAAGATATTGGTGAGTAGGTGTTATAATTGAGTATAAGGACACTATCCTATTATTTTTAAAGATGAGATGTGTTGTATGAGGGTAACTAAAGAGAGGGATTAGCCTAGAATTTTGAGTTCCTTTAGATATAATAAGTGTGTGTATATTCTTTTTAGTTGATCTTGATGTGTTGAAGGTGTTACTAAGTATTTGGTATAGGCATATGGGGGACACTATGGTTATAATGTTTGAAGTGAAAGTATAAAGGATGATTCATGTGTGGGGTGAGTTTGACATTCATGTTAGATGTGGTTGACTAGTTAATTATAAAGTAAAGGATATAATTGATTACATAAACATACATGTGATATGTTTTTATCTGGTGGATTGGGTGCATGAGCCTAGGAATGATAGGATATGACTCAAGGTGGAATGAGTTGAATGGCATGGAAGGGTAGTACCGGGGAGTATGTTTTCTTACCTATTCTTTGTTTTGGTAAGGAGAGATTATAATAAGTGTTATGATATTGGATTGATGGATACTCCCCTACCCCATATTAATAGAGTTATATCTTGTTTATCCTACATGGTATCTGGATTTTTGGGACCTAAACATAGCCTAAGGAATGTAATCTTGGTGTTTGATTTGGCATGATTGTCTTAGGTTGAAATGTGAGACATGTTAATAGGAGGTTTTAATGAAAATTTAGGATAATAATGTGGAACTATATATGTTATGTGACCCTGGGGTGTGTTTGTGATAATGGATGAAAATACATGGTAGTTTCATTTAATACCTTCCTAGGGTGTGAATAGGTCATTGTGGGATGCACATGTTTACTCCCTTGAGACTTTTATAAGTATAGGACCCTAAGGGGTTCTAGTATATTGTGACGGGGTGAAATAATCCTTAGTTACCAAATTTAAAGGAGTTAGTTCATGGGATTTTGATGGGATTAGAATAAAATCATGCATGTATGGTGATTATAAGAAAGATGATGGTGGAAATTTTAGAGAGACCTTGTTGTGATTGATGAATGAAAAAATGTTTAATCATGATGCTATGAAATTTGTTAGATAGATAATGGGATGCTCTTGAGTTTGGTCAAGTGTGGTTTTACCTATATAGGTTGGTGAATTTGGGTATGAATAGTGCATGTGATGAGGTCTTCATTGATTGATATTGGAATGAATTAGGGCTCATGAGATTTTAGATATGTCAATATGGTTATATTATATGAGATATAATTTGTGACTTTTTTTGTAAAGTGAAATGTATTATGATGACTGTTGGGTCTTGTGAAACACCAAGGGCTTGAGTGGATCAGTATGATGGATAAGGAAATAAGAGAGTGCTTCAACTAGGGAAAGTGGTATACTAGATATATTATTAATTGCCATTGAGACTAGGTGGGGATCATAAAGAGATGTAATACGATATAGAAATGATGATGAGATATGTTATAGACCTTAAGTTAGATCCAACGAGACCATATGTACAATGCAGAATCATTTTTGGCACTGAACATTGGTTGTGCAAGCACTTTGGTATCATTAGAACCTATAGAAGGGATCAAGATGTGGAAATATTGAGAACTATGAGTGGGGATCATGAGTTAAAAAATCTTACTGGTGGTGGATGTCACGTATGATCATGCTCATCGATTAAACATGAAGGAAATTTTATGGTGATTAGTACACCAATTTGGTACTCCTTATAATAAGTTTTTAATTTTTTTGATGGTAACCTATTATTGGTCCCAACCCAAAGGTGGTTTTGGTTTTGTGTTAATGCTTGGATTCAAGAAAATAGGTTATGAATAGTGAATAGAAATACCCATATGTGCGTGTTGGTGGATGAGAATCATGTTAGGTTGGTTTGTTTAGTAGTTGAAGACCACTAGATGTAGGATGGTGATACTGTGGTATAACTGATATGGTGATATGATCCTTGGAACATTAGTAATCATGAAGAAGTATGATGGTTGGCATATCAAAGTGGGTATTCATGTTATGGGTATATTCTTAGGAGTAATATGATGAGAATTATTAGGTGGTGTTTGGGTGTGACATCGAGAAATTGATGGTGTACTATAGATCAGTGGAATCAATCATTATTGTATAACAACTATAGTTTGAGAAATTAAAAATTATATCAGGAGTAGGGCATCACCATGTTGTTATTGTAAATAATAAGTTTCATGAAGCATGGTTTGGAGGGGTTTCAAGAGTGGTGGGTTTGTTCCCATATTAGACATATGGAGTATTTTTGTTGTATGACACTGTATTTAGGTGCAGGTCATAGGTCAGGTCAGAATCAAGAATATGTGGTAAGACTATGAGTAGTAATAATATCCAATAGCCAAGATTTGTTTTCATATACGGGTTGAGATAGTAGATCAGATACCTAGTATGGGTAGTTACTAATAGTGAGTGTATCTCCACAAAGAGGGAAATTATTGAGAAATAAAAATTGAGGTCTTCTTCATGTGTTTGAGATGATATATTCTGAGTAGTAAAAAGACCCAATGATAGTTATAAGTATTACATGATCATGTTGGTGTTTTATTTTTCATGATGGGCTCTAGTTCATGATGTGAATATATGATAAATGGGTCGACCAGGCACTGATTAAGGTGTGTGAATTAGATTTTATGCATGAAAAAATGGGATTCTTGGGTTGGGGTATAATTTCAGGCATCAAGTAGGATGCACTATGAGGTGGTTGATGACTAGTGGAAATGTGTGGATGTGTAGTGTGTGTGGAATTCTAATGATAGTTGACCTAGTTCCATTGGTATATATGGTAGTTTCATTGGGACATGACTGAGTAGGTGATTCCTATGGTGGGGAGTGCCTATATAAGTAATCAATTTATTTTTGTCAGTTATCCAAGACATTAGGAAGATACAAATGTGTTCAGTTCCATATTAGTGTTTTGGGAATGTGTTGAGTAGTATTATAGGGTTTCAATAAGGGGTTGGTTAGTGAGTGGAACGATATGGCTCGAGTATAAGCTATTTTATGGTGGTGATTTTGTAATGGAAAGAGTATTCAAGCATAGTAATTCAGTTTAGATATTATATTGACCATGTGTATTTGTTACTATCAAGGAGTCAGGGTGTTAGTTTAGGCCGAGAGTTGAGTTTCATGATTTTTCCTAGGCTTGGGGATTGAATTCTATAGTAGGTAGGAACTCAAGGCATGAATTCTTGTCTATTCAAATTTCCAAAGGTGTTTTGTGAATGATGATATGAATTTGGAAAGGATTCACACTAAGAAGTATGGTTTATGAAAATTGGTTAAGTCCCCATATAAAAGAGCCCTCATGTTTAAAGACAGTTAACTCATTTGAGAAATTCGTTATGTCCTCATGTGTAAGGGTACAATTCTGTAAGGGACGCCCTATGCATAGGGGTTTATAACTCATTTTAAAATTTTTCTTAAGGTCTTGAAGTATAAGGTTTACATCATAATACATAAGGGAAACTGAGTGATGTGTAAGGGTTACCATAGTTGGGTTGGGAAATGGAAAAAAATGATATATAAGCGTAACCAAGATTTACCTTATGATACATAAAGATTACCCTAATATGTAAGTATTTTTCATTATGATACATAAATGTTAACATAATACATAAAGACTTACTTTTTATAGATAATATTTTTTGATATGTAAGAGTTAATAAAATAGTAGTGTCTATTATGCAAGGGTCTTCACAAGGTGATACTTAAGGGTTTGTATCTAGAAAATATATAAGGGATTTATAGATATTATATTAGGGTTTTTTGGGTGATAACTTTGGGTTTTCAACTTTGAAAATATTGATCCAGATGGTATGTAATGGTTGATGTTCAAGGGTTTATATGTAAGGGTTGATCCTAACTTTTCCAAAATTGAATATGTAATTCTATAGGGGAAATCACATCCTGATCCATAAGCTCATACCATGATGTGTTTTATGTCAAGTTTTTTTTTTAAAAAATAATTAATTAATTGGTAAAATAAAATAGAAAAGTATGGTTTGGACATTTTAGATAGTAGTAAAGTGGGCACTCTCTAACTCTCATCTTTCTCTCATCATATTTCCCCCTTGAAACATCTTAATTGATTTTTTATGGTTCTTTATTCTGTTCATTATATAGAGTAGTTTTGAGTAATTATAAATATTTTTGGGTGTCTAATATTGGTTTATCTAACTATATCCTTGTTTTCTATGAGTAGTTTCCTAAATTAGGTATTTTTATAGATGACCTAATTTATTCTGATTGGAGCCATTTCAACCAATGTTTCTCATTGAGTGGAGTCTAACCAACTCTAGATATGTGTTCCATTAACAATACAAAAGGTTTAATCAGGTTTTCAATTAGTGTATTATGTTAATTCATGCTTTAATAATGTGTTACTGAATCAATATTAACCAAATAGTTTATAATTCTGTTTCATATGGGAATCATCTTGTTCAGGTTATGAGAGTTCTATTGATAAGTGTAGTTCCTAAACAGTTATCCCCCAAGTTAGGTGTTTCTTTAATAATCTAAATGGTATTTTTTAAGGGAAATATGATGGGTTCACTTAGTATAACTATAACCTAATAGGATATACATAGATTCTATAAGATGATCCCTAGGATGAGATTTTGATGTAGGATATCATGGTGGAAGCCCTGAATTGATATGGTTTTGGGTATTGGTTGATTTTTTGAACTAACTAATTGAGTGTAGCGACTCGGGTTTTGGCCCTGTAAGACTTTGGAATATTCCTCTGAATATTTCTAGAATTAGGTGCGAAGGCGGCGTGCGATTCCGAACCCCAGTGTGCCCGAAATAAATTTTAAAAAAAATATTAAGTATTTTTATACTATGCACATGGAGGTGGTGTGTTTTATCTTAAACGGTAGTTCATATCGGAAATCAAAGGGCACAGTTGCGTCTGTAGCGTGCTGTTTACCCTAGGCGGGGTGTAAAAGTTCTGGGCGCGTGCCTGCGGTGAGAAATGTCACCCAAGGGAAAAATCACCATTTTGAAATAAAGACTTAGTGATTTTTATCACTAGCATCATTTTCAAATAACATTCTAACAAATTCTCAGAATGGAAAACTGAGACTTCCGTTGAGTTCCAAATGGGGTGTTTTGCCTAGCCGTGATATAAAATAGGCGGGCGCGGAGGTTTTGGAATCCTTGCCCGTCGGTAGAGTTTCAGAGAGTTTATAAATTAAATTAAGTGTTCGATTTAATGGAAAGCCATAATTTTCAATTCTCTATTCTCTCTCCTCTCTCTCTCTCTCTCTCTCTCTCTCTCTCTCTCTTTTTCTTTGGTGTTCTTCATTGTTCTTCAACAATTGAGGAGCAAACTCTGGCGGATCGAAGTGGGATCTCAGCGGGCGCATTGCCAATGACGAACGACTGGATCGAGGTAGGATTTCAATTGATTTTTCTTCTCCTTCATCAATTTATTGGGGTTTTTTCAATTTTTCATTTTAATTCTATAATTTTAGAATTGGGACGATGGCTGAACAAACACACACATCGTCCAAGCCCCATTCTAAATCCTGTTCTTGAGCGTTCTTCACCCATTCTTCATGGTTTGTCCCGGTAATTATTCGACACCTCAAAACCCTGATGAATCAAGGAGCAGAGGCCAGTTCTGGGAGACCCTCATCGCAAGGATCGTTTTTATGCCCAGGGTTTGGTTTTTGGGTAAGAGTAGGAGTCCCGGCAGTCCACGACATGGGCCACCAGATCACTACCAACAGTGGCGTGCGACGACGGCGGTAGGTGGCACGACGGTGAGGTACAGAGAAGCAGCATGTGTTTTTAGATGGGAGGCTTCGACCGGAGGTGATTGGCATGGGGGCAAGATGTGGTGGGGATCTGGACATTGGGTGCGGCCGGTGAGGCGGACGAAGGGGTTGGGCGGTGTAGCACTGGCAGGCAGTGTCTGACAGAGGAGCCGAGCAAAGCGACGACGGAGCGGGGAGGTCAGGCGGCCGTTGGGCAGGAGGCCTATCGCAGTGGTGCACTCGGCTGGTGGGGTAGAGGAATCAGCCTTGGTCGGTCACGGTCAGGGGGGAAGGCCCGAGGCGCTGACCTCGGGGGAGGAGTGCAGACAAGCACCCGTGATCGGAGGGTCCTGTTGGGGTGGCATGCGGGAAGTGACCGACCACTCCGCCGGTCGGTGGAAGAACCTGACCCTAGAGGTCCGATGGTTTTGACACGGTCTGCGGCCCATGGGCTGTAGGGAGCTGGGCCGGACCCACGCCTGGGCCACGGGCTGGCAGTCTCGATCGGGCCGGCCGGTCTGGACCGGCCCAATTAGGTCTCCCTTATGTTCAAGGGGGCGTAACTTTTAAACAACATGTTTGATTAACGCGCCGTCAGTGGTTGTGGGTTCGTCTCATCGAGAAGGACTTTTTAAATTAGGTTCTTCAGTTTTTGAGTTCTGTGCGTGAAGGTGAGTGGCTCGAAAATCTTTAATTTAATAATATTAAATTATTATTAAAGCTTGCGACTGACGTACCTCACGAACCAGATGTCCGTTTGATTTGCCGTCCGTGGTAGCATGACCCTAGTCCTCATGCATAATTTTTGAGATTCTCCTTTCAGTGTTTGGGATAAAGATAGGGTGCAGGCCCCACATGTCCTAGTTTGCACGTTTTACAATGAAATATCACTTTTTCTCCCGACGTCCGTTTGGGATGATTGATTAGTCGATCCTATGCGTTTTTATAAGGGGATCACAGTGGTATGATTCACTTGATGAGTTTAGGGATCATAGTGTGGGCGCCACATGAGCTAACTGTGGTGAATAGTTCCTTTTCACTGGTTATCCGTTTTAGGAGAGTAAACAGCCTATCGTGCATGTTTTTCCCTGTGTATCGCGCTAGTGGCCTCGGTATTGGCCTTGGAGGTGTGCGGTGTGGCGTCGTGTCTGGTCTCGTGGGTTACCGATGTTTGGACCAGCAGTGGTTGAGGGTACTCCCTTGGTTTGTTACTAAGAGGGGTTGAATAACATCACAACTTTCGTATAGGTTATTGATCATCTAGATGGGATGTTAAATTTTTTATAGATGAGGCATCCAACCGGTGGGCTCAGAGCGGGATCCTCTAGCATCGTTTCCCCAGATCGGGTTTTTGGTATCGCTGTGACTGCTTATCCATTGGCAGTGATCCCCTATCTAGCAGGTTAAACCTGTAGGGTTTATGGTATCATTAGAAATATGTTCCCCTATTCAGTGGGCCATGCTAAGTATGATTGTGACATCATTTCTAATACAATCCCCTACTCAGAATGAGGATTATTGTAGGGTTACAATATCGTTGGTTATATGATCTCCTACTCAATGCGTGGTTTCGGTAGGGTTGCAGCAGCGTCAGTTTGATCCCCTAAAGCCCGAGATGTACCAGATAGGGTTTTGGTATCATCATGACCGTTGTGACATGGGTGAACATCCTCTATCTGAGTGATGTGTTTTTGTGGAGTGACAGATCAGGTTGCCGTATCCCCCAGCGAATCCTATGAGTGATCCCCTATCTTTGTGATATTTGAATGCCAGATCGGGTTGTGGTATCCCCTAGTAAACCCTGAGAGTGATATCCTATCTGTGAGATCTTCGTATACCGATTTGGGTTTTGGTATCCCCTAGCGGACCCTTGGAGCGATCCCCTATCTGACGAGTTTGTTGTTCTTGCTATTTCAGCATGAGGTTCTCAGTAATGATATCTGATGGAGTGTATGTAGAGACCCGAAGCATGATGTACATTGACATTACATTACATTTGCAGAATACTTAGTACATAACAAACACACACACACAAGGATCGTAATAGTTTAGTTTCTTTGGAAACTCGAAATATAATCTTCTAATCCTGGTGAAAGATCTTCAACATCTCCCATAAAGATCTTCCTTTTTTTTATACCTAAAACATTTCTTTATATCCTGGGGAAAAGTAAACATAAATGGGTGAGCTCAAATGCTCAGTAAGGGTAAACAAAAGAAATATCAATCACATCATATACATAAGCACATAAATTTTGGAAATCTTAACCTGTAAAAGAGATCATAATTTCATAACCTGTGATAACTCATGGCAGTGAAATGTAATCACAATAATCATAACTTAAAACATTAAACTTTCTGGCATACACACATAATCATAGAGAATCATTTCTTATTAGTCAAGACTCATTGCCAAGACTATCTTAGTGGACAAAGTCCCTTTCTGAACCGAGTCACCCTCATTTCAGTCCTGTTTCACTGAACCGGTATAACCTACCATTCCAGCCATGTCTATCTCATGAGATATAAAATCTTTACCCAATACATTGGAGGGAGATATAGGTCCCACCCATCTCATAATGACACCATTCTTATGTGTGCCACAAAATCATAAATCATACATCATTGCATAACCCATGTAATAAAAATGGGAATCTTTAAACATCGTGACATCATAAAACAATTCATATAAGATAAAAGATTTCATAAAAATATTTACATCACAACATAATAAAATCCATGTAATAATAGGGATAGAAACAGAAACCTTTATTATCTTATATGGAAAATAATTTTGATAAAACACCTGAACTTCATTCTTGAGGAAAATATCCTTTCTACTTCAAAAACACTTTTCCTTTCTTAACATGTCGTACAATTATAAACTAAAAGAAGTTGATTAAAAATAAACTTGAAAATTTGTAAAGGAAGATTCTTGGAAATAATGTTTAAAAATCCATTCATGCCGTATAAGTTAAAAAAAACATTCTTCGTACTTTTTTCGGAAAAGTCAAAAAGTACCTCGTACGAAAGACAAAAGGTTCCCTTCATATCCTTTACTAAAAACTCATCGAAGGGTAAAATTGGATTTAAAAAATTGTAGGTGGATTGAAATAATATTACATATTGAGAAAACATGGATGTGGATGATAAAATACACCCCAGTAAATACCAAAGTATAAACAATCTCAGATAAAAATGAGATTGTGATATTTCCCTTACCTTAGGTCTGATTTGCTTCGTAAGTGTCCGAACCTCCTGTATAATGATTTAAATAATGTCATTTACTTATTACAGAATCATATTCATTGTTATGATATCATATATGGTTCACTAATGACTTTATATTACCCGTTCTTTTGTAAATTCCATGTTAAAGAGCGTTTTGGGTAAAATTGTTTCATTTGTCGTCCGTGTTTTGAATTGTAATTATTCATATGATTACTTAGATCATGATTACTTAATTCCAGAATATAAAACATTATATATATATATATATATATATTCAGAATATACATATATATAATAAATCAGTAAATGGAAAGAAATACACCGTTCATGGAGACGGTAGGCCGTACGTATGCATGAACGCTGTTTTCGTTTCCTTATTGAGTTGAACAAAATTAAGTAGATGACATTCATATATATACACATAAATCCAGTATCATTATTATGTCATATATTTCATGATTACTTATTATATATACTTTATAATCATTCATGAATGGTTTAAAGTGGAGAATGAATCTCATCGCGTCGTGGAGATGGTAGTCCGTACGTACGCATGAGCGATGATATCATTCTCATGATCGTGGGACTGTATTGGAGTGTATGTATACTATTTAAGAATCAATATCACTTTAAAATAATAATATATAGTTATTATTTACACCATTATACCCATCCAATTAAGGTGGTGGTGGAAAATAGATTTCACCACGGCGAGGAGACGGTATTCCGTACGTACGCACGCGCGGTGATTTCGTTTTCCGTAGGATGGATAGATGGTGAAATAGGATTGTTTCATACTTATAATAACATATCAGTATATTAGTGATACTGATGTTATTACTTCATAATGAAACAACCTAAGAAGAAGAAGTGGAAGAAGAAATAAAGGTGAAAGAATTGGTAACGAAAATTACCTCTTCTTTGAAGCGCCTCTTTGAGACCTCCTCTTAGGACACTAAAATTGGTCTTTGAGGAAGACCAGAACCTCTAGGATGTTTCTAGGGAAGTTGAGAAGAGAATTTTTCAGGGGTTGGCCGAGCTTTAAGGCTCAAAGTTGTGTGAGGAAGAGAGGGAGGAGGTGCCCTTTTATAAGGGAGGAGAGGGGCTTTTTTGGAAAAACAAAAAATATTATTTTATTATAAAGCCAAGTTCAGTTTTAAATAGCTCCAAATTGATTTATTTTTAGGCTAAGGTGGGGATGGGTCGAAATAATCTCATCCAATATAATTTATAAAAGTTTAAGTTCCTATTTTAACCTTATCATTTAGATTTAACATTAAGTTAAATAATTTTTACTTTTACCGTGTCTTCTTGTGTTCTTACACTATAAGGTTAATAAACTTACTATAAGAAGCCAAAAGAACCCCAAGTTGTTTATTATTAATATATATAACCTTATCTAAGTCATTTGACCGAACCTTAGATTTTTAGGAATAAAATAACAATTAATAATATAATATTTGTTTTAAAAACTATTTTATGTCAATTTTGACACTATTTAGTAATTGATTTTTGTGAAAATCATAACAGAATGATAAATTCTAAAAAAGTTAATTAAATCAATACTAACATGTCATATTAACCTAGAAAATTAGTTTAATTCATAAAAAGTCTCAAACTATATTTATTTGGGTATTTATAAAATCAATTATGTCAATATTTCATTAATAAGATAATTACTGCATCATCTTTGTGTCATAAATAAATTACATTATTTAATGTCTAAAATTACAAATAAAATACTCTTATGTAGGAAATCGTTTTAGCTTTCTAATGAATATTTATAGTCGAATTTATCTTATGTATAACCCCATATTAAAAATGGTTTAGTAAATAAACTTTGATTTCAACTCCTTTAACCATTCTTTAAATAAATTAATAATAAATGTCCTAATCTAATTCAATTAGGCCTAAATGGTCATATTTTATTACTAAGTTTGTTTTTGGTCGAATTACACTTATCCAATAGAATTAGGACATGTGTTAGGGTAATAATAATATCATTTTTACCCTTAATTACCTTATTTACTTTTAACCGTGGTAAAAAAAAGTAAAAAGTTACTATTCACCAAAAAATTATTTTCATCTCATTGAACCACATTTTACTTACTGACATCAACCGTGTCTCTCGTATTTTTGAAATTCCACTCACAGAAGCGGTAAAATTAAGTTTTATGAACAATTCAGTTTTTTTTAACTACCACTTAGTGGTTTCACTATTCATCAAAAATTGAAAGTTTTCAGAAAAATACCAAAAATTAGGCCTAAGCTATATTTGATATTATGAACTCAAAAATGATGTCTATTTTACCAAATTCAAAACATATCAGTTGCATTAACTAATTTAAAAATTAATTCCCATCGTCAAAACAAATAGCGTGTTTTTAAGAGATAATAACTAACAAAAGACTGAAACTTGTTTATGTCTGGTTTAAATGTGAAATTACATCCAATGACCAACATTGTATTAAATTGTATAAATATATTCAAAATATACTTTAAAACCACTCAAATTAATAATTTATCACTATTAATTATTTCGATTAAAAAGGTTGTTTTTAATTAAAATTTAGTAATTTTCACTATTCATCAGAAAATGAAAGTTATCCGAAATGTACCAAAATTTCACCCTAAGCTAATTTCGATATTCCGAATCCAGAAATGAAGTCCATTTTGAAAAATAAAAATTACAAAATTTCAAAAAGTGGTTATTACTATTCATAACGGCTAGTTTTAATAATATTTTAATAGCATATCGTTGTTTAGTGAAACTCGGTATTGCGTACTACACATGCTATCGAGGAAGGTCGTGATTGCGTGTAATGCAAGGAAAGTCAAGGATGCGTGTTGTGAAAGCTCCTTTTGGTGTAGCGTACAACACAAGAAATTAATGAAATTAAAAAGAATATTTTTCATAAAATCTCGGGGTGTTAAATTCTACCCCCCTTAAAATGAATTTCGCCCTCAAAATTCGTCGGGGTTATAAATGGTTTACTATTCAAAAGTTTCTTTAATAGAAACCCACATCGTAAAAAGGAATACCAAAACCAATCTTTAAAAACAAAAGTATGAAACGTAATGGTTACCCAAATAAACTAATCACTGGGTTTCCACATAGGTGAAAATATGGATATGGAAGAGAAATCTAACCATCATGTTCTGATGGAGAGTGGTAGAGAACATGGCTATGGAAAAGATAGCAATCACAAAGCCATAAATTTGTGACGATCTAAGGTACCATCTGATTCATCAGATATAAGAGCACTAAGACAACATTTTTGGTTTTCAAGATCATTTCCCTAAAGTTGAAGAATTTGAATTAGAATAAATACTTACTTTATTTTGGTACAATCTCACTGTTGTTTGTGCCTTGAAAAATTTCCACTTCATCTCTTAAATAAATGAAGTTGAATTTTTTATTCGTGCAGTGTTAGCAGATCATGTGATAGAATGACGGGTCATTCCATCTCTCTCAAACAAAAGGTTAGAAAAAGTTATTAAATATAAATAAGTCATTCTATAGTGAGACTAATCATATATGGTTCCTAAAATGGTCTTATACTTCATATATCATACTGATTATTATAATAAAACTAGTTTCTACTAACCAGGGACTTCCTGTAGGCCAGTGGTAGGCGATAAAGGCCAGTCACACTTTGGTTGTGGGTTCGATTCCCACAACCTTGTCCGACGCGATGGGCTGTCACCCGTCCTGTAGGTTGTCCTTTTTCTAAAGCTATATTACTATAACATCCCATCAATAATATCGAAAAACGTTTTGTCCTAACTTATGTCCAACATAATCCATTCTAATCTTTAGGCTTATCTAAAATACTTCGGTCCAAGCTCATAGTATAAAGAAAATGATTACTTGAAATGTCATAGAACAATCACGTGAATGCCTTCATTTGTCCCCCATATATCATAAGATATATCTTGTTGGTCAAATTACAAACATGTGAATACCTTAATCATGTATTCTCTTGAAGAATGAATACCCATTGAACCATAGTGAAATCATGAATGCAGTTAAAAGTTAACACCTTCCACATACCAAAATCCTCAAAATTCTATATACTCAAACCATGATATCACTTAGTCCTTATATCAATCATGAGCTGATGAATACAATCAAACATATCATTATCATCTTATCCCTTCATTATGCGCATATCATCTACATTCCAAAAATATCTGAATAACCTTTCATGGATACTGGTACCATTAATCATACACTTTCAAAACTCAAGGAAAGACAACAGTGTAACAATCCTTAGATGTCTCTTTATTCCATAGTACCATGAGATTACTTATACAACATTACACATGATAAACATGAAATAATTCCACTACATTCTTAAACCATTGACCGAGCTTCAACAATTCTTTCATCTCACATATCGTTTGTAGTCTCTTCATCATCATCAATATAAATACTACCCATACGACCATACCGATTCTCTTCATGAGACTTTCCCTTAGGTCATTGGTCTGCATAATGCCCGTACATTCCACATTTAAAACATTTAACCATTGTTGATGTCGTAGCAATACCATTATCCTCATCCCTGGTGTTAACTGAACCTTTTCCTTTGCACTTACTGGCTTTGTGTCCTTCTTTTCCACACCCAAAGCATCTTCCAGTTCCTTTGAAACATTCTCCTTGATGCCTCTTCCCAGATGATTTACATAGGGGAAATTGAACTTTCTTTCCTCTATGATCATCATGAAACTCCATCTTTATCTTATTAGCAGAGTCAGGAAACTTACCAAATTTTACTTTATTGATCATATTATGAGATTGCTGATTCAGCATAATAATGATGTTTGGACTTCCAAATCCCATTTCATTTGGTTGCTCATGAAGAATATCATTCCATTGTCCATCATATCCTCCATTATCGTGAATCATCTTGTTTCCAGCCATTTTCTAAAACCCAAAAAGAATAGTGTGAGAGGAATAAATCATAATAATGGGGGAGTAACTTCAATATCTAACATCTTTGGTTTAATTTAATATCGTTACCATAGTTCTAGGACTATATCCTAAACGTATACTTATCCTTAGGGACATCCCTAGACATACCTTAGAAATATCTCTAGGGATATCACTAACGTTTTCGCATCCTAGTTTCCAAAGGTTGACTAAAATTTTCCTCTGATACCAACTGTAGAGACCCGAAGCTTGATGTACATTGACATTACATTACATTTGTGAAATACTTAGTACATAACAAAAACACACACACAAGGATCGTAATAGTTTAGTGTCTTTGGAAACTCGAAATATAATCTTCTAATCCTGGTGAAAGATCTTCAACATATCCCATAAAGATCTTCCTTTTTTTTATACCTAAAACCTTTCTTTATATCCTGGGGAAAATTAAACATAAAAGGGTGAGCTCAAATTCTCAGTAAGGGTAAACAAAAGAAATATCAATCACATCATATACATAAGCACATAACTTTTGGAAATCTTAACCTGTAAAAGAGATCATAATTTCATAACCTGGGATAACTCATGGCAGTGAAATGTAATCACAATAATCATAACTTAAAACATTAAACTTTGTGGCATACACACATAATCATAGAGAATCATTTCTTATTAGTCAAGACTCATTGCCAAGACTATCTTAGTGGAAAAAGTCCCTTTCTGAACCGAGTCACCCTCGTTTCAGTCCTATTTCACTGAACCCGTATAACCTACCATTCCAGCCATGTCTATCTCATGAGATATAAAATCTTTACCCAATTCATTGGAGGGAGATATAGGTCCCACCCATCTCATAATGATACCATTCTTATGTGTGCCACAAAATCATAAATCATACATCATTGCATAACCCATGTAATAAAAATGGGAATCTTTAAACATCGTGACATCATAAAACAATTCATATAAGATAAAATATTTCATAAAAATATTTCCATCACAACATAATCAAATCCATGTAATAATAGGGATAGAAACAGAACCCTTTATTATCTTATATGGAAAATAATTTTGATAAAACACCTGAACTTCATTCTTGAGGAAAATATCATTTCTACTTCAAAAACACTTTTCCTTTCTTAACATGTCGTACAATTATAAACTAAAAGAAGTTGATTAAAAATAAAATTGAAAACTTGTAAAGTAAGCTTCTTGGAAATAATGTTTTAAAAATCCATTTATGCCGTATATGTTAAAAAAAACATTCTTCGTACTTTTGTCAGAAAAGTCAAAAAGTACATCGTACGAAAAACGACAAAAGATTCCTTTCATATCCTTTACTAAAAACTCATGGAAGGGTAAAATTGGATTTAAACAATTGTAGGTGGAATGAAATAATATTACATATTGAGAAAACATGGATGTGGATGATAAAATACACCCCAGTAAATACCAAAGTATAAACAATCTCGGATAAAAATTAGATTGTGATATTTCCCTTACCTTAGGTCTGATTTGCTTCGTAAGTGTCCGAACCTCCTGTATAATGATTTAAATAATGTCATTGACTTATTACAGAATAATATTCATTTTTATGATATCATATATGGTTCACTTATGACTTTATATTACCCGTTCTTTTGTAAATTCCATGTTAAAGAGCGTTTTGGGTAAAATTGTTTCATTTGTCGTCCGTGTTTTGACTTGTAATTATTCATATGATTACTTAGATCATGATTACTTAATTCCAGAATATAAAACATGATTTATATATATATATATATATATATTCAGAATATACATATATATAATAAATCAGTAAATGGAAAGAAATACACCGTTCATGGAGACGGTAGGCCGTACGTACGCATGAACGCTGTTTTCGTTTCCTTATTGAGTTGAACGGAATTAAGTAGTTGACATTCATATATATACACATAAATCAAGTATCATTATTATGTCATATATTTCATGATGACTTATTATATATACTTTATAATCATTCATGAATGGTTTAAAGTGGAGAATGAATCTCATCGCGTCGTGGAGACGGTAGTCCGTACATACGCACGAGCGATGATATCGTTCTCATGATCGTGGGACTGTATTGAAGTGTATGTATACTATTTAAGAATCAATATCACTTTAAAATAATAATATATAGTTATTATTTACACCATTATACCCATCCAAGTAAGGTGGTGGTGGAAAATAGATTTCACCACGGCGAGGAGACGGTATTCCGTACATACGCACGCGCGGTGATTTCGTTTTCCGTAGGATAGATAGATGGTGAAATAAGATTGTTTCATACTTATAATAACATATCAGTATATGAGTGATACTGATGTTATTACTTCATAATGAAACAACCTAAGAAGAAGAAGTGGAAGAAGAAATAAAGGTGAAAGAATTGGTAACGGAAATTACCTCTTCTTTGAAGCGCCTCTTTGAGACCTCCTCTTAGGACACTAAAATTGGTCTTTGAGGAAGACCAGGACCTCTAGGATGTTGCTGGGGAAGTGGAGAAGAGAATTTGGCAGGGGTTGGCCGAGCTTGAAGGCTCAAAGTTGTGTGAGGAAGAGAGGGAGGAGGTGCCCTTTTATAAGGGAGGAGAGGGGCTCCTTTGAAAAAACTAAAAATATTATTTTATTATAAAGTCAAGTTAGGTTTTAAATAGATCCAAATTGATTTATTTCGAGGCTAAGGTGGGGATGGGTAGAAATACTCTCATCCAATAGAATTTAGACAAGTTTAAGTTCCTATTTTAACCTTATCATTTAGATTTAACATTAAGTTAAATAATTTTACTTTTACCATGTCTTCTTGTGTTCTTACACTATAAGGTTAATAAACTTACTATAAGAAGCCAAAAGAACCCCAAGTTGTTTATTATTAATATATATAACCTTATCTAAGTCATTAGGTCGAACCTTAGATTTTTAGGAATAAAATAACAATTAATAATATAATATTTGTTTTAAAAACTATTTTATGTCAATTTTGACACTATTTAGTAATTGATTTTCGTGAAAATCGTAACAGAATGATAAGTTAGAAAAAAGTTAATTAAATAAATAATAAAATGTCATATTAACCTAGAAAATTATTGGAATTCATAAAAAGTCTCAAATTATATTTATTTGGGTATTTACAACATCAATTATGTCAATATTTCATTAATAAGATAATTACTGTATCATCGTTGTGTCATAAATAAATTAAATTATTTAATGTCTAAAAATTACAAATAAAATACAATTATGTAGGAAATATTTTCAGCTTTCTAATGAATATTTATAGTCGAATTTATCTTATGTATAACCCCATATTAAAAATGTTTTAGTAAATAAACTTTCATTTTAACTCTTTTAACCCTTCTTTAAATAAATTAATAATAAATGTCCTAATCTAATTCAAGTGGGCCTAAATGGTCATATTTTATTCCTAAGTTTGTTTTTGGTCGAATTACACTTATCCAATAGAATTAGGACATGTGTTAGGGTAATAATAATATCATTTTTACCCTTAATTACCCTATTTACTTTTAACCGTGGTAAAAAAAAGTAAAAAGTTACTATTCACCAAAAAATTATTTTCATCTCATTGAACCACATTTTACTTACTGACATCAACCGTGTCTCTCGAATTTTTGAAATTCCACTCACAGAAGCGGTAAAATTAAGCTTTACGAACAATTCCGTTTTTTTTAACTACCACTTAGTGGTTTTACTATTCATCAAAAATTGAAAGTTTTCAGAAAAATACCAAAAATTAGGCCTAATCTATATTTGATATTATGAACTCAAAAATGATGTCTATTTTACCAAATTAAAAACATATCAGTTGCATTAACTAATTTAAAAATTAATTCCCGTCGTCAAAACAAATAGAGTGTTTTTAAGAGATAATAACTACCAAAAGATTGACACTTGTTTATGTCTGGTTTAAATGTGAAATTACATCCAATGACCAACATTGTATTAAATTGTAAAAATATATTCACAATATACTTTAAAACCACTCAAATTAATAATTTATCACTATTAATTATTTCGATTAAAAAGGTTGTTTTTAATTAAAATTTAGTAATTTTCACTATTCATCAGAAAATGAAAGTTATCCGAAATGTACCAAAATTTCACCCTAAGCTAATTTCGATATTACGAATCCAGAAATGAAGTCCATTTTGAAAAATAAAAATTACAAAATTTCAAAAAGTGGTTATTACTATTCATAACGGCTAGTTTTAATAATATTTTAATAGCATATCGTTGTTTAGTGAAACTCGGTATTGCGTACTACACACGCTATCGAGGAAGGTCGCGATTGCGTGTAATGCAAGGAAAGTCAAGGATGCATGTTGTTCAAGCTCTTTTTGGTGTAGCGTACAACACAAGACATTAATGAAATTAAAAAGAATATTTTTCATAAAATCTCGGGGTGTTACAGTGTATCTCTCGAATAAGTTTTATCTGTATGATAGTGATCCTGGAGTGTGTTCTCCTAGTTGTGAGCCTTTTCTAGTGATGAGTTTGGTACCTTATGAGGCATAGTTCTTGGGTTGAGTATATATGGATGTTTATGGAGTATGTATGGGAATCCATCTGAGCTGAGCTTACTAGTCGTGTCTACCCAAGGATGGTCTCGAGATGGAGTTTTTCTCTCATTTTGGTTCCCTCTGGCTGGTATGAGCTGACTATTTCCTTTTAGTTCCTCCCTTTTTATTTTGGGGGTTTTTGGGGTGCCTGATGAGTATTTTTATACTCACCCTTTCACTGGATTTTCCCCCACATGTTTGTGTCCTGTGCAGACCACAAGCCTTTCGACGGAGTTCCAGGAGGACCCGGAGCAGGCAGAGCTTAGTGTGCACGACCGACCGGGGGGGGGGGGGGGGTACTGGAGATGTTCTGAGGAGTTTACCAGCGAGTTATTTTGGTAGCATTTCCCCCCTTTTGAGCAGGTTGGTCACTTTTGTAGTTTTCTTTTGGACGACCATGTTTTTCCTTTTTTGTACTGCTGTTGCATTCTGATTTGGAATAGTTGTATGCATGCATTTACTTTTCAGTTTTATATATCTCTACACTATTTCATGGAGGTGTATGTGTGTGTGTACATGTACCTTAGGCTAATGGATTCCATGTGTGTGATAGCCTACTTGGCGCTGGTCGCCAGCCCCTGGCATATTGGAGGCGGGCTTGGGGATTCACGTCTTGAGCCCCGTTAGGTCGGGTCATGATAGAGTGGTATCAGAAGAGGTTCCACCTTTGGGATCGTTGAGTGTTGGTGGTCGAGCTGTGAGTTTGGTTTGGGTTGTATAGTGGAAGTGTTATGATGTTTCGAGTTTGGATTTTAGGCCAGGGACTCTAATGTTGGTGCGGCGGCCGACGTATCCATTCACTAGGACTCTGATAACTTTCCTTTCAACTCAGGTCATTTGGACACTGGTCACAAGGACATAATAGTGCATGCAACATATAGGACTGGGTTTTTGGGTATCTCTTGTTCTTCTTGAGTCATCTCTCCAGATATACTCTTTGAATGTGGTGTATCTTGATTGTATTTCAGGATGCCTCCATGATGACAAACAGTGAGGGTTCCACAACAAGATTGTGGTGACAATACACCCCATGTAGAGTCTGTGGATGAGGGTGTAGGTTCTGAGGCTGGACCTCCAGGTGGTCCTCCAGTTGAGCCACCACCTTTCGAGTAGCTGGTTGTGCTGGGAGTCTAGGATGAGGTTGCATGCTGGCTGAGTGCACTGCACGAGTTCCAGAGCAGTGACCTTTGAGGTTTTGGGGCGATCCAGACCCTCAGGTAGCTGATTACTGGCTCGAAGCAGTCACCTGAGTTTTCCACATAGTGAGGACACCTCCAGATCAGATGGTAGTCCTAGAAGTGAGCCTTATGTATGGTTCGACCAGACAATGGTGGAGTTTGGTGAAGCAGTCTCATGATGAGGAGACGCTCACATGGGTAGAGTTTGAGTGGGTCTTTAGGACAGAGTTATATCCAGTGACGCTGAGGTCAGTGTAGATTCAGAAGCATATGTAGCTTCGACAGGAGGTCATGACTATGTCGGAGTACCCAACGTGGTTTACAGACCTGTGGCGCTACTCCCTGGATATGGTTTGAGACTAGTTATTTAGGGCTTAGACCTTCGAGCAGGGCCTACGCAGAGATATCCAGGAAGGTGTGGTTTCTTTGTGTATACCCACCTATGCTGAAGTGCTGGAGCGATCCTTGGTGGTGGAGAGCTTTTTGGCTGAGAAAATTCAGGCCATCAGTGTTGGGTGTGTGTCAAATGGGACGTTGGCAGCTGGAAGCCGGCGGAAGATGCAGGGGTCTGGGCATGGATGAAGTTTCTGGAAGCAACCCTAGGATAGAGGATTTGAGGCTCAGGGGTCACAGGGCTCGCAGGCTAGTTTCGGTCAGCCGTAGGAGAGGTGGTGTTATGCTTGTGACGATAGGGGGCATCTTGATAGAGATTGTATGACCCGTCGAGCTGCTGAGAGGGATCTGGTCGATAGGCCGCCTTGGTAGTGGAAACTTCTCGAGTTTGGTGGTCTTCTGGGTGGTGGACGAGGCAACGGAGCGGGTGCAGTAGCAGGAGGTGGGAGGCGGTATCATATTCCACCACCACCACCCCTAGGTGGTCCACGCCATGCTCAGGGGGCTGGAGGGTGAGGGTGAGGACAACTACATGCCCTAGAGGATGTTGACCCAAAGGCTCTGCGGATGGATAGAGGTATGGCTTGTGTCCTTTATACTTTCTGCAGTAGTTTTGATAGACACTGTTTAGCAGTACTTTCCCCTTTCCGTTGCTTGCTTGAGTTTTGTTCAGGGAGTTGGTAAGACCCTGTGTGGGTATTGTTCGGCGTGCTTCAAATGCATGAGGAAGAGGGATCCTTCCCCCACCGAGACGTATTTTCATGACAAGATCAAAACCATGCGGGCGAGTCAATGCCACCGAAATCGGATAGTTTTGAGGTCTGGTGGATGAGTCTCTCTGACTTATGTGTTTGGGAATGGGTGTTTTTTGGTGAACTCACTGAAGTGGGAGACCCAGTTGAGAGTCCAGTTTCCTTCCTAGAGCTTATTACTTTTTGGGGATGAAATGTTCTAAGGTAGGGAGGATTTAGAGACTTGGGTTTTGGCCCTGAAAGACTTTGGAATAATCCTATTAATAATTACTGAACTAGGTGTGAAGACGACATGCGATTATGAGCCCTGGTGTGCCCGAAATAAATATTATAAAAATATTAGGTATTTTTATACTATTCACGTAGAGGTCGTGAGTTTTCTCTTAAACAGTAGCTCAGATCGGAAATCCATGGGAACCTTTGCGTCTGAAGAATTCAGTTTACCCTAGGTGGGGTGTAAAATTTGTGGGCATGGGCCTACGGTGAAAAATGTCACCCAGGGGAAAAATTATCATTTTGAATTAATGACTTAGTGATTTTTATCACTGAAATCCTTTTTGAATAACTTTAGAATGAAGTATCAGAATGGAAATCTGATACTTCCCTTGAGTTCGAAATGGGGTGTTTTGCCTAGGCGTGATATAAAATAGGCGGGCACAGAAGTTTCAGAATCATCACCCGTCGGTAGAGTTTCAGAGAGAGTTTATAAATTCACTTAAGTGTTTAATTTAAGGGAAAGCCATAATTTTCCCTTCTCTCTTCTTTTCCCCCACTACCCCTCTCTTGTTATTCAGTGTTCTTCGCTATTCTTCACCGAATTGAGGAGCAAACTCTGGCGGATCAAAGTGGGATCGCAGCTGGCGCGTCGCCAATGACGAATGACCAGATTGAGGTAGGATTTCAGTTAATTTTCCACTCCATCGTCAATTTTATGGGTTTTTGTCAATTTGTTGTTTTAATTATATAATTTTAGAATTGGGATGATGGCCGAACAAACACACCCATTGTCTGAGCCCCATTCTAAATCCTGTTCTTGAGCGTTCTTCACCTATTCTTCACGGTTTGTCCTGGTAATTATTCGTCACCCCAAACCATGAAAAATCAATGAAAAGAGGCTGGTTCCTTGATACCCTCATTACAAGGATCATTGGTATGCCATCAGTTTTATTTTTGGGTAAAGGGAGGAGTCCCGGCAGTCCACGACAGGGGCCACCGAATCACCGCCGGCGGCAGCATGCGGCGACCGCGGTAGGTGGCGCATCGGCGAGGTCCATAGCGGCAGCGCGGGGTTTCAGATGGGTGGTGTTGAATGGAGGTGCTTGGTGTGGGGGAAGGGCGATGAGGGGCTCTAGGCACCAGGTGTGGGTGTTAAGGCGGATGGCAGCGTCGGGCAGTGGAGCACCAACAGGCGGTGTCCGATAGAGGATCCAAGCAGAGCGGCGGCAGAGCGGGGAGGTCAGGCGGCCGTGATGCAGGTGGCCTATCGCTGCATTGCACTCAACTGGTGGGGTGAAGCCATTGGACTCGGCCAATTGCGGTCAGGGGGGAGGACCCGAGGAGCTGACCTCGAGGGAGGAGCGCAGACAAGGACCCACGTTCGGCGAGTCGTGTTGGTGCAACGTGCGGGAAGAGACTGGCCGGTCAGCCGGTCGGTGGAAGAAATTGACCCTAGGGGTCCGGTGGTTTTGAGACTGGCCGAGGCCCACGGGCCCCAGCGGGCTGTTCCGGACCCACGTCTGGGTTGTAGGTCGGCTGTCTGGACCGGGCCGACCGGTCTGGACCGGCCCAATTTCGGCCCCCTTGTGTTCAGGGGGCGTAACATTTAAACGACGTGTCCGATTGATGTCCGTTAGTGGCTGTGGGTTCGTCTCTTTGAGAAGGAATTTTTAAATTATGTTTAGTGGCTTTTGAGTTTGGTGCCTGAATGTGGGTGACCTAAAATGCTTTAATTTAATAATATTAAATTATTATTAAATCTTGTGACACACGTACCTCGCTAACTGGATGTCCGTTTGACACACTGTTAGCACCACTGTGACCCTAGTCCTCGTGCAGACTTTTTGAGATGATCCTTTCACTGTTCAGGCTAAAGATTGGGTGCGGGCCCCACATGGCCCAGTTTACACGTTTTACGATGAAATGTCACTTTTTCTCCCGATGTCTATTTGGGATGATCGATTAGTTGATCCCATGTATTTTTTCGAGGGGATTTTAGTGGTATGATCCGCTTGATGAGATTCAGGATCATACTGTGGGCCCCACATGAGCTAGTGACAGTGAATAGTTCCTTTTCACTGGTAGTACGTTTCAGGCGAGTAAACAGTCAATTGTGAGTGTTTTTCCACATGGATCACGATGGTGGACTCGGTATCGGCCTTGGGGGTGTATGGTGTGGCATTGTGGCGGGTCACTCAGGTTAGCGACGTTTGGACCGACAATGGTTGAGGGTACTCCCTTGGTTCATTCCTACGAGGGTTTACGCGACATCAAAACCTTAGTATAGGTTTTTGATCCACTTGATGGGATTTTGAATTTTTTAGAGATGTGTCGTCCCTCCAGTGGGCCTGGAGCGGGATCCTCTAGCATCATTTCCCCTGATCGGATTTTTCGTATCGCTGTGACCGCTTATCCACGGGCGGCGATCCCCTATCTAGAAGGTTAACCCCATAGTGTTTTTGGCATCATCGAAAATATGATCCCATATGGAGTGGGCCATTCCCATTAGGGTTGTGGCATCATTGGTTATAGGATCCCCTACTCAGCATGAGGATTATAGTAGGGTTGCGGTATCGTTGGTTATATGATCCCCTACTCAACCTGTTGTTTTGGTAGGGTTGTGGCATCGTCTGTTCGATCCCCTACAGCGCGAGATGTACTAGATAGGGTTTTGGTATCGTTATGACCATCATGACATGGGTGACGATCCTCTATCTGGGTGATGTGTTTCTGTGGAGTTCCAGATCGGGCTGCGGTATCCCCCAACGAATCCTAGGAGTGGTCCCCTATCTGTGAGATCTTCGAATGCCAGATTGGGTTGTGGTATCCCCCAGTAGACCCTGGGAGTGATCCCCTATCTATGAGATATTCATATACCTGTGTGGGTTCTGGTATCCCCTAGCGGACCCTAGGAGAAATCCCCTATCCGAGGAGTTTGTTGTTCTTGATGTTTCTGTGTGAGGTTCTCAGTGATGATATCAGATGGAGTGTATCTCTTGGTCGAGTGTCATCTGGATGATAGTTCTTGTGGAGTGTGTTCTCCTAGTTGTGAAAAATTTCTAGTGATGAGGTATGTACCTCATGAGGCCTAGTGTGTGGTTTGATTATATCTGGATGTTCATGGTGTACGTATGGGCATACACCTGAGCTGAGCTGACTAGTTGTGTTTATCCGAGGATGGTCTCGGGATGGAGTTTCTCTCTCGTTTGGGTTCCATATTACTGGAATGAGATGACTATTGCCTTTAAGTTTCTACCTTTTTATTTTGGGGTTTTTGGGGTTCCTACTGAGTATTTTTATACTCACCCATGAACAGGCTTTTCCCACACATGTTTGTGTCTTGTGCAGACCACATGCCTTTCGACAGAGTTCCAGGAGGACCCAGAGCAGGAGGAGCTTAGTGTGAACAACCGACCAGGGGGGGGGGGGGGGGGTACTGGAGATATTCTGAAGAGCTTACAAGCAGGTGAATTTTGCATCTTTTTCCCCCTTCTGAGAAGGTTGGACACTTTTGTAGTTTTCTTTTGGTGGGCTCTATTTTGTCCTTTTTGTACTGCTATTGCACTCTGGTTTGGGATAGTTGTATGCATGCATTTACTTTTCAGTTTTATATATCTATACACTATTTCATGGAGGTGTATATGGGTGTCTGTGTACAGGTACCTTAGGCTAATTCCTCCCATGTGTGTGATAGCCAAGTCGGCGCTGGTCGCCAGCGGCTGGCCTATTGGAGGTGGGCTTGGGGAGTCGCGACTCGAGCTTCATTGGGTCAGGTCGTGACATTGAGACCCATTCATGTGATCATGTTGGGAGAGTTTCAACCACAAAGAAACTAAAATTCTTATATGGTAATTGATATGGTTTAGTATAATGATAAAATGTGAATGAAATGTAACTCGATTATGTTTAAATTATTAAATGAGTGTGGTATCACTTATGTAATTATGATGAATACTATATATATTTATGATGTTTTTGGGGTGGTGTTATAATCTCCCATGGGTGATGGAATAAATAAATTTCTGATATGTTGGAGATGGTTTTGAGTTGGGGAACTAATCCCCATGGGTGATGATATATTGGAAGTGGTTCTAGGGTGAGGCGCCAATCCACCTCGGGCAATGATATAATAGAGATGGTTATAGGGTGGGGCTCTAATTATCCATAGGTAATGGTATAAATTAATTTATTATTTATTAGATATGGATTTGGCTGGGACACTAATCCCCCTTGAGATGATGATATATTAAATATGGTTATATAGAGGGGTTTTATTCCCCCTGGGTGTTGATGCATCTTGTTTTGAAACATTTGAGAGTATCCAAAGTAGGTATGGTCAATCCTGGGTGTTATTATGGAACCTGAGGGTCATATGAGGTCTATTTATTTGGTATTTCAGTTATTTATTAATTAATTTCAACATTCATTAAGTTTAGACAGGATATATCTATTAACACCATTGGTGGTGAGTTGTACTCACATTCTTCTTAGGTGCCCCTAAAAAATTTCTTCCTAAGAAAACATCTTGATAATATGTAAAAGTGATATAGAGGCTTATTATTGGATGATTGAGTTGGATATATTGAGAAAATTCAAGATATGGGACTAGGTTGTGACTCATGACTGGGGTTTGGTTATAATTATTCACTTTTTTCTTATTTTTATATGATATTACCATATAATACCTTTTAGTGTCTTTTTAACTCATGTAACATTTTTAATAGTTCTATTATCTCATGGTATGCTCTTTTATTTTGATCAACTATGTTTATGATGATTCATTTATTTATATTGTATATTTTCATGACTAATTATTAATTATTTCCACTATTTTTCTCTACTATAATATATGGGAATATTCAACCCAACATATCACTATTAACCCTCATTTCTAGTCATAAGCCTCTGGAATATGGGGAGGCATACTTGAAATCATGTGAGGTTTTGACCTGATTATTATAGAGTGAGCTATGTTGGGACTTTTTAACATTCATATCAAGAAAATACCTGGAAAATTGGATTTCTCAAGAGAATAGGTAGAATATGGTAGTTCTATATGAGCATAAAGGGTCCCAAAATGGGAGGTAGCCCATGGAATACCAAACTAAAAATCACTTAGATTATGGATGGTGTGATAAGGATTATTAAATGTTTTCTTCCCCATTAAAATTTTATTGTGGGATATTATTCATTATATAATGCATAAAAATTCATTAGGTGATCACATGAGTTGCACCAGAGTCCTCTCCACCCATTTAATTGAACCTCTATAGATCTCAACCATCCATCAATGTCATCACCATCAATGTCTAGAACTTAGGAGACCCTAATATTTAAATTAAATCCCCAACCAACCCCATGAAACCTATTGACTCAAAACCAATAAATTATTAGGATCTCTCTTAATCCACCATATACTAAATAAAATAAAGTCAGTGACCTTCCATTTTTAATACTCGATGCCCCAATTGCAAATTTTGGGTTTCCACCATCAAACTAGATTTTCAAATAGAATAAGAGTCATAGATCCTATAATTCATGTATGAAAACACAACCATAACCCTATCTCGATGTAATCTAATCCCCTGGTTGTAACACCCCAATCTTCCACGGTACGCTTCCCTTTCAATAATACAGTAGCGTGTGTTGTACACAACTTTGAGTTCTAACACACCCCACAACCAATCAAACTAGCCGTTATGAATTGTAATACCCACTTTTTGAAATTTTATAAATTTTATCTTTTAAAATGGACTTCATTTTTGGATTCATAATATAGAAATTAGCTTAGGGTGAAATTTTGGTGCTTTTCAGATAACTTTTATATTTTGATGAATAGTGAAAATTACTAAATTTTAATTAAAAACAACTTTTTAAATCGAAATAATTAATAGTGATAAATTATGATTTTCAGTGGTTTTAAAGTAGATTTAGAATATATTTTTACCATTTAATACAATGTTGGTCATTGGACGTAATTTCACATTTAAACCAAACATAAACAAGTGTCAATCTTTTGATAGTTATTATTTCTTAAAAACACGCTATTTGTTTTGACAACGAGAATTAATTTTTAAATTAATTAATGAAACTTATATGTTTTGAATTTGTTAAAATATACAAAATTTTTGAATTCATAATATCAAATATATCTTAGGCCGAATTTTTGGTATTTTTCTGAAAACATTCAATTTTTGATGAATAGTGAAAAATACTCAGTTATAGTTTAAAACCAAATTTTTATTTAAATAATTATTTATTATATTTAAATTTAATTAAGGTAAAAATAGATACATAATACCTATATAAGTACAATGTAATTCATTGGAGTTAGTTTAGAATAATTTTAGATATATAAAAATTTTATTGAACTTTTCACCGTGTTTTACCCATCTCTTAGGAGAATTTCGAAACTCACATAAAACTTAATTTCACTGCTTCTATTTGTGGAATTTAAAAAATATAATAGAAACGGTTAATATCAAGTAGTAAAATGTGGTTCAATGAGATGAAAATAATTTTTGGTGAATAATAACATTTTACTTTTATTTACTACGGTTAAAAGTAAATAGGGTAATTAAGGGTAAAACTGATATTAATATTACCCTAACACATGTAATAATTCTATTGGACAAGTTAATATCGACCAAAAACAACCTTATGAATAAAATATTATCATTTAAGTCCACATGGAATAGATTAGGACATTTATTATTATTTAATTCAATGAAGAGTTAAAAGAGTTAAAATCAAAGTTTATTTACTAAAACATTTTTAATATAGGGTTATACATAAGATAAATTAGATTGTAAATATTAATTAGAAATATAAAAAGTTTCCCTACATAATGGTATTTTATTTATAATTTTTAGACATTATATAATTTAATTTTTTTATGACACAATGGTGATGTAGTAATTACCTAATTAATGAAATATTAAAATAATTGATATTATAAATATCAAAATAAATGTAATTTGAAAATTTTTATTCATTCAACTAATTTTATATGTTAATATGACATATTAAGATTGGTTATATAAATTTTTTTCTAATTAATAATGCTGTTATGAAATTATCAAAAACAAAATACCCAATAGTGTCAAAATTGACATAAAAGAGTTTTTAAAACAAATATTATATTATTAATTGATATTAAATTCCTAAAAACCTAAGGTTTGGAAACAAGACTTATATCATGATATGGGTATCATTAATGGATCACTTGGGGGTCTGTTGGATGTATATATTAAGTTTATTAACTATAAAATATAAAAATACAAAGTGACATGGTAAGTGTCAAACTAATTAACTAAGAGTTAAATCTAATACATAAGGTTAATATAATGACCCTAACCTGTCTAAATTCTATTGTTTGAGTGGTTTGAAAACTATCCCCACCTTAACCTTTAAATAATCCACTTTTGAGCCATTAGAAACCGAATATGAATTTATTATAAAATAATATTTCTAGATTTTCCTAAGGTGCCCCTCCCCCCTTATAAAAGGGCACCACTTATAACCAATCATTCACACCATCAAAGCCTTTTGATTCGGCTATACCCTGCCAAAATTCTCTCTCAACTTCCCTCAATACAACCTAGATGCCTTATTTTGATCATAAAGCCAATCTAAGGATCCCTTTTGATCAAATCAAAATGAAGAACCTGAAGAAGAGTTAATGTTTTCACCACGCTTTTTCAAGTTCATTTCTTCTTCAACTTCTTCTTTATTTGTTATTCCCATTATAAAATAATAAATACAGTATCTCCTATATACTTTGATATTATTATAAATATGGTACAACCATATTCGGTATTCTATCCATCCTTTGAATGACATGTCACCATACGTGCGTACGTACGACTTACCGTCTCCATGTCGTGGTGTAATTGTTAATCAATATATTATTATTTTTATGGGTATAATAATGATGTGTAATTCATGTAAATAATAAATATAACATTATAATGATTCTATATATATGATATACCATCCAATTATATATTATTTTAATATCAAAATAATTATATTGTCGCTCGTGCGTACGTACGGAGTACCGTCTCCACGAACACGATGAGATTCATTTCCCATCGTATCCATTCAAGAACAATTCTCATTTGATGATTACAAGTAATGTTTAATAACTTTATATCATTCTGGATATGAATAAGGTACAACCTATCCATAACAAACACGACTTATGTAACAAAACATATAAAAGAAAACGAGTAAGTTAACACCCGAAACAATGATAATACTAAGATATTATTAATAAATCAATGTTAAAAGATCATATATGATATCATAATTATGTATATGGTTCTTGTATAATTTAATAACAATGTTTTAACTATTATACAGGAGTTTAACATACCATAGACTAAGGAAAAGTACAAGGTAAGGGTTTATTTCACAATCTCTTCATTATCCGAGGTTGTTTATACGTAATTATCTACTGGGACCTCTTTATCATCCACATCCATGTTTCTTAAAAATGTATTTCAAAACATTTTTGCTATTTTACAGAATATGGGTTAAAGTCATTTATAACCTTGTTTGACTTTTTATAAGAGATTTATAAAGGAATATTTCTGTTGTATTCTAAACAAGGTCCTTTTTAACCTTTTTGAAAGAATTAAGGTAAGATTGTTTTTTTAACTTATACAGCGGGTGCATATATTTTCCAACATTATAAAATATTCAAAGCTTCCCTTACAAGATAATAGTAAAATTTTCGAAGTAAATTTATTTTTTTATAATAATGTTACTTTTAAATGAATTAAAAAAAAGAGATATCTCTCTCAAATAGTTTTGATTTCATCTATGTCAACATCCTTTGATGGATTTTAAGCTTATTTGAAGTTTATTTATTGTGATACAAAAATTCCATGTATTATTGAAGGTTTTTTGATATGTTTGACTGTGGATGTGTTATTTTTATACCATTCATGTTTTATAGAGAAATTATTGACATTTCGTATGCTAGTTTTAATACGAATGTCTATGTTATGTTTAAACCTATTCATATGAGGAATGAATTGGACTTAATAAGTGATGGGTGGAGCCCGCTATAGCTCATCGATGCATCGTTATGTCTCATGAGACAAACTAGTGTCTTGGATGAGGCCTTGAAAAAATCTTATATGTAGTCTTGGCACGAGGCCTTGGCTACTTGGTGATGATAGTCTGGCATTATGCATTCCATCATTATGAAAGTGGTTATTGATATTGAATGTGATTATTAAACTAGTAGAATATCCATGTGAATAAGTAAATGGAATTATTTCATTTTATCTTTTCCATATTATGATGAAGTTCAAGTTTAAAAGGCTTTTGTTTTAGTTATACATTGCGTTAAATGTTTATGCTTATTTATGAAAGTTTCCGCTATATTGTTATCCTTAATGAGCATCTGAGCTCACCCCTTTCAATGTTTTATTTTTCCCAGGATGTGAAGAATTAATTCATGAATGTCCTGCAGGGATAGTATGAGGGGATATGAGTGTGGATTATGAAGAAAAGATGTTGTATTAGTAGTTTTAACTTTATGATGTAATGTAAACCTTATGAATGTATCTAGTTATTCTAAGGCTACTAAACTAATCAGTCTTTTGAGACTTGATCTTTTTTACGATCATGCCAATGATATGTAATAATGCACCGACTTTAGGTAACTAGGCTCGGGGCGTTATAGTTGGTATCAGAGGAAGTTTAGTACAAACCTTGGAAGCTAGATTTAGATAAACTATGATTAGAGCACATAGAAATAAGATGGACTTTGAGGATTAGTATAGAAGAACTTCCTAGAATTTTGGTATTGTAGAGATTTTGTGAGTTTTCCAAGAAATACATCCCTGTCTGGATATGAGCAGGTAGAGGTGGCTCTAGAATAGATGTACCTAGGGGTAAAACCCGAAAACACTGCTTTGAGCTAGACTTGAACGTGAACTGGTGCACGACAACGGGCCTTGCAGCACTCTTGGTTACGACACTCCCGAGGGATATACTTAGGATAATTCTCATTTTATTTAAAAACCATTATGAAGGGTTTATGAGTATATACATCCTCAAAGAAAACTTTTTATGATTATGAATTATATCCATAAATAGTTCAATTTATGTTAAGTGTTTTACAAGTATTGAATTATGTATTTTGATTCATAAACTGATCTAGTTTATGCCATTGTTTAGAAATGGCGCCTAGTCAAAGGAATGGAAACCGTATCAAAGAACTTATTCCATATAGGTATTTCCCTCATGCTCAAGATAATTATAGTGGAGCTAGTGATGCAACTGGTGCTTATCAGCTAATCACCATACTGGGACAACTCACTCAGGTTATGAATAATAACCTTACCCATATGAAGAACCCTGATCCACAACGTGGAGGATCAATATTAGATCACTTCATGAGGAAACAGCCACCAACATTCAATAGGAGTACAAATACATTAGTAGTTGAACAATGGATATGTTCCCTAGAGAAAATATTTCAGGATTTGGGGAGTAGTGAAAGGGAAAAAGTTGTCATGGCAGTTTATCGCCTCACTGGAGATGCTGATCAATGGTGGTCATCGATTCAAAACACGAAGGAAGATAATAAAGTACCAAATATGGAATGGAGGGAGTTCAAAGATCTGTTTTTAGAAAAATACTTTCCCCGTGACCATCGAGCAGATATGGAAAGGCAATTTCTGAGTATGAGACAAAAGGAGGATGAGAATGTCACAAAGTATGAGGCTAGCTTTAGAAGGTTAGAAAGTTATGCCGGAGATTATATACGTAACCCAAGAAGTAATATTGATCATTTCTTTTATGGGTTAAAACCGTTTCTCCATCGATCATTAGTATCACAATCCTTCTCATCGTACAAAGACATTGTATCATGTGCTATCAAGACAGAAAAGGAATTCTCTAAGTCTTATGAATTTAAAGAAAAACAGGAGAAGAAGAGATCTGCTGATCAATATGGGAATGGAAATAAGGGGAAGAAGGGAAAGGTTGAATATCCATCCTGTGGTAAATGTTGGAAGAAACACCCCGGTACTTGCTTAAAAGGAATGAGAGTCCGTTACAAGTGTGGTGAAAAAGGCCACCAAGCTCGTGATTGCAAGGGGAAGAAGGAAGCTACTGATGTCCAATGCTACAATTACAGGGAGATGGGACATTATGAAAATGAATTTCCTAAGCTTTAGGGGAACATACCTCATAAAATGCCAAGGGATAAAGGCCAAGCTTATGCTATCACTACTGCTGCGGTAGAAGCTGCGAAAGACGTGGTGGCTGGTAATTTAATGGTTTCCTCTAGTTTAACAAATGCATTATTTGATTCTAGATCATCGCATTGTTTCATATCTTCCCAGTTTGCTAAGAAAATTAGATATTTTCAATTTGATTTAACAAAGGAGTTGTCAGTTAAAACTTCCAAGGGAAGTATCATTGCAACAAAGTTTTTTGAATCAGTCCCCATTAGAGCACATAAATGTTCTTTATCCACTGATCTTATCGTCATACCTATGGTTGAGTTTGATATAATCATTGGTATGTATTGGATTTCAAACCATGATGCGAAGATTTTATTGTAAGAAGAAGGAGGTTACGATTTTTGATGATGATGATAAGGAACACCTTATCTTTAGAGCAGAATCATCACCACTTAATTCTTATCTAGATCCACCCCCAGTAGCTCAATTAAATTCAATTATTGGAGAGGAAGAGAATGAAATTACTGTGGGTGAGGAAAGGAATGTTCAAATAGAGGATTTACCTATTGTGAAAGAATATGTAGATGTGTTTCCAGAAGATTTACCTGGACATCCTCCAGAACGAGAAGTTGAGTTTTCCATTGATTTAATTCCTAGATCAAGGCCTATATGGAAGAACCCTTATAGAATGGCCACTACGGAATTAGTCGAACTAAAGAAACATCTAGAGGAATTGAGTAATAAAAGATTTATTCGACCTAGTGTTTCTCTATGGGGAGCCCATGTCCTTTTTGTTAAGACGAAAGATGGATCTATGAGGTTATGTATCGACTACAGGGAAATCAATGCTATAACAATAAAGAACAAGTATATCCTACCTCGCATTGATGATTTATTTGACCAAATGCATGGAGCTCAATACTTTTTAAGGATTGACCTTCGGTCTGGATACCATCAGTTGTGTGTGAAGAAGGAAGACATTCCAAAGACACCATTTCGAACAAGGTAAGGGCATTACGAGTTTACAGTAATGCCTTTTTGAGATGAGTAATGCACCTTCTATATTAATGGATCTAATGAATATAGTTTTCAAAGAATATCTAGACGATGTTTTGGTGGTATTTATTGATGATATCTTGGTATACTCTAAAATCTACGATGATCATGAAAATCACTTGCGCATTATCATGAAGACTCAGAGAAGACATGAATTATATGGGAAGTTTAGCAAGTGTGAATTCTGGATTCAGGAGATTTATTTTCTTGGGAATATTGTCTCCAAATATGGAATCTCTGTTGATCCTTCTAAGACTTAGGCAATCCAAGAATGTCCAGCACCTACGAGTATAACTGAGGTACGCAGTTTTATTGGTTTAGCAGGTTATTATCGACGTTTCGCCCAAAATTTTTCCCGGTTGGCTAACCCATTAACAAAGTTCACATGTAACGGGGTTAAATTTTTTTGTACAAAAGAGTGTGAATAATGTTTTCAAGAACTGAAGTGAAGATTAGTCAATGATCCTATATTGACTATACCATCGAGGAATGATGGATTCACTATTTATAGTGATGCATCGAAGAAAGGACTTGGTTCTGTGTTTATGCAGAATGATAGGGTTATTGACTATGCATCACAATAGTTGAAAATTCATTAGAAACTATCCTACTCATGATATCGAGTTAGAAGTTGTGATCTTTTCTTTGAAGATATGGAGGCACTACCGCTATGGTAAAAAATGTGAGATTTATACTGATCACAAGAGTTTGAAGTATATTTTCTCACAAAAAGAACACAACATGAGGAAAAGGAGATGGCTTGAACAACTCAAGGATTATGATTTCACAATACACTACCACCCAGGGAAGGCAAATAAGGTGGCAGACACTTTGAGCAGAAAAGATCATGGAGTTTTGAACATGATGAGAATTGAAAGGGATCCTATTTTCATAGATCTAGTGAATATGGATATAGGAATTACCATGGAAGGTGAAACATCAATACTTTTTCAAATGGTTTCCAAACCATCTTTACTATAAAGGATAAAGAGTTATCAGACCAGTGATGAAGAGTTTCAAAAGAAGATTAAAGATGTTAATGATGGAAGATTGAATGACTTTGGGTATGAAGATGGAATTTTGAAAATTGGGAAGAGACTCTGTGTTCCCAATATACATGATCTAAAAAGGGAATTGTTGGACGATGCTCATAGTTCCAATTTCTCTATACACCCTGGGAGAACCAAAATGTATAGAGACTTGAAGGAACATTTTTGGTAGGACAACATGAATAGAGAGATTGCTGATTTTGTGTCAAGATGTATGGTTTGTCAACAAGTGAAAGCTGGAAGGCAACAGCCTGGTGGAGTATTGCAACCTCTTCCCATACCTGAGTGGAAATGGGATAATATTACGATGTACTTCATCATGGGGGTACCAATGACTCCTAGAAGGAACGATGCAATATGGGTCATTATTGATTGTCTTACCAAGTCAGCACATTTTCTTGCTATAAGGGAAGATTTACCACTTGAACGGATTGCAAGACTATATATTAATAAATATCTGAGACTTCATGGAGTACCCCTATAGATTGTTTCTGATCACGATCCCCGTTTTACTTCAAAATTCTAGAAGAGTCTTTAGAAAGCCTTGGATACTGAACTTCGTTTGAGCACTGCCTACCACCCTCAAACAGATGGACAATCAGAACGGACTATTAAAACCTTATAAGACAAGTTGAGATCCTGCTCACTTGACTTTCAGGGTATGTGGGATCAATATTTACCTCTGGTATAATTTTCCTATAACAATAGCTTCCATTTGAGTATTCAGAAGGCACCATAAGAAGTGTTATACGGAAAGAGATGTCGCACACTGAACTGTTGGGATGACGTTGGTGAAATAAAACTTGTAGGTCCAGAACTGGTGGAGGAAATGATGGAAAAGGTAAAGGTAATCCAAAATCACATCAAATCAGCTCAAAGTAGGCAGAAGAGCTATGCCGATAACCGAAGGAAGGATTTGGAATTTCAAGTAGGACATCATGTTTTCTTGAAGGTATCTCCATGGAAGGGAATTATACGTTTCAGTAAGAAGGGTAAATTGAGTCTCAGGTATATCAGACCTTTCAAAATTCTTGAACGAATTGGGGTTGTAGCTTACCATTTGGAAATACCGGCAAGTCTCTCCAAAGTTCACGATGTGTTCCACGTATCACTGTTAAGGAAATACATGCCTGACCCAATGCATGTACACACTTATGAGGAATTAGAACTGGAACCTGATCAGTATTATTGCGAAGAGCCCATTAGGATTCTTGATACCAGAGAACAAGTGCTGAGAAACCGGAAGACTCGTATGGTAAATGTTCTATGGAGAAACCATTAGATAGAAGATGCAACGTGGGAAACCGAGGAACTTATGATGAAGAATCACCCGAGTCTTTTTATACAGTAATTTTCAAGAAATTTCGATGAAATAATTATTTGAAGTATGGGAGAATGTAACACCCCAAGCTTCCACGGCACACTTCCCTTTCAATAATACAGTAGCGCCTGTTGTACAAAACTTTGAGTTCTAACACACACACCACAACCAATCAAACTAGCCATTATGAATAGTAATACCCACTTTTTGAAATTTTATAAATTTTATCTTTCAAAATGGACTTCATTTTTGGATTCGGAATATCGAAATTATCTTAGGGTGAAATTTTTTTGCTTTTCGGATAACTTTCATATTTTGATGAATAGTGAAAATTAGTAAATTTTAATTAAAAACAAATTTTTTAATTGAAATAATTAATAGTGATAAATTATGATTTTTAGTGGTTTTAAAGTATATTTAGAATATATTTTTACCATTTAATACAATTTTGGACATTGGACGTAATTTGACATTTAAACCAGACATAAACAAGTGTCAATCTTTTGATAGTTATTATTTCTTAAAAACACGCTATTTGTTTTGACAACAGGTATTAATTTTTAAATTAATTAATTAAACTTATATGTTTTGAATTTGGTAAAATAGACATAATTTTTGAATTCATAATATCAAATATATCTTAGGCCAAAATTTTGGTATTTTCCTGAAAACTTTCAATTTTTGATTAATAATGAAAAATACCGAGTTATAGTTTAAAACTGAATTTTTATTTAAATAATTATTTATTTTATTTAAATTTAATTAAGGTAAAAATAGATACATAATACCTATATAAGTTCAATGTAATTCATTGGAGTTATTTTAGAATAATTTAGATATATAAAAATTTTATTGAACTTTTCACCGCCATTTACCCACCTCCTAGGAGAATTTGGAAATTCACATAAAACTTAATTTTACCACTTTTGTGAGTGGAATTTAGAAACTCTAAGAGACATGGTTAATATCAAGGAGTAAAATTTGGTTCAATGAGATGAAAATAATTTTTGGTGAATAGTAACTTTTTACTTTTATTTACCACGGTTAAAAGTAAATAGGGTAATTAAGGGTAAAAATGATATTAATATTACCCTAACACATGTACTAATTCTATTGGACAAGTGTATCTCGACCAAAAACAACCTTAGGAATAAAATATTATCATTTATGTCCACTTGGATTAGATTAGGACATATATTATTATTTAATTCAAAGAAGAGTTAAAAGAGTTAAAATCAAAGTTTATTTACTAACTTTTTTTTAATATAGGGTTATACATAAGATAAATTCGATTGTAAATATTAATTATAAAGATAAAAATATTTCCTACATAAAGTTATTTTATTTATAATTTATAGAAATTAAATAATTTAATTTATTTATAACACAATGGTGATGTAGTAATTACCTAATTAATGAAATATTAAAATAATTGATATTATAAATATCAAAATAAATGTAATTTGAGACTTTTTATGAATTCCACAAATTTTCTAGGTTAATATGACTTATTAGGATTGTTTATATAAATTTGTTTCGAAGTAATAACACTGTTATGAAATTATCAAAAAGAAAATACCCAATAGTGTCAAAATTGACATAAAAGAGTTTTTAAAACAAATATTATATTATTAATTGATATTAAATTCCTAAAAATCTAAGGTTCAGAAAAGAGACTTATATAATGATAGGTGTATCATTAATGGACCACTTGGGGGTCTCTTTGAGGTATATAGTATGTTTATTAACTATATAATAGAAAAATACAACGTGACATGGTAAGTGTCAAACTAATTAACTAAGAGTTAAATCTAAAACATAATGTTAATATAATGACCCAAACCTGTATAAATTCTATTGGTTGAGTGGTTTTCGACCCATAAATACCTTAAACTTTAAATAATACACTTGAGATCCATTAGAAACCTAATATGAATTTATTATAAAATAATATTTATAGATTTTCTTAAGGTGCCCCTCCTCCCCCTTATAAAAGGACACCACTTCTAACCAATTCTTCAAAACTTCAGAGCCTTTTGGTTTGGCCAAGACCTACCCAAATACTCTCTAAACTTACCTGAATACAACCTAGAGGACTTAGTTTGATCATAAAGCCAACCTAAGGAGCCCTTTTGATCAAATCAAAAGGAAGAACCCGAAGAAGAGGTAATGTTTTCACCACCCCTTTTCAAGTTTATTTCTTCTTCAACTTCTTCTTTCTTTGTTATTCCCATTATAAAATAATAAATCTAGTATCTCCTATATACGGTGATATTATTATAAATATTGAATAACCATATTCAGTATTCTATCCATCCTTTGAATGACATGTCACCATACGTGCGTACGTACGTCTTACCGTCTCCACGTCGTGGTGTAATTGTTATTCAATATATTATTATTTGGATGGGTATAATAATGACATTTAATTCATGTAAATAATAAATATAACATGATAATGATTCTGTATATATGATATAACATCCAATTATATATTATTTTAATATCAAAAGAATGATATTGTCGCTCGTGCGTACGTACGAACTACCGTCTCCACAAACACGATGATATTCATTCCCCATCGTATCCATTCAAGACTAATTCTCATTTGATGATTAAAAGTAATATTTAAGAACTTTATATCATTATGGATATGAATACGGTGAAACCTATCCATAAAAAACATGACTTATGTAACAAAACATATAAAAGAAAACGAGTAAGTTAACACCCGAAACAATGATAATACTAAGATATTACTAACAAATCACTGTTAAAAGATCATATATGATATCATAATTATGTATATGGTTCTTGTATAATTTAATAACAATGTTTTAACTATTATAAATGAGGTTAACATACCATAGACTAAGGAAAAGTACAAGGTAAGGGTTTATTTCAGAATCTCTTCATTATCTAAGGTTGTTTATACATAATTATCTTCTGGGACCTCTTTATCATCCACATCCATGTTTCTTAAAAATGTATTTCAATTTTTTTTTATTTTACATAATATGGGTTAAAGTCATTTATACCCTTGTTTGACTTTTTATAAGAGTTTTATAAAGGAATCTTTCCATCGTTTTCTAAACAAGATCCTTTTTAACCTTTTTGACAGAATTAAGGTAAGATTTTTTTTTAACTTATACGGTGGGTGAGGAAATTTTCCACCGTTATAAAATCTTCGAAGCATCCCTTACAAGCTTATAGGAAAATTTTTAAAGTAAATGTTTTATTTTATAATAATGCGACTTTTAAATGAATTAAAAAAAAGAGATATTTCTATCAAATAGTTTTGATTTCATCTATGTCGACATCCTTTGATGGATTTTAAGCTTATTTGAAGTTTATTTATTATGATACAAAACTTCCATCTATTATTGAAGGTTTTGTGATATGTTTTACTATAGATTTTCTATTTTTATACCATTCATGGTTTATGGAGAAAGAATTGACATTTCATATGCTAGTTTTAATACAAATGTTTATGTTATCTTTAAACCTATTCATATGAGGAATGCATTAGACTTAATAAGTGATGGGTGGAGCCCGCTATAGCTCCTATATGCATTGGTAGGTCTAATGATACAAACTAGTGTCTTGGCATGAGGCCTTGACAAAATATTATTTGTAGTCTTGGCACGAGGCCTTGGCTACGTGGTGATGATAGTCTGGCATTATGCATTCCATCATTATGAAAGTGGTTATTGATATTTCATGGGATTATTCGACTAGTATAATATCCAAGTGAATAAGTAAATGGAATTATTTCATTTTATCTTTGCCATATTATTCTAAAGTTCAAGTTTAAAAGTATTTTGTTTTAGGTATACATTTCCTTAAATGTTTATGCTTATTTATGAAAGTTTTCACTATATTGTTATCCTTACTGAGCATCTGAACTCACCCCCTTAAATGTTTTATTTTTCCCAGGATGTGAAGAAGTAATTCATGAATGACCTGTAGGTATAGTATGAGGGGATATGAGTGTGGATTATGAAGACAAGATGTTGTTGTAGTAGTTTTCACTTTATGATGTAATGTAAACTTTATGAATGTATCTACTTATTCCAGGGCTACTAAACTAACCAATCTTTCGAGACTTGATCTTTCTTGTGATCATGCCAATGATATGTAATAATGCACTGACTCTAGGTAACTAGGCTCGGGGCGTTACTCTGGTAGAACTTAAACCATATCCAACATAGTCTCAACATCCTCAAGTCATTTCAAACCCTATTCCTCCCAAGGACATATCTAGTGTACCCTTGGGAAAGATATTTAGATCATCTAAATATGTGACTTTCAAGCAATAAGAACCATTTATCTTATCTTTGGACATGTGAATAATATGGAAAAGTTTAAAAAATTTATAAAAGGGGAGTTAAAAAAATGGTAATCTATTATGGATAATACCCATGTAATTTTATTAAGGAGAGAGAATAAGCCAATACCTCATTCTTATTTCTACAAAAAGTTTAAAAAGTGAAGAAAAATCCAAAAAAATTACCAAATTAGAGTGAAGTATCACACTTAGAGGAGATCAGGTGAAATAATAAGTACATGTGGTGCCATATCATGAAAGGGGGGATTAGAGGGAACTGTTTGGGGATAGAAATTAACCTACCAAGGGGAACTTGAGCTATTCATTCACTCATACCATATCCAATTTACTCTCTCATAGGATCTCTCATACACCTATAACATATCCACTCTATACTCACTTCATCCTATCTAGATCATCCATCAACTCATTAAAAATTGTGCAGGGCTGCAAAAAACAAGGAGGTGAAGAGTTTGAACATCATGATGAGGGAGATTTTATTATACTATATTTTATTCACTATTCATAATATGCTTGTCTAGGCTTCTGTTTTGGGGGGATTAAGAGGATATAACCCTTCCTTATGATGCATGATGTGTAAAACCTATATTTTTGGTAATACAACTTTTGTTCTTAAAGTTTTTATGTGTTAATTATTAACTAAACGATATGAAGGTGAGGGTGATAGAGTGAGTGTTGAAGAGAAAATCATGCATTGAAGTTTTGATCATTATATTCGAAAGATTGATATTTTAAACAATATAATAGAAAATCAATCATAGAAAATGAAATTAAACATAATCTCTTAAGGGATAAACAAAACTTTACAAGGAATACTTACTGTGTGAGAAAGTATTAGGCTACCATTAAATTTCAGTCCAAGGAATACATGATGATTTTAACCACAATTCCATTCAAAATTTAATATTGTGCTTCTTGATTTCGATTACTATCCTAAATACCCCACAATTCATCAATTGTATTCAATATATAAGTGTTTTATTCACACAACTATTTTATAACCTCATTCATACACACTCACCATAATTATAAAACATGAAAAAAACATAAATTCTTATTATGAAAACACATAAAACACCTTTTTTCAACATGGTTTCACAATTTGAATCATTTGATTATCCAATATCCTATCCTTATGAATATTACTCATTTAATCATTAATTTTGTGATAAAAAAATACTATTGTATGTAAATTTTCATCATTTACTAGGATAAGTTAGGTTTATTAAAAAATTTATATTCATTTAATTTTTAAAATAATATAATATAATTTTTTTTACCCAAAGCTTATTTTTTTCTTCAACAATATTCATATTTTTGAATTTAAATTCCTATAATTTATAATGTTATGTCTTTTTTGTATGAATTATAAGACCCATTACCTTAAGATTATTCCATTAAGATTTTAATTGAAAATTATTTTTATTATAGTAAGGGAAGAACTATTTTATAGAATGGAAATAGAGGAACAATTTCTTGCTATGTGGCCATAATTCTGAGGACATCAAACTCACTACAGACCCATAAAAAAATCTAATCAATTTTTCCAAATATTGAGTGATACAAATTTACGAGTGGGAAGAAATAAATCATGCATAAATCTATCATAAAATTTGAGGAATTATTTCCCAAATCACTAACAAAGGAAAATTATACAAACTTTCAATAATGTACAAAGAGAACATGAATTCACATTCGTAGAATATTTCATTTCATAAGTGTATAAATTTCCTCTCAATCTATTAATAAATATTGATCTTAGTTTGAAATTATTCCCTATATATTAGATAGGGGAGTAAAGGATATGGATAATTGAATATTAATAAGACTTATTTGACTCATAATAACATATATATGATTCTATTTAAGAAGATACAATCTAATTCAATGAACAATGGTCTTGTGGAGTGAAATTATAAAAGTTTTTCAAGAATATTATAGGCCATTACATGAATATTGGGAGAAGTTAAATGGATATTAATAATAAGGCCCAACCTATTAACTCCCAACCCCATTACTTATGAATCATTTTTATTAAAAACTTTCTTTTAATGGACAAGCATTTATGGGAATAACTACTTGTGGTTTGTATGGGAAAAATAATCCCATGGAGATAAATTATACCTTCAATATATTTTCTATGAATTCACATGAAAATGGCTTGAGAGTAAGAAGAACTAAGGTCAAGGAATCCACTTCCATCGATAATTTAAAATTATATATTGAAATTATTAAAAAAATTACATGAATTAGTTTCAAGGATTCAATTGAAGAAATATGAATTCTATCCATATAGAAGGCCTGGGCATAATTAATTTTAGTGTTGTAATTCTAAAATTGTAGAAGCTAAATCATTTTTCATAGAAAAAAATATATTATAAACCTAAAAAATTATCTTGTTAGGTGTAAATAATTTCTCAACCCTCATTATTAATTTTAAAAGTATCACTCTAACTTGTTTTTTAATGAGTAAACTAAATTATAGTAAGCTGTAAATTTTGGAATTTGTGAACATTTTCAACTGTTTTGATGGAATCATGTATATAATTCTTGGAGACATGAATATGTCTTAATTAATTCTATAAGGTTTTGTAAATTATGGTAAATTTTAGTATATTTAAAAAAGGGAGAACCAAAATGTGGTTTCATGAGTAACAAAACCCATCCTTAGTTTATAAAGACATGGGTACTAAAAGTATTTTTTAGATTCTTGAGAAAATCGAAACCAATCTCTCAAGAACTGACAATAGATTTTAAATTTTAATAAAAAACCCCATGAAAACATCTAATAAAATCAATTATATTTCTATAGGATTCATATAATGATTTATATAATATATAAAAACCCCCAAGATTTTATCCAAAATTTTAGAGTTGAAGTTGAGATACTGGCCCAATTAAATTCTGAGAAGAATTATGGTGGTATAAAAAATAATGAAAAATTATATCCTATGGAATATAACATAGAAACTAGTTCCAAGAATGTAAAGAATATTGAAATTTTAAACCCATATAAAGTTTATTATTAATTATTTAAAGTGGTATAATATACTGAGATTTTATAATTATAGAAAAATTCCATTGAAAAAGAATATAAAGAAGAAGGAACTATAAATTATGAATTGATGTCACCTAGAAAACTTTAATTTAAAGAAGTTAAACATGACCAATTATAGGGAAGAGGGGTTTGTTTGAGGTGGTTAACACTTATCTTTATATTAAAACTATAACCCCCTTATACGAACCATTGATGGAAACATATACCTGGATCAATATGTTTAATTCATCCATGAATGCACATCATTAGATATAAAAAGATATCAAAATGATGTTTAGTTTGGGATATTTAAATCCAAAGGATAGGAAGATAAGGTGAATCACAATATATATCAATATATAAAAAAAGGATCAATGAGAACTATTTTCATATTGGAATCATATACCAGTTAAGGACTAGTTCAATAGAAAAATATCCCATAAAAGTTTATTCACCATATAAAGTTATTAGTATTGAATATGGGTAGATTGGGGATAAAGGTTACATATTTAAAATGGATTCAAAATAATACAGATTAAAATGAAATGTAATAATTATTAAAACATTGGAGGAACAAATATTTTTTTTGTGGAACCACCAGGGTTCTTATTAAATAAATTCCACATGTCATGAGACCATGGTTGGGTTTGAAGGGGAAGAAAATATTAACCAAAGCCTTTAAAATAATAACTTCTTAAGGGGAAACCCAAGAATATTAATTTTAATTTTATTTTTTTATCATTACTTTTTATTTTAAGTCTAACTAATATCCACCACAATGAGTATGAAATGAAATTTTATAGAATTTTTTATAGAAAATAAGTGTTGAAAATTTTGACGAAAATGAAACACACACTATAAGGAAAGGAACCAAAGTTGGTGGGGAATGTTTTACCATACAATTATCTCATTTCCATTATACATGAACTAATTATTTAAAAACATTGATACATATATATACTTGCTTACACATTAATCACATAATAATAAATAATAATTAGGGGGATATAAGTGTACAATGTGTTTTGTATTTATCACAAACATATTGAAAAAAATATATCCATAAAAATCATTGAGATACATCCCCCAGAAATACATTAAAACTATTATTTGTATAAATTTATAATTGATTCCAAATAATATAGGAATTAATTGAATCAAAATTTTAAATTCATTCATTAGATTAATGAACCCAACACTGAGTGATTTAAAAAAAACACGTGTTAAACTTTATTGGTTAAACCAAACAAAAACCAAATAAATAATTTGAATTGGATTTGTGTTGGAAGTTGGGATCTAAACTAATTTCTCTTGAAATGTCTGGGAAAAAGGGTTTATTTGTAAAAAATCAAATCTATCAATAAAATTAAGATAATATAATATACAATTTCCTAACCCTACTTACAATCCATAAATAATACTATTAATTATTATGGATTCTTACTACTTTGGATTTCTTAGTTCTAGATTAGTCATACTCCTAACTTGAATAAGTGAATTGTATATCCAAGGATAAGAAAATTGTTTAAAATGTACCAGTTTATTGAGAGGGAAAATGGTAAAGTTGAATGTTGAATTATTATAAAAAATTACAATATAAAATTATCTTGTTAGTGTATATTTATAAATAATTGATTATATGATCTTGGATAGTGGAATATTGATCTTTAGTATGGGGGATTAAAATGTTTTTCATGTCAAAATTGGGATTCAAATAAGTTACTTTCGATTAAAATTAAATGATTTGAGACTTAATATTAAGAGGATATGATTTATCATTACTGAAATGGAATACTGGAGGACATTTAATGATCAAGTGTTGTTAGAATGTGTTTTTTATCTAAATTTATCATTATTTTTGTAAAAATATTATGGAAATTTTTTTATTTTTATAATTATTTTATGAATTAGAGTTTTTATAATTTTATGAATAAGAATTAATTTTCATGAATTTTTAGACTATAATTATTTAAATTATTATCATTTATGAATATTTATAAATTTAGGAGATTATGTAAGGAACTGGTGTGTAATTATTTTTACTTTGCAAGTATAAAATTGCGCAATTTTGATGGTAATAGTGAAGTATAAGATAATGGATATGTGTTGGATACATTATTGTGCATGAGGTGATATTTACATTGAAAAAAAATCTGTTCAACCCATAAAAATCAACCCAATCCAATATAAATACAGAAGGGAATTGACACAAGCCCAAAGATAGTACAATGGTAAACAAAGGAGTCCCTCTTGTATAATAATACAATCCCTAAGAAACAGGATGTCCGTGGATTATGTGTAGCATTGAGAGGCACTAGAGTAAGATAGAGGGTTCCACAATAAGAGACAAAAATAGTGACACCACACTTCACAAAGGTTGATTGATTTCATATTGATTCTTATTAAGAATCCTTATACCCTAATGAAAATATGATGTGCATCTTTCTTCATAGTATAATGAATAAGAATGCACAAAAAATTTTGTGATATTCCTGAATGTCCCCACCAACCACTAGATTGAGCCTAAAAAAATCTCAACAATCAACCAATATCATAACCATATACCCCTAGAACTCAGAATCCCCATATCACTAAATAATATCACTGAACATCCTAAACTAAATATAATTGTCTCTAGGAATGGCCATCATAAATATCTCACTCAAACAACAATCAAGCTGAATAAGATGATTGTCATGACATGCCATTATCCCTTCCGGATGACACACTTGATAATTTTGGGCTACCATCACAAAAAAATATTTATAGTGATAAGAAGAATATAAGATACTACCATTCTTATATACTATTGTAACCCTGAAAATATCCCAATAAAATATGATGTCCCAACAAAACTCAACCTAAATTAAAATATTTTTACCACCCTTATACCACCTCCAACTCAGCTACACACTAGGAAATATACAATCCACCCTCAGATAAGAGATTTAAATAATTCAAGGATGTAACCTTTATGTTTAAAAAACCATTGATATCATTTGTAGAAAAATATACAACATGAATATATGGTGAATATTTACACAAGGTGTTTTTACCAAAATTGGTTAATCTATTATGAATAATATACATGTAAGATAATTATAGATAGATAATAAGACCCTAACTCTTGCATACATATATAACAATTTTTAAAATAGAAGGAAACTCTTTGATCCTTGTTAAATCCAATAGAAGCATCCCACATAGGGGGATTAAGTGAAATAAGAAGTACATGTGGTGCTATATCATGAAAGAAAGAATTGGATGGAACCCTAGGGGGATATAAATTCACATATAGGGGGGTTATGATCTATTCATCCCATCATACCATATTTTATAAACTCTCTCCCAAGATATATCATTGACCCAAAATAGACCCACTCTATAGTCTATTCATCCCATCCACCTCATCTATCCACTCATTCTTGAGAGTGGGTAGTTGCAACAACCATGGATGAGAATAAGCTAAGAATCATAATGAGGGAGATCTATTTGATCTCTATTTAAAAGGACCCAAACTTAAACATTAAATAATGTTTAGTTAGGTCAAGAATTTGACATTTAGTATATTTTCAGGTTTAGAGTTTTTGATAATTAGTCCATAACTATTACATTACATCTCAAATATTTCGAAGTAGACACTTCTACTATAATTATTTTTTACAACAATAAAACTCATTAAATAAAACAAGAATTAATTTCTTGATATAAATGTTATTTAATTCTTACTTTCTCTTACTCTTACTTATACATTATGAAAAACATTTCAAAAACTTGGGATGAGAAAAAAAATATCTGTAGGGTTATAAAAAGATGAAAGAAAAAATTAGTCCATAAATACATGCAATCAGTGAAATCATACTTTACACTCAAAAAACATAATCTATTTAACATACCTCATGAAATCATAATATTTATGAATAACACATAGAAATAATAAATCATAATGGTAAATTTCGGCATCCATAACCTACTTACACTATTGCTCTCACAACTACATAGGGAGTTACTTTTGGAATACACATCACGATGTATTCTCTAAATCTATTAAGAGAAACATTAAATTTACCTCCGTCACATTACCCAATTCATTAGAGATCTATCTCGGGCTCCCCCACCCTTGGTTTATCACAAAACCACCCATATATGTAATCAATTACCAAGAATCATAACATAATCATAACATATAAAACAAGAATAATGGAAAGATAACATTTCCACATTGAAATAACAATATATAATTTAAATATATTTACATAATAAATGATTTATCAAAATAATTTTAAATAAAAAAATATGTATAAAAAGGTATATGGTATTTATTTTTTCTTTTGAAAACATTACGTCTTGTTAAAGAAGCTAAATATCAAATAATGACTGCGGCGGCAGAAAGGTCGTTGTCACCACACACGTTAAAAAGAAACATTATTGATTATCATTTAGTAAAATGATTCATAGAAAAAGATTAATTTTGAAAAAAATTGAATTAAATTAAAAGTAAAATGATATAATTATACACAATACAATATAAGGTCGTGTATAAACCCAAATATGCCTCAATGAAAAGAGATTGAGACAAAGTCCCTTAATTTGAGTCTGACTTGTCATGTAGGTTCCTTGTTATTTCTAAATAATCAACTCAAGTAAATTTAAACATGATTCATAACATTTTTTAAATTTATTATTCCTTTTATATCACTTATTACCTCATTATAAACATTACATAACTATTTAAGTTAATATTAGTCATTTTGTTGATATTTCATACTTGAGTAAAAAATGAACATGTTGTAATTACTAATTGCCCATGTGGTCAAAATTAAATTATCTATAGAATGATATTAATGATTTAAATATCATATATATCTAGTATATATATGTATTTAAAATAATACATAACATTTTGATATGATAAATAAAATTCAACATTCATGGAGACAGTAAGCCGTATGTACGCATGGACACTACTTTCATTTATTTTTCATATTTAAAGGAATGAAAACTAAATTATACCTAGGTATATTATAATTACATTATAAAATAATATTTTATATATGTTACATAAGTCTATTAACACCATTCTTTATATGTTCCATGTATGGCATGAACGAGTTATATCACTTTGAGGGGTCGATAGTCCACACTTCCTCAAATGAAATTATCATATTTACACATTATGGAAAGAATAAAGGGATGATTTAAATAAAAAACAAAATTATAGAGACAATATAAATATAATATATATAATATATAAATATAGTTCCATCATAATGTCCACCATGAGAGGTGGTAGAGAAAATTGAACAATCATCATTTCGTGAGGTAGTAGTTCATTGTCTACAGAAATAGTATATTCATATCCATTAGATGGAGGTGTGTGTGTAAGTGCAGTTAGAATAAATATCATAAAAAAGTCCTAGTATATTGATGATACTGGTTTTGTTTTGGAATCAAATAATACAAATAGAATAGGTAGTGAATAAGTAAAATAATGGAAATGAACTTTAGAGAAGACGCTACCTTTTATAACATGTAACTCCCTTTGATTTGAGCCAAAAATGATTTATTTAATTTCCTTATGCAAAAGGTAAGGCTTATATGAAGAATATAGGTATTTTGGGAGATTATTTGGGTTTAGGTTGGATGATACATGGGGCTTGAGAGGTGTGATTAAGGGTTAAAGGTGATGCCCTTTATAAGTGGGAGGAGGGGCAAATTAGGAAGGCATTGAAATATTATTTTATTAATAAATTATTTTCGGTTTCAGATGGTCCAAAAGTAATATATTTCAAATATAAGATTATTTTGGGTAGCAAAACACTCAACAAAAAGGTTTAAAACCAGTTTAGGTCACAAATTTAACCTTATCTTTTAGCTTTAACCCTTAGTTAACTAATTTAACTCTTAACATGTCTTCTAGTATATTCATACTATATGGTTAATATATTTAAGATAAAATGAAAATAGAACCTGAAGTGGTTCATTAATGAAATGTTCCAAATTATATAAGTCATTTGGACAAATATTATATTTTAATGACTATTATATCATTTAATAAAATAGTATTTTTTTTTAAAAAACTCATTTATGTCAATTTTTATTCTATTCATATCAGGACTTTTTAAAAATCCATAACAACTTGATTCATTGAAAAAAAATATAATTAATTCAAATAAAAAAAATTCAAAATCAACTATAAAATTCTTGGATGGCATAAAAAGTTTCAAAATAAATTTATTTTAATATTTAAATCTCAGTTATTTAAATCATTCATTAATACGGTAATCACTACATCATCATTATGTCATAAATATATATATTTATTTGATGCCTAAAAATTATAAATAAAATAACATTTTGTAAGAAATATTCATAGCTTTATAATGACTATTTATAGTCTAATATATCAGTTATATAAACCCATATATTTTTTTAGTAAAAATACATGTGTATGTTATATTTTTGTTTACATTAAATTAATTCTTATAAAATGACATTTTCACATCAATGTGGCTCCATGGAGTCCCAAAATTGACCCAAAGATTCCCATGGTCAAAAATAGTTCATAATATAGTATTGTTACACATTTTAGGGTTGTTTAATATAATTTTAATATTACTTGTTACCCTTATTTACCAGATTTACTCTTTAACCATGGTAAATAACATATTTACTGAAGTTACTATTCATAATGTATAAAAATAAAAGGTACATATTAAAAAAGATTAGACCACCTAATTCCAAATATATAATCCAATTTTCCAAATTCAATACACAAAAATTTCAGATATTAATTTAAAATTAATTACCATTGTTAAAACTAAAAGGTGTGTTTTTAAGAAGTAAAAACTACCAAAAGATTGACATGTGTTTATGTCCAATTTCAAGGTGAAAGTACTTACAATGACCAAAATTGGATTAAATGATAAATATATAGTTTAATTAAACTTTTAAACAAATTAAAATTACAATTTAACTATATAAATAAATAAGATGAAAATTTAGCTCTGAATTAAAATATGGTATTTTCACTATTCATTAAAAAATAAACTTTATCAGAAAAATTCAAAAACTTTACCCAAAGTAAATTTTGATGTCCCAATTCTAAAGAATAAGATTATACTATCCAATGGAACATATAAAAGTGACAAAAACAAGATTTAAAAAGGGTTCTCAATAAAAAGGCGGTAAAACTACCTTTTAAAAATATTAGAGTATTTATGATTAAAATTGGATTCATTCTCATTTTAAGACACAAAATTTTATTGGATAAATGTAAAAAAATTTAACAAACAATTTTAATCATAATATGGTTAGTTATATTAATTCTTTCTAATACAATGACTAAGTGTTAACTACCATTTAAAATAATAATATAATAATAATATATTTTTTTTCAGTATGACTCAGCCTTGTGTGCAACATAAGATTTCGAAGAAACCCACTTTTGTGTGTCAGGTATGCCATCAAACATAAAATCCCCTTTAATGTAAAATTTTAATGTAATTATAAAATATTAATAAATATGAAAATTTCATATTCTTTATTTACCTGATATGTTACACCCTTCCCCCTTTTGGAAATTGTGTCCTCACAATTTTTTTTTCACTTATTAAATAAGTGGCGGTATTTATTCCTCATATCATTTTCAGATTCCCATTTTGCCTCTTCAAGAATATGATTTTTTCACAAAACATTTACCTAACGGATTACCTTATTTCACAACACTTGCTCTATGTGGTCAAGAATCTGGACAGGTCATTCCTCATAAGAAAAAATCTCTTCCAAATGAACTACATATGGACTCAAAAAACGAGATGGATCTGGAAAATACTTTCTCAACATTGAAACATGAAAACAATTGTGTACCTAAGATAACCTTGGGGGTAAAGCCATTCTGTAGGCAATTGTTCCAACTTTATCTAGGATTTCATAAAGTCCAATGAACCTCAGACTCAGATTTCCCTTCTTACCAAAACTTATCACACTTTTCCATAGAAAAACTTTTTGAAAGACATGATCACCTACGTCGAAAGAAAGATACTTCTTCCAATTATCCGCAATACTTTTCTTCCTGCTCTAATCTGTTCTCATTTACTTCTAAATCAACTAATCTTTTTCTGCCATCTCTTCTACCAATTATGGTCCCTTCAACTTCCGTTCACCTACTTCATCCGAAAAAGCTTGAGTTTGAAACCGCTTTCCATATAATGAATCAAATGGTTCCATCTGTATACTGAAATGAAAACTGTTATTATATGAAATATCAACAAAATAAAGTTGTTGGTCCCAACTTCCCTGGTAATCCATTGAACAAGCACATAACATATCATCCAATGTTGGAATTGTTTTTTCTGACTGTCCATCCGATTGAGGATGAAAAGCTATACTGAAATTTAATTCATTTCCCAATGATTTCTAAAAGCCCTAACAAAAGTTATAAATGAACCTAGGATCAAAATAAGATACAATGTAAAGGGGAACTCCATGTAACCTGACTATCTCTTTAACATACAATCGAGAAATTTTATATAGAGACAGAGTATCTCAAATAGGAAGAAAATGAGCAGATTTAGTCAATTGATCAATAATAAACCAAAATGAATTATTACCTCGAGAAGTATTTGGTAATCCCACTAAGAAATCCATGGACACATTTTCCACTTTCCACTCTAGCACTGGAAAAGGATGAAGCATCCCTTTTAGTAACTTTTATTCTTCTTTAACCTGTTGACAAGTTTAACACTTCACAGTAAATTCAAAAATATCTCTTTTCATTCCATCCCACCAATAATACTCCCGAATATCTCTATATATCTTAGTATTGATGTGATGAACTGAAAACGGAGAACTATGAGATTTACATAATATCTCTTTCTTCAATTGGGAATCACATGGTACACATAATCTCTTTCCAAACCTCAAAACAAATTCTTTATCAGTACTAAATTCTGGAAAATTACCATACTAAACCAAATCTACCTTTTTCTGCAACTGACTGTCTTCTTTCTACACTTTGTTTATTCTATCTGCTAGAGTTGATTTCAATGCCACCTAAAAAAAATAGAGGAATTCCATGAACCCACAACTTCCAATCCAAAATTCATTAAATCAAAAAACCAAAAGATCTCATTACAAATGTAGAATGTTTAACGTAGTATTACTCTTTTGACTCAAAGTGTCATCCACTTTATTTTCCTTTCCTAGATGGTAATGGATTATGAAATCATAATCCTTGACTAATTCTATCCATATCGTTTGTCTCATGTTTAATTATTTCTGAGTGAATATACACTTCAAACTTTTGTGATCAGCATATATTTCACACTTTACTCCATTCAAATGATGCCTTTAAATTTTTAATGAAAAAACAATACTAGCTAATTCCAAATCATGTGTTGGGTAATTTAACTCATGAGTTTTGAACTAATGTGAAGCATAAGAAATTACTCGATCATTCTTTATAAGGTCATATCCAAGTCTATTCAACAAAGAATCACTATAGAAAACAAATTCACCATTTCTGGAAGGCAGTTCCAAAACCGGAGCATTCACCAATATTCTTTTCAATTCTTGAAAACATTCATCACATTATTTTTTACCGATGAACATAACACATTTTTGATTTAACTTAGTCAGTGGGATAGATAATAGTGAAACATTTTCAACAAACCTCTAGTAATAACCTTCTAAAACACAAAAAATATGAATCTCGGTTCTATTTGTGGTTCTTGGACATTCTTTAAATTTTTTTGTTTTATTAGGATCAACAATTATGACATATTTATAAACAATGCTACCAAGGAATGAAATTTTTTGTAACCAAAACTCACACTTGTTAAATTTACCATATAGTTTCTTTTCTTTTAAGGTTTGGAAGACAACCCTTAAATGACTTTCATGCTTCTATTTAATTTTAGAAAATAACAAAATATCATCAATAAACACAACCAAAAACTTATCCAAGAACTCATGGAAAATTCTATTCATTAGATCCATTAATATAACAAGTGCATTGGTTAACCCAAAAAGTATAACTCCAAATTCATAGTGGCCACATCTAGTATAAAATGCGGTCTTTGGAATGTATGATTCCTTTTATTTCAACTTATGGTACCCCAACCTCAAGTTAATCTTCGAAAAATACCAATCTCCCTAGATTTGATCAAACAAATCATCGATATGATGCAAAGGATACTTTTTCTTAACTGTGATATTTTTCAGGTCACTATAATCAATGAAAAGTCTCATTGATCTATCTTTCCTTTTAAAAAACAAGATAGGATCACTCCATGGTGATGTGCTTGGTCGAATCAATCCTTTATATAATAACTCCTGCAAATGCTTATTGAACTTTAAAAGTTCAATTTGAACTATTCGATAAGGGGGTTTTGAAAATGTCTTAGCATCAGGAACTAAGTCAACTGCAAATTCAACTTCCTGGTCAGGTATTATACCAGACATATAATCAAGGAAAACATCAATATACTTATTTACCATTGGTACATCATTAATATGAACAGTTTATTTGTTTTCAACAATATGTGGAAGGTATCACTCATTTTCATATTTTACTAGTTTCTCAGCTTCCTGATAAGTTATCAAAAGCAAAGGTTCACTATTGTACACAAACTGAAATTATTTCTGAAAAGAAACATATTTAGCTCCGTAGTAAATCTTAGGATGAAAAATGGAAATCCAATCTATACCCAAAATAACATCAAACTCTACTAGAGACAAAAAAATAAGGTTTGTAGGTATATTATTTCTTCACACAAGGGTAGGAAGGTTATTATAATTTATTTCTGTCTCAACATATCCTCCATGTGTTTTTACCACATGTTTAGGTTTCATATCATGATATGGAATTTCAAATTTACTAAATAAATTATCAGATATGAATGAATATGTAGACCCTGAATCAAACAACACATTGGTATAATGTGAATAAACAAACAATGTACTTTATACTACTTCATTTGATGGACCAAAATCTACTGAAGTAGTTGTAATGTATTTCACAACCCCTTTATTCTTCTAGTCTAGCTACTTTCCTTAATTTGAGTACTTCTTTGGACAGTCATTTGCATAATGACCCATTTCATTGCAATTAAAACATTTTACTGACTGTAAATCATATTTTTTCTTACCATTACCCTCATCTTTTTTATACAAATTATGAGCCTCATTTCACATTTTACCACATCGGTAGTAGTTACCAGAATTAAAAATTCATTCCCCAGTGTGATCTCTACCACAATTTTCACAAATTTTACACTTATGTTTCTTACAATCATACTTTTTTGAAGATTTCTTCCCTTTTGTTTGACACCTAGACCTCTTATTCTATTGTTTTTCAAAGAACACCCGATCATCAAAAAACTCCATTTCCACTTTCTCCGCACATCGAACAAGTTTTTCATAACTTTTTAACTCATGAGAAGCTAAATCCCTTCGATACTATGGATTTCATCTAGAGTAGAAATGATTGATTTTATTATCATGATCCTATATGAAATTTAGATAATACCTTGCCAGTCGAGTGAATGTTTCTTCATAAGTATCCCCTGAGTCATCCTCCTACTTTAATTCTAGGAAATGTTTTTCCATCCTAAGTATAAGTTCCTTAGGAAAATATTTCTCAAGAAACATACCTTTAAATTCATACCAATCAATATAATTAAACTCCTCACTATCCTTGAGATTTTTAAAAATCAACCACCAATTATCGTCTTAACCTTCAAAATGATAAAAAATAAGACTAACCTTTTTATGTTCTGAACACCCCCTGACTTTGAAAATCTTTTCTAGTGCTATAATCCACCCTTCATATTTTATATGGTCAAATGATCCTCTGAATGATGGGGGAATTGCCTCAAGAAATGATCAACTACTTACATGTTCCTCTGTGGCTAATTTGGCTGATCTCATTCATGGATACAAACACCATTTATATCATGAGTCAACTGTGCCATCACAGTAACCATCTATTCAGTTTCGATTCCAACCATCTCAAGTTGCTGATTTGGAAGGTTGTTTTCTCTTGATGTCGTCCCATAAAAGTTTCCATATTTACTCAATGAAAAACCATTCTGAACACATAAATATCTCAGTTGAAGCAACATGGTAATCTTTAAATTCTACATCATTTCAATCTTACCATAAATTAAAAATAATTTATGGACATTAATTTTAAAATATCCTAACTCCTAAAGATGTCTAAAACGACTATTGATACCAACTATATGGACCCAGACATAAACATTACATAATCTTTAGTTAAGTCAAGAATTCTACATTGAGGATCTTTTTAGGTTCAGAGTTCTAATGAATTAGGCTATAAATATTACATTATATCTCGAATATTTCAAAGTAGACACCTCTACACTATTTTTTTTACTACAATACAACTCATTAAATAAAAGACGAATTGTTTTTATGATAGAAATATTCTTCAATGCTTCCTTTCTATTACCCTTCCTTAAACCCTATAAAAACATTTCCAAAACATGGGATGAGCATAAAACTCTTCGTAAGGGTTATAAAATAATGAAATAAAACATTAGTCCATCAATAAATGCAATCAATGAAATCATAATTTTCACTCAGAAAACACAATCTCTTTAACATACCACATGAAATCATAATATTTATGAATAACACATAGAAATCATAAATCATAATGGTAACTTTTGGCATCAATAACCTACTTACATTTTAGCTTCCACAACTACATTGGGACTTATGTTTGGAATACCCATCACAATATATTCCCTAAAACTCTTAGGAGAAACATTAAAGTTTACTTCTTTCATGTTACCCAATGTATTAGAGAGCTATCTCGGGCTCACTCACCCTTGGCTTATCATGGAGCCACATATATACGCAAATAATTCCAAATAACTATAAAATAATCATAACATATAAAATAAGAATAAAGGAAAGATAACATTTCCACATTACAATCATAGTATATCATTTCAAGATATTGACATAACATTTGATTTATAAAAAAAAATTTCAATACAAAAATATGTAGAAAAGGTTATATGGTGTTTATTTTCCCTTTGAAAACATTATGGCTTGTTAAAGAACCTTAATATCAAATAATACTAGTAGCGGCAAAAAGGCCGTTGTCACCACATACGTTAAAAAGAGACAGTATTTCTCTCATTTAGTAAAATGATTCATAGAAAAATATTATTTTTGAAAATAACTGAATTAAATTAAAATTAAATTGGTATAATTATACACCATACAAAATAAGGTCATGTATAAAACAAAATATGCCTCAATGAAAAGAGATTGAGACGAAGTCCCCTTACCTTGAGTCTGACTCATCACGTAAGTTCCTTGTTCTTACTGAATAATAAAATTAAGTTAATTTATAATTTCTTAAGAACCTTTTTCAAATTTATTATTCCTTTTATATCACTTATTACCATGTCATAAACATTACATAATTATTAAAGTTAATATCGGTCGTTTTGTTGATACTTGGTACTTGAATAAAAAATGAACATGTTATAATTACAAATTGTCCATGTGGTCAAAATTACATTATCTACAGAATCATATTCATGATTTAAATATCATATATATCCAATATATATATTTATTTATCACAATACATAACATTTTGAGATAATAAATGAAATTCACCATTCATGGAGATGGTAATCCGTATGTACGAATGAACACTACTTTCATTTCTTTTTCATATTTAAAGGAATGAAAACTAAATGATACATAGTTATATTATAATTATAGTATAATATAATATTTTATATACTTTAAATAATTTAATTAACTCCATCCTTTATACATTCCATGTATGGCATGAACAAGTCATATCACTTCGTGGTGGCGGTCATCCGCACTTCCTCAAATTAAATTATCATATTTACACATTATGAAAAGCATAAATCTTTCATTTAAATAAAAAATAATCATAGATACAATATAAATATAATATATATCATATATAAATATAGTTACATCACAATGGGAACCATGATATGTGGTAGGTAAAAGGTGAACCATCAACGTTTCGTGAGGTAGTAGTTTGTTGTCCATAGAAACAATATGTTCATATCCATTAGATCGATGGGTGTGTTTGTAAGTGTAGTTATAATCATTATAATAAAAACATCCTAGAATATTGGGGTTATAGGTGTTGTTATGTAATCAAATAATAAGAATATGATAGGGGGTGAAGAAGTAAAATAATGGAAAGGAACTTTAGAGAAGATGATAACTCTTAAAACGTGTAACTCCCTTTGATTTGAGCCAAAAGACTTTATTGAATTTTCTTATTCCCAAGGTAAGTCTTATATGAGTAAGATAGGGATTTTGGGAGCTTATTTGGGCAGAGTTTGGACAATCCAAGGGGCTTTAGTGGTGTGAGTAACGGTTATAGGTGATATCCCTTTATAAGAGGGATGAGGGGCACTTTAGGAAGGAATTGAAATATTATTTTATTAATAAATGATTTTCAGTTTTAAATAGACCCAAAATCATTTATTTCAAATATAAGATTATTTTTTGTAGATAACCTCTCAATAAATAGGTTTTAGATAGGTTTAGGTTACTAATTTGACCTTATATTTTAGCTTTAACCCTTAGTTAACTAATTTAACTCTTACCATGTGTTCTTGTATATTCATACTATATGGTTAATACAGTTACAATAAAATTCCAATAGAACCTCAAGTGGTTAATTAATTACATGTTAAACATTATCTATTTTATTTTACTGAATCTTATATTTTGAGTACTATTATATCATTTAATAAAATAGTATTTGTTTTAAACTCATTTATGTCAATTTTTACACTATTCATATCAGGACTTTCTAAAAATCCATAAAAATATCATTATTAAAAAAACATTATTAATTAAAATATAACAATTCATAATCATCAATAAAATTCATGGATTACATAAAAAATTTCAAAATAATTTTATTTTAATATCTTTATTCCCATTTATTTAAATCATTCGTTAATAAGGTAATCACTACATTATCATTGTGTCATAAATAAATAAATTTATTTGATGTATAAAAATTATAAATAAAATACCATGATGTAGGAAATATTCATATATTTATAATGTTTATTTATAGTAAAAGATATCACTTATATAACCCCATATTCATTTTTTAGTAAAAAAGATATGTTTATGTTATATTTTTCTTTACTTTAAATTAATTCTTATAAAATATCATTTTCACATAAAAGTGGCTCCATGGGGTCCCAAAATCAACCCAAGTATTCCCATGTTCAGAATTATTTCATTAAATAGTATTAAGACTTGTGTTAGGGTAGTTTAATATTATTATAATATTATTTTTTACCCTTATTCACCAGATTTACCCTTTAACCATGGTAAATAAAATAATTACTGAACTTACTATTAATAATATCTAAAAATAAAATTTATATATTTAGAAAATTTGGACCACATGATTATAAATATGGAATACATTTTTCCATATTCATAACACATAAATTTCAACAATTAATTTAAAATTAATTTCTGTTGTTAAAACCAAAAACCTTGTTTTTAAGAAGCAAAAACTACAAAACGATTGACATATGTTTATGTCCAATTTCAAAGTGAAATTACTACCAATGACCAAAGTTTGATTAAATTATAAAAATAAAATCTAATTAAACTTTAAAACCAATTAAAATTATAATATATCTTTTAAATAAATTAGATGAAAATGTAGTTTTAAATTAAAATGTCGTATTTTAACTATTCATTGAAAATGAACTTTATCAGAAAAATACCAAAAATTTACCAAAATTAAATTTTGATGTCCCAATTATAAATAAGAAGTTTATTTGTCCAATGGAACATATAAAAGTGATAAAAACTAGATTTAAAATGGGGTTTCTATCAAAAGGCTGTAAAACTAACTTCTAAAAATATTAGAGTATTTTTGCTTAAAATTGTATTCATTCTCATCTTAAGCCTCTAAATTTTATTGGATAAATGTAAAAACATTTAACAAAAACATTTAATAATAATATGGTTAGTTATTTTCTTTCCTTCCAATACAATGACTACTAATTAACTACCATTAGGAATAATAATATTATATTATTATTATTATTATTTTCATTATGAATCAGCCTTGTGTGCAGCATAAGATTTCGGAGAAATGCACTGTTGTGTGTCGAGTACGCCATTGAACATAGCATCCCATTTAAAGTAAAATTAATATTTAATTAACCAATATTAATAAATATAAAAATCTCATATTATTTATTTACCTATGATGTTGCACTATTATATTAAATGTTTATAGTATTCGAGTCTATGATTTTATTATGGGGAATAAAAAAATGATGTAAAATTTTGTTATGATGCACAATATTTTAACCCTAAATTTGTGTTAATAAAAATCTCGTTCTTAATGATTATACTAGTTAATAATTGATTTAATGATATGATGGTGAGGGTGATGGAGTGAGAGTGGAAGCCCAAACCATGCCTTAGAGTTTTCATCATTGTATTATAAATAATTAGAGTTCAAATAATACAATGGAAACCAAATAATAGAAAATTAAATCAAAATACTACTAATAAGGGAAAAATTTAGCCTTACAAAGACTACTATCCTTATGGGGAATTGATAGGCTTCCCTGAAAGTTGGTTTAAAGGGATATGTGATATTTCTAAACACTAATATATTTTAAATCCATTTATTATACAGCATTATATTGATTAATACCATGGGTAACCAATATTAACTTATTTAATTTAATATATAAGCATTTTTATAACACTACTCACTACCAAATTCTTTCAAACACAATCCAAATAAATATAAAATACCAAAACACTTTTAATTATTATTATAAAAACACACACAAAACCCCTTTTAATATTTGTTTCATTATATAAATATAATTTAATCCATATATTATAAAACATCCAATCCATATATAAATTACCTAGTTAATCAATGTCACTGTTCTCAAAATAATTCCAAGAAATAACCTAAGGTGAAAGTGTGCTAGGTATAATAATAAATTGTGATAGTTATAATTTTTTAAGATATAAAAAAAGTAAATAACAATTTCATGGGGGAAAAGACTACATCATGGTGTATATTAGAATCCATAATGATGAAATTAGGTTTATTAAAATATGGTGATGTGGATGTACAAGAACATTATGTGATAACATGGTGGATTATTGCTTCTCCCACTCTAAATGCTATCATATTTATTTGATCAGTATAAAATGATTATTATGATAATTTTGAAAAGATAACATGATTTCCTAAATATTAAAAAATCAATATGGGGGTTAAGTAAAGATGTTTTAAAATACGAAACATTAGAGAATTTTGTGACAATGATTGATCAATATATCTTAAACAACTGAGTTCTTTGAGGACTATACTTAAACCAATTGTGATCCAAATGAAGCGTAATTAGAGTGTGATCATTTCATGAGTTAAAACTCATCAAAATGAGACTATTCTTATAATTATTTGTCTCCTACCTTCAAAAACGTTTATTGACAAATATGGTAAATATATAGATAATTATCATGAATTAGGATATTTTTATACCCCATGGACACCCTCGAGGAAGGAGAATTTTGGTTTCTTCTTAGTGATCATTATCAATCTCATGTGGATGAGCTGGGTCAATAGAGAATAAGGTATGATGTTATTTTTTTTGTTTTATCATACAATTCATACATATATATACATTTTTGATTTTATGGTTTTTGGAGTTGTGTTCAACTACTATTTAAATTATATTAATCCCTCCAAAATATGTTATTATGAACCCCATATCAAAATAGATGGGTAAAAGGAGAATAATAATAACAATTAGGTTTTATTTACTTTTATAGTAACTAAAATTACTATATATTTGATTGATCTTATATTAATAAATAATGAGTTTACATAACAAGAAAAATGTATAAGAATAATGTTTTCATGAAGAATATACTAACATAATTTTATGAATAGAAAAGATATAAGATATATGTACCAAAAGTTTAATAAGATAAAAAAGATATAAGAATCAAATTAAATTAATTATTTTTAATGTAAAAAATATAGGAAATATCAATTCAAATTAAAATAGATTAAAAAAAGAATTTTTTTTGAGAAGAAAAAAGAAAAATAAAGGATAAAAGTTTTTAATGAAATTAAAAAAATAGATTTTAACATGGATTCATCATCCACCAATATATTAGATTTTGATGACAACTAAAATAAATATATATTATTTCAACTACCTATTAATAGTGTATAATGTCATGAGTGATTGTTTCTAAGCCACATACCACCGCATTGGTGTGAGCATTACCCTAGGTTTGATCTCAGACACCCCACTATTTTTGTTTAATTTTATGTATACATATGAAAGGGTGGAAGTTAATATTATAAAAAGGAAATATAGGGTTTTGGTTTGGTGGAACACTATATGAGAGAGATATAGGGAATGATCACATCTATAACTAGAGAGGCTATGGATATAGAAAGGCATGTCACATAGAGGTAAACATTGGCACATAAGAGAATTATTGTGGTGGTGAACCCTTCCCCTCAAATGGGAATGGGGTCAGTGAAGGAAACACTATATGGATGTGTGTGTGTGTATTGGGTGTGTATGTGGGGTGTTTATTTTAGGTTTCATTTATTAAAAAGGTATTTTTCCTAGTTGTTTTAAAACTACCTACTAGAAAGGTAAAATTTACTTCATGGAAAGGGTAAGTAAATCATTAACTTTATAATCTTTAAATTTAATTTTTTTTAAAAAAGTTAAAAAATATAATATATACCTGTGGATGAGAAGAATAATTATCTTGATAAAGTAAGAGATCAGATAAGCTGATAAAAAAGAAATATCATCAAGTTAAGAAATATCTTTCCAAGAAAAATGATAAAATATTCATAATTTTGGTTGATTTAGTATCCCAAACAAATATAATAATGCATAATTCTAATATTTATGAAGTGAAAAAGATTTAGTAAAAAATTAAATGTTTATAAAATATTTTTTAAACCTTTATTTTAGGTCAAAAATTTATATAAGTTTCTTTCTTTACAAAAAAAATCAATGTATCTAATAATATACAATTCAGCCTTCAAACTACAATTTTAAAATAAGGACTTTATTATGAAAATTGTAGATTACAGAACTTATTTACAAACCTTAAATAATTGAAATAATAAATTATCTTTAAAGAAAAATGAAATAATTTATTTTTTCTAAACCTTATTTTTCTTCAAACTTATATGCCCTCCTATATTAGAGAGTAATGAATGTTTTTGTTTTGAATGTTTTATTAGTTAATATTGTTGGGAACATGAAAATATTTGTAAAAAAATATTTAGTTTCATGATTTCAAAATGATTTTTATGTTCCATTAACAAGTGTACTTGGTACATGGATAACAGTTTCTTCTAAAATATGACCATTGATAATTTCAACTTCAAGAACTTGAATAAAGTCAATGGCTAATATGTTTTTTCCAGAGACAATGTACCAGGATATATAGTTATATTAAGTGATTTATCCTTTCATGGTGAGCTTTCAATTTAAAATTTTATTAATGTTTTATTACTAAATTAAATTCTTATCAATCTTAATTATCTATCTAACGAGGGATACTCTTTGAAACTATGGAATGATAAATGCACCATAAGAAGAATAAAGAGAAGAAAGAAAGATATGGAGTTGAATAATACTTGTTCAAAGTCTTTAATGGTGTACACCATGGACCAAACCTAACTATTAGTGTAGGATCAAAATCCTTTTTATCTTTCTTATTCAGTGTTGGACATTGTATTTCCATGCCATTTGGGCTGAAAGATAACAAGCTTATCAATGATGGGAAAAAGATGTAAATCTATCCAATTGTGTTTACCAAAGTTTCAAGGTTGTTAATTATAACTTTAATTGATTTATTTTATACATTCCTACCATTATACCTTGAGTTAAACGACCACATAAATGAATATTTTGGTTAAAATCATTGAGTTATGGTCAATTTCATGGATTTTTATCATATGATCATTTAGTTTTTTGATTTGGTGGATCTTATGGTGGAATGTTCAAAATATTTTTATATCATTAATCATTTAACTTTATTCTTTTTAGGTGGTAATTTAACATAATTTTCAAATATAACCTTCTTCTTTGGTGGTTTATATTTTATTTCCTTTAAATAATCCCACTATTTTTAAGATTTTGGGTTATTTGGTTGGTTACTAAATATGTGGATTCTAATATTTAAACTATGAAGTACCCTTTTATAGCTCATATTTTCATTGATTTATATATATTGAATCATATCCTATACTTATTTAGGATTATTATATTAAAAAAATATCAATATAGGAAACCCATTATTTATAAATAAATGATTAGGTTATATGATTTACGATTTTTAGGGACTTGTGTCAGGTGTCTGTCATAGGAAGTCCAACAATTTTATCCATAGATCAACTCATACCATATAATTTTTTTTATAAAGAAGTGATAAATTCCACTCAAAATGTTGATGTTAATTATCTCATTGTTTATCACATGAAAATTACCTTATTTGGTCCTACTCATGTTGTCATGATTACTGAAGTTGTTGTTTCTTTGATGAAAAAAACTGTATTGTTGATATTGGTTAAGAGGAGAATATATTTATTAATTATATTATTAAATTTTATTGGGTTACTTTTAATCATTATTTTATGATTATATAGGATTCTATTAAATTTAATAAGTGTTTTGAACTGATGATTAGAAATAATGATATTGATGACATGGAGATTAAAAAAGACTCAAAAAATGAAAAACTAGTAGGTATTTTATGTAGAAGTGTAAAAGGTGGAATGCTTTAAATTTCGAGAAATTTTTATCTAAAAAATACTTACTTGAATTATAAAGTATTTAAAAATTAAATATTTCATCATTGATACTTGTCATGTAATTTCATCAATCTATAGAGGTTTGTATTCAGATAGTTTTGTGAGTATTTTGGGTTGATGTGTAGTATTATTCAAATGAGAATGAGGTTATGTCAGGAAGTCATAATCTTACTATTTTTCCTTAAATTTGGATTTATGGAATAGATTCTCTATTTGGGAGTACACATAAATTTTAGTGTCTTGAATTGGAGGAGGAAGAATAGATGTATGAATTGATTTTTAATTTGAGGTAGTCAAAGAAGAAGAATAATTTACTATTACAGAATGATTTTGGATTGAATTTGGAATGAGTGCATACATGGTCTATAACTCAAAAAATAATGTTATAGATTGAATTATATGTCTCCAAGATTAATTTTTAGGTTCTTTTGAAATACTATTTATCATCTTAATATATTTTTGGTGTTTTTTGGGATGTTGTATGTGGATGCATCATTGTCCTTAGAGTGCCCCTTTTATAAAATAAAAAGAATTTGTTTGAAAACAATACACCATAATAGATCCATAAGGAGATATAATATTACCTAAGAGTATGATAATGTTAACACATAGATTTAGAGGATGTGACTACCAAAATATAACTTTCCTTACTGTAATAAATTTTAATTTCTAGAATAGGTAAACAAGGTTAGTAGATGACAACACACTAAATTTAACTAAGATTTCAAAGATATTCTTATAAAGTACCTTACAGGATTAAATTTTAATTTAAAAAAAGTTGAGGACCCCTGTTAATTCTATAAGTGGCATAAAGTTATTTTTCAAAAATTAAATAATGTCACAACATCCTTAACTCTATAGTTAGTTAATATGTAACTTTCTAAACCAACTAAAACTATAATTATCATAGTTGAACACTATGTGTATATGAATTCTGATGATTACACTCATTATATAGTGATATTATATATCTTTTAAAAATTATAATCATTCATATATTTCAAAATTCTATCTTCTCTTAATCAAAATAAAAACAAGTAACTAATAATCAATATCTAGGATGATTATAAAAATGAACTTATAAATATGAAATTTTAATTTTTTAGTGATAATGGTCTTAAAAATAAAATTTTAACACTAGAAAAATTTATAATAGATTGAGGAAATTAGTCAAATAAATATAACTATTTTGGAGATAATCCAATCTATGTTGTGTGATTATCAAATATAAAGTTACTTTTAGGATTAGGCTATAAATACTACCTAATATGATATATTTTCATGATTGAACCTTCTCCTGTTAATGAACTAGGTTATGTGACCCCATGTGTATTCCTTATATTCACTCCTAGAACACCATAGGCTATTACCCACTGTGGTAACTTATCTGACTAATAATTCTACTCATAAGAAAATTCATGTTCTTTTAGTGTTATTTGTACTCACTCACACACACCATGAGAAACATCCCAGAAGGTCACCCATCCTGACTACTACTCCAACCAATAATGCTTAATTATGGAGTTTTGATCAGGTAGGATCCTGAAAATAAAGGTTCACCTTATTGAATTGGGTAACAAAATTTAGTCCTTGAAGTATCAATTATTCGAGGGTGTTACACTCTCCCCACTTTAAAGTACAACACCCTCATTGTGGACCTCACACCTCAAACCCAGGAAGTGACTTGATACCTTGGGCTGGGTATTGGATTTGATACAATTTTTCATTACATGACCTCCTTGGGATATGAAAAAAATTCATTTGAACCCTTGGGTTTCCTATAATACCTTGGTTTCCTTCCTAGCACACCATAGGATTTTAACAATTGTGGCCACTTATCAAACCAATGACTATCCCTATAAGACAAAACATGCTACTTTATTATGATTTTTCCTCACTCACATAATCCATGAGAAACCTACCAGGAGGTAAGACCCCTAAATGTTTAAGGGCTAAAAGGATAAATGACACTACCCATGTCAACATGGTTAAACTTTATTTTTGGGATCCTACCTGATTAAAACTATATAGTTAAGTGTTTCTTTTCCTAGAGTAGTGTTAGGATGGGTGAAATACTAGGAAGTTTTTCAAGGTGTGTGTGAGTGAGGAAAATGCACACTAAAAGAACATGTGTTGGAATATGGGTACAGTCAATAGTTTTATGATTCGTTTGGGATAGAGAGTGGGCCCTAGTGAGTGGATAACACATGTATGATGGGAAATTGGTGGCATATGATAGGAAAAGACTCAAAAACTATGTTAAGGACAAGTGTCTATATTTTTAGTAGGGAAGATTTATTAAAAATTATATTAGATCCATTTTCCAGCCTTATGTGTAGAAGAAATACCTAATTTTGAGGTGTGGGGTCCACAACTGGGGTGTTTTTCATTAAAGGGGGAGTGTGTAACACCCATAGAAAAGTGGTAATTAAAATACCATGTGTTACTTCCCAGTTTAACAAGATGAAACTTTATTTTTAATATCCCACATTATTAAAACTCCACTATTAAGTGAGGTTTGACATGGAGTAGTGTAAGGATGGGTGTATTCCTAGGAAGCTTCTAAGGGTGTGTGAGAGTGAGTAAAAACAAAATAAAAGTACATGTATTGTACTATGGTGATAGTCATTAGTTTGATAAGTGACCCAGTTTTTTAATAGAGTATTGTGTGGTGGGAAGGAAACCAACATATTATAGGAGACCCTTGGAGTTAGATTATTAGGTTTAATACCCATGGAGACCGATTTATGATATTAATCATAATTTACACTATATTTCTTAGAAAAAACATTATAAACTATTAAATTAACGAATTTAAAACATTGGTCACTTATGGTTTATAAAAGGAAAGGTATTAATTTTAAATATAAAAGGAAATCCAGTATAGTTATATTCTAAACTTGATAAATGAATTTTTTTATTATTATTATACCATAAGTAAATACTATCTGGTCTTAAACCAAGGATCACAACCATAGAAGAAAATAATAAGTTAATTTTTATATAATTTCCCCTAAAAAATGTATTTCTAAAAATAAAGATGAAAAAATAAAACAGATAGTGTTTTCCAAACTCCATCTATTTTTAAAAAACCACAGGTTATACTAATTTAATTAGATATTAATAATTTTAAAGGTAAGAAACTGGTATATGTAGAATAATCATCTTATTTTATAAGAAACTAAATATTATTTTGGGATGAACTCATAGAAAATGTTATTAGTGATGTATAATAGCCTATGAAAACCTGAATCCCCTTTTTAAATGACCATAAGATTCATTTATTTTTATCTCAATTTGAACATGAAATGTTACATAATTACATAGGTACTGAAATTAGATGATTTCCATGAAGGTTGTGATCAACCATTTCAAATATAATTAATTATGGTCATTAGTCAAATTTTTATAGTGACTTTATGGTTATAGGAACTAAGAAAATATTTAAAAATACATTTTATGGTAATGGAACTATAATAAAAAATAAATCTTTAATTTTTACTAATGTCAATAATTAGTATCGAGTATATTATGAAGAAACATTTTATTCGATAGTATAACATAAGTCTATCAAGATTCATTTATCCTTTACAACACATATTAATTTCTTTTCTTTAAATCGATGTAATTTATCTTTTGTATATGATTTTTTAAAAAGAAGTGAATGTTAAAAAAAAATTAGGTTTTGAAAATATTTATATTCCAAGCCATCTTATAAAACACAGCAGTGCATATTATGAACTTAAATATGATCTCTGCTCCTGATATGAATTATAATTTTGTTTTCTACATATTTTTTTTATAAAAGTCATTAAATTTACTACCCTTTTTATCAAGAATTTTTTTAAGGACACTGTAATCCTAAAAATATATATAGATGAAAAAAATATTAAAATTAACTCCAGAATATCTTATCAATAGTTTTTGTAAAATTATAAAAAGTGAGTTTTAGATAATTATGATAGGCTATTTTTGTATTGAAATTTCAATTTCTCAAAAAATAAAAGAAACTATTATAATATAGAACTATCTAGGATATTTATTTAAATATTTCAGTTTATATAAGATGTCAAGTATTAATACTTTGGTAATTAGTTCTAGTAATCTAGAACTAGATGAATGTTAGAAAATGGTAGATCAAAATATTTATAAAGGTATGAGAGGAAGACAATTTTAATGAATTAAAATTTTACTAAAGATGATGATAATTGTATTTATTTATGATATGATCTAAAAATATCCAAAATGAATCTCATTTAAAAGTCATGAAACTTGTTTTCTATTATTTCAATAGAAATTTTAAACATGGGTTTTTTGTCCTTCCAAATTTTATTTTCTCCCTAAAAAGTTATTTAGATTCAAATTTTTGGGGATGTAAATTGGGTAGAGAATATATATCCAATATATGTTATTAAGGAAAAAAAGTACTATTATTTAGTAATAAATAATATTCCACAATTATATTAATCGTTTAAGAAGAATATGTGGAAGGTGGTAATTATTGTTTGTAGTTTTTATAGATTAAGAACCCTCTAATAAATTTTGGTCTTCATTCCAATCATACTAAAATTATTTGAGATAACATGACTATAGTTTTACTTTTAAATTTTTTGCAATATCACTCATACATGAAATATATCATTATAGGACATCAATTTCTTAGACACCATATTAAAAAAAGATAAATTTTTCTTGAATTTATCATAAAAGTGTTACAAATTTACATTATTTTAAAGAAACATTTGAAATCATAATAATTTTATTTCATTAAATAATAAATGGGAATAACCAAATTCAAATTAAAACCTTTCATTTTAATAACTTTATCTTAATACAAAACCATTTATAATTATTAACTTATTACCATAACCTGAATTTGATTAATTAAATAATATTTTTTTAATATATAAACCCATTTATTTTTATTTAATATCTTATTTTCACTTTTTTTATATATTTCAAGGTTATGAAGAGAATATATGGTTCACTAAAAGGAAAACATCAAAAAAACACTATGGTGGGGTGGAACTGATGTTGTAAGGCACTATGCGTGAAAGGATTTATAATCATTCATGTGCCCTTGGTCTTCTAACGCCATATCCCCCACCTCTGTGGCCCACTGGAATTTTTCCTCTCATCATATTTGTCTGTATATAAAATTATTATTATTTTTTAGAATATGAATTAAAATAAATGATTAGGTATCCTAACATATTTTCTCAATGTAACATTCCCTATTCAAAGACAACTAATCAGTGTCTAAATTGGTGGCATTATCTGACCTCAAGCACACCAGATCACATGCCAAAGGTTACTAAGTAGGAGAAGGGTTCTAGGTTGGCACCATGTTAAGACTATACCCATCATATAAGAGTGATAAATAATGAAAATTACCAAACAACATACAGTAAGAATAAACAACCATTATGAGTATGCATAAAAAAATAAAACACAATATGCTATAGAAAATGAAATGAAGAAGAAAGCAATCCTACAGACTCATGTTTGTTCTAGAATACCATAATAGAACACCCACTAAAATGAACACATATACAAATGAAATAAAATGAATAAAGTATAAGGAGTATCTAATATCATAATCAAGAACACATCTCATCCCGATCTCCAGTCCATCTAAAATATCCCACTTGATCTTAAAACTTCATTCCTTTTCCCCAACTGAACCTGTGATTAGTGAATTCTACATGGGTACCCCAGTTTCGTGGCTCATCAAGGAGGGTGTGATGACAACTTAGTAGGGAACCACTAATAGGGTCCTAAACATAACCAGCATCGTAGTGTATAAAATTGTGATAGGATCTATAAATAACCAAATAACCACAAAATCACAAATAATTATTCACTATTTATCCTTGGGTTCTAAGGTAAAACTTGATAACAAACATACCTTATTTTTCTAGTAATAGTGTTCCTATGAGAACATGGAATAATCATGAAAGGGGTTCATTAAACCCCCAACCATAATCTTATTATCATGTACATAAATCAAACTATACATAGAATATAAGGAATCTATATAGTGTCAATATTGAAAGCCAGATCCTATGGAGTATCCTTGAAATCCATGTAATATATTGCTTAATAATTTCGATCCTAGGATGTATCCAAAGAATATAAATAGTATTAGGATCAATATTCAGATCATAGGAATTATCCTAGGAATCCAAATAATGTCAGGCACAGTAGGTGGATACTAGGTAGTATCCTAGGAAACCATATAGTATCAAAATGAAAGATTAGATCCTTAGTAATCTGTTAGTAATCCATATAGTATTAGTTATCCTAACTAGATCCTAGGTAATCTCCTAGGATTAAAAATTTTATGAGGAATCATTTTCAAGAATCATCACCGAGTCCTAGGTAAAATCTTATGCATGAAAATATCATTAGTCATTTTTCTAGATCTTGGGATGAAATCCTAGGCATCCAAAATGGATCATACATCATGAACAGGTCCTAGGAGCATATCCCTTGAATCCCATATAGTAAAATCGATCCTAGATCACCCCTCCCAGTAGTGTCTCATATCATTAATAAATAATCTTGGTTTGTCCCAACACTCGAACCAATATACTGTTTAATGTCTTGACTCTATGGTACACAACCAATTAGTGTCACTATATCCATGATGATATCATATTTTCGGTTTTTAGTTTTTATGGTGACAAAAAATGTTGAAAATTTATACATTCCTTCACTAACCCTCTATAGGGTCAACATGATACTTGGGCATCCAATGAGGTCCCTTATTTCTCATCATATGCCAGACACCCTACAAGGGTTCCTTGATTCCAATGCCATCTCTAGAGCCAATCCCAAGACTCATAAAAAATTACATCCACGAACCTCATATTGATCATCTTAGAGCCCCACTAATCTTATAGAATAATCAAAATGGAACCATTCTATAGGCATGACATAAAGCCAATCTCAATTCCCATGGTCATCCAATATTGGTCCCCTAACCCAACCTATCACATATATTCCCAAGGAATACCCACCTAGTACTCATATAATAGTGGGGTTGAACAGTCAAGACACTCTCTAATAATCTCTCCTAATTCTATATGGCATCTCAAGGTCTCACCACCCATTCAAGCCACTCATCTTATTCCCACACTTCTCTAAAAGGGGTTCTCTAATGGAAACTTTACCTGAGCCCCTACATTCAACAATTTTCATTTAATTTATATGGAAAAGGGTCCATATATCTCTAGAACCACATTTTATAAATAGGCCCTTAAACATCAGCGTCTGAGGCATAAATCTAGAGTTCAAGAGTCTATCTTGGTTTTTTACACTTGCATCCATCCATAGGAATTTTACTTTAATAAAATAATTAATTTACATATAATGTTGATCACACTCAATGGTTAGACCGTATATCAAATGAAAATATAAATATAATTCATTTAACATAGGGAAATTATCAAGGGATCACATACCTCATATATATAGTCATTCCATTTTTTACATTCATGAAAACTATCGTCGAAGCTTGTATAAGACTCACACATGATCACAATATCAACCGATTCCCTATTGATATGAAATTTATTTGATATGTTTTTCCACATCATTTGTTATATTAATTGTGTATTTTAATGTATAATTTTTCATTAATTTGGTTAATTATTTTTAAATGTTAATTTATAATAGATTTAGTGAATTAATGAAATTTATGATAATAATATTTTTTTTATTTTTTAATATATCTATCATTCATTATTTGAATTATTTATTTAATTAATTTTGTTTTTATAATTTTATTTTTAATATTTAGTGTTTTTTTATTTTTTTATTTTATGAATTTAATCTTTTATTGGTTTCAATTTGTATAATAAACTAATTAAACAATTATTTAAAGTAATTTGTAATTAATTTTTAATCATTCATTGTTTTAATGTTTTCTGTGTGTCCAAATGTGTTATTTTTTAAATTATTTTATTTTTTCTATTTAAATCTTTTGTTAATTAAATAATTATTTAATAGAAAATTAATTTTATTTTTATTATTTAAATTTTTATTCAACATGTTGTAATAGTTTACATAAAATTTTTATATTATTTTTTATAATTTTTTTAATATTTATTTTTAAAATTTTAATTTTTTCCAAAGTCTAATTTAAAATTAATTTTTTTAATTTTTAATTTTATGTTCAGGCTCACCCTAGTACAATAAAGGAGCTACCACCAGGGTTCTCCTGTGAAGACACTACAAATATGGTGATATTTTCATGGTGCTACCCCCAGTTATGCTACTATTACGGTGCTACTTCCTTTATCTACAAGTTGTTCATTTATACAATTCCTTCCCACTCAAGCTACCATTTACACTATCAGACTACTACTGCTTCCATGATGATTTTCATACCATTGTGAGGGTGCATCTACTAGCACTATGCCCATTTTTTCTTTCGTGCCTTCATTATTCGACCTACCAAATATTAAAGAATTATTGATACTAGAGGTACTTTTTGAACTTAAATTGATCAATGTTGAAGTGTGAAACCTTTTACGGAAGATCTCAAACAAAAATGAAGTTGGATTAAAAAATATCTCACCAAAAGAGGCTGAAGTTATTAAAGAGGGTTGTTTATGGGGGGAATGTAAAAATATGAGAACCTAGGATTTGAAACATTGAAAATAGAATAGTGAATCAAGAGTTAAATTAGGATTATCATTAGGAAAATTAGAGCATCAACAAAGATGATTCATGACAAGCCTATGAGAAAAATAAATAGGTAATCTATTTGAATATGGTACTGTTTATGATGCTTACCTTCCACATCGATAATCCCCACTGCACCAAATGTGAGGAAGATAATTCTGCATGGGCATGTGGTTTAACATATCAATCTTGATTATTGATGATATTGGTTATCAAACCAATCAAAGAATCACTGAAGACATTTATGGAAAGTTAGAACTAGTTGAAGGATAGAATGATTTGGATAAAGCTAAAATTAGATGATATAAAACCTAGAGGAAGTTTGTACATGAAAATCATGTTGAAGTAGAAGTGATTTAGTTTTATAGGTGTGATATTAATGGAGTATGAGTGATCAAAATGTTCTCAAAGGTGTTTTTATTTCCCCATGAAGGTATTTGAAAATTATGGGGGTATTTGGGACTTCTGAATATTGTGGATGAGGTTATAAAATTGAGTTTACATAAGGTGTTTTATTGAAAGACCCATTGAATTCTATTTGATTAATTTCTTAATGATAAAGTGTAATGCCATGGTTGATAGAGGAGTTTTATCAAGCCATGGAAAATTTACAAGCATGACTGTTCAGTAATGAATGAGAATGGAATGAGGATAATGAAGAACATACTACGATTTGATGATGCCTCAATTTTGGGAAAAGTGTGTTGAGAATGAAGAACCTAGGATCTTTTGGTTAATATTTCATTATTGGATGATATATTGAGGTATTTAATGTAATTATAGTTATAGAAATTCTTATCAAATATTTCATTGAAAAATGGTGTTTTTAGACAACTTAATAGCTGGAAATATGTAATTTAAGGAATCTTCTAGAGAATTCATGAAGTAAATAAATAATTATTCATCCTTGTAACTTATCTAGGATCTTCATATATGGATCTATAATTGAAGAATGTGGGTTTATTATGTTGTTTATAGTGGACAATTCTGTTTCTATTGGATTTCCTATAAAATTGTTAAAGTTTCCACATGTAGGGTGCTGAGGAAAACACCACGTTTAGGTTAGCGCTTGAGGTTGTGATTTGGGAGGAGACTTTAAAACCTATAATATCACAATAAAGTGGTGGATCCATCATTAAACCATTAGGGTGAGTTGATAGAGAATATTTTAACTAGATCTCATGAAATCATTAGAAGTAAAGGCTCAGGATCTAGATTTCGAGGAAGGAAGTTTTCTCACTAGGGAAGATTATTTCTCTATTCCTCTTTATTGAATAATGTTATTAATATAAAATCATTGTTTATAATTTCTAATTTAGATAGAATGTGTGTATAAATTATTTAGGGATATTATAGTCTATATTTATTTGATTTTATTTTTTTGGGTTTGATTTAGTTTTAATAAAAATGTGATTGATTTTCTTGGTCTTCTTTACTATGTTTTTCATTTATTATTCTCTAATATTGTTAGAGTTAAAAAAAATTGGTGATGAAAATAAACTTAATTTATTGAAATATCATAGTGATTATTCTTCAATATGTGATTTCATTTTTTAAATCCTTATGAGTATTATTTCTACCATACTCCAAGTACCGATATGAGAAGAGTAATGGAAATTTTTAACCTATAACCTCAACCAAAGTACATTTTTTTGGAAAAGGTTGAGGTTATGCTTTTTACATCACGAATTATCCATTTTTTGAATGGTGATAGAGATTCCATTCATAAAAATAGATCATTAGGAAAGGTTATTCACTTAATTATAGTTAGGTTTTTTTACCTTTTTTTCACATACATTTTTTTCACTTTAATGTTTGAAGATGATTCAAGCGCATAAGATAAATTTATAATTCATTATATCTAGATATATCTTGATTAATTTTATTCAACCAAGTTATTACTTTTATTTCTTCATTTATTCCTATTTTACTCTGTTTATCACTTCACACCTTTCAGTTCTTACTTATCCCATCAACTCAACAATTCCTCTATTTTTGTATTTTTTTTTGTTTTGGTCTCACACATTCACTTATAATTCCATATAGACATGGTAATCTCACTCACTACCATACAGGTAGTTATTAGGGTTATAAAAAATAAATTTTACTATATTCATAAATATCCACAATCAGTTTTATTGATCCACAACATTTAAATAAATAAATAAAAATATTTCTAAATTAATTTTAAAATTTTATTGAATTAGTTATATTTCATAATTACTCACTAGGTTACTTATTGAGGCCTAATCCTTGAGAAAAGTGTGTAGACCACCCAAATCATCCATATAGGCCTTTAACACATAAAATAATAAATTTATCTTTCGAATAAAACCATCCATTTCCTTAAAAAAACTAATACCCTAAATAAAATCATGGTAGTAACATACCTCAATAAATATGCATGTAACCTAATTTGATCATTCTCACAGGACCTCCTTTATCCAAGATGATAATAATAACTATATTTTAATATTATTCCATCACTATCCTATATAAATATATCTAAAAAACCTCACCTAATAGAAAAAATAATTAGTGATAAAGGAGGGAAATTTTTTTTGGAAGAATCAATAAAGATATTTATATTTACAATAAAATTTACTCCAAATTAAATGAAACTAAATTCTTAAAAATAATTAAGGTATAAATCTTCTTAATTTAACGAGATAGGTGAGTAAATAATTTAGGTTGATTCCCCCATTTTACAGGCCATGAAAACACCTTAAAATCACTTAAGAAACATTTTAATTATTTTTTGACAGTTAGAAAACACTATTCACCCATTCCCACATAAGGGTTCATGTAAGGGTAAACAAAACCATTGACATAAGTGTATTCCATGTAGGGGTTTATCCCATGAAATGAGATTCCCACATAAAGGGATTTTCATGTAAGGGTATTTTCTATAAATTTTTCCCAATATAAGGGGATCCCCCCATGTAAGAGGATCCCCCCACATAAGGGTCACCCCACATAAGTGGATTTCCCTCAATGTATAAATATCCATGTAAGGGTCCCCCATGCAATCAGGTAACATAAGATTTAACATGTTGGGGGTCTTCCACACTTTTCACCCTTGTAAGGGTGACCACATCGGGGTATTAGAGATCCCTCTTCTCTAGGTAAATAATTTTCCAAATTTTGGAGAATTCATAGCCACATAAGGGGTTTCCCACATTAGGGTTTCTCTTTACACTAGTCAAACCCACTACTCCACCTAAAATACCATTCCAAAGAAACCAAATAATCATCTAAGTATTAATCCATATACAAATACATTATATAGAGCATCCCAAAATCCTTTATTATTGATAAGAACTTCGATTCCCAAAACAGACCCTATTCTAGAGTAAAAAATTCAAATTCCATTAGAATTTCTCACACTGTATAGATTGGAGTCTTGGAAACATCCCCCCATAGAACTTCTCATCCCTAATAAGCCTCAATGTTCTTTAAACAATCAATATTTACCTTAAATGTTTATTAATTACTCGTCAATCCATTATGTTATACTACAAAATTATTAATGATCTTTCTCTATGTAACTCAAAACACATGTTTAACTATTCCCCAAAATCATAGATACCACTCACCATTATCACTAATACCAAGATGATACTCAATGAAAACTGTCTATCTCAATACACTAGGGCTTCATAAAATAACTCATCCCATGGATTATCGTTCTCGTGTCTATAAGTTGTAGCTCATAATGGTTTATCTCAAACCATAGTGACTCACATAATCATAATTTACTACTGAAATGAACTCTTAGTGGTCTAAAAATACACTTAGTACATTTTATGTCTCATAAAAACAATTTGTCCTAAAAAAACCGATCAGTAATTCTCCATCCAACCATTCTTAAAAATTCTATGCCTCACCCACTAGTGTACTCTCACATTATACGATCACGATGCCTATATACTTGAAGGAATTATAGGATTTTCCACACAACATGCCAAGGAAAGAACCCAAAAGATGGTGTAATTTTATGATTGGATCCTCAACTAGGAAAATCCACCATCAGACATCACCATGATTGCTGATGCACCATCGATCTAACACACCCTTTGATCACATCCAAACCCTCCCAAGCCTGATGCCAATACATGAACATATTCTAAAACCACATCCAAATACTAAGTCTATTATTCACCAAGGAACCAAATAAAAATAGGTTCATCTATTCATAAAGGTCCCAAGTTCTATATCAAACATAAATTATTGGTGTCGTCACACCCATGGCCTTGTCAACATAAGGTTCATTCCTCCATGACACATGCTATATCCATCAGCACACATAATGACTGGATGTGGCTGTCCTGCTCATGCCCTTGCACCAACATGAAACATCAACTCCCACCCATTTCCATCTCACCAAAAAATTCATCATCAACATCTACCAAAATTCATCCATAATGATAATAAAACCCTCTAACAGGTAATGTTATACTCCCCACCATACAATTTACCTTATACCTATCTATAAGAGAAACCTCAATAGGTTCCAAAAAATCACCTCCTTGAAAATATGTTCCATGAAATAACCTTAGGGTGACCATAACATGGCACTTCAATCCATTTATTATCTCACCTCTAACCATATATAAAAATTTCAAATTTCATTAAAAATCTCATAAAACCGTTATAGTAAGAATCTCAACAAAATTATTAGTCATTGGATTACACATGGATACTTTCTGATCCATAAATCAATGACACCACTCATAACAAACACATATCACCTCAATCTCACATAAACTCAATAGACATACCCCAATTTATTTTTCTTTTGAATTTTCAAAATATTCAATTTTTGGTTGAGTGAGAACCTTACAAGACACCCAGAGAACCACCATGAAAAAGACCCATAAGTGGGCCGGTCAAGCGGCCCCATCCAAGACCAACCCACTCCAAAAGACAACCCCAAACTAGACCACCATTACAGAAGACACCCACACCACCCATATCTCCAAGGCGGGCTTCAAACCATACTGATATGAATTACTATGCGAAGGGTCTAGAATAAATGAGAGAGGTAATAAGAAAAGAGTAGACCAGAGTCGGAGGTACAGAACTAAGGGACCACGTCTATCCCAGATCTACCTCTATCTTCATGCTAGAATCCATTGTAGATGAGTGCCAGAGCAAAAAACACCATTGGTTGCCATTCACCCTACACGATGAACCTAAAGATCACCTCGACAACCATCTCGAGATGCGACCCCAATGCACCCTCATCCCACCGTGGCACCTCAGGACCACTGGAATCCACGACATGCCGCTGTGACAGAAGACAAAGAACCAAAACACAAATCTGCACCAGATCCACACCAAACAAACCAAGAGAAGAGAAAACACATAAAAACAAAAATTCTGACCAGATCCAAAATGGAGTATGAACAATGGGGAGATCTTTATTAGTATTACTCCAGAATCATAGTTTTTATAATAGGAAGACTGGTAAGTGGATTCGTCTAACTCTGGGGTTTATTGAGGCCACCTCTTGTGACTGTGTAATAACCTAGTAAAAATGTACCCAAGTAGGTGTTCACCCTATTTATACCCTGGAACATTATCTAACTCATACAAAGAAGAGTCTTATCTCATCAGTTACAGACCCACATGCCTAAAAGAATTTCCATCCCACATGACATTCCTATCTCATTTAACAGGGAGAATCCATGTAACACCTCTTCAAAATCAAGTTATTTCACTAATTTCATGTCATACTACTGGATCACATATTGACAAGATCATCACCACTAAAATTGAAGTGTCTGAAGGGGATATACTCATCCTATATCAAACCATTTAGTATTAAAAATGGCTATATCATCAGGAACCACAAACAAAAATAATAGGGTCAGACATCCCATCGATCCCACCCTCACAACTAAACCTTGATACCAAAATCACTCTAAGTGACTTACAACATTAATCTCAAGGAATCTTAATTTCTATACCATAGACTCTAATAGAATCTCCCATGCGATGATCTAAACCACAATGAATATACCCATGATTCTATCTCCTTGGCACTCATAAGACTAGGATGACCCCTATATCAGGTTACCCTCACATATATCACATCCCAAAAGATATAGTAAATGCCTTGATACTTAGTCACACTACTCATCTCACCAATATTATAAGCTATATCCCAAAGGAACTAAGATCTCCCACTAATACCATAAATCAAGTCTCAGATTGGTCAGAACTCATGGGAAACATCCCTACTACTATTTCAAACATCATTAGGCATATAATATAACTAAAAACTCACTATAGGGTTCTCAAATACATATATAAATTTCAGAAATCACATATCAAGTCACTATCATAATAGGGAAATGACCCTCAGCAAGAATCTGCATAAGATACTACCCCCTCAATGACTATAATCTTTTCTATATACATATATCAATGTTTCTCAAATACAATTCATGTCAATTATACCATATTTATATGGCTCCGGTAATTATAATTCCAAAAAAAAATCAATATAAAGAAACCATATAGGTTATTTTTGAGACTTCATGTAATCGAACATATTTTTATTTCCATAATAAATACCATAATTACCAATAAGGGGTTCACAGTGAAGACATCCAATGCATATACCGACCTACTACGGGTCACTACAAATCCCTTTCACAAAGGGTATCCATAATAATAATCAAGGATTATCTTTAAATAAGATCCAAATGACCTATCATCATAGAAAATATATTGTGGTTATGTTGAGTTGAATTAGACCAAAAAGTTATATGAGAAAACAACTTATAATTTATTATTGTAACTTTAAACAACTAATACTTCACTTTTAGTGATATGAATCCTGTAGAATCATATGAATATCATGAAATTTCAACACAAAAATAATGGTGAATATATTCAATCCTATTTCCAATAGCATATGATATAAAAACCCATAAATCATAAATCCAAAATCCGAGTGTGTCACTCTATGTGAATTTGTAAAAATATGAAATGGAAACTAAGAACAACAATCCCATATCCTTATTAACCAATATTTTCCATCAGAAAAGGTGTTCATGAATTACTAGTCCAAGGTCCATCATAAGATTTGACACATTACCAGGCCCCCTATTTTCTATCTCTAATATTAGAAAACTATTTTTTTGATAATACCTTTTAATGTTCCATGAATTAATAAAACTAATTAGTGTATTGTATGGTGGAATTAATAAACTTTATGTGTGCCTCCTTATATTCCATAGGATACTGACTAGCAGCAGGGGTATAGAATAGTATCATGGGGAGACTTTAACCCTATATTAGTTTGAATAAATATAAATAGTCAAACATCATTCATTAATAATAAACATATATTAAAGTACACATAATAAAACAAAAAACAAACATGCTATATCAAATGAAATGTAGAAGTAAGTAGTCATACATACACATGATCATGTTAGCATACCAAAAATGATCACCCACTAATAAAATCTCATATACAAATGAAATAAAAGAAATAAAATACAAGGAATATCTACTACCATTTTAAGCACTCATCTTATACTAGTTTCTTGTCCATATGAGCTATCCTACTTGATCATGCAATTTTTGGCCCTTAAACTGCCTAAACTTATGATAAATGAAGTCTTATTTGGTAAACATGTACCATAACCTCCCAAACTAGGTGTGAGTACAACTTAGTTGAGATCCACCATTGGGGTCCTAATCATAACTAGAATAGTAGTGTTTTCCTATGTGATAGGCTTAAAATTAATAGAAATTAAATGTGGAAGCATAAATAATTATTCACTAATAATCCTTTAGTTATAAGGTGACACCCAAGATTGACCATACCTACTTAGGAGTGTTCCAGAGTGTTTCTCAGCAGATGGAATAGTCATTAAAATAGTTAGGTAAACACTCACCCATTATCATAGTTTTAAGTGAAAGCCTCAAATCCTAGGTAGAATTCTAGGAATCCATATAGTATTTGGATCAACAACCATATCCTAGGGAGTATCCAATGAATAAATGTTGTATCTGGATAAAAAAACTTATCATAGGAAGTATCCTAGGAATCCAAATAGTATCAAGCACAATAATTTGATCCTATAAAGAATCCTAGAAATATATATAGTATCTGGATAAATAGTTGTATCATTGACATTCATAAATTATCAAGATCAACAGCCAAATACTAAGCACTATCCAAGGAATCCATATATAATCATGCATCATCGTTTGATCCTATGTAATATCCTTGGAATATGGATATTATCCATCATCATATCTAGATCCTATGTAATCTCCCAGGCATTTAAATTTTATGAGGAATCATCATGAGACCCTAGGTAATATCTTATACATATAAAAAGTATGATACATCTTTTTCTATTCCTATCATGTAATTTGAGGTATTTATATAGTATAAGTAATTATCATCAGATATTAGGAGTACATCCTAATCATCCTCTATAGTAAACTCAAGGGTAGAGTATCACTCGTAGAAGTTTCTCACATTATTAATAAATAAATATGGGTTGGACCAACACCTAATCATATCATATTATTCAAACATTGTCCAATTATGAGAAAAACCTATCAATTTAACTATAGATAATATAGGATATATAAGTAGTCTTTAGGTTGTAAGGAGACACATGAAGTTGAAAATATGTACTTTCATGTACTGACCCTCTCTATGGTCAATATAATACTGGGGCACAAACTTAAGTCTACTATATATCATAATAAGTTGGAAACCCTACATGGGTTCCAGAATTCCATTCAAAATTCCTAGGACAAGCCCACCACCCGGAGGAAATAACATTTCTCAACCATATCACGATCATATTACAACCTCATCGGCCTCACAAAATTAGACACACAACACCATTCTAGAGGAATGGAATAATGCCCATCTCACTTCACAAGGTCATCCTAGGCTAGTCTGCTCACCCAACCTATCACATATCTACCCAAGGTGTACCCATTATGGTACAGACATACCAATGGGAGATGAAAACTTTCCCTACTATTTTATAATATAACACAAGTATCTAAGGCATCTCAAAGTCTCACCATGTCCCATTTATACCACTCATCTTAGTCCCACAAAATCAACTACATGAGGGTATCTAATAGAACCTTTATGAGGGCCCCTACATTTATTAATTTTTTTATTCATACCCCAAAGGGTCTGTATATCATAAGGAACACATTTTATAAATAGTACCCCATTCATTAGAGATCAAGGAATCAAGATATTACTTAAGGGTTCATCATGACCTTTGTAACTTTTATCCATCCATAGTTATTTTACATTAATAAAAAATTATTTTAAAAAAATGATTAACCACCCTTGATAGAGAGAACTCATATAAAATTCATATATAAATAAAATCCAATTACCATAGGGGCATGCTCAATGGACCACCTACCTTATATATGAAGTTATTATCTTTTGTTCATGCTCAACAACCCTCATCAAAGCTTTTCTAAGCCTCACACATGCTCACATCATTATTCGAGACACTATCTTGAGACATAACCTTTAAATTAATTAATTAGAAAAACTTATAAATAATTTTACAATTTTATTCAATTTTTCATAACACCTAATAACTCATGAGGTCACTTACTAGGGAAAAATCCTTATGAAAATGGAATGCACCACCCCTGACATCCATACATACCTTTAACACACAAAAGACCGAATTTTTATTTCAAATAAAAAAATCTATTTCCTAAATAATGTAAAAAACCAAAATAAAATCACAATTGTGAAATACCTTGATAAATCTTCATGAAACTTTGTTTTATCACTCTTATAAGGCCTACTTTATCTACGTTGAGAAAAATCACCATCTTTTGCGATTTTACACGTTTCTTTGGTGGAACCATCACAAAAAAAAACCTCTCATAACAGACCAAATCAATCATGATAGGTTTGGGAATGAAAATGAGGAAGAATAGACATAGAGAGATATATTTGTAACATATCATGGCCTATAGAAAATAACTAGTGCTCCACTAGAGACTACTCTATGATATTAAGAATGCCTCCCAAAATGATAGAGGTTGCAACTAGCAGTGTGGGTCTAAGGTGGTACAATGGGAAGACTATCCCCATATATCAGAGTGAAACAATATCAAAAATAATAATCTAATTAGATACAACCGAATAAATAAATATTAAATAAACATCATAAAAATATCCAATTAAATAATCACAAACCATTCTATATCAAAATGAACTATATACATGTCAAAGAGTCACATAGCAGTTGTCTATATCTATAAATATCATATCCAGAACAAAATAAACAAAAATATAAGAATACTGAAAATGGTAATAAGTCCTAGATTTTTTATAATAACTTATTCTCCTATATAGTAGTTCAAATCATGCATCAGTCATAGGGATTTTCCCTTATTCGGTCATGTAACAATGAAGTTTTCCCAGCTACCAAACAATTATTCCAGAAGGGTTTGAGTACAACTTAGTAGTCCACCACCAAAAAAGTATATAAATATATCAAATTTGAGTAAGTTCATGCTAAATTGAAAAATATAGATATATATATGTATAATTGTATTGAAAAGAAAATAAATAGACATCATTGATCCTCAGGTTCTATAATGATGCCCAAGACTAACTAGACATTCCTCGCCCATCACCAAATGTCTCTAAGTAGTACGCATCCATATGGATGAAATTTACCCACCCCTTGATCAAAATATATCTTGGGGATATATATATATATATAATGGAAACAAGAGTATCACACCTAAGGAAATATACTCAACTTAAAAAAATTGCCACACCAGAAGGAAAATCCATATTCGAAACCTTATAAGAAATACCCAATGTAATGTCAACCCGAGAACCATGACCTATGTCCAAAAAAATTTACTCACTCATTATATAATCATGAATTTAATGTTTAATATAAAATAAATTTTTATACAAAAATAAATAACCAAGGAAACAAACCCTATTTTCTATTTAAACTAGAAAACCATTTATCACCGATCTGACATAATCCTTTAACCTTTAAATTATCACCATTCAACATTTTATAAATCAATATTTTCCATTTACATTTCAATATAAACATTATTGGTTCCTCACTTTATCTATCACATTTCATGAAAATAAATTCATTTCTTGGCATCCCATAAGTTCATTTCTAAATAGGGTTTATAGAAAACTCAAGGGTTTTCTCTTAAAATAATATCTATGATTTAAATTATATAATTAAATTCTTGGTTGAACACTTGATATTATAACATGAAAAAAAAATAAAGAACTAACATACAAAGGATGTATTTCATGTAAAACTTATAAACCACCTACCTCAAGTGTAAAAATTATTAATTGTCATGAACCACTACCCAAATCAAGAACAAAAAACAAAAATCCATAACATTATCCCAAACTACAACACATTAGATATTTAGAAAAATGAGATAATAAAAGGATTTGAATAGAGATATCTAGGTAATTTAGAGGATTAAACTAACTTAGATGGATCAATTACAATGAATTTAGCTTCAATTCACCATGAAATGAGGTTGGAGGAGCTAATAGAATTCAAAACCATCTATTCTCATATTAAATGGAATAACATGATCGAGGGGATTAGGTTTGAGGATTCCTGAGTAAGTCCTAAATATTAAAATACCTAAAACTCTACCATGGAGAAATTCATGACATGAAACACACTTTCACCCCATGAATTTTTGGGATAGCACACCTCAAGGTCTTGGTCATGATATATGAATATGTGACACACTGTGATACACCATTAAAGTCTTCCTTTAGCACTGAAATAGTTGCATGTCCATCTTATTCCTCCTAAACTCCCTCCCAAATACTCATTAAACCTTGGAAACCAATAAAAACCATGAGAAACATGTCTAGGATAAAATCAAAACCACAATACACCTCAAAATATCTTAGGGGAATTACAAAATCCCCCTATAAGGACTTATCATACCCAAGAAGTGTCTTGAGATGTATAATATGAAAAATCTATATTCTAGCCCCAAACATCTAAATACAAATCTCAAAACCCATTCTCGAAAACATCTATTTAACCGAAACACTCAAGTATGAAGTCACGACATGATTCACCACTTGATCAATCCCCTGAATCATGTCATGAACCATCATTTCACCCATTGAATCATGTCATGAAACCCTTCCCAAACAACTTGTGAACCAAAAAACCATTACACTAAGAAATTTATTTGTATTTAATATTAATTTAAATGGATTCATACATTGTAATAGGTTTAGGGGTTTTAATACCTCCCCACAATATAATAGTTTTTTCTCAAGATGCATTCCAAAATTTCACCCAGGCTCATCAGCAAATAACTCTAGCCACTTAGCCCTCATATATAATTCCTTCTCCAATATCACCCCTTGGTTACAACCATGCTACCTATGAACACATACCAAAGGAACTATCATACTGTATAGATAATATTTAGTAAGATCAAAAATGTAAATAGGTCACTCCTAAATGGATTTATCATCTACAAGATCAACCTCTTACTAACTACCCCATGCATAGGGCTCTTTTAGTAATTATGAGTCACAAAACCAACTTCCATCACCTTTCTATGTGCTTATTTATCAACTGATTGATTAAATATTTTTCATCACCTCCTTTACCCCGAAACATGTGATAAAACATGGTTATATATCCTGAATAAAGCAATGAAGTGTTTTAACACCCTGAATCAAGAAATGAAACATGTTTCATAGCCTAGATAAATAACTGCAACACACTAGCTCAGAAAAAAGTCTATGTTCATCCTTTTCCTACTATGGGTAGATTCCATATATTTTAATATGAATTGAACATGCCTCAAATTCTCCTACATAAGAACTATCCTAAAAATTACCAATTCACCAAAATTTATTTGAAACTACGGTTGAGGACACTAAGCCAAGTGGTTCCACCAAAATAACTAAAAAATAGGACACCCACTCCCATCATATCCTCTAAAATTTTATAGAGTCTACTTAGACTATCCATATGGTAAAGGATAATATGAAGTACTCAAAATCACCTATATACCAAGTATATTTTGAGACTAAAAAAAAACTACCTCCTACCTCTTTCATAAACCATTGTAATCACCATATCTCAATGTAAAAATCGAACTATATGCCTTCTGATGGTTATAGTTGTACCAACACTATTCCCACACTAGTTCTAACATTCAAAACTTGACAGGAACACTCGCTATGGAATTTATTGTTTAAAAAAAATTCAACTACGATTCCACACTTTTCATGACATTATTAAAATCCAAAAGTAAAAAATTCACAAATTGTTGGTTGTTTCCATTGGTCTACACCAGTCCATTTCTCAACTGACTATTCTTAATAAGACCCACAATCTCGCACTTGATACTACTTTTAATATAATTCCCTTTTGTTATTATTCATGTTAGTATGTTAATATAGTGAACACAAGTCTTAAAAATCTAGTCACTTACAAACCTGCTTCAAATAATAAACCCAGTCACACCACCTAACCATAATCTCATATCTACAAGCTTCCAAAAATCAATCACACTAACTGTATTAACTCTTATTAATTGATACTCATACCTAGGTTCCTTCCACTTTCTATGCCTAACTTGGATTATTATATGAAAGTGACATAAAAAATCATAACTACTTATGGGGTTTTTATCAACATGTTACTCTCGATATTCACTGAAAAATACTCAAAATATGAAACTCCTATATAAACAATCCTTGGTGTGATCCTTACCATAGAAGTTCATTATTACCAATCAACAAATACAATACGGAATGATACCCATCATCATTAAAATTTTATCATTCTTTATCTCCATTCATGTTATTGGTATAAATTATCAACTCATACCTTGATTGAGACTCTATTACCACCACGGTACCCCACACATTAACCTTACAAATTTGACAAAAAACTACCACCAGACTCCTAGTCTTTATGATTCAAAGTTAAGATCCATGACCTTTCACACCACTCTATGAATATCACGTTCCAACTCACTATGGAACCTATCTAGACTCACTAGTAACTCATATTCGTGCAAACGTTTCAGTCACTATAGCTAAGGAACTCTTTGATTCTATTGGAAACAAATTGATCCACTTAGTATTTCATAAAACTCGAATGTCGATACACTACATCCCACACTGTTACAAAAAATTTCACAACTCATATATCACCTGGGATGACCATCCTCACACCAACAAGGTCCTCATGGACCCAAGGTCAGTCCATCATCTCATATGGAGACCTCATCTCATGCATCAATTACACCCCAATGCATCCACTCCCCAGAACAAACTATACTTGGAAACACCCTTGATTTTCTATTTCTCTAACCACCATACATCATAGCCTCAATGGTCCACACAATCTTTCCATTATTGATCAAAAAGTCACCTCATACCTTTCCACCCTTATCCCACAATTAATTGTACACCAATACCATAAGCAACCCACGAATACACTCTATACTGTCAGGGTAAACTAAGAGTCCTAAACCCCACCATAACATAAAAGCACCACATAAATTCCTATCAATAATGGGTATATAGGGAAAAACACAAATTAACAAATAGAACATAAACACTCTAGTATCATGGAATGAAACAACCAATAATTTTCTTCCAACAAATAATGTTTCCAACAAGGAAAACCCACCAAGAATACATCCCAATGTTTCATTTCTAAATAATACAACTCAACCAACACTATTTTTAAAACATTAGTTAAATCTTATGAGTCTGATAACCCATCCGACAATGTTCACTGCATGTTAGCTCACCTATTTGAAAGAATCTCATTCATTGGTTTCTTCCCAAAGAGCCTAGGGAATGTCACTCACGCTATGGACAACTATATGATCACCAATAACATTGGGAATCACCAAAAATAGTTTTTTCTACTCATACTATTCCCATTATAGATCTAACCATCTAGGATAACATCACAAATAGGGTTAGGAATCAAACTGATCTTTCCCTTTAAAACCCAGACATGACACCCAATATGAAGGTTGGGTATCCATATCTATAACTCATAGGGCACCTTCAAAAATATCTAAGTATTTTTTTGGAATGTACCATTAATTATTCCCAACAAAAATAATCTACCATTCATCTCATTTATAAGGTATACACAATCTTGGATCAACCCTCTTTTGGCTTTCCCTCATTTATCATATTCATATCCAAAAATAGTAAGAAAACATCTTGATAATCCAAAACAATTCTTGGATCAAAATCATCCCAAGATACATATAAACATTACATGGAAACTCTTAAGAAAAACACCCTTTCTAATGTTCTAATAAAAATATATATCAATCATCCCATACAGAAGCTAACTACCCAATCCAGGGTCCTCTATAACTCACATTCCTACACAATAGTGGAATAACAATGGTTGAAAACATGTCCTTTCACTCTAATAAATCTATATAACCTAATGGTATCACATATAGGTTGAGTCTAGTACACTCTTCCAACTCTCAGGTTATTTATAAACCCACAAGCCTCACTTATAATCATGATGTATCAAAACATTCAATATCATAGTGGGAAAAAATGATATCAGGTAAAATGACTCTCTATACTCTATATCTCATAATATATAAATATAATGACTTGGGTTCTCTCAGTAGATCCTAATACCCATAAAAAAGATAAACATAATTTATACATAAATATCCATATCATATACAAAGGATCTATATCACCATTATTTTTCTCTATGCTTAAACCAAAATTTAATAAAAAGGGATTAGTAAACAAGATATTGATTAAAAGTTGTAGATGTGAAAACCTTATAAATTGAAACTGAAATTTTATTCCCTGAATACTATGTTAATTAAAAAAATGATCATAAAATATCATTTTAACCATTTACTTTATCCAAAACTTTTCACAATTGAGGCCCAGTCAAATGAAATGTCAAATATCAACTATAGAGGAAAATACTTCATAATATGTAATTGAAATTTAATTTAATTAATTCCATATAATAATTGAGTCAAGTGATACCATTAAATATATTAATCCATTTAGAGGATCAATTACGTAATATTACATCATACACATATATAGAAAAACATAGTATAAATGGATGCAATCACTTTAAAAAACCGAACCATATCATAGTTAGAGTAAACAATCACAGAAAATAAAAAAAATGACATATGAATCCTATATTCCTAGAATAATAAATGAAAAAACATCAACATTACTTTCCAACCATGAAACAAAATCCCATCAATCATAAACCCCATAATCCCATGTGTCACTCAAGGTGAAAATAGGTCAACGCTAAAATAAAAAAGAAAGATCATCAATTCCAGCCATATAAATGTGTACTTTCCTCATACATGGGTTGTCCCTTACTAGAAATGAGTTATATACCATGTTCTAACAACACCTTATCTCATGTATACCTTACCCAAAGATCCAGACAAAAGAAATATCTCTAATACCACTTCATAATTTCACTTAGTCCACAACCATTAATCATTGCCTGAATGAAGATCACTACGTTACCATAGGTATTCCTCCCCATACAAAAGAGGCTATCAAATAGAATCATGAGTATAAGGTAGTATGATGTAGAGAATATACAGACATATTTATGTGAAACAAAAAAAATAAATAATAAATAAATCAGATACTTCTAGATAAGTTCACAATAAATAAACATCATGAAAGGTACGAGATAAATAATCACAATCCTTGTTATATCAAAATGAACTAAATTAATTTATAATAGTTAAACACAAATAGACTATATCTAAAAATATACCAAGAAGAAAAAAAAGAAAAAAATTAAGAATCTTAAAAATGGTCCAGAGTCCCAATCTATTCTTAATCTCCCATGTTGAAAAATAGCAGTCCAAATCTTGCTTAAATCATAGGGACTTACCTTTATCTAACCCAACATCCATGAAGTGTACTCATTTAATAACCGGTGACCTAAGAAGTATGTGAGTATAAATTAGTATACCTTCACCAATAACATATATAAATATATATAGTGTGAGTAACTTCATGATGAAGTAAAAATCATAAATATACATGTATTTCTGGATCATAAGGACAAAAAATTTAATCACCCATTATCTCATCAAGCCTTTAAAGTTTCATTTAAAATCCTTTTTTTCTATAAAATAAATATCCAAGGGAAACATAAAACCCATTTTCATTTTAAAAAAACTATTTATAAGTGATATAAAATCATACATTACTTTTTCAATTTTTTGAATTCAGCATTTTTTAAATCAATATTTGAAAAATCAATTCTGGTTTATCACGTTAAATTTCATATTCCATGGAATGAAATCCATTTCAATGAATCCCATAGGTTTACTTAAAATTAGGATTTATATAGGACTCAAGGGATCATATATTCATATAATATCCATGATTGAAAATATATAAATAAATTCTTGGTTAAATTCCTAGAAAGTTAGCATGATTACATATTGAAACAACTAATAAAAAAGTACAACTTGTAGGGAAAACTTATAAACCACATAACTCAAGAATAAAAAAGATTAATCATCATGAACCACCACCCAAATCAATCCAGAAGAAACAAAATCCCTAAAATTATCCCAAACCACAACACATTAGTTATTAATATAAATAAGATAAGAAAACAATAATAATTTATATATCTTGGGAACGAAGAGTATTACACTTACCTAGAGGGATCAATCACAATGAATGACACTTATATCCACTAGGAAATAAGGTCGAAGGAGTTCCTAGAAGGAAAATACCTCCATTACCATCCAATATTACTCTATAATCTTGATTTTGAGGAGTCCTAAGTGAGTACCCTATTTTCAACACCTGAAACACTACCAAAGCAAAGTCCATGGTGCGGAACACACTTTCACACCATGAAAGATTAGGATAACACAACCAGGGTCCTAACCATGATATAATACAACATGAAACACTATGTCACCCCATGAAAATGTACCTAAAGCTCTTATATATTTTCAAGTTGATCCTATTCCTCTATCACTCACTTCCAAATCCTCTCGACCACCTTGAATACTGAGAAAAACCATGAGACACATGTCTGGGACAAATTATAAACCATAAAAAACCTCGAAATATCTAAGGGGTGTTACAAGATTTACCTCAAGAATTCCTCGAAATCATAATACACTCTATTATAATTGGAATAAATGGAGAACATACCTTAAATCAAAGAGAGGGGAAAGAGAACCATTTACGTCGACCCCCTGTGTACCAGATGTTAAACCCCCCCAAAATCCTATAAAAACACATTTTAAATTTTTTTATTTAATTGTTTGAAATTATGGAAATGATCTTCAACTATATCTATGCAAGGGTTTATATAAGGGTTTATTTAAGTGTATTCAATGTATGGGTTTACCCAACATAAAGGGATTTCCACATAATGGGATTTACCATACATGGTTCCCCACATAAGGGGATCTCCCCCACATAAGGGGATACCCCCATGTATGGGTCACCCCATGTATGGGTATTCTCCTATGTAAGGGGATTTTTCCATATTATATGTAAGGGTAGAGACATAGACATTTACCACATGGATTACCTATTTAAGGGTGACAACATAGGGGTCTTCTAGACCCCTCTTCTTTATTGATGGAATTTTTTAAATTATGTAAAAGCTCCAGTCATGTAAAGGTCTTCCCACATAGGGGTATTTCTTAACATAAGGCCAACCCACTGTTCAACAAAAAATACAACTCCTAAGAACCCAATTAATCACCCAAACCTAAAAACATATCCAAATACATTATTCAAAGAATATAAAACTATCATATTCTTAATATTAACCCTATAATCCAAATAAACCCTACTCTAAAGTCAAAAAATTAAATTCCTCTAGAATTTATCAACCTGTACAAATGCAGGTCCTTAGGCCATAACAATACCTGATTAATAATAGGATTAGCTTAGTGAAAGCTGATCCCAAATTGATCCCATTTAGGGGATACCCAACGCATATTATATTAATCTATCTAGGGTTGGGTATCCAGAAATTGGGTACCCATTGTGATCCCTTAAGACAAATAGAGTACATATTTTTATAAAGAGTTATTTCATTTATTTTAAGAACAAAAAGTAATATTTTAAAAAATAATTGAATTTTGAATGAAAATCTATGCTATGATATTGGTCTTTTAATAATTTAAGAAAAAAATTATAAAATGGTTACATTTATTGGTCAAATTTTAAAAATCAAACATCGAAAGGTAATAAAATTCAAATTTAATGGATCCCAATTTTAATTAAAAAAATAAAATTAAGCAGTTTTATAAATATTATTGATCTAATAATTTTAATTCCATAATTATTACTATCTGATGATATTAGACCTTATATGTGTTATCAAATCAATGGTTCATATGTTTTCTACATGTTTATATAAAGAGTGTGTGACCACACTCATTTATTACATTCTCAAAGAGTTAAATATCTTCCAAAACAACTTTGTAGTTAATCCTATAGTTTACATTCACTCGATTTTATGTTTCATAAGATTTGATTTCTCCAACATTATTTATAATTGAGTTATTTATTTTTATTCCAATAATCAATAATCTGGGTAAAATTGTTTCCAAGTAGATTGACTATAGATGGTTGATAAATCTAGAAGTCTTTAATAAGTACACATACTTATGGATGAAAAAATCAATTTTTAAACGTGGAACAATTTTTAATGACCCACGTTGTAGCACCGTATATTTTTAAATAATAAAAGTATGTTCTATATTATATATAATACACAACAATGTGCCTAAACAAACCATGAAATATTTTTATTTGAATATGACCATTATAACTGAGCTGTTAAATTGGTGTGTATTAATAGGATAGACTAATTTATGAAATATATATAAATGTCCCACTTAATATAAATTTATTGGTAATTTATTAATAAATAATCACTTAATTTTTAGTAAAGTTGATTTCTTTATAAAAAATAGGGCTTCTTGAAAAATGGTTTTTATTTAATTTTTTGAGAAAAGATTATAATTAATTTGTGAAACTTCTATAAATTTTATTTGATAAAAAATATAATTTTTTTGAAATAATGATATAAATATTATCTTATTGGAAAGTTTTTATATTTTTCTAGATTTTTTGACGATTCAATGAATAGGGAAAAATAATGATTTTATTGAAAACTATATTTTATTGTAAATTAATTTCAAATTAAAACTATCTTCTGGATTAGTTTTAAAATTTTATTGTTTCATTTTTATTAAAAGCAATCCAATTAAAGTATTTTTAATAAATTTTATGCTTTAATTATGTATAAAAATATTTTTATACCTAAAAGAAATTTTGTTTTTAAAAAACTATTTTTCATTATGTTTTTCATTTTAATGATAAATAAATACCTACCACTTCTAGAAACTAAATATTGAAAAATGGATTCAATATATGGAATCCTTATTTTCAAATTTATTAAATAGGGAAATTTTTTTTGGTCATTATGAACATTAATCATAGTAAATAACTGTCACTATGGTAAAATTAAATTAGTTAATAAAAGTTAAAAATAATATTATAATAACTAAAAAATGAAAAAAAACCCTTAAATATATCCTTATTTATTATTATATTTAATAAAATTAAATCATTTTTTTAAATTATGGAAACTTGGTGTGATACTTCTTTGATTTTTACCTTTATATTATTTTTTATAAATAACAGAAAAAATGTCACTCTCTTTCTTTTATTTTCTCTAATTTTTTGAAAAAGGTATAAATAGAGGATATAATTAGTTCAAAAATTTATATTCAAAATAAAAATTATTTTTTATCATGAAAATTTATTTATAATTTTTAGTGATAAAATAATTACCCTAAATGGTTACACAACATCAACACAACATTTATTCAAATAATATAAAAATGAAAAAATGATTTTAAAAATATTAAATGCAATGTAATTTGAATGAATTATTATGCTAAATGAATTTTTTAGATAAATATAAAATATTATAATGTTGTGAATAATATTTATTAATTCCACTATTGTCATGTTTTTTTCAATGTCAAATTAAATGAATAGTTTAAAAAATGACATTAATGTTATTTTATAATAAAAAATATTTTATTAAGTGATTTAAAATTCATAAAAATACTATATTCCACCAAGAAAATTGGATATGGTTTAAAATATAAAAAATTGTCCATTTATGGGACAATTATCCTTTTATAGTGACTATTTAATCCCATAAATAGCATTTTTTTTATTATCACGGTAATCCTTAAAAGGGATAACTAAGGGTTAAAATAAAAACCCAATTTGAAAACATCACATAAACTTGTAAGATTTTTATTTTATGAGATTATTTCAACTCATAATCACCATATATTTAATTATATCAATTTTGAGATATTTTTCTTTGAGAAATAATTTATATTAATTTAATACATTAGGAAATTCCAAGAATGACCCTCTCCTCTCTTATAAAAGGGCACCACTTATCCTCTTTTATTAACACTTAAAATCCTTTTTGATCCACAATTCCTACCCCAGTGCCTTAATAAAATCCATCCCCACTTTATATATTTCTTATATTATCCATAATACAAACCTTATAGGGCTTACGGTGTTAAGAAAAATAAGTTGTCCTATGGAGAAATATAGCCTTTAATAGAGTGTTTTAGTTTTATTTATTTTACTACCTCCTAAAAATATTATTCATGCATGAAGAAATAATATTACGAGTATATTTTATATAATAATATATTATTATGTTAATTTTATCACCTTAATCATTCCCCTCTTCCATAAAATGAGAAACGAAATCATCATTCATTTGTACGGTGAACTACCGCCTCGCGAACTGATGTATTTTATTTTTCATCATCACCTCTCACTGATGGTTATAATGATATATTTAATATATATAAATATGTTATTTCTTATGTAATTATGATTCAATAAATTTTAATTATTATTTATCATTCTTTATTTCCATCCATGTAAAATGGAAACCTCGTGCATGCGTACATATTGATTTCCATCTCCAGAAAAGGTATAATTCATTATTTTTATATCTATATTTTATGTATTACTATAAATATATATATATAAAATATATATAGGACATTAATATAATGTTTAAAATTATGGATATTATGTAACCATGATCAATGTATAATGATTGAGACTTACAAACCCAAACATGCATGAAAAATGAAGCAGTTATCACCATGAACAATGAGTTTATTAAATAATAATTAATAAATTGACGGTAATATGTTAAAATAAAATATAATATGTTATGATATATATGAGTTTGGTTTTTTAATACATTTAAAATAAATCTATATTTATTATACACGAGTTTTTAACGTCTATGAAGAAAGATGAGACTCAAGGTTAGGGATCGCTTCCAACCAGTCTTTTTCTTTGGGTTATGACCTTTCTCCCTCTAACTCACTTTATATATCTATTAATTATTATGGGGCAGTTCTAAATTATATATATATATATATATATTACATATATACAAATATCATTAACCTTTTTTATGGTTTAATACATGACTTATGTTAACTTCTCAAATGCCTTATTTGTGAAATCTCATTTGACTTTTTATATGAGGCAAGATTTTATAACCAATTTAATTCCATGGGAAATTATTAAGATCATTACTTATGATTGAATTCATTTTGTTCACACATAATAATGAAAATGTTATTCTGGGCTTTCCCAGATAGTGCTCTAATACATTGGGTAAATATGTTGTCTCATGAGATGTTATATAAGGGACTTGGGAGCAAACCTAATATTCTATGGGACTCTGTCCACCATGTGATATTTTTTAGGTAGATAGAATTGAATTATTATTATGTCATTTTTTGGGTTTATTCCATGTTTACTATGTTTCCATGATCTTATAATACAATGTTATTTATGTTATGATTTCTTGCAATTACTCATGAGTATTCTCTTTTAGGATATAAGGTTATAACTTTGACTCACACGTTATGCTTCCTTATCATGTTTATTCCCTTATTGTGATTTTTATCACTCCTTTTATCTATCTATTCTCCATGTTATCCCACTAAATTTATTGAGATCAAAGGGATTTAGTATCTCAAAATGGTGATTAAAATAAACACATTTTATTTTTATGATTTATGAACCCTGTCTTCCAAAGACACCAGGAATTTTGATCCTTATTTTTTATTTCATGGATATATTTTTTAAAACTCATGTAATAACTTGTTTAAAAAGTATTGGGTCTCTATATTTAGTACCATAACATAGTATAGTTATATTTAGGGATTAATAATGGAGTACTTTAGTGATAATCCTTGGGATAAGTCTAGGTTTTGGAAAATATCCTAGAATTTTTTTGAAGTATAATGCTTTTGGTTTCCAAGAAATTATTTCCTTATTTGTATAATACAAGCGGATTTTGATTCAGAACAGTTGTACCTAGGAGTAATAACCCAAAAATTTGTGAATTGAGAATTTAATTGATCATCACTTAGTGCATGAAAAAGAGTCCTTTCTGTACACCTATTTTGAAACTCTCAAGGGACATGATTTAGAAAATTCACACACCATAAACACCATTATAATGGTCTAGAATAGATTGTTAGGTTATAAAAATTAATAGAAAAATTTCCATAGATAACCTACATTTAATCCTAGATACTGATAAGTTATTATATACTTATCATTTACAAGTTCTTCCTTATATGTTTATAAATTTATCTTTTTTATGTTTATTATTTAAATTATTCTCTCCTTGTTTTTATTTTATAATAAATGGAGGGAAATAAGATAAATCATACCAACTGCCATTTTAATATGAAATGGGATTACTACCCTAATGATTTGACATACCTTATGGTAGTCGTATTTGGTAAATTCATGGAAGTACTAGCTCAACAGACTCATTCTATAAATAATAACATGAATCATGTGTAAAAACCTCATTATCTTAATAAAGAGAAATTTATTGTCAAGTATTTTATGTGAAATATACTCTTACATATAGTGGATATTATTAATACCTCATCATGGAAAAATGTATTAACTCTTTTGAGAATATATTATTTGTCCTCCAATGCTCAGAATAAGAGAAAGTTGTGCTGGTTTTTTTCACATGGATTGGTAAAATGATTATTGATTGACACTAATCAAGTACAAAAAGTACAAAGATGAAATTGATTCCATGGAATGCAAAGAATTAAAGAAAAATATTTTTCAATAAATATTTTACTTGAACTCCCCATCTTAAAATAGAGAGGGAATTCATCAACCTGAAGAAAAGGTAAGGTGGATTTATTCATTAATGTATTAAAGAAAAGTATACAAAAGAATTTGGAAATTGATTACTTTGATCACTATAAATAGATTGTTCATTATTCCCAACATATTGATATGGAGATTGGAGGTTCTCAACTGTCTCATGGTCTAGAAAATAAAATGTATAACCTGGGATTTTATTGGGAGGATCAATAGATAAATCTCATAGAGGAAAGAAATTCCAACATCCCCTATGTCAAAATATTGGGAAAAAACATTTTAGAAATAATCTAAATGAAACCAAAATATTCAAGATTCCAGTAATATAATTGAATTAAACTAATAAAAATAGAAAATATATAAATAAACCCATGAATTAGAAGGAATACATGATGTTTATGATCAACACTTATCCTATGGTACAATATTTCATCTACAATGAACATGTGCATTATTCAAGAAAATTCCCTAAGGAAAGTGTTATTGAAGAAAATCAATAATAACAGCGTCTATGTCCTAGAGAGGAAGGAAGGGTAAATAATTGGACTAATATTGGGGTGGATACCAAAAAATATGTGGTGATAATTATGCTGGTTATTCATTCAAGAATAACAATCATACTTTTTTGATTCTGGTTGTATGTATTCTTTCATATCTTGAATGTTAAGTAGAACTATTCAAACACCACCTCAAAACATGGAGGCTGTGTTATATATCATAATAGAAAATGAATCAATTATTTCATCCTGTGTATATAACTCCGCCCCGATAAATGTTTGGGTATTTAATATTCTAGAAAATATCATATTAATTCATTTAGTGGAGTTTAATATCATATTTGGCATGGATTGGTTATACTTATGTAAATACAACATCAACTGTTAGGAGAGAGAGATCACCATTTACATACCAAGTCATCCTGTGATTTTTTATAAGTGTAAGGGGGAGGATGAATATTACTTGGAATCTTATGCTCATACATGAATATTATTGCCCTAAAAATAATTATATTTAACTCAAATGATTAAGAAATGAGAGATAATAATTCTTGAACACATGACCATTATGAGGGATTATATTTATGTATTACTGGAGGAGTTTCATAGTCTTTTTATTGACTGAGAGGTTGATTTATCAATAAAAATTATACCAGGATCTATTCCCATATCCAAGAATCCTTATAGAATGGCCGCTGTTGAGTTAGAAGAATTAAAAAAGCAGTTTCAAGGGAATATGTAAAAGGGTTTTATATAAATTATTTCTTAATTGTGGGGTGTGGATGTATTATTTATCAATTAGAAGGATGTGTCAATGAACCTCTAAATTTGTTGTTGTAAACTCAAAAAAATCATTATAAAGAATAAATATCCCCTACCATGTATAAAAAAATTATTTAATCTACTATGTGGCCCCATAATTTCTCAAAGGTGGACCTTCGGTCGGGATATCCCCAATTAAAGGTTAATTAGGAATATATTCCAAAAATTTCCTTTTAAATAATGTATGAACACTGTATATTCATAGTTATTCCATTCATATACACTAATAAAACAACAATCTTTTTGGAATTAATCAGTAAATTATTTATATATTACCTCAATAAATTTGTGGTAGTATTTATAGATGATATTATGATATAATCCAAAAGAAAGGAGGTGTATGATATGTATTTGAATTTTGTTATAAAGAATATTTAAATGAGTAATATATATGAAAAATAAAATAAGGTGAGTTTTAGGTGAAGAATGTATCATTCTTTGGGAATGTTACCACCAAAAATGGATAGCCATGGACCCTTTTAAGACAAAGGCAATTAAGAAATAACTTAGAATATCATCTGTAATAGATATACATAGTTCCCTAGGACTAGTAGTGTATTAATAATGATTTTTGAGACACTTCATGGGATTTTCAAACTTGATAATCAAGATAACTTGGAAGGGGATAAAGTTTTTATAGAATGCTATATAAAGAGAGATTGAAATAATTGAAAATGAGTGTTATCACTGAACTGGTAATTACATTACCCACAAGTGGGGAAATTTTCATGGTTATAGTGATCCTTCAGATAAGGGATTGGTCTATATACTAATACAGAATGATAAAGTGATTTCTTATTCCTTATGCATATTGAATGTTAATGATCATAACTATCCAACACATGATATGGAGTTAGCTAAAGTAATATATTCATTAAAAATATGGTAAAATAATCTCTATGGGTTGAAGCATGAAATATATATATATCATAAGAGACAAAAATATATATATTAAAACAGAAGGATATTAATACTTCCCATCGAAGGTGGTCAGATCTAATCAAGGAATATGAATTCTCAATCCATTACCATCATAGGAATGTAAACAAATTGGAAGATTCTATATGTAGAAAGGATTAAAAAAAATTATCACTGATGATAATTGAAAATGATCTAATCATCCTAGAATTAAAAAGGATGGACATGAGAATCATAAATTAAGGAACATAATCATTCCTTTCTAAAATTATTCTTAACCATCCTTTCAAGAGAAGATAAATAATGATCAAAGAGATGACGTGGCAATTTAGAAGTAGGTTGAAGCTATACAAAATGGGAAATATTAGAGTTTAAAATTGATGAAGAATGAGTTGTAATATTTGGTCTATGAATATGTGTACCATAAAATCAAATGAAAATGAAGGATCTTCTGAAGGATGCAATTAGATCTGCCTTCTGTAACCACCCATAGAGTATGGAGATGTATTGACATCTCCAAGAGAACTATTGGTGGGCAAATATGAAAAGAGAGATTGTAGAATATACATCAATGTGTCTGGTATGATATCAAGTGAATACTTAAAGGAAACAGTTTATGTGGATGATATAACAATTACCCATACGTACATGGAAATGGGAAAACATCACCATGGAATTTTCCACCAGTCTTTAAAAGACATCAAGATGAAATAATTCTATATGGATTATTGTGGATTTTTTTTACAGATACAAGTCACTTATTTATAATTATATAGGACTTATTACTTAATCAAAATGCAAGGATATACATAAGATAGGTGGTGAGACTACATGGAACATCACTATCATTTGTATTTGAACAAGATATGATTTTTTACTTCTAAGTTTTAGCAGATTCTCCAACACGATCTACATAATGAGGTGAACTTCTGTACGAATTATCACCCCCAAAATAATGGCCAATATTAAATTACTATACATACACTAGAATACATGTCGGAATCATTATTGATGGACTTTATAGGAGGATTATATTAATATATTTCTCTTGTTTTGTTCTCATATAATATTAGCTTTCACTCAATCATCTAAATGGATCCTTATATATCCTTTTATGGGAAGATATATAGAACCCTTGAATTTTAGGATAAAGTTAGTGAGAAAAGATTTTGGGACTCTAAATGGTTGAGGAAATGTAAGAAAAGGTAAAGACCATTCAATAACACATCATGGCTACTTAGAGTTGAAAAATAAGATATGATGATAATCAGTGACGAGACATAGAGTTTGATGTTAGATATACAGTATTTCTCCACATATCTCCTTGGAAGAGAGTCATGAGATTTGGGAATATTTTTAAAGTATGTCCTAGATATATCGAACCCTTTGAGATTCCTGATCATAATTGATCTATGGATAATCAACCTACAATCCCAACAACCCTATCTCAAGTACATGATATATTCCACATTTCCCTCTTGATGATGTAAATAATATATCCCTCACATGTAATGAATTAAAAGGTTATATAGATGGGAAATGATATATCTAATTATGAGAAGGTGGTAAATATTGTGGACTATAGAGAAAAAGTTATACATAATAAGAAAACTCACCTAGTCAAAGTACTGTGGTGAAACCATAAATACGGAAGGCAATATGGGAGACGGAGGAATCCATGAAGAAAAAGTATACTAAACTTTTTTCTCATTAGTATGTAATATGAAATTTTAGGGGAGAAATTACATAAGGGGGAATAATGAAACACATCAAGATTTTAGAAAATAAAACTATGTTCGATAAATATATGACATGCAACTCCGAGCCTAAAAAACCATGAAATGCTATTTTTTAAATAATCCTATTGTAACCTAGCCATAAAATTGGAGGGTATGAATATGATTAAATAATTTATGAAATTTATATATTGGTCCTAAACAATATAAATTTATTGGAAATTTTTAGTAAATAATCATTCAATTTTGTGTAAAGTCATTTTATTAATCAAAAATACATTTTCTTCCAAAATGGTTTTGATTATTTTTTTTGTTAAAATAGTATAACTAGTTTTTGGAAATATTATTAATTTTATTTTATGAAAATTAAATCTTTTTTTAAATCATTATTTAAAAATTATCTTATGTTTAAATTTTGATATTTTTCTGAAAAAGTTTATTTTTTTAGTGAATAATGGAAAATATTGATTTTTATTGAAATATATATATTTTTTAAAGTATTTACAAACTGAAATTACATTTTTTATTATTTTTAATATATATTTAGTTAATTTTTATTAAATATAATCTAATTATAGTCTTTATAATGAATTTTACACTTGAATTTTATATAAAAACTTTTTTATACTTAAGATGAATTTTTTCTAAAAAACTATTTTTTTGCATTTTTCATATTAATGTTAAATTATTTTATACCACTTCTAGAAATTGAAATGTAAAAAATATATTCCATATAGGGAATTAGGTGGTTTAATTTTTTTTAAATAGTTCCCTTTTTATTTTTGGTCATTATCAATAGTAACAATAGTAAATAATTATCACCATTGTGAGGGTAAATAAGATAATTATGGTTAAAAATAATATGATAAGGACTAAAAAATTATATTAAAAAAAATCATCCTATAGGTTGATTTTATTTAATCCATTTATTTCCAATTTTCAGAAATTTGGAAACATGGTGCCATATTTCTTTGATTTTGACCTTTATATTATTTTTTTTAACGAAAAGTAAAAAATGTGAACCTCTTTGTTTCATTATCGATAAATTTTTGAAAAAGTGTTAATTATAGGATGTGTTAGGTTCTAAAAGGGTTATTAAGAATATAAAATATTTTTTTATTACTTTAATTTTTTTATTATTTTTAGTGATTTAACAAATGAACTTAAATAGTTGTACAACACCAATATAATATTTATTAAATTAATAGAAAAATTAAAAATTATTTTAAAAATATTATAAGTAAAATAATTTGAGTGAATTAATATGTTACATTATTTTTTAGATAAAAATAACATATTTTAAATGTTTTAACAGATTATATTTAAATTCCATTATTTTCATGTTGTTTTCAAAGTCAAATTAAATGAATAGTTTCAAAAATAAAAATAAAATTATTTTATAAAAAAAAATATTTTATTTAATGAATTATAATTACTAAAAATACTATATTGATTGAGATATTCTTCATGGACCTTGTTTTGATGGTAAATATGAAAACAAACTTCTTTGGGGAACCCTTATGATAGGGACAAGATGGTCTGACGATAATTTGGTAGTATGTCCTTTTTATGTGATGCTGATACTGTGATTAATTGAGTTGGTGCCATTTTTCTCATCTTTTTTGTTTTTCCGAATCATGGGTGAATTTTATATCATTCTTAATAGAAAATAAAAATGGTTCTCAAACCCATAAATAGTTACAAATCTTATTTCCAAAGGTAGGAAATCGGTTGAGGTTTCAAACCCAACAGCACATAGGAACTCACATTGGTCAACGTGATGTGATGCTAGGATCATCACACCATTTTGGGAGGAAATTTTTCCTACTTAAGAAATCTATTATAGATTTAATACATGTCCATGAATCTCTTCCGAATACCTATAGGGGGCCAGTTACCCAAAATATTACCATAGATTGAACCTCTTTCCATTCTGGGTACAAAATCTATTTCTCCCACAAAATGACTATAAGTTAAATATCTTTTATACATGAAGAGGAATATTTTTTGTAAATGTATCTATTTTGTTCCCTAGTTTCTTCAAAAATTTCCAATGATGGGTAGCTACTTCTATGTTGGAATTGTATAGATGGGAACTTCATTATTTTCTACCACATATAGATGCATTTAATATATCATGGATGGGATTGATCCTCTATGAGGAATCCTATGTATCCTATTTATAATAGGAATAAAATCCCACATAGTTTTTAATCCTCTGAAAATTACCATCATGTAGAAAAGGTATTTTCGTAGGAACTTAGTCATAAGTTATTTGATCTTGAGACTCGAGGAGATGTGCTACATAATTTGGTCATGGAAATAATTAGTGTTATCATAGTTCTATCATTCCCTTAAGATTGGAACCAATGTAGATGTCCTTATATAGAGGGATTCATATCATGGCACTCATTGGGGATTATATTATGAGGTTTCCCTGGCTGGTAGAGATTCATGATGTGAATGATATTCCCATTAAAACTCTCTAAACCCACACAATCCATGATCAATGTGAGAAACAAGGGATACGAGGTATCTAGTATCACTACACATGGATCGAGGAATTATATATTTGGGAATCCCTTTGGAGGTTTAATATAGAGATAAAAACCTAAGAATACATCATATGTATCCTAGTTATGGAATTAATTGAATTCATTATAGTTTGATTCTTTTCTCTATCTATAGATGGATCGTGTAGAATGATCATACCAAATGAATGGTTGAGTCTTGATGGCTGAAATGTCATAGACATGAAAAGACTTATGCTAAAGTGGATTCTTATTTGATATTGGTATATATAAAGGTATCCTACATATCCTGGTTATTATACGAATATGAGTTCTCATAGTTTAGTTCACTTCCCAGTCTTTTTATGGATGAGTTAGAATGATCAAACCATGGGAATGATTGGGTATTAATGGTTGAAATGTCAAATACATGGAAGTAATTACACTAAAGTGGATGCCCAATTGAGTCCAGGACTTAGGAAATAATCCTATATATTCTGGTTATTACAGGAATCATAGTTATAATAGTTTATTTCACTTCTTAGTCTGCAAATGGATGAGGTAGAATGATTATCCCATGGTAATTATTGGGTCCTGATTGTTGAAATGTTGAAGTCATGGATTGACTTACACTGAAGTGGATTACCATTTGAGCTTGGTACTTAAGAAGTAATCTTACGTATCTTAGTTAATATAGGAATTAGAGTTATCGTAGTTCATTTCACTTCTCTTTCCACTGATGGATGAGGTAAAATGATCATCCCATGGGAATGATTTGGTCATGATGGTTAAAATGTTGAAGACATGGTGGGGCTTACACTAAAGTGGATTCCCATTTGATCTTGGGCCTTAGGAAGGCGTCCTACATATCTGGGTTATTACAAGAATAAAATTTCACATAGTTCAGTTGATATGGTATGCCACATTGTGGTTTCCCTGACTATGGAGGATAGAAAAGGATAGAATGTCTTAGGATGCCTGCTTGACTTGACCCTCTGGTCTTTCAAAGAAGAATTTATTGTCTATCTAACAATCCTTTATTTTATAATTAACATGGTGGAGGATGTCTGCTTGAAATGTACAAAGACAATAACATGATCTAGTTGAATTATTTGAGGGATTTATCATAATCTTGATAGAAAATCTAAAGGTTGTCACATAACCAAGGATGACTTGTCTAAAGGACATCACAAGACCCGACTGGATGATACTGGAGGTCAACACATGTTCTTGGATGACACAATTTGAGAAAATGACATGATCTAATTGACTTTCCCTGGTGTCATTTAAAAAGATAATTTGTATTCTTAGAGGGTGTCATGAGAGTTAGTGTGACATGTATGGATAGTGGTGAATGTATGGATTGACTTGTGATGGTGTCATCATGAAAATCAGATGACATATCCAGAGGACGTCAAATGATCTAGCTAGCTTGTTTAGAGGACATCATGAGAGCTAGTTGACATGCCCTAGTTTAATTGAAAAATCTAGATAAGATTCTTAGAGGGAGTTTCAAGAGTTAGTATAACTTTTATAGTGGGTGTTGCATGTCCAGGATGACTTGTTCGAGTGTCATGGTGGAATCTAGATTATATATCTAGAGGATATCAAAATATCTAGATGGCTTGTCTAAAGAACATCATGAGAGACATTTTACATTCCCTTGTGCCATTGTGATACTCCACTAACATATACTTGTACTACTATTTGATTTTTGTGGCTTGTATAAGGACATAATTTGGTCAAGATGATGAGCCTGGAGGGTTTCACAAGACTCAGTGGGCATGCATTGGGGGTTCCATGTGACTTGCTCTGACTTGTCCAGAGAAATTTTCAAGATCTAAATAGTATACCGAGGTAGATCTCATGATGTGGGTTTCATGTCTTGGTGTTTTCACATGGACTAGGTTTTTCATGTAATGTGCATGAGGGTTAGTGTATATGTTCTTCACATAAGTCTCCCATTTTTTTAGTCATTGCATCAACCTTTTCTCTCATATGCCTTATATTTTTTTAGTGTGAGATTGTTTCAGACTTACATTTTTTAGAATATACATGGCATTTATTTTGTATAATCCATCGAAATTCCTTCACATTATCTATGAGTTAACAAAAGATGTGCATATGCATGTTGCATGATCTCTTAGGCTATTCCCCAGACTTTACTTGATGGAAAACCTTTCTGATTGCGAGATCATCCACTCTGATAAATCCACTCCGCTTCTTGGGTGTACCAGTACATGGATCCCATGATGCATTTTTTTTTATGATCACTACTATAATTCAAGGTATTTGTGACAGGTTATTTGTGACAGAATCCTGTCACAAATAGTCTTCAGCAACGGAGCCCCGTTGCAAATAGCCCGTTGCAGAAAATGCAGTCACAAATTTTTTTTTTGTGACGGGAAACTTCACCGTCACAAATATGTCTATGATAATATACTTATATATATATATATATGTTCTTTTGCGATGGGACCGTCGTAAATACTTTTTTGCGACGTGGCCGTAATCTGGTCGCAAATGTTTTTTGAAAATATTTTTTTAACTATTTGCGACGGGCCCATCGCAAATAATATTTGCGACGGACCCATAATCCCGTCGCAAATACCATTTTTAAGAAAAAAATTATTTTGACTATTTACGACGAGATCCCCTCACAACATATCCCATCGCAAATAATAAATAAATTTTTTTAAAAATAAATTTATTAAAATTATGATTATTGAAAAATTAATTTTAATATTATTAAAATATTAAAAAAAATATTATAAAATATTAAAATTATTAATATCCACACAAAAATAAAAAAAATAAAAAAATACTATTATGATTATTGAAAAATTAATTTTAATATTATTAAAATAATAAAAAAATAAAAAATATTAAAATTCTCAATATTCGCAAAAAAAATAATAAAATATTATTATGATTACTAAAAAATTAATTTTAATATTATTAAAATAATAAAAAAACAAAAAAATATTAAAATTCTCAATATTCACAAAAAATATAAAATATCATAAAATATTATTTTTAATAATATTATTAATATTAGTAAAATAAATAAATATTAAAAAATATAATACTGAAAAAATATATTTAATAAAATTATGATTAATGAAACATTAATAATAATATTATTAAAATAATAAAATAATGAAAAATATTAAAATTCAAAATATTCACAAAAAAAATCATAAAATATTAAAAATTAAATTATGTAATAATCGCACCAATATAAAAGAGAGAAATTGTAAATAGTTCATATTGAAACAAATTTAAATTCAAATGTTTTTGACATAAAAAAATGACTGGGGGTCGTCTTCTAGAGGAGGTGGAGAAGCTGAAGGAGCTGGTGGAGGAAACTCCATCCCTAAACTACGAGTCAGATGGTGCATGTACTCAATCTGCTCGTGATGTTGCTGCTGCCATCAATGCATCTCCTTCTCTTGATACTGCTGCTGCTACTGCCATCGACGCATCTCCCCCTCGTGCTCCTGCTATTGATGTATCTCTTCTTGCTGCTTCTACAAACTCTCTATAAGGTCATTCTGAGCTCAGAACTGCTCCTGATACTGTGAGCCAGAAGATGATGCCTCTCCATGACCTCCTCCTGAGTTGGACGCCGACATCACATCAGTACCATAATAAGTACCAGGAGTCACATGAGATAAGATACCAAATACTCGAACCTTCTCAAATCCATACTGAGTCGCCTGCATCCATGCCAACTCGTCGAAATGGGGAGCACTGGTCTGATCAGTCATCTTGTCTTGAACCTCAGCCTCTGTCTAAGAGATCACAGTCTCATATGACTCCTTCAATTCCAATTTGAAATTAAAATTGTGAAAATATTATATGCAGTTAATTGTCAAACTGAAAAAATAAGACTAACCACAATCTGACGCAGGCAATCATCCTTAATCTCTCCGGTGGTTGGATCAATGTACATCCTCCGATAAACATCGTACTCTGTAATATCGGGATTATCAACTGCCTAAATGAATATAAAATAAACTTTTTATATTTGAAGTTATATAAAATATTAAAAAAATAATAACCAAATTCTCTCTATGCATACTGAAAGTATGACTACTAGCTCGATGCGTCACCTCCTATCTCCCCCGGTTCTGCTGACCCAATGAAGACCTCCTCTGAAATCCACCACCCAACCAGTGTGCACATAATCCATCCCAAACCTTAGATGAAATGTACTCTGGTCGGTGGCCTCTACACAACTCATCAAATACTGTCGCTCATACTTTCTTAATGGCTGTCTTCCTCAAATTATGAAAAATCTGACGCAAACGCTCATGCATAGTCACCTCCCATCCTGCATGGATATCATCACACATTCTATCATCGATTGGATACCATAAACCCTACAAATAATTTATAATATCAAGTTATTAATAAAATAAATTTCAAAATAAATATTATTTATTTACGTACTAACCAATGATTGTAAATGCCGAGCTATACATCAACGAGAATCTATTCCCATGTGGTCCATGACTGAGAAAAATAATTGCACAAGATAGCGCTCCCCTGTCCAAAAGCTACTTGTGAAAAACTACAAAAAAATAATAAATAATCAAACAATTAGTATATATATAAATAAATTAATGAAATCTCACTAAAATATACAGGTTACCATACCTCCATGTGTGTGGATTAAAGCCAAGATGTGGACATCACTCAGGGATAGTGTCAGGAATCCTCAGTCGTGAAAGACCACACCCCATCTGCGTACCTCGTGAACCACCAGTAGGATGAGGGTAAGATGATCCCACATCCCCTTCATCCAAAGGTAGCTCAGCCTCCTCTAACTCACGCAATAGATCAAATTCCATATGAAACACAAAATGATTTTTATTAGCATATAGTTGAAAATAACTATTATATATATATATTAATTATGATCATAACCAGTATTTAACTATTCCAATATTCATCTTTATCATCAACATCATATATAATTCTGTCAATGTATTCATATTCCTCCTCGGCATCATCAATATCCTTTTGAGATTCACTTTCATCTTCCCTTGTCATTTCAATTTCATTAGTAACATCATTAACATCTTCGTCACCATGGACCCTTAATTGTGGGGTGTCCTCATCGATATTCATTTTTCCTTGTGAAAAAGATGGATTTTTAGAAGTCTCTTGAAAAATTTCAATTTCTTCCACTTTAGCTGAACCACATTTAGTTTGAGTAAGTTGATTTTCCCAAGATTTAATTTTTATTATGCTCCACCAATAAGCCAGATCTCTTGAAGTAGCATAGTACTTTGCGTAATAAATTTGATGTGCCTATTGAGCCAGTAAAAATGGTTCATTTACTACAAAAATACTTCTATATTTAATACCAATGATTCCATGAGTCAGATGAACACACAAGCCTCTATCAGTATGCAACCACGAACATTTAAACATCGTTATGTAATTTTGTCCAAGATAACAGAGCTCAATAATTTCATCTAGAATTCCGTAAATTTCAACTTTAGTTTCTATATGACGCGATCCTCTCAAACAAACCCCACTTTTCATTATTTTTTTCCCATATGCACATGAATGAAATCGAAAACCATTCACCACATATGCATTATAATATTTAACCATTTTGGATGGTGGGTTACTCAATATACACAGTCGCTTATCAATTTTATCATCATGTTGAGACACCTAAAAATTTGTAAAACAATTATCAAAATAATAAATTGTAAACTGAATTGATATTAAACCATCAATAATTTATGTTACGATATTTTGAAACCATTGAGAATTTTGTTTTCTGCGTTCTTCAAGAGCAGGTGCTGTAATTTGTGGAACTTGTTTCTTGATATGATTATCATATAACCTACAAATAAAATAAGTTTACATACTATAACAGAAATTATAAAATAAGTGATATAAGCACTCACAGTATAAATGCTGTCATTTCTTCACAGTTGAGCAGAACATATATAAGAGCTCTGTGATGTTCATCGTTTGAAAGACATAATTCTTGAACTGCAGTGAAGCCAAGATTTGGATGATTAAAAACTGATAAATTATTGTCTATTTCATCATTAACATTTACCTTGTTCCATACCATGCGGTTTTGTTTTGAGGGATATTCAGATTAAAAATAGTGAGATCATAAAAAACAATTTCCACTTGCAAATAAGTTTCTGCAATTGAGATTTCAACTAATGCTTTGTTACGTACTTTTTTCTTCTATTTCTGAATTCATCTCTCGAATGGGTACATCCATCAAAACTGTACTAGACCTCCACATTTATCTTCATGTGGAAAATGTAATATCATATGTTCCATTGAGTCAACGAAAGAAGGTGGAATGATTTTTTCCAGTTTACATATAATTACATCAAAATCTTCTTCTTCTTTTTATAGTGTATTGTAGTCAATTGTCGCTGCACAAATGTCTCAAAAGAATATGATATGTCTGTTATCGAATCCCAAATCATAGAATTCAACAAACCTCTGAATCCAATTGGCATAAGTATTTCCATTATAACATGACAATCATGACTTTTTAATCCAGTAATATGACCATTCTTAACACATATTCCCAAATTGGAAGAATAACCATATGGAAGTCTCAATTTTGTAATCCACTGACAAAATAATAAATGAATCTCTTTGAAAAGTGTATAAGCTACTTTTTTCATCATTAACCTCTGTGATCTGACATTTTCAAATAGTTCAAGTTCTGGTTGCCTGCAAATTTGGGCAAGATCTAATCGCGCTTTTACAGTATATTTGGTCTTACCTAGTGTATCCAAAACTTTATGAAATAAATTATCAAAATAGATCTTTTCAATGTTCATGACATCCAACATGTGGTGGACCAACAAATCAGACAAATATGGGAGATCCCAAAAAATGCTTCATTTTATCCAATTATGTTCTTTACCAAAGCCATTAATTTTCTGTTGGTTTACTATTGGCCCAAATATTATGGGTGGTAATGAAAATACAACAGATTTTAACTCTGTACGTGAGATCATTTTTGGAGTTTCATCCCTTTCAATTGTGCCTTTTCTGAATTGAGATTTGTTACTTCGAAAAGAATGATCAGTTGGAATAAATCTGCAATGATAGTCAAAATAGAAAGGTTTTTTTTCCATTGATGAGAATAAAAGTTTTATTGTCTTTCATACAGTAAAAAAATGATTTCGGACCATGTGTACTCAATCCAGATAACATGCCATATTTCATAATGTCACTAATCATCCACATCAATGCATCTTTTAATGTGAAATTTTGTTTCGCAACAACATCATATGTACTAACACCATTACTCCACAATTCATTTAATTCATCAATTAATGGTTTTAAATAAACATCAATATTCTTTTTCGGATGTCCTGGGATTAATAAGGTAAAAAAGATATAGGTCTCCTTCATCAACATCCATAGAGGTAGATTTTACGGAGTTGTAAAGACAGGCCAACATGAATAATTACTACCATAAGAACTAAACAGATAGAAACCATCAGTAGAAAGACCCAATCGCATGTTTCGGGCTTCTAAAGCAAAAGATGGATGCAGACGATCAAAATTTTTCCATGAATCACCATCAGATGGATGATTCAAGCTTTTACCGGTTGAAAAATTGGTTATGTTCCATGACATCATTGACGCTATGTTATGAGACATAAATAAAAGTTTCAACCTAGGTGTAAGGGGGAAATATTTCAACTGTTTTACAAGAAATTGATCCAGACTTCCCTAATTGAGCTTCTTTATACCTTCATTGTCCACATGTTGGACAACTATCCAATGACTCATTTTCACCAGAAAATAAGATCCAATCCTTTACACATGGATGAATCTTCCAATAACTAAGGTCTAGATTAAAAACCAACCTCTTTCTCTCATAGTAATTTTCAGGGAAAAAATTTACTTCAGGTAACCGTGTTTTATCCAATGAAAATATCTGATCAAAACAGTTCTTTGACATTGCATTATCTGATTTAGTAGCCATAAATTTTTCAACCACTTCTAATTTTCTTATCTTGCAACCAGGATATAATGCATCCTCAGTAGACCTCAATAACTCATAGAATTCAGATGGTTCCAACTTAGAAGTTAAATCAATATCATCGTGAGTTTCAGTTTGTTGAATAGATGGACCTGCAACATCATGTAATAAATTTTGGAACTATGATGGATCTATAATAAAGTTATTAGTATCTTCTCTAGAACCGTGTTCACCATGTTGATACCAAAAAATATAATCTGGTTGAAAACTAACCCTTAAGAGATGTCCCCCAACCTTGTCAAATGTATCAAACGTTCTCAGAGCACATTTTTTACAAGGACACTTAATTGTTCCTTCTGAAACATAATCAGGTTTTGATGACACAAATGATAAGAAAGCTTCCACACCCTCAATATATATATGATTTAAACCATAACCATTTGGATTTCTATGCTGATTTATCCAAGCACGATCATCTAATAATTACTGATGTCGACTTTCTTGTTCAATATTTTTCTACAAAATATAAATTCATCACTGTTTTTGAATAATTTGAAATTATAAAAATACTATATGAAAAAAGAAGATAAATAATTACTACTACTTCTTAATAATTACCATTAATTAAATGCGACACAATTTACAGTGGATTGATGACTACTCTTTTGTCCGACGACTCATTTACTTGCATCTTTCTCACACTGAAATCACAATGAAGAATCTGGTCGGAGGTACACATATTCATTCTCGTATGCATGAAAATGAATATACGTATCTCGAACCATATTATTAATTGTGATTTCAGTGTGAGAAAGATTTAAGTAAATGAGCTGTCGGACAAAATATCCCCCTTTTTGTCGATGAATCGTCTTCTTCCAACTGTCACCACCTCAAAACATTATAAAAAATATGATCCTTCAAATTCATATCCAATATTGTGTATACGATATTGAATATGCCTATATAGAAACACATTTTTCATATTGTTTTGAGTCGGTGAGAGTTAAAAGGATAAAATTCATCGAGCAAAATGAGTGTCATTATTCCACTGGAAATTGTGCCAGGTTCTTGGAATTTATTAAAATTTATAAAAATTTCTTTCTTACTGTTCCTAACTAATTATTATTAATTATTACTATTTATTTCTAATTATTACTAATTTAGTAATACTTAGCAATACTTAGCATAATGAAAACTGCTTGAATAATGAAATGAAATTTGGTAATCATCGTTGTGGAGATGATTACAAATTTTCCCTTCATTATCCAAACAATTTTTGTTTAATAATTATAATTATATCTAATTATTAATAATAAAAAATTTATATTATCAATATTTATGAAAAAAATATTAATATTATTAAAATATTAAAAATTTTATAAAATATTAAAATTATCAATATTCGCAATAGGTTTTTCCCTATTCTTAACTTGTTCAGATCTCAATGGGTCACCAATTATCAGGTCATGCGCAATAAAAAGTTTGTGTCAGTCATGTACAATGTAAAATCTATAACTTTCCTTGCATGGTTGATCACATAACAAGTAGTATTGCAATAGGACGAACAAAGTAATGTTGTTCTCGTCTCTAAGAATCATCTCGCTCCCTTTACATTGACCATTCTTCCTTAAAAATTTGAGGGGACATCAGTATCTATCCCTTAAATTTTCAAGGAAGATTGGTCTATGTAAAGGGTCATGTGAGATAATTCTTATAGATGAGAAGGGAATGACTTGGATTGTACTATTACAACGCTACTTGCAAGGTGATCAACCAAGCAAGTACAATTACATCTAATTATATCTAATTAATACTAATTATGACTAATTATTACTAATAATGACTTATTATGACTAATTACGGCTAATTATCACTAATTATGACTAATTATGACTAATTATGACTAATTATTACTAATTATTACTAATTATTACCAATTATTACCAATTATATCTAATTATATCTAATTCTATCTAATTCTATCTAATTATTACTAATTATATCTAATTACATCTAATTATATCAATTTATTACTAATTATATCTAATTATTACTAATTATTACTAATTATATATAATTATTACTAATTATTACTAATTATTTCTAATTATTACAAATTATTACAAATTATTACTAATTATATCTAATTATATCTAATTATTACTAAATATTACTAAATATTACTAATTATATCGAATTATATATAATTATATCTAATTATATCTAATTATTACTAATTATTACTAATTATTACTAATTATTACTAATTATTACTAATTATTACTAATTATATCTAATTATATCTAATTATATCTAATTATTACAATTTATATCTAATTATTGGTAATTATTATTATTTATTAGTAATTATTAGTAATTATCAGTAATTATTACTAATTATTGCTAATTATTCCTAATTATTGCTAAATATTACTAATTATTGCTAAATATTCCTAATTATTAGTATTTATACCAAATTATTAGTATTTATTCCTAATTATTACTAATTATTCTTATTTATAACTAATTATTACTATTTATTGCTAACTATTACTATTTATTACTAACTATTACTATTTATTACTAACTATTACTCTTTGTTACAAAGTATTACTATTTATTAATATTTATTACTATTTATTGCAACTTATTACTATTTATTACTAATTATTACTAATTATTACAATTTATTAATAATTATTATAAATTATTACAATTTCTTACTAATTATTCCTAATTATTTCTAATTATTTCTAATTATTGTTAATTATTGCTATTTATTTCTAATTTTTTCTAATTAGTTCTAAATATTCTTAATTATTCATAATTATTGCTAATTATTACAATTTATTCCTATTTATTGCTAATTATTGCTAATAATTGCTAATTATTTTTAATTATTGCTAATTATTCCTAATTATTCCCAATTATTATTATTTATTAATAATTATTACTAATTAAATGTATTTATTAGTAATTATAGCTAATTGTTACTAAATATTGCTAATTATTCTTAAATATTGCTAATTATTCCTAATTATTGCTAATTATTACTAATTATTGCTAAATATTACTAATTATTGCTAAATATTACTAAATATTAGTATTTATTCATAATTATTAGTAAATATTACTACTTATTAGTATTTATTTATAATTATTACTAATTCTTCATATTTATTACTAATTATTCCTAATTATTACTAATTATTACTAATTATTACTAATTATTCATAATTATTAATATTTATTTCTATTTATTATTAATTATTCCTATTTATTACTAATTATTTCTAATTATTTGAAATTATTGCTAATTATTGCTAATTATTGCTAATTATTTCTAATTAATTCTAATTATTGTTAATTACTACTAATTATTGCGAATTATTGCGAATTATTGCTAATTACTACAAATTAATGCTAATTATTACTATTTATTTCTAATTATTGCTAATTATTTCTAATTATTTCTAATTATTCTTAATTATTGCTATTTCTTACTAATTATTAGTATTTATTACTAATTATTTGTATTTATTAGTAGTTATTACTAATTATTAGTATTTATTACTAATTATTACAATTTATTACTAATTATTACAATTTATTACTAATTATTACAATTTATTACTAATTATTATTACTTATTGCTAATTATTGCTAATTATTGCAAATTATTGCTAATTATTACGAATTATTGCTAATTATTACTAATTATTTCTTATTATTCCTAATTAATACAAATTATTCCTAATTATTACAAATTATTCCTAAATATTGCTAATTATTACTAATTATTAGTAAGAATTACTAATTATTAGTAAGTATTACTAATTATTAGTATTTATTCCCCATTATTCTTAATTATTCCTAATTATTATTAATTATTCCTAATTATTACTAATTATTCTTTTTTATTAATATTTATTTCTATTTATTACTAAATATTTCTATTTATTACTAATTATTGCTAATTATTGCTAATTATTTCTATTTATTGCTAATTATTTCTATTTATTCCAAATTATTACTAATTTTGCTAATTATTAGTATTTATTAGTATTTATTTGTAATTATTAATTTTTATTACTAATTATTACAATATATTACTGATTATTACAATTTATTACTAACTCTTTCAATTTATTACTAATTATTAGTAATTATTCCTAATTATTAGTAATTATTCCTAATTATTAGTAATTATTCCTAATTATTACTAATTATTCCTATTTATTACTAATTATTCATATTTGTTTTACTATTTATTTCTAATTATTGCTAATTAATGCTAATTATTGCTAATTACTGCTAATTATTCCTAATTTTTGCTAATTATTGCTAATTATTCCTAATTATTCATAATTATTGCAAATTATTGCTAATAATTTCTATTTATTTCAAATTATTGCTAATTATTTCTGATTATTACTAATTATTCCAAATTATTTGTATTTATTTCTAATTATTGCTAATTATTAGTATTTATTAGTAATTATTAATAATTATTAGTATTTATTACTAATTATTAAAATTTGTTACTAATTATTGTTAACTATTTCTATTTATTTCTATTTATTACTAATTATTAATAATTTTTACTAATTATTGCTAATTATTCCTAATTATTACTAATTATTACCAATTATTAATATTTATTCCTAATTATTCCCAATTATTACTAATTATTACTAATTATTCCTATGTATTACAATTTATTGATATTTATTACCAATTATTATTAATTACTACAAATTTATTATATATATTACTAATTATCGTTAATAATTAATAATTACTACTGATTATTAATTATTAATACTAAAAATTTCAATTTATTAGTACAAATAAATACTAATGACAAAACAATTTAAATTTAATTTAATTATTACTAATCAACAATAAAAAAAATTAACATAAAAAAATAAAATAAATAATAAATTTAAAAAACATAAATACCTTTAAGACAGATTTTCTATTGATGCAGACGTCTTCACAACTTTTTCGTGAACAAAAAAATTAACGTAGAAAAATTCTCTCTCTAAAATCTGAGTTTAGAGAGAAACATGATCTAAAATTTGAGAGGAATGAGAGAAAAAATGGATGGGGTATATATATCCTAGATTATTTGCGACAAGAGTATTTGTGAAGGGTATCCCGTCGCAAATAGTATCTTTTGCGACGAGACCCGTCGCAAATACCAACGCCCGCATTAATTACTATCAGCGGTTAAAAAAGTATTTGCGATGGGACCCGTCGCAAATAGTCTCTGCCGACAGACCTTTTGCGACAGGATGACATCCCGTCGCAAAAAGCTATACACCGCCGCCGGTTATCTATGAAGAGCCCCATCGTAAAAGGCGCCCCGTTGCAAAAGGCTATAAACCACTGCCAGTTATTTGCGACGGGCCCCCTTACAAATAACCTTCACACGACTTGGCACGCTATCCACGCCAAACTATTTGCGACGGGAGACGAAATCCCGTCGCAAATAGTTGGTTAATTGGGACGGGTCGTTAGCCCTATCACAAATAACATCTCGGATAGACCTTTTGCGACCGGATTTATTCCCGTCGCAAAAGGCTCGTCACAAAAAGCCTTTTTTCCCGTAGTGGATGGGGTTGGGAATTTATAGGCTTCTCCACCTTGACGATTCACCACTTTACCTGGAGCATGTTGCGCAATTACAATATGAAGTTGGTGTAGGTCACTGGTGTCATGTGTTTTGCAAGATCCTATTGTAGGTCATTCCGGGTGCCTTACATAATTTTCAGTGACTGTGAGACCATCCTATAAACTCGCCATTTATTTGATTATAGACAATTAATGGGGTCTTTCCAAATCATGTGGGCATGCTAAGGGGATTTCACATTGTCATCCTGACATGTCCAAGAGCTTTCATGAGATCAGGATGCCTATTGAAAGGATTTCACTTGACCTATGTAGACTTTTTAGGGACCATCCATGAGAGAAATATAGATTTTAGGGGCCTTTGAAAGATCATGACATCACAAAGAAGGGTTTTTTGAGTTCCTATAGAGTGCACAAGTGTGTTTCATGAAGTTTACAGCCATAAGAGGTCCCACCTCTTCAATTTTTATTTACTTTTTTTTTATTTTACAAGGGCCCAACGTCTCTTGAGTTTGATCGAGTGTTGTCGAAGACAAACAGTCTTCCCATTGGTGATTTGACACATGACCAAAAAAGTTTTCTATAGTGATGCATGTGTATTATTATGGAAAAACCCTCCTGATTGTCTTTGGAGCTAAAGGGAGAATATAGGACCCCTAGACATGTTCTAGGCCCTTCATATGATGAGGTTGAAACGTCCACAAGCTCCTGTGTGAAAAGGTGGTCATGTCACCCGGGCCTCTATAGTGTTTTGAAAAACACTTGGGTGTGTCATGTTATATTTATAATTTTAAGAGGTTCCAACCTTTTGGATATTTCATCCCTGTTTTCTTGTATTTTCGAATGAATTATCAGGAGTCCGTTGGTAGAAAATGAACTTGACCTGGGGGAGCCCATCTAGATGACTCCATGTGATCAATAAGTGTCTTAAACTGTAAAAACCCATACCTTCTTTTCAGGTATGGGTTTTCTTTTATAGTGTTTTTTTGAAAAAGAATAGAATCTAGAAAATTAATGAGTACACGCCATGTACTTTGGTGTACATGCTGTGTACTTTGGAGTACACTCCGTGTACCTAGTTTCTGCAGGTGACAGTGTACTGGGCATGTAACAGCCAAGTACATGGCTGTGTGGGGTGACCTGGAGACCGTGTAAAGTGGGGGCCAGTTAAGGAAATTACACACTGTGTACCTTTAAAGAAAATTTCATGTAATGTTATTTTTAATTGTTATAGTAGACCGGGGTCACGTCTCATTAATAGAAAACCCTTCTAACGACGTCTCATCCAGGATTGACCGAGGAGCGTGATTCTTCCCGAATCCCCCAATCGATCATCCATTCTCTGATTCGACCTCCGTTGATTGCGTTGAAATCGACACGGTGTGCTATTCCTTCTTCTAGAGATTCCTTTCTTGATTTCTCTCATTTCTTGGGATATCCTTGGTTGAACGTTTTCGATATTTTTATCGATTTATGTCATTCTAGGCCGAATCAAGGGCCGATGCTGGAGTATATCAATCATACAACACTGAGGTCGGTGGTTTGTGCCTTTCCGTAGTTAGTCTTTGAATATTATGTTCAAAAGTTCCCAATACCCTAGGACGGGGTATTGCGTGTTTAGGAATTTTAGCCTTGTTAACGCCTTCTATGCACTGTGTGCCTGAGTAGAGGTTTTTTGTTAGTGAATAGGGTTATTTTCCATGCTATGGATTTTTTTCCCTTGTTTGTTTTGATATAGACTGTTTGGTCTAGATTTGCTGGTTAGGCTGCTTGTTTTCCATGCATAGTGTTGTTAGGATGGAGTGATATTATATGATGCAATTATATACTTGTAGCTAATTATCCAAGTATTTCTTAAAAGCTGTTATCCAAGTAGTTCTTAAGGTTTAATTTGGCTGTTGAACATCTTTGTGCATGATTGACTTACACAAGGCTGTAGGAACCTGTTGTAGAAAACCATAGGGGGAATGGACACTGAGGGATTATCCAGAGTGTCTGTTTACTTTTATGTTGTGAGACCATAGGGGTGATGGACTTTGTGCTCTCTCAGAGTGTCTATAGTTCCATGTTGTGAGACCACAGGGGGAATTGGACGTTGGGTGCTTTCTCAGAGTGTCTATAGTTTTTGATACGATACTAATGAGGAATTGATGGTGAGTGCTTCCCTAGAGAGTATTTTCTAATGCTGAACCCGAGAGGTTAGACTGTGAATAATTCCTAAAGGGTTGCTTGTGTTTGATTGGTTGAACCAGAGGGGTTAGGCTGTGCGTACTTCCTAGAGGTTTACTTGTATTTTATTAGATATTTACTTGATATATGAAAATGAATGCAATTGAAACTGTAGGACTGCTTACTTTTCAGTACTTCCTTGTTTACTTATTCATTTTTATTATTGCCCACCATATATATTCAATGACTATTAAACACATATCATTGGGTGATTTCCTAATAGGATTCATCTCACACCCTTTTTGGGTCATGCTTTTGGGTTCGAAAAGATTATATTACTGCAGGTATAGATAATGGAAAGCGCCCTTCTACGCCAGGTACTTGACGGCTATGGATATGAAGAGAATGGGACCAATCTGAGGCTTGCAATGATACTGGAGTTTATTTGTTTTCATGTACTTTTTTTTAAAACTATATTCCAACATTGTTACTTGTTTGGATGATTTCCTAGACATATGTGTCATGCATCATTTATATAAGTGCTCCAGTAATTTATTACTTTCAGTCTTCTGCTGTTTACTTATTGGATGTTATTACTGCTTCTACTGTTTTTATCTGTTTATTTACTCTATAGTACTCTTCCAACGAGGGTATAGTTTCCCCACTATCCCACCAAAGGCCCTTCCTGCTAGTTGGAATCCTCTGAAATTTGGGGAAATATGTTTGAGACCATGTGACCAGCCGGGTATGGGGAACCTCTAGGCGGCACCAGAAACCGGGACATTACATAAACACCCTCTCAAGAGCACACACATTCATCAAATGGACTCTGTGAGATCTCATGAGGGTCATACACTGTGCAAGACCATCCACATGACCTCCCTAAGGTCTTATGTTCATGTGTCTTCTGGTGGTTCATGTGATCCACATGATTATGGTCACCTTCTTCTTCATTTTATTTGTAGAGAAAATAATACGCATATTCAGGTATTTCTTCCCTTTAGGATTTTACGATGCTTAAATTTCTAGCATAAAAATGCCTCCCCCTAGAAGTGACATCTTCAGGGACAAGGGATTAATTTTGAGGAAATTAAATGCTTGACTAAGCCTTTAGAATTATCACTAATCAGTGGTTTGGGAGACACATAGTTTTTCGGGTGAAATTTTCTATTCCATGGAAGTCCCTTTAAATAGGGTAATAGAAGATGGATAGATTACCAACTATCAAAACATTAGAGTGATTGCGCCCTTGTCTATGTTGTGTAACACTTTCTAAAGACCCTACCATAAGAACCAATCATGAGATTCATTCATGAGACCCTTTTCACAATAACTCCATCAAAATACTTGTTTTTTTATGGAAATTGTACAAATAAAAAATGAATCTATCCTTGGAAATTGTTTGTACTTTGGATATAGTAACTACATATCCACATTGAAGGTTTCTCTGGATCTTCTGGATCAATCGTATAACCAATTGACTGTTTTTCAATCCTCATGACCATGTTAGGGTCGCTCAACAATGAGTATTCTAAGGGTTCATGCAGTCACATGATGTTCTGCGAGTTTATGTAGTCCATTATATTTTTATGGGCCAAGGATTTCAGGAATTCATTATGAGATCATGAATCAATTTGATGATCCATGAAATGCACATAATTCCACCAAATTTATACCTTTCTTCTGATAAGTTTTTTGTTTTCCATCTGTCTAAAATATGACAGTTATTTTTTAAATATGGTTCACGACATTGATCATAGTGAATCTTCCATAGCTAATTAGAGGTCCATAATCACTAGAAACTTCCATACTGACCCCCTATATTTCATTAGTTTTGATTAATAGGTTTTGAAAAGGCTTCTCCTATACTAACTTTATGAATATCCTTTATCACACCTACTTCCATTATATGGGTTTTGCTTACTACATAAAATCACCATCACTTCTCTGAACTATATCCATCCATTTGACTGGGTGTCAACTTGTCTTGAATAAATTCAGGTTAGGGTTTTGGAGGATGGTTGATAGATTGTAGCACAATCCCAAGGGGTATCTTATATGTTGGAAAATTCACCACTAGGTTCAGACAGTTGAGACTTTACCCATTAGCCTATCACTTGGAGCTATTTGAGCATACTCATCACTTCTTTGAATGAATTGGGTGGTGGTTAGAGATTTAAATGAGATCTTCATCCTGTTCACAACATTTTGGATGATTGGGAATTTCCATTATGGTTCAGGAACATTTTCTTAGACTTTACTGACCATCTATACATTGTACATATCTATGAAGTAGTGTGGTTTTCCCAAATCATTATTATTCACAAGTATGGACTTCTCTGAGATTTTTTTAGTTGTTGGTGCTCTGAAAAAAACTCTTTTAATTTTTTCCATAGTGAGGTAATAATTATTCTCTGGCATATCTACCAATTGGGTGGGATACCCCCTCTTGGAGAGATCTATGATGAGTTCCTCCCAGCCAAATATTGATAGGATGAAACTTTAAAAACTCTTGTATTAGTGAGGGATATGATCAAAATAATGAAGTAAAAGTTAATAAAGGAGATGAATATGTTCTTTCTCATCTCTTTCAAAGACTGGATTGACATTTTCATTTTTTATAGAAAATATTGGATGGAAACTATTCTCCCTCATTGGTCCCCTTCTTGTAAGGTTTTTGAGAGCACCAGTTCATTCTAGACCATCTTGGAAGTTGGATATCATACCACATGGGGTTACCGGGTGAGTTTGGAAGTATCCTTGATCCTCAGGTTGGAAGGATTTATGACCATGTTCTTAAATGGATGGATTTTCCTAAAAGGGGATGCACATTTAGGAATTCGAGTTAGTACACTAGTGATGACTACTCAGTTAGTAGAGGGGTGACCTTCTAATCTGGTGGTGTTTACTCTTT